>OU696532.1:106576715-107780802 GCA_916048285.2 Bellardia pandia
ATATCGTTCCCATCCTCTTCTGTGGGATATGACTGATAAAGTATATAGGAGGAACGATTTGAAAAGCAAGGCCTTCGAAGCAATTTCAAATCAAATGGAGCTGCCGTTTGAAGTTTACGCTTTGACAACATTTTGAAATGAAAATAAATTGCAAATGATTCGAGTTTTTCGAATAAGTTTTCGCATATAATACGTACACTGCTCTCGCATGCGAGTACTAGCATGTGTAATTGCGAGGTAAAACGGTAAATTTATATGACCTTTTAAATGCCTTAATAAATATCAAAATTTAAGAATTTGATATTATTTTATTTAATATGATTATAAGGCAGAAAATTGATACATAAATTATAAATTTTAACAGACATATTGCATTGTATATTTAAAATTTAGCTAGGTGCTATTCAAATCTTTATATGTTTTAATAATGTAGGAAATTTCTCTCTGTTTAGCCATAAACAGTTACAAATATAGAACCTGCTTTATTGAATTCTGAAAATCTAATTTAATTTTCCAGCTGATGTTATTATAAATAAAAGAAATGATATAATTTAATTTTAGGAATTTATTAACGCCGTTATTAGAATGCCGATTTTTCAAAATATTTTTTCTCTTTAAATTCAGATTTTTAATGAAAATGTTTGGTCATTTTGACAATTAGCTTTCGTCTTTAGTGTATGCCTTATCTTATAGTTTTTAAAATTATGTATAATAAATGGTTTATAAAAGCTTTTTATTAAGAGAAATTCATATAAAAGGTAAATAAAATATTTAAAAACACTCACCTATAATTAGTTTTTAAAAGTTGTAAAAAGATGCTGCATATTCTCCTTCATTGACTAACACTGTGTTTATTTTTGCGTGTAATTCCTCATAGAGCACCTTTAATGAAATAAATGCAAAAATTAAATTATTTTGGAAAAATTTCATATAATTGTTTTTTTAGACACTGGACAAAATAAGTTATCAATTTAATATACCTACATATTTGATTTCTTTTTATTAGCATTTAACCTAAACACTTTACTAATAACAATAACAACAACAACTTGCTAAAAAACAACTCATTTATATTCTCACATTTAGAGTACCTACATACATACTCTTTTTCTTTCGTACTCCTGACATAATTTTGTGAGACAACCACTCAACCGAACACTAAAAATCACCAAACGTCTGACAAACAATTACATTAATTTTTTGACAAACTTCTATTTTTTTTTTCAACACTTTTCAATAATATTTTTCTACAAAACTATTAAGCAGCATGTTATTTATAATTTAAAGAAAAAATATTTTATTAAAAACGTTTGATTAAGCCGCTACATTAATTTTAATATGACAATTAATCAATAGACCACTTTACACATTCCTAGAAAACTAAAGAAGAAATAACTAAAGAAATCGAATTGTTACTGTTGCTAGTAGGAGACATTTAAAATAATAATGTCTCATCATATCATCATAATAAACTGTATGTTGTTGTTGGTATTGGAACAAATAAGGTGTTATTGTTGTTAGAATAAAAAGTGGAAGTGTTTTATTTTCTTTTATTAGCATTTACTTCTTTAATAACAACAACAACATGCTATTGGACAATCCTCTCACATTTACATTACTTATGCTCTCTTGCACTCCGTACTTTATTAGTGAGACAAACACTCAACCGAACACTAACAAAACACCAAACGCTGACAAGAAATTACATTATTTTTTTGACCAACTTCTAACACTTTTTTCTTTTAATTATTTAATGTTTTTCACAAATATTTTTATATTAAACTATTAAGCAACATTTTATTTATAAATTAATGCAGAAATATTTTATTAAACGCGTTTATTTAAGGCGCTTTGTTAATTTTAATACCACAATTGATCACTAATCAACATATCACTTTACAAATTTCTAGAAAACTAAAGAAGAATGCAAATAACTAAAGGAATCGACAGTAAATGTAGTTGTTATAGCTGTTGCTGTTACTTGTGTGAAGCTAACTGTGTATGTAAGTATGTATTAATATGTGTTGTTATAGGAAAAAGTAACGTTTTATTTTTGCTATAATAAATAATAGAGTAGTTTAAAGAGGCTGTTTACCCACTATTAAATGTAAATACAACAAAAACATTGCTATTAAATCAGAGATGAGCGTATACATACATTAAGGTACCTTAATAAAATAATAAAGGGAGAAGTGCATTATTAAGGACCAAATGCAATAATTAAAGAATATGCAATGGAATGTTGTATTTAATAGAATACATGATATTATTAAATAAATAATATGTACAAAATGTGATACAATTATTATACCTATAGCTTTTAAAGCAATTTTCAAAGTTATTATATAAAAAGCAAGCAGTTTTTAAAGCTTTAAAATTTGCATTTTACGAAGAACATAAAGTGGTGGACATGAGGTTAGAACATTTCAAAAGTCATTTCAAAAAAGTTTTTCTGATTATAATTATTAACTGCAATTGTTGTCTATTGGTGTAAACTATACTTTTTTCTATTTGTGGTTAATAATTTAAAACGTTAAAGAAAATTTATACCTGTATGTATTTAGGAGTTAATAAGTTCTAAAAATATTTTATGAAACAAAAGATTTAAATTCAAAAACATTATTTAGACTTAGCTAAAACAAAGTGGAGTACAGAGAAACAGCCCAACGTTATTCACCCGTTGAACTCTAGAGTGAGCAACATTGCTAGAATGCCAGTATTTTAATTTGCTCAAGAAAGATGGTCTATAAAGCTCAAGACTATATTGTAGCCTATGGGTCATAAAAATGTTACACAGACTCCAAGACGTAGAAAAACAACCATTAAAGAGAATTCTTCAATTTATAAAATCTCAGTTTAAAACTCCATTACAATTGAAAGACATCTCTCGACAAAAGAACTATAACAAGTAAGAAAGTATAGTCGGTCAAGCCCGACCATATACTAACCTACACCCAGTATATCAATAAAACAGTTTTTCAGATATGGGCGCTTTACGGGAGATATTACCTATTATGAACCGATCATCCAAAAATTTAGTACAATTACTTCCGTGAATATAAATATTATGTATGTTCAACTTTATCTCGATATAAATACGTTTAAAAGATTTATGAAGGTTAAAGTGAATTACGAAAAGGGTCTTATATAAAATTAGGTGTCATCCTATTTGTACATAAGAAAACATTTTTAAGAGATTTATGGTCCTAAAAGTGATTTCGGGAAGTGGGCCTTATATGGGAGCTACGACTAGTTATGGGCCGATCATCATAAAATTCTACCATATTATATGTATATACACGAAACATATTTGTGTTTAATATTATTTGGATACCAACATTTTTGAGTGAGTTATGCTCTTTTAAGTGATTTTCGGAAGTGGGCCTTATATGGGAGCTACGACTAATTATGGACCGATGTTCACGAAATTTGTAGATGTAATTTAGTTTCATTTATTACTCATTTGTGGTGAAATTTGTTTGCATACTTGCATAATTCAACGATTTATGACCGGTAAACCCCAATTTCGGGAGGGCATTTGGATGGGGGCCAGGCGAAATAATAGACCGAAAAAAAAGAAAATTTTATTGAAATATCTTCAAAATTGCGAACTGTACTCTGCGCACAAACTTTACATGGACAGCCAGCCAGACGGACGGACGTGGTTAAATCGGTGGGGAGGGTGTTAGAAACATCAGCACAAAACCAATATACCGTTCATATTATTGTGGTGTAGATATAATCATGTAGGAAAATTCAGCAGTATTATATCTTTGTGTCTTTTAATGATATTTAAAGAAAAAATTCCAATTGGCCTTTCTTAAAATTTATTATTTATTATGATGAAATCTTTTACTTGCTACTGTTTCATTTCTTATGTGTTACACTGTATTAACAATGTGTATTGGCATTTGTTAACTATGTTAATTTCAACACCCTGCTACATTTGTAACTGTTAAAATATGCATAAGAAATTGCGTGAATAACTGTTAAGAGCAACACATTTATTCATAAAATACATACATACATACTAAAATATATTTACATTTACATATGTACATGTAAATACAATAAAATGCGTTTGTTAAGCGGTACAGTTTTAAAAAATACAAACGTTACACTCGGAAAAAGTGTATTTAAAGGAAAATGTTTGATGAGTTTACAAGATTGTGAAAATCTGGGTCTGAATTGACATCAGAGTTTCGGCAGTGATTTAGATCTTAGAAGTATTGAACTTTCTTAAAGAGATGCCTGTTTATCCTTAATAATTTTTAAGGACCGTTTACACAGTGTAACTTGTAAATTGTTAACACTATTAATATTTATGCAAACTTTTAAGCGAACTTTGGATTTAAATTAATTTGGAATAAGATATACAAAACCGGTGGCTTTTAGATTTTACACAAGAATAATTTATTTTCTAAAATGGTTCTTAAAACTATTTGACAATGCCCATGATATTAGCTATTTCACGCACTTTTATTCGTCGATCATTTAATACCATATCATGCACTTTGGCTACAATGTCTGTTGTTGTTGCTGTTTTTGGACGTCCACTACGTGGTTCATCCTCAATGCTTGCACGAACATGTTTCAATTCAGAAACCCAATTTTCTACTGTTGCATATGAAGGAGCACTTTCACTTAAAACATGCACCATATCATGATGAATTTCTTGTCCCGAAAACCTTCTTTTTTTTAAATATTTTATGACACCATGAATTTCTAAATTTTTCATTGTAAATAAATCGCGGATGCGTTTTTTTTTTTTTTTTTTTTTTTTGAACACCTGTTTCTATATGAAAGAGTTGGCAGAACGAAAATAAATTTAAAATGTGTTCATAACACAAATGGAGGTTTCTAAAACACTTAACTTTTTACTGTTTATACCACACTCTCTGTTCTAGGCTAAGAAGTTAACGAACCGCCCTCGTTTGTTGATACCAGTCGTTACAAACCTTTAAATTTAAACTGACATTCAATTTCATACCACAATATTCTATATATCAATGAATGTAATTAAGTTTAACATACTTTTCTCTTCAGTGTATTTTGGAATAGGGAATTGAGATTTTCTTTCAGCTTTTTAAACACTCCTTGCTTAGGGGAGTTTTGCCACATTACTGGCAACATACCGCCAAAAAGACAAAAAAAGAAAAAAGAAAGAAAAATAACGTAGAATATATGCGAACCGAAATATAATTTTAAGTGATATTTTCGCCCAACAAAAAATGCTCCCAGCTACAGGGAGTATGTGAAGCGTAACTAATGTTAAAGATATGTAAATTTTCGAATTTTCCAACAAAATCTTGTTAAGATGTTTTGTTACCTGCTTATGTAAATTGTATAAACCAAAAAGTATTGTGATGATAGCTACAGTAGTTAGATATCTATGAGATGTTAACAAGGAAATAATATTTACATATGTTTAAAAATAAGTATCTGCGTCTGTAAGTAGCAAGACAACAAGTTAAAATTCTGCAGATAAATCGGAAGTATATAAAACCATTTGCAATGTAAATATTGAATCTAAAAAAGAAATTCAAATTCTTAAAACATTTATTTAGTAAATAGATTTTATTACACATATTGTTTCATATAAAATTCAGTTAAAATTTATACTTCATGCTTTCAGCAATGTTTTTCTAACAATTGTTTAACTTTATTATAAAGTAACATAATTTTCTTTAAAAGAAACACATATGTTGGTTTTATAAATAATATTTTCATAAAAAATTTCTAGCACGTATTGTTAGCAAAAATAAAAATGTACTGCTTAGTTTTTCTCCCTTAACTTCCACCAAGAAATTAGAAAATTCTATTACTGGCAACTTGACACAAGCTTTGTGAGGCAATAACTAATCTATACACTTCGAACTCAAATATGAGGCCAGTTGTTAAGAATTTCCTGCTTCTTTCGTGATAAACATGTTGTTGATGTGATGTATGTTTTACTGGTTCTTTTTTCTTTCTCTCAAAATTTATAGATAACATTCCAAGGAATTCACAATAAATATCTTAAAGCAGCTGAAAGCAATTGAAATTGTAACTGTTGTAAAGGGTGATTCAAGTAGAGAACACGTGTGACTAGTGCCATGCTGTCATGTAATTTTTGTTTAGTATTGTTTGACATTTTATAATGGAAAGACTTACGCCTGAACAACGCTTACAAATCGTTCAACTTTATTACGAAAATTCACCAAGAATGATAAAATAAAGATTACGCCGACGCGCGTAAAATTTTAAAATGTTCTGCGCATTTAGACCCTGTGACGTCACACATTCTGTGTTTCTATTGGCTAATTTTTTCTCACTTGTTTTTCTTACTCATGTTTTGCTTGCATTTGCTCACTGCACTCTTCATGTTTATATTTTTTGTTGTTTTGTTTTTGTTTTTTTTTTCTTTTTTAAACAGATTTTATTTTAGAACTCTCAGAGATTTCAATTGCAAGGTTGCCAACTATCACATAAAACATAAATTTTTCGCAAGAAATTTTAATTCTAACACATGAAACATTCTTGGTAACCCTTAGAATGGCCCTTCTACGTCACATAACGGGAAATCATGCGCATGGCGTAATCTTTATTTTATCATTCTTGAAAATTCACATTATGTGAGAAATATGTTTCGTGTACTTCGTTCAACTTATGGTCAACATAACGGCCCATTTCTGGCGCAATGGGTCTGTAAACAAACAAAATTGCCGCATTTGGGGCGAAAAGCAACCTGAAGAGATTCAAGAACTGCCACTTCATCCAGAAAAAACAACTGTTTGGAGTGGTTTGTGGGCCGGTGGAATTTTCGGTCCATATTTCTTTAAAAATTATGCCAGCGCGAACGTAACCGTCAATGGCGACCGTTATTGTGCCATGATAACCGACTATTTAATGCCTGCAATAGAAGCTCGTGATCTCGGCGCCACTTCCCACACATCGCATCAAGCAATGGATGTATTGAGAGAAGATTTCGGTGAGCACATAATTTTACGTTTTGTGCCGGTCGATTGGCCACCAAGATCGTGTGATATCACACCGTTAGACTTTTCCCTGTGTGGATATGTAAAGTCTAAAGTTTATGTGGACAAACCCGCTTCGATTCAGGCCTTAAAGGAAAACATCACACGTGTCATTCGCCAGTTACCAGTCGAAATGCTCGAACGAGTCATTGAAAATTGAACTTAACGGATAAACCATCTGCGATGTAGCAAAGGCCAACATTTGAGAGATATAATCTTCAAAAAATAAATGCCAAAGCATGTTCTTTCAAATAATAATAAACATTATCTATTAAATTTGAATTTTCTGTGTTTTTTTTATTCTTTAAAAAATTGGAGAACCTCAAAATGGATCACGCTTTATGTTGCATAAACTGCAAAATCAGCATTGGATGCTGCTACCGTTGCTGCTTAATACCGGATACAGTTTGTTATTGATATTGAGTTTGGAAACCGTAAGGGATTTTGTTACTAGATTTAATTTCATTTTAGTTGAGTTTTTTTTACCAACAACATTGACCAAAAGATACACAGTATCCAGAAGCAAAAACATAAGAAGAAAAAATATTAAGTAAATGTAAACAATAAACAGAAATCAAGTACATATAATAAATATTAATATGAACAAGAATAAAATTTACTAAAAGTGACCGATAAAAACAAAAGAATAAAGTCAATATTTAGTGGAAAAAATTAATTTAAAGCAACTTAAAGAGAATTTTATATATTTTTTTTTACTAGGCTTGAAACAGAATTTAAGGAAATAGGTTTTTGAATTGAATTTTGTTTTAGTAAACTTTTAAACTGTTGTTAGTATCATTTTATCATAAAAATAACTTTTGTCAAATTGTATGGCTTTATCTACAAAATATTTAAACAAAGTTTAAAAATATACAACGAGTATACATTTTCCCAGTTTCTGATTCTGGTTGCAGTAAACCGATTTTACTGATTTTCAATAGCAAACTGCTTAAGTATTATACATGTTCTTTTGTAAACTTTGTGAATTTTGTTTATTTAGTTTGAACGTGAGAGAGTTTTACACAGACAGATGGACAGAATTTTACTTTGTTGGGTCTTAGATGACTATTTCTCAACGTTACGCACGGTATGACAAATGTATATATACCCGTATATGTACACATAGTTATCACTTGTTGTAGTAGAGTCAATAAAAATAAGCAAATAATTTTCTTGTTTGACATAAATTATTTTATTGCATTTGATCATAAATAAAAATTTTGCGTTTTTTTTTAAAGGTATTTTTTGATATTTTTCTTATACATTTTCTAATATTTGACTTAAACATCTCGATCCTAAATATTGTTTATTCGATTTGTAAATGTTATTTTTATTTTTAATTTTAACAAATTTTCTTTTCAGAGTATTTTTTTCACAAAAAGTACTTTTGGCTGAAAGTACCAACACCAATAATTTTCATATTTGATCTTAAATATTTTTTGCTAGATAATAAATCTAATCCATAATTTAAGAAAAAGTACTTTTTTCTAAAAAGTACATTTTTTTGTTTTCAAAAATAAATAAAATTTTAGTACTTTTTTCAACTAAAATATTTTATCAAAAGAGCATATACAATGTGTATTATACATACATACATATGTATAAGCATTTTTTATGTAATTTTTTAAGAGTTTGGTGCTATTCTACAAAAAGTTGTTTTACAAAATTTACTTTTACTTCTGCAAACGGTAATTTAAAGAAGGTACTTTTCCAAAAGGTTCTTTTACAAAACATATTTTCACAATAGGCACTTTTCCAAAAGGTACTTTTACAGACGGTACTAAAAAAAGGTACTTTTACAATAGGTACTTTTACAAAAGGTACTTTCGCAAAAAAATATTTTTACAAAAGGTACTATCGCAAATGGCACTTTCGCAAAAGGTACTTTTACAATAAGTAATAAATAGTCACGATTGTTATAGAATCCAAGTCAGAATTGTCATTTATAAGAATTTAAAATTGATTGTGATTTGAATTGGCCTCATGAATCTGTCTTGGTTTTGTTTTGTGGTGGTGTAAAAATTTTTGTGGAAACAATTTTTAAACGAATTTAAAATGGTTGAGGCTGTAGTTACCTTTTTATAGATGCAGCAAGAGTGTGATGAAAAATGCAAACGAAAAATATTGAGTAATCAGAATCAGCGTAAGTAGATGTTGTAATTTGGCGTCAAATTTTTTATTAATATAATGTACATTTATGGTTCGCAGATTTATTGCTTAGTATGTTATTGGACATTATTAAAATGCACTTGCCACCTTCAAATATTCCCTGCATAATTCAATTGGTTGCGACATTAAGATTTTTGGCAGAGGGGTCCTACCATAGGTAGATCTACTGTGTCAATTGTCATGAGTCGCGTTCTAGAAGTTTTAGGAAGACATAAAGACTAAAATTAAAAAACTAAAACTAAAATTAGATGTAAAAACTATTTTTTTTTTGTAAATACAAAATACCTGCTATCGTTGGTTGCATCGATGGAATGCACATTAAAATTCTAAAGCTTGCATTTGCTGAGCACATATATTTCAACAGAAGATATGTGACAGTAAGTTATGTCAAAATGGCCGCCAGTTAAAAAAATATTGCCAACTTAAAGTTCTAAAAAAACACCTTATAGCGATTTCTGAAAATTACTTTAAAACTACTAACAATAACCTTATTAATTTGTTAAAGTGTTTAAACTAATAAAAGGAATTAATGCGAATTAGAGGACAAAATAATTCATTGTAAATTTCTCAGTTGTCTGTTATTTCAATAGATTTAGTTGTTGTTAGCTTTTAGCTAAAAATTCCTTTAAAAATTCTATTTAACTTTCAATTTATAAGTTTCCTGTTGAATTTTCCAATTAACCCTCTAATGTTTAACCATGCCTCAAGGCACAAAAGTGACAATGTTGACTAATGTAACTGTTTTTTTTTATACCAAACGCATATTTAATAGCTGCTAATAAACAAACTAAAATGTTTTCAAAGACTCTGAAAGCTCAATTCTGTAGATTTTGCTACACTTTTTGCTAACCAAGTGTATTTTTAAAGCGCTTGAGTTACCAGCATTTCGGAAAACCATTGCTGGAGTAGTTGCATATCAAATGGTTCTCGTTCTTGTTGGGAGTTTTTATTTTTTTTTTTTTTTTTGCATTTCACGAAATACTTGTGTATTTACCAAGATAATTTTGTTAAATTACAAAATAAATGTTTATTTAATGAAAAAAAAAATCGTAAAAATTATGATAAATTTCGTGAAAATACAAAATTATTTTGTTAATTTTAGAAATATTGCCTCCTGTTTTACGAAATTTTCTAAACTTACGAAAAACATTTTGTAGGTATAAGAAAAATTTCATATTTTTTTCGTTTATTTTATAAAATTTTGTAAAAAAAAAACGAAATATATTTTGTAAAATCACGAAATTTTTTCCTAAATACACGAAAAGTTTCGTTAATACAAGAAAAGTCTGCTAAAAATTGTTAAATTTAGAAAATTTTCTAAAATTATTTCGTAAAGTTACTAAAATTGTGTAAAAATAAAAAAAATTTTTGTTTATTTTAGAAAAAGTTTCGTTAACATTTTTTTATTACACGAAAAGATTTGTTTATTTTATAAATAATAGTAAAGGAAGAAATAATAGAATTTCTGCTTATTATAGGCAATGTTTAATAGCCTGTTTATAGATCACGAAAGATAAGCGAGCGTTAGATAAGACTTAAGACACAAAGTTTTTATCGTATCTATTTTTTACTCAATCAAGTTTGTTTATTCCACAATCAAGTTTGTGTCTTAAGTCTTATCTAACGTTCGCTTATCTTTCGTGATCTATAAACAGGCTATAACTCTTTTTTGAACTTCGTTCACATCTTTTCTTTAAAAATTGGATTTGTTATGACACCACAATGAAAACATTACACCATTTTTGTTTGTTAACATATCCAAATGTTGTTCTGAATTTGACGTAGTTTGATGAACATTTAAAATAGATTCAGAATTATATGTTTCAAAGTTTGTAGCATTGGAAGCAAATCAATGGCAGTTCGGTGAGGTGCTCTGCAAAATGTTGAATTTTTGTAATGTATTTTTCACAATTTTTACATTTGCATTTATATGTACTTATGTGCTAGTTTCTTTTTTATTGTATACATTAGTCTAAAATGCTTAGATATGAATGTTGCATTAGCAAAATATATTTGACACAAACAACAATTAATTTTCTTATACTAAATTTTTATTTTAATAAAACCAAACTATTTTTAACAAGGCACGTGGTCGACTAACGCTTCCATCTCTTTAATTGTCAGTAATACTACGTTTCCACGGTACATGCTTCGCTCTCTATTCATGCTTCACACCCCAATCATGTGCGAAACAACTTGCTTCACCATACAAAATTTTAAGAGCAAACCAAGTAGATTCATATTGAATCAACTTGCGAAGCACGAAAAATTGCACTCTTCTCTAATTTTTATCGCAAGTTTATCTGCACTAGCTGTAAAAATTTAATATTATTGTAAACAAAGCAAATTATTTTCTTGTTGCTGGAAGTAAAGAAAGTAAATACGTACGAATGTATGCTTTTTTTCATATAAGCTAACTAATTTTCACTCAGTTTTTTGTCCATTAAAAAAAATATTTTCCACAAATTGTAAATTCTGTTTTTTTTATTCTGTTTGTTTATTAAAAACAACTGTCAAATCGAATCAAGTTTTTTGGTCATGTAAACAGCAAGATTCATAAACAAGATTCAGAGAGCGAAGCAGGAGATTCAGGTCGTCGTGGAAACATAGTATAAAAGTATGACTTGTTTTTTATTTTTAAGTTGCATTTAAAACGGTATATTTTATTTTACGAAATTATATTTGTGAAATGAACGAAATTTCTAAATTTACGAAATTTGTCTCTGCATTTAATACGAAAGTTTCTATATTTTTCGAGAAATTTTTGTAAAATAAACAAAAAAAAACCTTAACGAAATTTAATTTGTAAAATTCAAAAAATTTCTAAATTTACAAAATTTTCTACAAGATCTAAACACGAACGTTTTGTATTATAAACAAAATTTTTGTACAATATACAAAAATAATTCTACGAAAAAAATTTTGTAAATTAATGAATTTTGTAAGTTTACGAAATAAAAAAATTATTAAAATATCGTATTATGTACAAAACATTAGTAAAATGTACGAAAATAGTTTTACGAAATGCAAATATGTAAGTGAAAGCTCAAACAAGAAAAATTGTTTTTTTGTTTATGATAATCACAAATAATTTATTTTTTCCATTTATTTGCAACTAATGTTTGCAATAAAAATCAACAAAATATACCTGCTTAGAAATTACTACATTTTAATCAATAAAAGGCAAAGAGTGCCTTCAGGCACTTATTAACCTTTTCCCACCTGCCCAGTAAACCATAAATTGTACTAACTAGGAAAACGTTTCTTTTTTAAACTTTTTCATCTTTATTTTAGAAGCTGACGTTAGAGGGTTAAGTTTTCAGTTTAAACTAATATTTCTTAGTTTTTTACTGTCTTTTTATGATAATTGCTGCAGTTCAGTCAATCCTTTACTTTCTGTATTTTGCCTTTTATGAGACTACATTTAAAGTGTCATGTTGTTTGTAACTTCGTTATGCTTTTTATATTTATGATGATCCTTAAACATTTCCACGCTGTGTATTTTTTTTATATTTTTATATTTCTAAGCTGCTTTTAGCATTTATTGTGTTTCTCAGGGTTAGAAAACTATTTAAACAAATAAAATCTGTTTTACACTTAAGCAGAAAATATATGTGTATGAATATATGTATGTATGTACATATACATATATGAGGAAGGATTTAGTATAAGCTTTGTATATACAAAGTTGCAACATATGGCAAGTAAGCAACAATCTATTTGTGTGTTCGTTAAAGAGAATTTATTTATAAAATAGAAAACCTTTTAGGAAATTTGCTAGACTGATTTAGCTGTAGTGATAATCAAGGGAACTGACCCAGATTTAGTGTTGTTATTGGCTTCTTAAAGATTTTTACATATGGGCATTTCCACAGAAATGTCAACTAATCAAAAAAAATTCAAAGACTATAAAAGTAGAGAATTTGTAGAGAATCTATTGAAATTACCTAAGATAAACTAAATTTACATTTATTCATAACAGATTTTAAAAGAATGCAAAGAATGCAAAGTTGAACGAGTGCTAAAGTTCAGTTTTAAAAATTTCTATTGGATGTTTTAATTTTCCTTCGAAAATGATATAAATAAATATTTTGTACTCAAGATCTGTGATTAGTAATTTAAATCGTTGTAATATCTATAGATAATATCCCGAAAAATTTAATTACATATGTATATATAAAATTTAAATAAAGATGAGTTGAAAAAATGAAAAAAAAAAAATTAATAATCTTAATGAGAGACATTATGCATTGATATTTGCTCAAATCTCGTTTTCTTAAATCTAGTGTTATATTTGAAGATTATAAGAAAAATATAAACGGAACGATAAGATTGCTAATTGCACGGAAGGCGTTTTAGATACCTTAGATGATGTACTTTCATAATCTATATAGGTAGTTCCTTGACGTCGTCTGTATTCCATGAAATACGAAATCCCATATTTGTCTGACTATTTTCAAGCAACTTTTCTTATAAAATATTTTTTTATTTTTTGAAATTAAATTAAAATTTAAATTCTGTTCTGAATTCCTAATGCTATTGTTTGTGTTTTTATGATTTTCCATTGAAATACTTTGCATATTTTTAAATTCCCATTTTTCTGAACTCCCAAAATCACCAATATATTTTGGCGTTTTCGACAAATTGTTGTAAACTAAATGGACAAAAGCTGCATCATTCATATCCTCTACATCTGAATTCATTGTTTTAGTTAATATTAAGGACACAAATAGCACAATGTTTTTATTCGCGGCGAGTTTATTTATTGAATTTTTTTATTAAATAATAAAAAAAAAACTTTCAAAGTACTATAAACAATTTAAGTTGTATTTAAATGGACGTAGTCAGTGATTTAAGTTTTATTTAAATATGATCTATAAAAACGAATTTGCTATTTAAACAGAACTTAAGTTTAAAACACCTTTGATTTTTAATCTAAAAACTGGCAATAAAATATTTTAAAAAAATTAGTTCACGTTTCTGCGAGTTCACTGATATCAAGACATAACATTTTACAATTAGTTGCAGTAAAATATTGCTTTGGGTATCGCTGAAACCAGTGTTTAGGTTTTTTACTTTGAAAACGACTTCTGTTTATGTCGCATGCTAGTGACTTGGTTTTTAATAATTATCTTGAAAACGTGCAAATAATAAAAATCAATCTTAGCACTAATTAAAGTGCTAATATAGAGTTTTAAGTTGCGTCTTTTGTCATTATAAAAAAAGTTTTTTTTTTTTTTTTTTTTTTTTTTTTTTGAATGCGTACGAATGTCGCATTCGTCATTGGAGAAATACATGGCAGTTACATGCTTGTGACTTGGTTTTTAATAATTATCTTGAAAACGTGCAAATAATAAAAATTAACCTTAGCACTAATTATAGTGCTAATATAGAGTTTTAAGTTGCGTCTTTTGTCATTATAAAAAAAGTTTTTTTTTTTTTTTCTTTTTTGAATGCGTACGAATGTCGCATTCGTCATTGGAGAAATACATTGGAGTTACCAAACTAAACTATGACTTTTTAAAATCTCTGGAGTTTTTCGTCCAGTGAAAGATTTCTTTCAAACGCTGGCATTTGTCAAAATATAATAAAAAGTCTAAGGTTTTCATTATCAGGAAAACTAAAAATTTTTTAACAAATTTCCTACCGAGCTTGTTTGTAAAAAAAAACCTACTAACTTTGCGATTTATTATTCTGATTTAAACCATAAAAAAATGATGGAAAATTAGAAAATAGCAAATGCTGAAAAGGAAAAAGGAAGTTAACTAGATTTCACAAAGAATTCGTTAACATTATTTTTTAATTAACCCAATTTTTTTTACAAACAATCTCTTTTACTCTAGCAACATTTTATTAAGTTTTTCTACAATTTTTATCCATCTATTCATTTATGTTTTATTTTTTATTTGCTTTAAAGTTTAAACTAACTACTACTAGTGACTGTTGTTGAAACGTGTGGTTTAGTTTAAGGGGAGTGTTAAGCAACAAACAAAACCACTTTTAGTATTTTAATAGACAAAACCAATACAAAAAGTGTCTAAATGTACATTTATTTATATATATAAAAAAACCTTCCCTGAAAAGGACACTTTGAGTGAATTTTGTTGTTCCCTAGTGTGATAATTGCATTGTGTTGTATTATTGTTACTTTTACCTTGTTGTATGTGTGGCGTTTGCTACAATTCTTAGTTGCTACATGCATATGTGGCAAATGCTTAAACTGTCAATGTTTCTAAATGCTAATGACAGTTTCTGCTGCTGCTGCTCCTTTGGTGTTTGTTTGTTGCTTGTGTTACCAAGTAAAGTGTTGCTTTGGTTAAAAAAAAATTTTTTTTTGTTATTGAAAATCTATGCGGTTCTTGTTTTGCCTTTAGTTACTTTTTCCGCAGATTGCTTTGCACATTTCCTTTTAGCTTTTGGCATATAATAGTGGATTATATAGGTCATAGGCGAATGGATAAGTAAGCTAAAAGGTTTAGGTTTGTCTACATTATTTATGCAACTATTTCCATTGCCGACATTTTAATACACAGAAAGAAAAATGGCATGCTTAAATTAAGTTTATTTTTCTCTTTACTAGTTCATACTTAAAATAAGTACAAAACGGGATTGATTTGCCAAATCAAGCGCAGATTTTCTTAAAACAAGAATATTGTTCTTGATTTAAGTAATAAACTCTTAAATTAAGTCCAATTTGTTCTTAAATCAAGAAGATAAATCTTAAAACGAAAACTAAGTCTCATTTTATTTAAATTAAGAAAAAAATTAAGAGAAGAAATGAGCAAAGTTAAACTTACTCTCTCAGAAGCTCTCAAAATCTTTTTTTATAATTTATTGAGTAAGAAATTCTTACTTTAAGTCCAATTTGCTCTTAAATCAAGAAGATAACTCTTAAAACGAAAATTAAGACTTATTTTTACTTGAATTAAGACAAAAAAAAAACTTATATTTTGAGAAAAAATTGGAGCAATACAATTTACACTCTCAGTTGCTCTCAATATTGTAACTTGTAGTTACAAAAACAACCCTCATGTTAATATAACGTGTTGTTACAAAACACACACTTCCTGCGTTAAAATTCACCATTATAATTCTCAAATAGTCTATGTGAATTTTAATATAAGATATATAAGAATATCACAATAAAGCAGGGAAAGGCAAAACATGTGTGCCGCGTTTTTCATTTACTCTTCTCTTACGTACGTGTGCACACGCATTGTAGAGAAATAAACAAAGTTTAATCAGTCTAGCTTGAGCATTTAAAAATTAGCGTTGCCAGAAAAAAAAATTTTCCCAACTTTTTTAAAAATGTGTGATGAATATGAAATGAATTTTTTATTTTCTTTAAATTATTATGACAAACCAGAATGCTTGGTTTGCCAACGTGCGTTATCACGCACTAAAAACATGACATGCAAAGGCATTTTCTTGCATATCACAAGGAATATGAAAGTATGACTGGTGATGCAAGAGAAGCCCTCATTATTAATCTTAAGAAAAATTTGTATGAAAAAATGATTGCTGATTCGAGTAAATCAGACTCTGAACAAGAAACACAAGAAACTGAAAAGTTTTTTTTTAAAAGAAAGGCATCTTTTGTTGTTGCTACGTCTCTTGCTAAACGTTGCCGTCCTTTTGACGATGGATTGCCTTTCAAAGAGCTTAGCAATGACGTTTTAAAATGCTTTGGTGAAAAGTCTGAAGAGATGCGGAAAATTATAAATGGCATTCCCCTGTCCGCTCGAACAATTATTCGACGGACTGAGCATATCAGTGCATTTATCTATTCAAACATTAAGAAAAGAATGCTTAATTGCCAATTTTTTTTCCATATGCCTAGATGAATGCACTGATCTGAATGATATAACTCAGCTAATTATTTGTGTTAGAACTGTCAATGAAAATTTTGACGTCCACGAAGACATGTTTTCCCTATATGGCTTACACAGCAATGCACAGGGTGGGCCAACTTGGACTGACTGATTTGAAATGCTTATAACTTTTGCATTTTTAATTTTTTTTTTTTGCAGATAATACAGAATTTTATAAAATTTCATAATGTCATCATACTCAGTGGAAGAACGTGTAAAAATTGTTGAATTTTATTATGCTTCCGGACGATCAATTGTTACAACACAAAGAAAATACCGTCAGCATTTTAATACTGCAGAGGCTCCCAGTGTAAACATGATAAGAAGCTTAATGACCCGTTTTGGGTACAGAGAATCCAAGAGCATTGCATCAGCGACAATTACACCCTGTCAGATGCACTGTTTGGTGTGGAATCATGGCTGATAAAGTTATTGGTCCATATTTCTTCGAAAATGAGCTTAATGAACCACAAACCGTCTCTGGGGTGGTATACCGGACCATGTTGGAAAATTTTTTACGTCCGATAGTTCTCAATAATCGTAACATATGGTTCCAGCAAGATGGAGCTACAGCTCATACCGCAAGAGCCACAATGGCACTTCTGCGAGAAATCAGTCAGTCAAACTTGGCCCACCCTGTAAAAGGAAAACTTATTTATGATATTGTAAATGAAAAATTTAATACGCATAAAATGTTGCCCATATGAAATAAATGTTGAAGATGTAATGCAATTTCCTGACTGATTTTCTAATTGTTCGCAAATAATAAAATAGAGATTTTTGGAGATTTTAAATTTTTAATTGGGGATAAGTGACGAAAGTTTTCTGGCAACACCGATTTGTGTTGAGAGCGAAGAGAGTATATTACTAATACAATTGCAAAATGTAATAGTATAGGTTGCCTTTCCCTGCAATAAAGCAAGTAAGAATAGGAGTACCGATCCAGTTATATTCTGTTTCGAACGAACAAAATATAACCAGACGAGGCCTTGGTTCTTACTTCATAATATTGTAGCCGTAGTTAGCCGACCGAGATCCGAAGTATTTATCTCGTATTATTATAGCTCGTTTTGGGTTTAATTATATCTCGGGCATTCTAAAATCAATTCGATTTTAGGATTACATCAAATATGAATTAAAGCTTAAATCTTTTTCAAAAGTCTTGAACCAAGCTCATTTTGGGATTAATTCGAATTCGGACATACTTAAATCAGTCTCATTTTTGGATTACATCAAGTAAAAATTCGTGCTTAAATCTAGTTTATAATTCTTGAATCCAGCTTATTTCGGGATTAATTCAATCTCAGCCATTCTTAAGGAGAGCTAAAATTAAGATTTTTTGACTTGATGAATTCGTACTTGAATCAAGTATTTTGTACTCGGTATAAGAAAATCCGTACTTACCCTACTATTGACACCGCTATGGATTGATTTTAGTACGGATTACTCAATTTCTTTTTTGAGTGTACTTATAACCCACGGTTACAATATACGTTTGTATGAGAGACTGAGAAATATACTAATTTTATTCCTTAAGTTACGCTTAAACTTGGCAAATATTTGCCAAAAAAAAATGTAACCCCTAAATAAAATATTTTTGAACTCGTTTATTTATTTAAAAAAAATCGTTTATTTAGCACTAGACACAACAAATATTTAGTCTTATTCTATTTTAAGCTTGTGCGCAAACTACAGTTCGCAATTTAAAAGATATTTCAAAAAAAATTTCATGTTTTTTTATTTATTAATAAAACATTGTCAACATTGCAGTATCGAACAAAGAAGAGTTGTGCAAGACTTTCTTAGGCAAAGAAAACGAAAAATATTTGCCTTTAAAAATAAATTTTTGAGAGTAAACAAAATTTTATTAATAGCCTGTTCGCCGATCTCGAACGTTAACGTTCGCTTAGATAAGACTTAAGACACAAACTTTTTATCGTATCTATTTTTTTACTCAATCAAGTTTGTTTATTCCACAATCAAGTTTATGTCTTAAGTCTTATCTAAGCGAACGTTAACGTTCGAGATCGGCGAACAGGCTATAAGAAACAATATTGTTTTAAAAATTCATTAATTGATGGGGACTTCCCTCATATAAATTGATAAGAGTACTTGTAAAGTAAATTTGCTTATCATCAAATAAACTGTGAGAGAAAGAGAGGCCAAAAGATGAGAAATTATCTGTAGAAATATAAAAAGCATGACGCGTCGTGAGTTTATGTATATGGGGTTTTACCATGTGAGTAACTAAAAACAAAAATATACATATATACACAAGCCATAAATCAGCAAACCTAAACTGTCTGCCTTTAATTAGTGGAAAGTACCATATGCAAGATAATAGAAAATACCAAATCTTATATGTAGGTACTTTTTTAGAGTGCAATAATCTTTATAAATTAAGTTCACAATCTTCTTGCTTGTCATAGTAAACTCGGCATCAATACAGTTCAGTTGTTTGAAAACAAAATATGGGGCAAAATATTTTTCAACTTAGTTTATTCGTTAGCCTGGCTGCAGTGACATTAGCCAACCATACACCACAGGTGTCCACCACAATTCTGAATGGTAACTTATAGCTTCCTTGTATACCAGACAAATTTAATTTATATTGATATTCTAACAGGTTTTCCTGATGATTTAAATATACATCCATATGTAAAAGTCGGCAATAAATTGTACCATTTTGGCCAAAGCAAGGTAAATTAAATAATTGCAGTTTTAAATAAAGTCTCCTTTGTATTAATGAAATTTCTTGCTAGGTTACTTGGTATAGAGCCTTTTTGATTTGCCGCTCAATGGGCGGTTTTTTGGCCTCTTTTGATAATCAGCAAGAATTGGCCGCCTTATCCGATTATATGATTGGCAAATATCCCTTAGATCGCTGGTGGTGGCTGTCGGGTTCTGATCTCGATGTTGAAGGTGATTTCTATTGGTATCGCACCGGTGAACGTATCAGTTATGCTGACTGGTCTACCGGTCAACCGGATAATGCTGGTGGCCATGAGAATTGTGTTCATTTGTGGTATCAAAATCCCAAATATCAAATGAACGATTGGATGTGCAATCAGTTGGCTTATTATATCTGTGAAGCTGATAAGCCAACAACAATAGCGGTTAGTGTGTTTTAAGCGGGAAAAAAGTGAAACTGATAATAAACAGGACATTGCAAAATAATTAAGCATTTGAGTTTTTGTTAAGTAAATTTCCAAGAATAAGTGGTTAATGCCCATAGTAAAACTGGTCAATATTCCACAAAACAACTTATTAACTTTTCACTTTGCATTTATGCAATTTTTCCAGCAATTTGCAAAACTTTATGTTGCTCAGAACTATAAAATATGATAAGTGATAAGTAGAAATTGGTAATTGTAATTTGTACAGTTTTTGAAATTTGTATATTCTCCGTGAAATTTCTGTTCCACATATGTTCTCTTGTGCAAAGTGTAATAATTAATATTGAAAAGAGCAATTTGCAAAAGCTTTGCAAATTAATATGCTGTTTTGTTCCACAAAAATTATAAATTCTATTTTTGCAAATCAAATTTTGATAAGTTTGTCAAAAATTTGCAAAGTAAACAATCGGAAAAGATCTAGTCCTATCACCTGTTCAACGAGTGGTATGATCGTTTTCAAGATAAAATCAAAAGATTACGCTTGAATGCTTGCAGAGCTCAAAGTAACTGCAAATATTTTCCTGGTGCAAACTGAGATTTCCAAGAATATTGTGGAATGGAAATATTTATCTCTGTGCAAAAACATGCAATTTAATAATAACGAAATGACAAGTTGCTAAATTGTTTGTAAAATAGGGCCCTGGTCTAATTTTTTTTTTTTTAAATTGCTACAAACACTTGGAAAAACCATAATTATGATTCTTGTTAAAAGTAGCACAGTGAAATAAGGAAACGTCAATACATGATTTTACTATTTAGCTGTTGGTCGTTCGTTCAATAACCCAGGCACACTAGCAGCAAAAACTACTTAATATTTATTGTTACAATCACAAAGACAATTTAACGATCAGCATAAAATTTCTAGCCAAAAACTAAATTTCAGTGTCCAGCCTTAATAGTTGATGTGCGAAAGAAAGTAGTTAATGTGAATCACTCAGTATCAGTAACGGTACTAGTGGTAGCAGTACTAGTGTTGTTTCCTACCCTCAGATATATACTAGATTATATTTCCTCTTTGTAACTGTTGTCGTTAGTTTTTTAACTGCAGTTTTGTATATCCTTTAACAATAATAGTAGGTGTATCAGTTTGTCTTGCGGTTGGTAAATTTTCCTATATTTATTATCGTTCGTAAAAAGTTTTTATATTATGCCTCCTTTTAGGAAGGTTAGCTGAAATAAACTCACTGTAGATCTCAAATATTTTACCAAAGTCTTGTATTAATTAGCAAAATGGCAGCATGAGCTGACACATGATCAAAAATTCACAAATAATTCATTTTTTGGATGTATTTCAGTTACTAGGAATGTACTGTGAGCGTCAAAATAATGTCAACAACACCTATTATGTATTAAAAGAAAAGCTTAATTACCTTAATTATAAAAAATCTACAACTAATTCGTTTTTTTAATATATTTCAGCTACTAAGTTGTGTAATTAGGCAATATGTACTGTGAACGTCAATATAAAGTCAACACCACATATTATTAAAAGAAAAGCTTAATGACCTTAATTATAAAAAATCTACAACTAATTCGTTTTTTGAATATATTTCAGATACTAAGTTGTGTAATTAGGCAATATGTACTGTGAACGTCAATATAAAGTCAACACCACATATTATTAAAAGAAAAGCTTAATGACCTTAATTATAAAAAATCTACAACTAATTCGTTTTTGAATATATTTCAGATACTAAGTTGTGTAATTAGGCAATATGTACTGTGAACGTCAATATAAAGTCAACACCACATATTATTAAAAGAAAAGCTTAATGACCTTAATTATAAAAAATCTACAACTAATTCGTTTTTGAATATATTTCAGATAGTAAGTTGTGTAATTAGGCAATATGTACTGTGAACGTCAATATAAAGTCAACACCACATATTATTAAAAGAAAAGCTTAATTACCTTAATTATAAAAAATCTACAACTATTTCGTTTTTTGAATATATTTCAGATACTAAGTTGTGTAATTAGGCAATATGTACTGTGAACGTCAATATAAAGTCAATACCACATATTATTAAAAGAAAAGCCCAATTACTTATACATATGTATGTATATCGAATGAACCGCATTTCAAAGGCATTTCCAATTGCCAAATTGTTAGCACACTAAAATTTTTGTTTACATTTGCTGTAGAGTCCCAAGGTGAAGGCTTTTTATAGGGTTCATAAAATTCGTCAAACCCAACCATAGCACTCACTCTAACTTGTTTTTATTGTTTTCTACGTTGTATATTATTTTGTTGTTTTATTTCGTAGTTTCGTTTTTTATTTTTCAGTTCTATATTTTTTTAAGAGGAGTTTCAAATCTGCGGTTATTGAGTGTCATTTTCAACAACGAAAAAACTGTATTTAAGCTTTTAGTTCTCGTATATTTGCATTTGCAGTGGTTTACTTTGTTTTTGTTTATGGCGGATTTGTGGCTAAATGTAGTTTATATATGTGTATAGTTTTTCTGTTATTTTATTATAACAATCCTCTCTAAATGGAATACTCAACAGAAATTGTTTGTGTGAGGGTAAAAACTATTGGTTAAATTATTTAAATCCGATTTTTTTCTCTATGAGGAAAAAATCTATACAAATTTTTAAATTTAGTTGCTGTAAATGTTACTAGGACATGGTCGGTTTTCAGCCTTAAGCCATTGATGGATTTTTGCAAATGTTTCTCTTATTCTTTTTTTTTTTTTTGTAAATATTTCATTTGTTATTCATCACTTGTTTAGTTTTAAATTTATTGAGTGGTTTGTTTTTTGGGGAAATGTGAAAAAAATTCGCTGTTAGAATTACAATAGTGTTGACTTAATGGTAGTTTACAGGAAATTTTGAGTTTTATTTTTTAGTTGAAACTATTTTAGAAATTAGTTTAAAGAATTTTGAGGTTAAAGCAGAGCAATTAGAAAAAGTTTCATTTATCATTTAAAGGGAGATTTTTATGAACGGAAAACACATTTAGCAATTTTAGACTTTTCCTAATGACTATGATATTTCTATTTCGAGTCTATTTAGAATTAATTTCTCTAAAAGCTTTCCACAAGTGTCCAATAGGCACAAGGGTCTGTCTGAAGATGGGCTCTGCAATGATGTGTTGCCTTTGCACAGCAATACAAGAAACGACTACTTTTTTTTAGGATAATGTTGAATGTATCCGTAAATACATTCGGTCAATGCTTACTAAGACTAAGGCAATGATTTCATTCGGGATCCCATCCGTCCCTGGTGCCTTTTTTTTTTTCTTCAGAAAGTATCGCTTTCATTTGCATCTTGCAAAGGGGGTAAGTTGCTGCTGGTTCTTTCCGTTCCCTTTCACTATGTTGTATGCCCAATTAGGATTTGTTATTCCTGGTATTCTACATCGGTTTCCTAGTTTTTTTCCTTATTATCCAATATGGAAGACCCCATGGATCATTATTTATTTCCTCACTTTCCATGACTTTTTTTTATGAATTATTGGTTGCTACTCTAACACTTTTCCTAGCTCTTGTATATGGCTCCATTGCAATGAGTTCACCTTTCCTACGTTTAGTTTTGAGACATTCTGCTCTTAAACGAGCAATATCTTGATTCCATCCAGTAGGCATGTTTTCTAGATCGATCGAGTATTTTAGTTTTGCTCATTCCAACGTTACAGATCTCTGTGAGGATGTCTATAATCCGTCCAGCAGCGATATCTGTGTTAAAATTGTCTCCAAGTTGTGTTCCGGATTGACTATGACTGTGACTGTGACTATGACTACAACTATGAATATGACTATGACTGTGACTATACCTATGACTAAGACTATGACTGTGGGTATGACTATGAATATGACTATGGCTATGACTTGACTATGACCATAACTATAACATCTCTAACTCACTCTGGGAATGCTTGAACATTTCATCTGGATGGGTGGTTTATTTTGTTCTTGGCTTAATTTTCGTTTCGTTCCTACGTCCTCCTATCGTTTGAGGTTCGGAACTATCGAGGATCTTTCTTTAATAACTGTGTTAATGTAGATCTCACATTGGTTTCATTCTTCCCGTTTTTATGCAATTTATTTTTTCAGGAACAATGCCCGTTCTCAAGCGTAGCCTCCTTTTAACGTGACACAAAGAGTCTGGCCCTTTAAAAAAGTTTTCTGCAGTGGAGTCGCGTATATTTACCAATATAATTGATATGAACAACTATGCAGCGGAACAGATATTAAAAATTGCCAAAAGGCTAAGAAATTTTATCACGAAATTGGTGGAAAAATGGAAAGCGAGTAACAGCTGGATGGGCGATTGGTTGATCCAGCAACTAATACTGGACGAAAATTATCATTGGCTTTACATGCTTAGTTCCGCGCATAAAACTTTAATACATGGTGCAGACATAATAGACAGTGTTTCATTTTCGATTGGCATGTTTTCGAAGGAGGCTCTAGAATCAAGAAACCAGGATTGCCGAAATTTTCGGCTGTATCATACACGCAAAACTTCGTGACAACACACAATGGAGGACTTAATGCACGCACTATTAGTTTCAGCTGATCCTCTGATATCTTATTTATCTAAGAGTGCATCTGTGCTGTTTACGAGAAAAATATTGAATAAAGACTTTGAATAATATAACAGTATTAACTTAGTTATCTCTTAAACTGTCGAAAATAATTTTGTAATAAAAAAAAATTTTATATTACAAAGAATTGTTTTTTGTATATATGGAAAATATACTATATAGTCGCCCGTTTTGTCCGATATTTTTGAAATTTGTTAGGAGATACACGGTGGCACAAAAGTAATCCACCTATCAGGAAAATGCTATAAATTTTGCGATTGGCCCCTAATGTCAGTTCTGCAATATTTCGCGTTCTGGAGCAGTGTAGCGTAACATTGTTTATTAACGTATATTTCGCATGTGTTTACTACACAAATGTGAAAACAGAACTGACATTAGGGGCCTCGCAAAATTTATAGCATTTTCTGATAGGAGGATTACTTTTGCGCCACCTTGTACATATATTTACACAATTTGTAACAAGAAGAACCCTGTATAAAAGTTTTCCTGAAAGTTTGACTAAGATCGAACAAGAAACAGCCGAGATAATAATTAAATATTCGCCATTTCATCCACTGTGCACTGGGGGTGTTTCCGCTCTCTATGTTTTGTTCGAGTATGCCCATTTTATTTTGCAATTCTGTTTTATTTTTTTCTATGCTCGGTGAATAGTAGCAACTATATATTCGTACCCTATTTTTGGTGTATAACTACGAAATGTTCATGATGTTCTTCAATTTTTTTTTGCTTTGCCTAGAACATCTAGGTACCAAGCACTGCCCTCAATTTTGGTATATTGTTCACTTATTAGTGCTAGAACTAGACCGTGAACTAAACTATGACTAGACTTGGACCAAAATCAAACACATAAATATTTAAAATATCTGTATAAATTATTAAATTAATGTTTTGAATTTATAAGTTTATTATAATCAGCTGGTTTAACAAACTTTTGTTACACCTTAATTGCCATACTTTTGTTACACTTTAAACAGACCCCTTTTAACAGCCCAAAAACCTAATTGACTCATACGCTTAACAGCAAGTGTAATAGAGAACTAAAATTACAATTTTCTACAAATTAAGGACATGTGCGTGCGTTTTGTTTGTTTGTATTCTGTTTAAAAATTAACTCATGACAAGCATACGCATCATAATAACTTTGAAATTTCTAATTATGGTTTTGGTCGTTCTAGTTTGTTTAGTCGTAATTTATGCAAACAGCAACAGGAACTTAATTGTATTGCATATTTTATAAAATTGCAATTGAGAGACATAAGCATGATAACTGGAAAAGCATGTCATATATGAAATGCAATTCAGTCTCGTCTCATCGAACTGTTCGGACGTGTTTTTTTAGTGCGGCTGAATTTTCGGTGAAAAAATCGTAATAGGTGAAAAAGTGTAAAAAGTTGAAATTAAACAAAAAATAAAAAAAAAAATCGTAATAGGTTAAAATATATATAAAAAAAAAAAAACATTAAAAATCGTATAAAAACTGTATGAGTGTTCCTCTCAGATGTAATTCTGAGAAAGAGCTTAGCTCAACTAGAAAAACTAAATGGGTCTTTGAGGAAGAAGCCATAAAAAAATCTGTGGAGAATCTTCTCACTGCAAGAGCCGTGGAACGGCGTCGTTCCTGTTCGCCCAATATAGTAATTTCAATAGATGAAGGAACAGCATCACCTTCTACATCAAATAGTGCAGTGAAACCCAAAAAACAAGTAGGTATGGATAAGTACATAACCGTGCTCAAGCGACAGAGGAGCCCGAAGTCTGCTCAAGTGTCATCAAATGCAAAAGCTCCTAAGACCGTGAGTAATGATCAAAATAGGTTTGCTCTCCTCCAGACGGATGAGCCAGAACTTCCGAAGAAGACGTTTAAGCCCCCACCAATTTATCTGAGAGAGCCGACTTCCAGTAAATTGGTACAAGGAATTGTTGCTGTAATAGGTGAAAACATGTTTAGCGTAACCTCAATGAAACATGGAAATATATGCGAGACAAAGATACAAGTGAATAGGGAAGATGATTTTCGAAAATTGTCCAACCAGCTGGAAAGGGAGACTAGGGATTTCTATACCTACCAGCTCAAAAGCGCAAAAGGACTCCAAGTCGTTCTAAAGGGTATAGACCCATGTGTTGATCCCGCGGAGATAAAAACCGGTTTAATGGACAAAGGGTTCAAAATCAAGAGCGTAGTGAATATTAGAAACCGTGAAAAGATCCCTCAGCCCATGTTCAGGGTAGAATTGGAACCTGGAGATGTTGTCTTAAAGAAAAACGAGTCCCATCCCATCTACAATCTGATGTACCTTCTGCATCGTAGAATCACCGTGGAAGAACCACATAAGCGTCAGGGACCCGTCCAGTGTCTCAACTGTCAAGAATTTGGTCACACCAAGGCGTATTGCAAATTGCCGACAGTTTGTGTTGCGTGTGGGGAGCTACATGCAACTGCTCAATGTGATAAGTCGAAAACTGATTCAAAAATCAAAAAATGCAGTAACTGCGGAGGTAATCATACCGCAAATTATAGAGGTTGTCCAATTTACACTCATTTGAAAGCCATAAGTACCAACAAGACGTCAGTATTACCTGATCATCGTCAACAGCCTATTTTGTCATCGAGTGACAATTTCCCGCAATTGTTACGGTCCACTAGTCATGTAAACGCGCCTAGTTCTAGACAAGTTTCTTACGCTAACGTGGTTAAATCTAATTTGCCAGGTTTGGAGCAGGCACCTAAATCACAATATTACGAGCCTAATAGTAACACTCTAGAGACTACATTGCAGACACTTGTCCAAACCATGAACACTTTTACGACCACTATGACATCCATGATGCAGGAAATGCTGAAAATGCAATCCACTATCTTACAAGCCATTTTAAAGAAATGATTTGTTTAAAAATTTGTTTTTGGAATGCGAACGGCCTCCGCCAACATAAAAACGAACTGGAACACTTCCTGATGGATAAGCAGATTGATGGCATGATGATTGCTGAATCTCACTTGACGGCGACAGCGTACTTCAAAATTAATGGCTACGTGTTGTATGATACTAAAGATCCCCGCGGAAGAGCATGTGGAGGATCGGCAATTCTTATAAAGAACAGAATAAAACATTATTTAATGAACAACATATGTGAGGATTACCTACAAGCAACAAACATTTGTATTGAATTCTGTCAATACAATTTTGTTTTATCATCAATTTATTCGCCGCCTCGATTTTCAATAAAAGAACACCAATACTACAGCTTCTTCAATTCCCTTGGAGCTAGATTTTTAGTTGCTGGTGACTTTAACGCCAAACACACTTTTTGGGGTTCACGTCTGGTGACCCCGAAGGGTCGTGAACTCTTCAACACCATTACCAAAATGGGATTAGATGTACTCTCAAGCGGGCATCCCACCTACTGGCCGACGGACCGACGGAAGATTCCCGATGTTATTGACTTCGGAGTAGTGAAAAATATCCCTGTAGAATCGATACAAGTGGAGCCTTCATTAGACTTGTCTTCAGATCACTCTCCTTCTATTATTTCAATGCGTTTCCTTCAAGGGAATGGCTCTCCATTTCGGGACATATCTAAAACCAGAGTAAGTTGGATAAAGTATAAAAAGTATTTAAGTTCCCACTGCACGGAAAATGTAGTGTTGAGAACTACCGAGGATATTGATGGGTCGATTGGCAAGTTTACTGAGGACATACGAAGAGCTGTACATCACGCCTCCACATACGACGTTGAATGCAGATGTGGGACAAACAGAACTTATTTCGCTGAACTCGATCATCTCCTGACAGAAAAAAGAAGAGTTAGAAGAGAGTGGCAAATTCACAGGTCTCCTCAACTGAAATCTAGGCTACGAGAATGCAGAGATATACTAAGAAATTTCTTAGAAATCCAAAGAACGGCCTCATTTAGATCTTACTTGCAGGGTCTTGATAGTACCCCACAATCTGACTATTCGCTATGGAAGGCGGCAAGAGGTTTAAAAAGACCAGTTAGAGGAAAGCCTCCTCTGCGAAATCCGACTGGAGACTGGGCTAGAAATGATTCCGAGAAAGGGACTTTATTTGTTAACCATTTGAGAAATGTGTTTACTATAAACAACTCAATTAATGCACCTGATTTGCCTCCACTCGTTATTAGACCTCCTGTACCTCTAAGACTTAGCTTTAATGATGTTCAAAGCGCTATTGGTACTCTGAATCTTAAAAAAGCTCCAGGTATGGATAAAATCAGCAACAAAATGCTTGTGGAGTTACCTCGTGTAGCTAGAAGAATCATCCTCTTTATTTTCAATGCTATTTTACGCCTAGAATACTATCCTGCAGATTGGAAGGTATCTATGATTACCATGATTCCTAAGCCAGGGAAGGACCCCACTAAAGTAGAGTCATATAGGCCAATTAGTCTACTGCCGACAATTTCAAAACTGTTTGAAAAATTATTAATGACTAAGTTGACTCCAATTCTGAATGACACTGAATGTATTCCTAATCATCAATTCGGCTTCAGAGCTAAACACAGCACCATCGAACAAACACACAGATTGGTAAATGTGATAAGAGGGTCGTTTGAAGACAAAAAATACTGCTCCGCCCTTTTCATTGATGTGTCCCAAGCGTTCGACAAAGTTTGGCATGACGGTTTAATGCACAAAATAAAATTAACTCTGCCTGCTAACACCCATAAACTCATGGAAAGTTATTTATACGGTCGCAAATTTAAAATCAAAGAAGGTGATTTTTTAAGTACCGCTCAGCCAATTGAATCAGGTGTGCCACAGGGTAGCATACTGGGTCCTACTTTATATTTGATATATGCCTCCGACATGCCGTCAGACCCCAAAATCCATACGTCAACTTTTGCAGACGATACAGCCTTTATCAGCGTCCATAAGGACCACCAAGTTGCATCACAGAATTTGCAGAATTATGTTTATAAGCTAGAGAATTGGCTAGAGCTTTGGAAAATCAGGGTTAACGAACAAAAATGTATTCATATAACTTTCACATTGCGAAAAGATACCTGCTCGTTCATCAGAATAAATAATCAAATTATCCCGCAACACAATGAAGTCAAATACCTCGGCATTCACCTCGACCGCCGTTTAACTTGGAAGTCTCATATCGACACAAAACTTACTCAGATGAGATTAAAAGCAGTGCAACTTAATTGGCTAATCGGCAGAAACTCTACATTGAAATTGGATTGCAAACTTTTGTTGTACAATGCAATACTAAAGCCAATCTGGTGCTATGGAATTCAATTATGGGGTACTGCCTCAGCATCAAACATTGAAAAAATTCAAAGGGGTCAAAATAAAATTCTACGTATTATTACTGCAGCTCCATGGTATGTTAAAAATTCTCGAATCCACAAAGATCTAGGCGTGCCATTAGTAAACGTCGAATTTACAAAATATGCGTCAAAGTACGTCAGCAAACTTGAACACCATCCAAACCCACTTGCACGAGACATACTTAACTTTAGTGGCCACAGTCGGTTGAGAAGGAGGGATACCCTTGCTTTAACTCAAGCGCAACACAGATGACTTGATCAGTTGATATGAAATTTTTGTAGTATCATAAAAATTTTTTGTCTAGCACTGGCTGGGCTTATTATTTTCTTTTTAGTATTAAGATTTGAAAACTTATTGTTAGTTCAAAATATGAAGATTCAATAAATAACTAAAAGCTAAAAAAAAAAAAAAAAAAAAAAAAAAAAAAATATATGAAATGCCTTTAAATACCTATAAACAGGAGCACAAAACAGTTGGAGCTTAAGTGGGCAAAAGCTTTAATACATGATCTAAATTAAATATACTCGTATGTTGCATAATGGCCTGCACTCTTTTAGATAGTTAGATAGACAGAGAGCCCTAGTAAGCCCAACATAATTAACACAACAAAAACCAAAAATGACACAAACTATCCGCAATATGAATATTTACAATGAAGGTATTTCTACGAGGCCAAGCTAAGCAGTTGTTTAAGAATAAAATGTAATCAAGTATTAAGAGAAGCGAACTTAAACATATTTCTAATTTCGATAAATTCTTAAGGTACGGTCACATTTGGCAAATATTTAACACAAATTTGGTAGACGTTGTTTACTCTTACAAGAGTTTTGCCAGAACAAACAGCATCAAATAAATTAAAATTAAATATTTGTTTTGCTTTGGCCTAAATAAGAAAAGTTGTTTTTTTTTAATAAATAAACAAGTTTAGAAATATTTTATTTAGTGATTACGTCTTTTATGGTAAATATTTGCCAAGTGTGCCCGTACCTATAGACTTTTTTCGAACGATTTTAGTGGTGTTCAATTCCAAAGTTTTATACTTATATCTGATATACCGAAACTAAATATGGATTAGGCAGATATCGCGAATAAAAATTCCACATGAAATTTGTTCCCTTTTATTTTTTTTAACATAGAATTTTAATAGAAAAAATGTGAAACGGGAACAAATTTCATGGGGAGTTTTTATTCACGATAGGGGTGACTATATAAAAAGACTTTGGTAAGTTGATTTCAACCAACCAGTTGATTCAACCAATCATTATATTTAATATTGGAATATATAATGGAATGTCTTCAATATCTTAAAACTAGTTGAGCTGTAGAGAACTTGAATTCAAGATTTTGGACTATTTTAAATCGGAACCTTTTTGGAATGATTTTAATAATCATTTTATTTTGGTCGTATTTAAAAGGACAGGGACAAGGTATTATGTTGAAAATTAAACTAAATCAATTAAGTAACTTATTATTCTGTTCTCAATGGACTTTTCATTCTAACTTTCTAGATGGCTGCCTGTATAATTATGTGCAAGTATGAGGTATAAATGGAGATGTTTATAAGTTATATAATCCAATACATATTCCAACTAATATATTAACAGCAAATATATGTATGTACCTAAAAGTTAGAATTAAACAGAGAGAGAAAATTGGTCAAAGTTTTGAAGAGATTTAAAAATATTTTGGGAATTATTAACGAAAATTTAGAAATAGGTTTGTAAGAGATTTTTAATTTTTTTTTCTGGGAATTTTCGCGATATGTCAAAAATTTATTAAATCCAAAAATTATTCAAATTTTTACCGAAAAATTTAAGTTTTACAAATTCCTAAAATTTACTATAAAATCCCCTCTTTCTAAGTATGACCTATTTTCATGTCAAACAGATTAGAAAAAACGTATTTTTTTAACTTTTGTTATTATTTAACACAAAAAGAGTTAATTTTTGTAGATTCCCAAACTAAATAATCAGCTTCCTCATTTGTAGGGATTTAGATTTTAGGAATTTTAAGGGAAAATGAAAAAGTCTACTGTTAATATGTAATACAATTTTTTTAAAACAATTACAGTTGCTATTGTTTTTTGTTTGCAATTTGCAGTTGAATTTTATACATTCCCAAAATATATCAACAAAATCCCTTCCCTGGGATTTTTAATTTTTAATGGGAATTTTTACAAAATATCTAAAATTTATTAAATCTAAAAATTATACAAATTTTTATCGAAAAATTTAAGTTTTACAAATTCCTAAAATTTATTATAAAATTCCCTCTTTCTAATTATGACCTATTTTCATGTAAAACAGCTTAAAAAACATACGTTTTTAAGTTTTGTTATTATTTACTATCACCTGAAAGTATTCTGTTACATTTTGGAAGTGGAATTGGATAAATTGTTAATAAGTCGCGTGTAACTGATTTCATTTGATTATTGGGTTCTTTTACCATAATTTTAACATGAAATCTTTTTATTATAACAACTTTGTAGTGCATAAGTAAATCACTTACCAAACAACATTTTGGAAGTGGAATTCAAAAAGTCATTATTAAGAAGGGAGCAATTGATTTATATGCATTTCTGTGTTTAACAATTGACTACTTTTACTATAATTTCAATTTCCAATCTCTGAGGTAGAACAATTTCTATGAAATCTTTAACTTAGCAAATCACCTACCAGACAACATTTTGGAAGTGAAATTCGATTAATTGTTAATAAGTCCGGTGCAATTGATTTCCTTTTTTGTTTTAGAATATTTCATTGTTTTTACAAGCATTTCAATTTCCAATCTCTGAGGTAGAACAATTTCTATGAAATCTTTAGCATAGCAAATCACTTACCAGACAACATTTTGGAAGTGAAATTTGAATAACTGTTAACAGTCCAGTTTAATTGATTTCTTTCCATTCTGCCGCCTTTAAAGAGCGTGCAGAAACTCGTATATAGGTTATAAAATTTATATATTTTTTTGTCGAATAAAATTTTCAATTTAAACTTTCTACCTTTTGGCGTTGTTCTTCTATGTACAACATGTACAACATACATATGCAGTTGTGTTGAGTGCTTTAAATTTATATATGCCACTAAAACAGTGTCTAGTGCGTATAAATTATTTACTCTCAAAGCATGTTCATGCTCGCGTATGCCTGCAAGTGCGTGTTTATTATCAACATTAATCATACGTATTGTTGCACTAAAATAGTTTTAATTTCCAGTCGTATTTGTAGTAGCACAATCAAACAGGAAAAACAAATGAGAGAAACTTAAACTGAAATTAATGTTTAATTAAAATTTGTATTTGTATAGTGCTGGAAATATTTAGAGCGTAAAACATTTGGAAATAAATTGAAAATAAATTTGAGATAAAAATGTTTAACACAAATTTTAGCCAAAATTTTGTTAAACTAAGAATTTATTTTGGGTTTACAACAAATTAGTACAGTCTAAACTAAAAACTGTTGGCAAAATTTTTAAATAAAGAGCCAAGTCTCCAGCTTAACTTGGCTAAAAGATCAATTCCTACAGCAGTTCACTTCAACTTCCCTAACTAAGTAAACCAAAATTAAGTTTAATAATCCCTTTTCCTCCACCACTCTTAATCAGACAATTACGCCTTTATTTATGGTTTAATAAGTGTGGAATATTTACTAAACCCTTTGCTAAAGTATACTTTCAGACAATACACAAAAGCAACTGCAATAACTCCAGCTTACTGGACAAAAGCAAGCAGTTATTTTAATGTTTTGTGTTGTTAGTTTTTTGTTTTTTTATATATTTTCCATAAAACAGCTTTATTTCTGTTAAAAGCCAAAACCCACCCACAACTATCAACGCAACAATTTATGCACTCAACAGCGAAATAGTCGAACCACACTGGCCAGTCATCCAAACCGAGTAGAATTTAAGTAGTTTTTTTTTTTTTTTTTGTTGATGTTTTTTTTTTTTATCTGCTCGAGGCAGTTTAATAATGCACGTTAACACCCATGAAAATATTCAGTGCTACAGAAAAATCGTAAATTTTCTTTTATTTTATGCACTTAATTGCGATTCACCAGTGAAATGAATAAAATGAAAGAGAAACAGGAAAAGGAAGTGGTGGTACATGTCGCTACATTTATCATTAAATAAAGGATTTTGAAATGTTTAAAGAAAACTTTAATGTTTCAAAAGTTAATAAATTCCAAGCAGTTAAAAACAGCATTTAAAGTGTTTGTTAAAGAAAATACCAGCTAACGCTAACTAGTGTATATTTTCTAAAGAAAATTCTCTAGTTAACTTTAGTTAGGAAAATTTTCTAATTCTAATTCTCTAGTTAACGCTAACTAGGAAATTCTTCTAAATAAAGTTCTCCAGTTAACACAAACTGGGAACTTTTTTAAGGAAATTCTGCACGCTAATTAGGAACATTTTCTATAAAAATTTCTCCAGTTAACGTAACTATGCAAATCTGCAAAAAAAAAATCTGCAGATAACGCGAACTAGTGAACATTTTCTAAATGAAAGTCTACAGTTAACGGTAACTAGGAAAATTTTATAAAGAAAATTCTCCAGTAAATGATAACTAGGAATATTTTTTAAAAAAAATCTCCAGTTAACGCAAAGTAGGAAAATTTTCTACAAAAAATACTCCAGTTAATGCTAACTAGGAACAGTTTCTAAAGAAAATTGTTAGTTTACGGTAACTAGAAACATTTTCTAAATGAAATTCTACAGTTAACGGTAACTAGGAAAATTTTATAAAGAAAATGCTGCAGTAAATGATAAATAGGGAAATTTTCTAAAGAAAATTATCCAGTTAACGCTAACTCGAAACAATTTTTAAGGAAAATTCTTTAGTTAACGCTAACTAGGAAAATTTTGTAAAGAAAATTCTCCAGTTTGCTCTAACTAGGAAAATTTTCTAAAGAAAATTCTCCAGTTAACGCTAACTCGAAACAATTTTTAAAGAAAATTCTTCAGTTTACGGTAACTAGAAACATTTTCTAAAGAAAATTCTCCAGTAAATGATAAATAGGAAAATTTTCTAAAGAAAATTATCCAGTTAACGCTAACTCGAAACAATTGTTAAAGAAAATTCATCAGTTAACGCTAACTAGGAAAATTTTGTAAAGAAAATTCTCCAGTTCGCTCTAACTAGGAAAATTTTATAAAGAAAATTCTCCAGTTAACGCTAACTCGAAACAATTTTTAAAGAAAATTCTTCAGTTTACGGTAACTGGAAACATTTTCTAAAGAAAATTCACCGGTAAATCATAAATAGGGAAATTTTCTAAAGAATATTCTCCAGTTAACGCTAACTCGAAACAATTTTTAAAGAAAATTGTTCAGTTAACGCTACACTAGGAAAATTTTGTAAAGAAAATTCTCCAGTTCGCTCTAACAAGGAAAATTTTATAAAGAACATTCTCCAGTTAACGCTAACTCGAAACAATTTTTAAAGAAAATTCTTCAGTTTACGGTAACTGGAAACATTTTCTAAAGAAAATTCTCCAGTAAATGATAAATAGGAAAATTTTCTAAAGAAAATGCTTCAGTTAACGCTAACTAGGAAAATTTTATAAAGAAAGTTCTCCAGTAAGTGATAAATAGGGAAATTTTCCTAAAAAATTATCCAGTTACCGATAAATATAAAAAATTATATAAATAGGAAAATTATATTATTCTCCAGTTAACTTTAACTAGAAACATTTTCTAAAGAAAATTCTCCAGTTAATGCTAAACTAGGAAAATTTTCTATAGAAAATTCTGCAGTTAACTTTAACAAGGAACATTTTCGAAAGAAAATTCTGAAGTTAGCGCTAACTAGAAACATTAAATACAGAAAATTCTTCAGTTAGCGATAACTAGAATATTTTTCTAAAGAAGATTTTTTAATAAAATGTTTTAAAGATAGCGCTCCAGTTAACGCTAACTAGGAAAACTCTAGCATTAATTTTTTTAATTTTTCACAAAACTGTTAAATTAAATTGCCTTCTAAAGGCGACCTGCACCTCGCTTTCGTTTCACATTAAATTGTTGTGCTTTTATCTGCATATTTAATTTATATGATGGTTTCCACTGTGGCCAGTACAGTAATTATTACAGTTCATTGATTCAATTAAAGTATTTTAATGTCGTCGAAGATTAAAATATCCTACATAATCCTCTTTTATTATTTGCACATTCGCAGACCCATACTCACAGATTTTCAAACATAAACTTTTATACACTATAATATAATATTATAATTATGGCACATTTTTGCACATTTCCCCCAAAACTGTTTATCACTGTGTATACGAGTGTGTGTATATACGATTTTTTCTACAGCGATATCATTAATTACTGTGATGAAGTCATGATTTAAAAAAACACAGCAAAAGGATTAACAAGAACTACAATACTGTACGCAAAAATAATTATTTAAAATAATGAGGGAAAATATCACAAAAAAAAAAGGAAGATTATATTATAACAACCAAATGAAGTTTTTCAATTACGTTGCCAGCAGTCATCAGCTTTAAGTAGCACTAAGACCATTGATTATGGTCAATAAGTGAAAATGATTTACTGACGATGAGCCAAAGTAATGACAAAGAAAAAGATGTGATGGTTTAATAATAGCAACATTAAAAAGCAAAATAAATTTCAGAATTTAAAAAGCAAAAGTTTAAAATATAAATAAGCATAGAAAATATAAAAATGCCCATTGAGCGCTCTCCCCCGCCGGAGAGGTGCCGCTCCCCTAACAATAAAAAAAGTGATAAACATCTGTCTCAGTCAAACCTTACTACAGTAAATAGCTTATGTGTTATAAGTGCGAATGGTCAAGCACCATCAATAAGCTCAAACTCTCTTCCCGCTCAAAATACTTATGCATCTGCATCAGATTACAATCTGAATGATCACCAAAAATATCCTAGTCTCACTGCGCAATCGCAATTGAAACCCCTCTCTTGGAGCTCTCAATGTACTACTCCAACAACTGATACTCAAATAACTGCAACTACATTCCAATTTATTTCAACAACCCCCACACTTACAACTAATAACACAACTCCTTACTCTTTGGTTACTACTCTCGCACCAACAACTACAACTACCACAACATCGTACTCAGCAATAACAACTCTAGCTTTAGCAACAACAACAGTAACATCAACAGCCTTCTCATACTTACCAATAATGACAACAAGTAAGTTACATGAAATTCATACTCCCTTAAATAAAGAGAAATTAAAAAACAGTAACATATCAAAGAGGCCTCGTAACTCACCCACAAAACTTATTGAAAACACAAACAGCAATAAAAAAGTTAAAACTAAAGAGCAGCCACAAAAAACACTAAAATCATACTGGTTAAGCCAACCTTCAACCCCAAATAGGTTTGAAATATTATCTATTGATGATAATGAAAATAAAGAAGACCAAATTCAAAATGATGGTGTTCCCCACAAACAACCAGAAAAAAATAAACCTACAAAGCCCCCACCAATATATGTTCAAAACGTGCAATTCATAGATAACCTCAATAATGCTTTAAACTCCTTACCAAATTGTCATTACGAAATACGTGTTCTTAAAGAAAATGAAATAAAAATTCAACCTTTAGAATCTATTCACTACACCCAAATAGTAAACCTATTAAGAGCTAAAAACACCCAATACTACACTTATAAACCCAAAGAACAAAAAGGTTTCAAGGTTTTCTTGCGTAATATGCATTATTCAACCGATAAAGAGGAAATAAAAAAAGAACTATGTGAACTAGGACACGAAGTAACACATATCCAAAATATCCTACAAACTGGTACAAAAAAACCACTATCTCTGTTTTCTATTGAACTTAAATCAAGTCAAAATAATAAGGAAATATATTCTTTAACCCACCTTTTACACTGTAAAATTAGTTTTGAACCTCCACGTTCAAAAAGAACTTTACCTCAATGTACAAACTGCCAAAAATATGGCCACACCAAAAACTTTTGCAACAAAATCCCCGTTTGCGTTAAATGTGCTGGAGATCACAAAACTATGCTTTGCCCAATCAAACAGAAAAGCGAACATATTAAATGCGCGTTATGCGGTGAAAACCATACCGCAAATTATAAAGGATGTATGGTATACAAATCCCTCAAAATTAAGCAATTTCCACCACTAAGAAACAAAGAAAAAATAACCGTCCAAGAACACCAAACACAACAAGCTGATAATTCTCGAAACGTACCTACAACAAACAGTAGAATAAATCCAACAGTGACTTACGCTCAAGCAACAGCACAGAGTCAAAACCCTAATACTGAGGAAATGTCCATTATTAGTAATTCTTTACTCAGTTCCACTACACCGCAAATAAGTAATGATATGCAAGACCTTAAAGATATGATGAAGCAACTGATTTCTCAAGTATCTAACATGTACTTCTAACTAAGCTCGATGGACAGACTAAGTAAACTTAATATAGTACAATGGAACGCGAACGGGCTTATCCAACACACACTCGAACTAAAATTATTTTTAAATCGCTCTTCAGTAGACGTGCTACTTGTCTCTGAAACCCACTTCACGCAAAAAAGCTTTATAGCCATACCAAACTACTCAATCTTTTATACAAATCATCCTGACAACACAGCGCATGGGGGTACAGCAATAATAATACGAAAATCCATTAAATGTACTGAATTACAGAATTTTAGAAAAGATTATATTCAAGCTACTTCCATTTTAATAGAAGATATACACGGTCCATTTGTATTATCTGCAGTCTACTGCCCGCCGAAACATAATAACACAAAAATTGAATATCTTGAACTCCTTAAATCTCTTGGGAATCGGTTTATAGTGGGTGGTGATTTTAACTCCAAAAATACAGTTTGGGGATCTCGATTAACACTATCGAAAGGAAAAAATTTGCTAGAGGCAATAAATGAATTCAAATGCAAATTTATAAGTACTGGAGAGCCTACTTACTGGCCTACAAACATTCACAAAAAACCAGATCTCTTAGACTTTTTTATTACCAAGAATATAAGACATGATTATCTAAATATAAAATCATGCTTTGAATTATCTTCTGACCACTCTCCAGTGGTACTTATATACCAAACCGATGTACTTCTATCCAATCAAAATAAATTTATATACAACAAGAAAACCGACTGGGATTGTTTCAGAGAAATCTTAGAGACAAAACTCGAGACAAATATATCGCTAAAAACCGAAGAAGAATTGGATAATTCTATAACTTTTTTCAATGATACGCTTATAAACGCGGTTAGTGATTCTACTCCATCCAGAACACACACAGTAGATAAATTCAGTATCCCACCTCACATCCAAGAGAAAATAAAAGCCAAACGAAGATTAAGAAAAAGATGGCAAACTACAAGGTCAATTCAGGACAAAACCCACCTTAATAGGCTCACAAAAGATCTCAAAAACTTGCTAAAGAAGGACAAAGAAGATAAACTACAAAGATATCTTACTAACCTTGACTCATCAGCTACAACAAATTACTCGCTCTGGAAAGCAACCAAAAAAATAAATAATGGAATTTTACATCAGCCGCCGATCCAAAAACCTGATCTCACATGGGCCCGCACAAATGAAGAAAAAGCTAATGTTCTTGCAGATCATTTTTCTAAAACCTTTACAAATCCAATGGACGAAAAAGATATAACTCTTCAAAGTTTTCCAAACAGCTCTTCCAACTCTCATATCAGAAGAATTTCAATTAATGAAATTAAAAGAATTATAAAAACAACAAAAGATAATAAATCTCCTGGTTATGATCAGATCACCGGAAAACTACTAAAAGAATTGCCGAATAAGGCCCTAGTCTATTTAAGAAATTTATTTAATTCAGTTATAGATATTAAATATTTCCCAAAAGTATGGAAAGTCGCTGAGATAATCGCTATTCCTAAACCAAACAAAGATGCCTCAAAAACAACATCTTACAGGACAATTAGCCTTCTGCCACTGCTGTCAAAGATCTTCGAAAAACTCTTCTATGAACGTATTGAACCAATTCTTCTAGAAAGACAACTCATCCCCAAACACCAATTTGGATTTAGGCGAAAGTTCTCTACTATACAACAAATTCATAGAGTAACAAATAAAATATCGTCTGATATTGACAAAAAAAACTTTTGCGTTGCAACATACCTCGACGTTGCAAAGGCGTTTGATAGCGTATGGCACAAAGGTCTTCTTCATAAACTTAAAAATCAATTGCCAAAAGAATTCTTCTTAATACTACAAAACTACCTACAAAACCGAAGATTCTATGTTAAATATAAAGACGAGTATTCAAAAATACTTTCTATAAAAGCTGGAGTACCTCAAGGTAGTGTCCTCGGACCAATGCTTTACCTCCTGTTTACATCAGATATTCCAACTCCTACAACAAATAACAATATGATAGCAACATTTGCTGACGACACTGTTCTACTATCATCACACGCAAACATCAAATGGGCTATGCAAAACTTACAACAACTGCTCAATAATACAATGAATTGGTTCCGTAGTTGGGGAATTCAAGTAAACAGTGATAAAACAATTCAAGTAATCTACACTAATAGAAAGATAACAAACTTTCAACCTATCCAAATAAATACTCTACCAATTCTTATGGATACAAAGGCGAAGTATCTTGGCATTATAATTGACTCAAAACTTAACTGGAAAGATCACATCACTCAAAAGAAAAAAGAAATAAACAACAGGTTTAGACAATTATTTTGGCTGTTAGGGAGAGAATCTAAACTAACAACTCAAAGCAAACTACTTATATACAACACAATTATAGCGCCAATTTGGAAGTACGGGGTAGAAATATGGGGTACAGCTAGCACAACAAACTTAAAAATTATTCAACGAGTTCAATCTAAAATATTGCGAACTATTGTCAACGCAGAATGGTATATTAGAGATGAGGACATACATCGAGATCTAAACGTCAAAACAATAAAAGAAATTATCCGTATCAGCAGCATTAAACATACAACTCGTTTAACACAACATTCCAACATGGAACTCAGACAGTTGCCGGCAAACGAAATCCTGGCACCTAGAAGACTTAAACGGTTTACACCTTCAGATCTAGCTGAGCGATACTAAAAAATTTATATAGTACTTATCATTCAATAATTCGATTTAAGTTATCTTAGGTACTGATTTAAGATAATTATCATCCCACCTCTGTAAATTAAATTACTTATTGTCATCTTGTTGACAGGTGTAATAATAAAGGGAAGTTAAAAAAAAAAAAAAAAAAAAAAATATAATTTGCTCTAGCAACTCTTCAACATGGTCAAACAAACTTCACCTAGAGCATCCAGTCAAATATCTAAAATAGCGCTGCTTTAAGCAGAAACTCCTCAACCACATTTAATATTTTAAAATTCATATCAATTTCTTTCAACATCGGCTAACCATATTCATTTCATGTTATCTAACTAAATTCTGTTTTAATTTGAAACCCATAACTTTGGTCTGCGGAACCTTTTAAATCAGGTCAGTAGGTATGACATTAACTTTTCGTATACATTTAGTGAGTACGAGTATGTATCAATATAAAACAGTTTATGTGCATGTATTTTGATTTCATGTTTATGTACTGGCTCTATCCGCCGTTCTAGTGGTTTTTTACTTTATTGTCACATACAAGTATTTGGCAATAGTGCTGTAGTTTTGTTTTCTACTGGCGCACAAGTTTCACTAGAATATTTTCATTGTCAGTCAAAAAGGGGATAAACAAATTAAAAGGGACATGCCATAGATTTCTAGTCAAGTGAAGATTTCACTATGACTAGACTATGAATTAAGGTAGGAACTTAAATAGAAACTGGACTAAGAACTAATTAGGAACTAGACTAGGAGCCAGTATAGAAACTAGACTATGACAAGATACGAAACGAGACTAGCAACTAGTCTAGAAACTAGATTAAAAAATAGATTAGGAACGAGACTAGTAATAAGACTATGAACTAGACTAGGAACTACACTATAGACTACACCAAGGCTAGACTAGGAACAAGATTAGGAACGAGACTAAGAACTAGACTAGGAGCGAGATTAGGAAGTAGTCTCTGAACTAGATTAAGACGTAAACTAGGAACTAGATTAGGAACGAGATTAGGAAGTAGACTGGGAACTAGTCTAAGACTAGACTAGGAACTAGACTAGGAGCGAGATTTGGAACTAGACCAGGAACTAGACTAGGAACGAGATTAAAAATTAAACTAGGACACAGGCTAGGAACTAGACTAGTCTAGGAACTTGACTAGGACAAGACCAGGAACTTAACTAGGAAGCGCACTGGAAACTAGATTAGAAGCTAGTTTAGTAACAAAGTTAGGAACTAGACTAGGAGAGACTAGTATCGCGAATAGTAACTAGACTAGGAAAACGAAACTTGCAACAAGACTGGGAGCGAGACTAGAAAGTAGTCTAGGAACTAGATTAATATGTAAACTAGGAACTAAATTAGGAACAAGATTGGGAAATAGACTGGGAACTAGTCTAAGATTAGACTAGGAACGAGACGAGGAACTAGACTAGGAGCGAGATTAGGAAGTAGACCAGGAACTAGACTAGCAACTAGATCAAAAAATAAACTAGGAAACAGGCTAGGAACTAGACTAGTCTAGGAACTTGACTAGGACAAGACCAGGAATTTAACTAGGAAGTGCACTGGAAACTAGATTAGAAACTAGTTTAGTAACAAGGTTAGGAACTAGACTAGGAGAGACTAGTATCGCGAATAGTAACTAGACTAGGAAAACGAAACTTGCAACAAGACTGGGAGCGAGACTAGAAAGTAGTCTAGGAACTAGATTAATATGTAAACTAGGAACTAGATTAGGAACAAGATTGGGAAATAGACTGGGAACTAGTCTAAGATTAGACTAGGAACGAGACGAGGAACTAGACTAGGAGCGAGATTAGGAAGTAGGCCAGGAACTAGACTAGGAACTAGATCAAAAAATAAACTAGGAAACAGGCTAGGAACTAGACTAGTCGAGGAACTATACTAGGACAAGACCAGGAACTTAACTAGGAAGCGCACTGGAAACTAGATTAGAAACTAGATTAGGAACTAGACTAGGTGCGCGAATAGTAACTAGACCAGGACCAAGACTAGGAGCGAGACTAGGAAGTAGTCTAGGAACTAGACTAGGAGCGAGATTAGGAAGTAGACCAGGAACTAGACTAGGAACTAGATTAAAAATTAAACTAGGAAACAGGCTAGGTACTAGACTAGTCGAGGAACTATACTAGGACAAGACCAGGAACTTAACTAGGAAGCGTACTGGATACTAGATTGGAAACTGGTTTAGGAACAAGGTTAGGAACTAGACTAGGAACGAGACTAGTATCGAGAATAGTAACTAGACTAGGAAAATGAGACTAGGAACAAGACTGGGAGCGAGAACAGGAAGTAGTCTCTGAACTAGATTAAGATGTAAACTGGGAACTAGATTAGGAACGAGATTAGGAAGTAGACTATGAACGAGACTAAATGCTAGACTATGAACGAGACTAGGAACTAGGTTAGGAAGTAGAATAGAAATTAGACTAGGACAGGAGTAGAAACAAGACTAGAAAATAAATAATCAACTAAATTAGAAATTAGCCTAGGAAATAGACTGTTAACTTAACTAGTAACTTAACTAGGAACTAGACTATGAACTTAGCTATCAACATTATGTAAAACAATGTCTTCGTTACCAATATTCCAGAGGAAGCGAATATAAGAGGCTTGCAGCAAGGCACTTACACGATGAACAACTGATCTCTAATGACGTAGTGCAGACTCTAACGAACTAGATGAAAAATGATGTGTTAGAACTAGCAGAACATAATTTAACTACTGGTAGACGCCAAAAAGAAAATAAGAAAATAATAGTGTGATAACACCAATAGTGGTTAATGTGTATTTCGAGTCGAAATCAAAAGCTTTCGTAGTCATAATAGATGCGAGATTAAACTTTAAAACTCATGTCGATTACATCCATAATATCGCCTCAAACGTGGCTATAGGAATAATGATGCGGAATGTAGTTGCACCAAAGCTGTACAAATAATACTCACATTGGGTAGCTTTATGATACTTTACGATGCTCCTGTATGCTCAGGTACCCTCAAACTAAAATACACAACAAAATTACAACTAATAAAATATCATCTACTACGAGTATACCGCTCCTTCTGAACAAGTTCTGAAGTTGCGATGTATGCAAGGAATGATTCCTATAGACATTTTAGCACGCACACACGAGAGAGAGAGTTAACAATGACATTATGGCATAATATATGGAAAGAAAGTCGCAAAGCAGACAAAACATATAGAAAACAAGGCGAAGTAAATTACCAACTAGCACAGTTTCTATGTGGACTTGGAGCATAACTGTAATGATTTGATCTTGACAACTCCCTGAAATGTTTGCGATTTCCAAACAAAGCTAAAGATCCACAGCATGTGATGTTACACTGCTTACGATTTAGACAAGAACGACAATCATAAAATAGAAGAAGGAAAATTGGGAAGCAATATGCGAATTTATAAAATATATCAACGAAAAGCTAAGGAAACCAGAAGAACGGAGACGAGAGTTAACAATACGATACACATAGCTTGAATATATTTTGAACATTGAAAGTTTTAATTTTAAGCATATTTCTTATTTGTTCATTGCTGTCTTGCAAGTATTTCAGTTGCTGCTTATCAGCTTGTCCATTTTAAGTTGGCTTTTAAACACTTTAAACACTAACACATGTATTTGTACATCCATCCTTATATGGCCTCTGTGCATTTTACCCAGCAATGGCATTACAAGTTAAAACATTTACAAAATAACCATTCACAATTCACTCGTTTTCATTACGATTTATAACTTCTATAGTTTTTTTTTTTTTGCCAGTTGTTGTGTTGAAATTGTGTGTGTGTGATTTTGTGTGTGTGTGTGCCGTATTTATGGCTATTGAATGGAAATTTTAACCATGATAAAAACATATAGTTTAGAATAGATAAATTTTGGTCATGTAATGACAAAAAGGTTAAAGTGTTGTTAAATGGTTAAAAGTTAAATATGTTTAAATTATCTGAAAATTTGGCAAAAATTACTAAGACATTAAGTTTAGTGTTGTAATAGTAGATAGATTTATTAGGGCAGTTGAGAAGGGGGCTTTTAAAGAAAAGTATTTAGAGTAGAGATGTAGGATATTCTTTTACTGTTCTTGATCGAACTAGTGACCCTGTAACTTGAATTATTTTGTTAGCAATCTGTTAACCTTATGCCTGCATGAATTGCAGTTCATTAAGGATTTAAAATTTAGGATTTATTCGTTCTATTTAAGTTCAAAATGTTTCACATAATAACAATTACATATTCTTATTGATTTTAGGCCACAAATTGTAGCAGTTTGTTTAACAAACTAACATTTAAATGTGGACAAGAGAGAAAAGTAAATCTTATTTCATTTTACTTATTTAGCAAGAAATTTATTTGAAAGTGTTTAATGGTTTTGTTTAAGCATTAAATAGATAAATATTAAATATTAAAGATATTAAATGTTATTTAGAAACCATGCACATCATAATATTAAAGTTTTTGATAAATTCTTAAGAAAAGTCAAGTTAAGTAAAATAATGTTGGAGGTAATAACATCATACTAAGCAAACTTCAGCATAAAAAGGGTCACTAGTTTTGGAGTTGATTCAATAACAAAAGAAACCGGATTTCTTTTTAATACCTTTGACAACATAAGTCTTAAAATTATTGACAATTTCATGATAAACAAATAATTTTTAAATATTCTAAGTTATTGCTCTCAACACACAGAGAAAAAAATATAGTTGTACATGTTTAAGACAACAATGTCAACATTTTTACAAGTTTTTTCAACAATGTTATGTTAACTGTAATTATATTCATTCAGTCTCGTCTCATCGAACTGTTCGGACGTGTTAATTTTAGTGCGGCTGAATTATCGGTGAAAAAATCGTAATAGGTGAAAAATTGTAATAGGTTGAAATTAAACAAAAAAGTGAAAAAAATAACTTGTAATAGGTTAAAATATATAAAAAAAAAAAACATTAAAAATCGTATAAAAACTGTATGAGTGTTCCTCTCAGATGTAATTCTGAGAAAGAGCTTAGCTCGACTAGAAAAACTAGATGCATCTCTGAGGAAGAATCCATAAAAAAATCTTTGGAGAATTTTCTCACTGCAAGAGCCGTGGAACGGCGTCGTTCCTGTTCGCCCAATATTGTGATTTCAACAGATGTAAAAACATCATCTTCATCAAATAGTGCAGTCAAACCCAAAAAACAAGTAGGTATGGATAAGTACATAACCGTTCTCAAGCGACAGAGGAGCCCGAAGTCTGCTCAAGTGTCATCAAATGCAAAAGCTCCTAAGACCGTGAGTAATGATCAAAATAGGTTTGCTCTCCTCCAGACGGATGAGCCAGAACTTCCGAAGAAGACGTTTAAGCCCCCACCAATTTATCTGAGAGAGCCGACTTCCAGTAAATTGGTACAAGGAATTGTTGCTGTAATAGGTGAAAACATGTTTAGCGTAACCTCAATGAAACATGGAAATATCTGCGAGACAAAGATTCAAGTGAATAGGGAAGATGATTTTCGAAAATTGTCCAACCAGCTGGAAAGGGAGACTAGGGATTTCTATACCTACCAGCTCAAAAGCGCAAAAGGACTCCAAGTCGTTCTAAAGGGTATAGACCCATGTGTTGATCCCGCGGAGATAAAAACCGGTTTAATGGACAAAGGGTTCAAAATCAAGAGCGTAGTGAATATTAGAAACCGTGAAAAGATCCCTCAGCCCATGTTCAGGGTAGAATTGGAACCTGGAGATGTTGTCTTAAAGAAAAATGAGTCCCATCCCATCTACAATCTGATGTACCTTCTGCATCGTAGAATCACCGTGGAAGAACCACATAAGCGTCAGGGACCCGTCCAGTGTCTCAACTGTCAAGAATTTGGTCACACGAAGGCGTATTGTAAATTGCCGACAGTTTGTGTTGCGTGTGGGGAGCTACATGCAACTGCTCAATGCGATAAGTCGAGAACTGACTCAAAAATCAAAAAATGCAGTAACTGCGGAGGTAATCATACCGCAAATTATAGAGGTTGTCCAATTTACACTCATTTGAAAGGCATAAGAACCAACAAGACGTCAGTATTGCCTAATCGCCCTCAACAGCCAAATTTAGCATCGAGTGACAATTTCCCTCAAGTATTACGGTCCACTAGTCATGTAAACGCGCCAAGTTCTAGACAAGTTTCTTACGCAAACGTCGTTAAATGTAATATGCCAGGTCTGGAGCAGGAACCTAAACCCCAATATTCTGAGCCGCATATCAACAATCTAGAGACAACATTGCAGACACTTGTCCAAACTATGAACACTTTCACGACCACCATGACATCCATGATGCAGGAAATGCTGAAAATGCAATCCACTATCTTGCAAGCCATTTTAAAGAAATGATTTATTTAAAAATTTGTTTCTGGAACGCGAACGGCCTCCGCCAACATAAAAATGAACTGGAATACTTCCTGATGGATAAGCAGATTGATGTTATGATGATTGCTGAAACTCACTTGACGTCGACAGGGTACTTCAAAATTAATGGCTACGAGTTCTACGATACTAAAGACCCCCGCGGTAGAGCTTGTGGAGGTTCGGCAATTCTTATAAAGAACAGAATAAAGCATTATCTAATGAATAACATAAGTGTGGATTACCTCCAAGCAACAAACATTTGCATTGAATTCTGTCAATACAAATTTGTTTTATCATCGATTTATTCTCCGCCTCGATTTTCAATAAAAGAACACCAATACCATAACTTCTTTAAATCCCTTGGAGCTAGATTTTTAGTTGCTGGTGACTTTAACGCCAAACACACATTTTGGGGTTCACGTCTGGTAACCCCAAAGGGTCGCGTACTCTTCAACACCATTGCTAAAATGGGCTTAGATGTACTCTCAAGTGGACATCCCACCTATTGGCCGACGGACCGACGGAAGATTCCCGATGTTATTGACTTTGGGGTAATGAAAAATATCCCTGTAGAATGGATGCAAGTGGATCCTTCACTGGACTTGTCCTCAGATCACTCTCCTACTATCATTTCAATGCATTTCCCTCAAGTGTGTGGTTCTCCATTTATGAACATGACTAAGACCCGAGTAAGTTGGATAAAATACAAAAAGTATTTAAGTTCTCATTGCACGGAAAATGTTGTGTTGAGAACTACCGACGATATTGATGAGTCGATTGGCAACTTTACCGAGGACCTTCGACGAGCTGTGCATCACGCTTCCACTTATCACGTTGAATGTAGAAATAGGACAAACAGAACTTATTTCTCTGAACTCGAACATCTCCTATCAGAAAAAAGAAGAATGAGAAGAGAGTGGCAAATTCACAGGTCCCCTGAACTGAAAGCTAGGCTACGGGAATGCAGAGATATACTAAGACATTTCTTAGAAACCCAAAGAACGGCCTCACTTAGATCTTACTTGGAAGGTCTTGATAGTACCCCACAATCTGACTACTCGTTATGGAGGGCGGCAAGAGGTTTAAAAAGACCAGTAAGAGGAAAACCTCCTTTGCGAAATCCGACTGGTGACTGGGCTAGAAATGATTCCGAGAAGGGGACTTTATTTGTTAACCATTTGAGAAATGTGTTTACTATAAACAACTCAAATAATAACGAATCTGATTTGCCACCACTTGTTATAAGGCCTCCTGTACCTCTAAGACTAAACTTTCGTGATATCCAAAACGCTATTGGTACTCTGAACCTTAGAAAGGCTCCAGGTATGGATGAAATCAGCAATAAAATGCTTGTGGAGTTACCTCGTGTAGCAAGAAAGGTTATCCTCTTTATCTTCAACGCTATTTTACGCCTAGAATACTATCCTGCAGATTGGAAGGTGTCTATGATCACTATGATTCCTAAGTCAGGGAAGGACCACACCAAAGTGGAGTCATATAGGCCAATTCGTCTACTGCCGACAATTTCAAAACTGTTTGAAAAATTGTTAATGACTAAATTGACTCCAATTCTGAATGACATTGAATGTATTCCTAATCATCAATTCGGCTTCAGAGCTAAACACAGCACCATCGAGCAAACACACAGATTGGTAAATGTGATAAGAGGGTCGTTTGAAGACAAAAAATACTGCTCCGCCCTTTTCATTGATGTGTCGCAAGCGTTCGACAAAGTTTGGCATGACGGTTTAATGCACAAAATAAAATTAACTCTGCCTGCTAACACCCATAAACTCATGGAAAGTTATTTATACGGTCGCAAATTTAAAATCAAAGAAGGTGATTTTTTAAGTACCGCTCAGCCAATTGAATCAGGTGTGCCACAGGGTAGCATACTGGGTCCTACTTTATATTTGATATATGCCTCCGACATGCCGTCAGACCCCAAAATCCATACGTCAACTTTTGCAGACGATACAGCCTTTATCAGCGTCCATAAGGACCACCAAGTTGCATCACAGAATTTGCAGAATTATGTTTATAAGCTAGAGAATTGGCTAGAGCTTTGGAAAATCAGGGTTAACGAACAGAAATGTATTCATATAACTTTCACATTGCGAAAAGATACCTGCTCGTTCATCAGAATAAATAATCAAATTATCCCGCAACACAATGAAGTCAAATACCTCGGCATTCACCTCGACCGCCGTTTAACTTGGAAGTCTCATATTGAAGCGAAACTTACACAAATGAGATTAAAAGCAGTGCAACTTAATTGGCTAATCGGCAGAAACTCTACATTGAAATTGGATTGCAAACTTTTGTTGTACAATGCAATACTAAAGCCAATCTGGTGCTATGGAATTCAATTATGGGGTACTGCCTCAGCATCCAACATTGAAAAAATTCAAAGGGGTCAAAATAAAATTCTACGTATAATTACTGCAGCACCATGGTATGTTAAAAATTCTCGAATCCACAAAGATCTAGGCGTGCCATTAGTAAAAGTCGAATTTACAAAATATGCGTCAAAGTATGTCAGCAAACTTGAACACCATCCAAACCCCCTTGCACGAGACATCCTTAACTTTAGTGGCCACAATCGGTTGAGAAGGAGGGATACCCTTGCTTTAACTCAAGCGCAAAATAGATGACTGGATCAGTTGATGTGAAATTTTTTTAGTATCATAAAAATTTTTGTCTAGCACTGGCTGGGCTTATTATTTTCTTTTTAATATTAAGATTTGAATACTTATTGTCATTTCATTTTGACGATTCAATAAATAATTAAATGCAAAAAAAAAAAAAAAAAAAAAAAAAAAAAAAAAAAAAAAAAAAAAAAAAAAAAAAAACTGTAATTATTTATATGATTGCGGTAACCATAATATGGTTGAGTTTACTATTCAGCTGATTACTACAATCATATATATATATATGATTGTATGATTGAACTATGTGTATATATGTTGCAAGCATGTTTACCATAATTTATCATAATTTGTTGCTTTTGATTATGATATAGAACAACATAATATGGTATTAGCTTTTATCATAAAACTGATCACCATAAACATTACATAATTGCTATAATCATATATATGATTGCTATAATCATGTGTATGATAAACTTAACCATATCATGGTTGCAGAAATTATATCAATAATTACACTTATTAAAAAAAAAAAAGTTGATATGGTTGTGGTAAACACGCACAATTATATTTTTTCTCTGTGTAAAGCTTTAAATAACTGTTTTAATTAAAATCATTTTGATTGCTTGCATTTGATGGCCCGCCCCCATTCCCTAAACATTCCTTTCTGTTCAATAATACCATAAAAATGATTGATTTCAGCAGATGGTTCTTTGCACATTTCATTTAATTATGCTTTGGTGTTGCTTTTTTATACATTTTCTTCTGTGCAGTTGTAATAATTCATAAAAACCACGTAGTAAATTATGTTACAGTTTCCTTATTTTTGTATAACTTTACCTTTATGCCAGCTACGTTTTATTTTTAATAAATGTGTGACACCTTCAAGCAAAAGTTACTCGCATAAACCCCTCTTCTGCAGCACAGCCAACAGTTACTGTCAAAGTAAAATATTTTCTCACATAATTCACACACAAAATATAAAGAATCGAAAAAGAAAACTAAAGTTTTTGGCAAGAATTATGTTCTCCTGCTGATATTAGGTTACAGTATCAAATGGAAATGAATGGGACTTAACGGAGTAATATACAGGAAAATACAGGAAATTTAGTAATTGAAAAAAGTAAGCAAAATATTAAGCCATCAAAGTGACCAGGACTATGATCATACTATGACTATACCATGATTTAACTATGACCAGAGTATGGTCTACCGGGCCGAAATTTCATTATTTTCCCCACTAATAGTTCCGTTCAATATTGCTTGTAGCAAAACCTTTAGCAGTATAAATTTCAAAGAATAAACCGAAAATAACAATAGTCGAAAATATACATAGCCTCTTACATGAATAGACAAGCAACTCCACAGCCAGTTACTAAATCAAAAATAGCAAATACCATGTGGAAAAAACCTGAATTCCAAAGACAAGTTACCCATAAGATAACCAGCTATAAAAAAATACTAGCCAGCTCATAGCACACGAGAAAAAACAAAGAATCGTGACTGTCATTGAAATTAAAGAAGATGTATATCATTTTGGCTAACTAAAAAAAAAAAAAAAACAAACATTCAAAAGGCAAACAAAAAAAAAAACACCAACAAACTCCCAAAACAAATGAAATGTTTCCAACTAAAAAAACCCAGGAAAGGAAAGCATCTATGAATACCTCTTATATAAACTGTGAAATATAGTCGAAGTAAAAGAATGGAACAAAAAAAAAACAAACAAAAAATCCTTTCAAATTCTCATTGCATTTTCCACGTTGGCATTTAAGTGTAAAATAGAAGTTTTTCTTTTATTCTTGTTTTTTGTTTCGAAAATGTTTAGACGTGACTTTTTTCTAATAAACAGTGAAATGGCACAGAACGTAATCAAAAATATTTTAAGCCAGAAAATTAAAAAAGTTTGAAATGAAATGTTTGCACACAAAATTAAGAATAAAATATATAATAATACAATAGAAATGCTTTCTCTGTTACCATTAAACTAATGAGTGGAAAAAGTTTTAAATATTTGTACAATAAACGCAAAATATATTCTTAAAGATGATAAAATATAAATGAATAAACTAGACAAAGTCGAGTTTCTAGTCTATTTCATAGTTTGGTTTTTAGTCTAGTTTATATTAGTTAATATCCTAGTGTAGGTTCTAGTCCAGTTCATAAACTAGTTCCTAGTCTAATTTCAAGTCTAGTTCATAATATAAATCTTGGTATTGTTTATAATATAGTTCTTAGTATATTCCTAGATTGGGTTTAAGTCTAGTTCCAAGTGTAGTTCATAATCTCGTTCCTAGTATTGTTACTTTCTTGTTATTATTAAACTAGTTTATAGTCGAGTTCTTGGTCTATTTCCTGGTCTAGTTTCTATTCTAGATGCTAATCTAGTTTCTGGTCGCATTCAGAGTCTAGTTCTAGTCTAGTTTTTATTCGAGTTCCTGGTCTAGTTTCTAATCTAGTATAGTTCCTAGTCTCGTTACTAGTCTATTTCCTAGTTTGGTTTCTAATCTAGTTCCTGGTCTAGTTTCTATTCTAGATGTTAATCTAGTTCCTGGTCTAGCTTGTAGACTAATTCCTAGTCTAGTCTCTAACCTACTTCCTGGTCTAGTTTCTAATCTAGTACTGGTCTATTTCCTAATCTAGTTCCTCGTCTTGGTTCTAGTGTGGTTCCTAGTCTGGTTCCTAGTTCCTTGTCAAGTTCCTAGCCTAGTTCCTAGTATATTTCCTAGTCTGGTTTCTAATATAGTTTCTGGTCTATTTTCTATTCTAGATGCTAATATAGTTCCTGCTCTAGCTTGTAGTCTAGTTCCTATTCTAGTTCCTGGTCTAGCTTGTAGTCTAATTCCTAGTCTAGTCTCTAACCTACTTCCTGGTCTAGTTTCTAACCTACTTCCTGGTCTAGTTTCTAATCTAGTACTGGTCTATTTCCTATTCTAGTTCCTCGTCTAGTTCCTAGTCTGGTTCCTAGTCTAGTTCCTTGTCAAGTTCCTAGTCTATTTCCTAATCTAGTTCCTATTCTGGTTCCTAGTCTAGTTCCCTGTCAAGTTCCTAGTCTAGTTCCCTGTCAAGTTCCTAGTCTAGCTCCTAGTCTCTTTCCTAGTCTAATTCCTATTCTAGATGCTAATCTAGTTAATGCTCTAGCTTGTAGTTTAGTTTCTGGTCTAGCTTGTAGTCTAGTTCCTAATCTAGATTTTTGTCTAATTACAATTCTAGGTGCTAATCTAGTTCCTGGTATAATTTCTAGTCATGTTCCTGGTCTAAATTTTAGTCTAGTTCCTATTCTAGTTCCTGGTTTAGCTCGTAGTCTAGTTCCTAATCTAGTTCCTTGTCTAGTTCCTTGTCAAGTTCCTAGTCTAGTTCCTAATGTGGTTCCGAATCTAGTTCCTGGTCTAGTTTCTATTCTAGATGCTAATCTAGTTCCTGGTCTAGCTGGTAGTCTAGTTCCTAATCTAGTTCCTTGTCAAATTCCAATTCTAGATGCTAATCTAGTTCCTGGTATAATTTCTAGTCATGTTCCTGGTCTAGCTCGTAGTCTAGTTTTTAGTCGAGTTCCTAGTCTAGTTCCTAACCTACTTCCTGGTCCAGTTTCTAATCTAGTACTGGTCTATTTCCTAATCTAGTTCCTCGTCTAGTTTCTAGTCTGGTTCCTAGTCTATTTCCTAATCTGGTTCCTAATCTAGTTCCTAGTCTCGTTTCTATTCGAGTTACTAGTCTAGTTACTGGTCTAGTTTATAATATAGTTACTGGTCCAATTCCTGGTCTAAGTCCTAGTCTAGTTTCTAGTGGAGTTCCTAGCCTAGCTCCTAGTCTATTTCCTATTCTAGATGCTAATGTAGTTCCTAGTCTAATTCATAGTCTAGTCTAGTTTCTATTCGAGTTCCTGGTCTAGTTCCTAATCTAGTTCCTGGTACAGTTCCTAGTCTAGTTTCTAGTTTAGTTCTTAGTCTCGTTCTTAGTCTATTTCCTAGTCTGTTTCGTAATCTAGTGTCTAGTCCCGATGCTATCCTATCCTAGTAATAGAAATTTTCTTATTTATGTTATGTTTGTCCTTCTTAAAGTTAACAGTGTTTGTTTACTTTGGCCATTTAAATTGCATTAAATATAATTTGGTTATTTTTATGTCCCTTATCAAAATGTTCGTCTAACAATTATAGAGTTGTAGCTTTTTCATTTAATATTATTAAATAGCTGACCTTTTCTTTTGGGTATTTTTAGATAAATAAATTTCTAATGAAAATTAGTGTGTATTTGGTGTTGTTTTATTTCTTTAAAATATAAAAAAAAAAATTCTATTAAACTCAGGCCATTGTTTGGAACATAGAAGTGTAGAAATCAAATCACTTATCAACAAGTACGACTACTTGTGATGAGCAGAACTTCTTGGGACTGAGTATACTCGCATGCTCATGGTCTGCTGTAGTTGGATTAAATTAGCTCAAGTGGAAAATCTAATTTTGTTATGTTTGTTGTTGAATTTTAACTTTTATTCTTCTATACTTTTGTGCGTTTACCGTTTTGGTGCTATTAAACGAGATTTGGCAAATTACTAAAATACAAGAAAAAAAGGAAGAAGGAAGAAGGAACAACAAGCTCGAAGAACAAATCGTATTTATTTTTGTGAATTTCAGTTTTCAACAAAAAGGGTTTTCTATAATTTTACATAAATTGAACATTAAATTTAACAAAACCTTTTAACTCAAATGGTGAATTTTTTATTTTTTATTTTTGTTGTTGCAGATATTCTCATTTTTATTTTGCTCTCTGTTGCTGGCTGAGATAAATTACATGTTGAAAGGATGCACAGTAAAATATTCATGTATATGTAGAAAAATATGTAGAGCTAAAAGTATGTAGTGTTTGTGAATGATATAATAACTATTTATATTGTAGAAGAGAGGTCCTGTTGCAAATAGTATAAAATAAAATATGGTAAATTAGAATTTTGTGATGTATTAAACAGGGTCAAATATCACTCTATATGATAGATTGACTTATATGTAGAAGCTTTATAATTCACTGCGAAAATATACGTATAATGTTTGACATAAAAGTAATGTGAAATATTTTATATAAAATCTAAAGTTAGTATAATAATGTCATCACAAATGTTGGTTGGAATGGACGTGTCATATATCAAATAAAGGCAGGGCAAGTATTGCATCCAAAAGTATCAGCTAAAGTTTACGTTCCTGTTAAAGCTACACTTTACACATGCTTAATTTGTTTCTTTAAGTTTGACATGTTGCAACCTACTTATCTGCTAACTCTAACATGGTGTAGGGCTGCGTAAGTAAATAAGATGCAGACTATGTTGGTCCTTTCAGGTAGATAGTAGATGCTATCAACCAACTACAATACAAAATCCTTTTAACAAATGTTTGAATTTGTTGGAATTCTTAGCATGAGGTTTATGCAGCTCCTTTTTTATATTTAGAATTTTTAAACAAGTAAAACATTTCTCCGAAATATTATTGCAAGTAAAATAATTGTGTGCAGATTTTTTTTTATTTTATTTTAATTATTTAAATATTATTTCTCAAATAAATAAACCAAGTATTACTTGTGTTTCAAAATGAAGACTACATGTCCTTTGGTCATTGTAAAAAGTTATCAAAATAAATGTAACATTAAGAGTGATTGGAAAAAATGAAGAAAGTATGTAGACGAGAGAATTGTTATATAGGGTATCTTGTCACATCTTGTCTTAAGATAGACGACAATATCGCGATTTTCAATTAAACAGTTTTCATTTAATATCGTTTTTTGCTTCTCCTGTAAAATTATGCTAATGAGGGTTACGTCTTTGGGCATTTTAGGTGACGATATATGGAAATAAAATTTAGCTTAAGTCTACAAGTAACTTATTTTTAGTTCGATTTATATTTTTTTTTATTTTATTAATGGATAAAGTCATTGTGTTCAAATGTGCCCCCCATACGGGGCAGCTTTGAACTAGGCTGGGGCAGTTTTGAACGGCACTTATGTCCAAAAATAACATAAACAGTTATATTTTTTATTTATATAATAAATTCGATTTATTTATTAAGAAAAGCATAAACATTAACAATTAAAAAATGAAAAAAATTCAGATCAAAAATAAGTTTTATATTATTAAGACGGAAAAGACCTTGCGATTTCAGGTGACATTACATTTTCCTTTAAAGCATCATGATCAGCATTGGATTCCTAATTTTCAGAAAATAAGAGAGAATCAACAATGTTTGGCGCTTCAGTTGATAAATTAACATGTTCAAAGGTGCCCCCTTTTTCTTTGTTCAAACCTGAACTGGCTTGCCATTTCACGGAAATTTATAATAAATATTTTTTTTTTAAATAAATATCAAATAACTTGACTAAATTTTGTTTGAAATGAATTTTGGACTGCAATAAATTTCTTTCACGAAAGAAAATGATCACTGAATACTTCTTACACTCTTACAAAAAAAATATAAAAATTTACAATGGCACTGCGAAAACTTGTTCACCCAACTACATTCGGTCGCGAATTAAAAAACTAGCAAAAATTGTTAACGTTGCTAGAAAACAAGGTTGGCATGTGAAAAACTCGGTTAAGGGTCGGAAAAAATGTTAAACTGAGATTTTATCAACATAGTTCAAAGGTGCCCCGGTTATAAACGTGCCCCCTCTCCCTACAATTTTCCTTATGGCTGCCTACTTGGTCCTTTCTTTCAGGCGTACGTGTTGTTTTTTGCAGAAATAATTAGCTGATTTTATAACTCTGCCAAGCAGTATTTCCAGTCTTTTATTGGCGTATAGTTCTATGTGGTATTATGGGGCATCAAAAAAAAAAAAACTGTCACCATTAGACTTCTTTATGGATATAGTCGGTACTACTCTGTGTGATGTGTTTCATTGATTTCCAAAAGGGTGGCTGGTATGCTAGGATCTTTAGACAATATCTTTAGTAAAAACCTCAATTGGTTTCATCAATTTCTGTTTCTCAAAACCACCATTAAAACTGTGACAATAACCTACAAAGTCCCAATTTACACAAGACAATTTTTATTGAAAATATTTTTAAAATTGTTTTTCTTGAAATTTCTTCGGTGTTCACAAAGCACAATTTTATTGCTCGTATTTTTATTTGAAAGTAAACACACATTTGCTATAGCAATTAAGTGTGTACTCATCTTAGCTTCCCCTCACCACGATGTCTAAAAAGTAATTAGCTTAGCTTAAAGAATTGCTTTGTGTAAATTGAGACAAACTATGAAGAGTTTAATTTTTACTGCATTCTATCCGCATTAAAAAATCTATGATTATATTGATAAAAACAAGCCTAGTAGAAAAAAGCAACTCGCGTTTCAACTGAACAACATTATTTATGCATTGAATATAGTAATAGGAATCTACGCATTTGATTCCATGTATTTTTATTTAGTAAAATCCAGTAGCTTTAACCTTACTGAAACTATCCAAGGAAACAATTTTTTTTTAGTTACTTGCTAGCAATTGTTTAATATTTAAAATTAAAAAAAAAATATTACCAACTGAAATCTAACTTACCCTTAAAATTCGTCATCCACACTTAAGTCCACAAACTATTGCTGTCATGTTGAATGACATTTAAATGCTGTTGGCAGTTGAATGTTATAGACCTCAAAATCATTTCAACCCTTTTGAGGAGACGTGCACAATGCCTGCAATGAAATCAAATGCAGTAACAAATTAAATTAAATTTAGCAAAGTACAAAAATTCAATTCAAATTTTATACAATTTATAAAAAAGAGGAAATTTTAGATCATAATTTTATTTCGAGTAAACAGATTTGACTGATATTTAATAGCAAACTATTTAGGAATATTAAAAACAATTTCCATAAATTGCAAAAGTTTTAGGGGTGGTATTTTGAACATGAAAGTGATTTACACACACAGATAAAGTCATGGCATAGGTTAGTTGATTTATAAATTCAAGGACCATTAATATATTTGCATATACTGAGGTTTGGTATAAATAATTCCAAGTGTTGCACAGGGCATGGCGTAATTAATCAGTTATACTTTTATTCTTCATGAGTGAGACATTGTTGGCTAATGAAGATTTTCAATGTTTAAATTCATTTAGTAAACACTTTTTGTTTCACATAATTCTTAGCAAATTTCTGGTCTTTTGTTATTTAACTTAAATCTTAAAAGTTGCCTTAAATTTTTTTTTTCGTTTTCAATTTCAGAAGCCTAGTAGTAAATTAAAATGTGCATTTACTTGATTAAATATTTTCATTATCATTTTGTACCATTTTGTTTCATTTTATCTTTGCCTTTTCATATTGTACTTTCAATTAACACACAAGGGCACAGCTTTATGCCTGTGCCAATATTTATGGCAAGACATAATGCTGGATAATGAAAGATAATCTGCATAAATTTTGTTCATAAAAAAAACGTTATGCCTGAATAAATAATTTATATTTATACAATAAAAATTAAGTTACATAAATGATATTTAGTGTTGTTTATTTCTTAATTAAGTTGTTTTTTTAGAGGTTTAAATAAGTGTTCAAACTTCAAGTTTATAATAGAATGAATTTCAATATTTGCGAAAAATTTTAGATGAAATGTAAACAGTGTAAGGCAACAGTGGGTTAGATGGCTGGAAAAAAGTTAATGATTGTTTTTATTAATTTATAACTAATGTTATTTTATTCTTATTTGACCTTTATTTTTATAATGACTTTTTTAATTACACTGTGACACAAAATCAAACTTTTGGAATCCGAATGGGATGAGACCAAATACAAATGATAGCTGACATTGTCCATAACAAAACCTCCAAGGGATTTTTTTGCTTCAGTGCTAGAATTTTTTTTACACGCATTTGAAATTTGTGATTTTGGAACCCTGGCTAACGAGAAAAACTCATTACAATTTTGATAAAATAATGGCTATATATTTTTACTATCCGGTAGAAATGTGATATATTTATGTTTATGGGGTCGGGGAATCCATTTTTGATATTATGTTTACCTAAAAATAACGCTAGGTGGCGCTGTCATACAATTTGCGTTATTATTTGTAGACTTTCATAGAAAAAACGGTGCATTTGCTTTCTTGAGGCTGAATAATCAATATCAAAAACTTGATTGGGAAAAGAGAGACGATGGCTTTAACAATGGAAACCAGGTATAGAGGAAAAAAACTAGACGCTATGTTAGGTGATTTATGCTGGTGGTTAAAGAGAACCACAGATGAAGACAATAGTGACGAAGAGCAAGAACTAGATACATATATACACAGATCCACAACCCTCTACTTCTTCAAACAATACAAACTGACAGTTATACTATAACTGCAGATCCAAAATGATATAATAGATATAATAAGTTATAATTCATTTTAATAAAACATTTTTTGTAATAGAAAATAGGTAATTCCAATAAAAACTAATTTTTTCCATGAAAACAGCATTTTTTTTAAAGAAACGTACTGGCAATAATAAAATGTACTTTGTAAAATCATTATAATTATATTTTAAAATAAATCCAACAACAAAAATTGTTTATTCAGCCTCAAGAAAGCATATTCACCGTTTTTTCTATGAAAGTCTACAAATAGTAACGCAAATTGTATGACAGCGGCACCTAGCGTTAGTTTTAGGTAACACATAAATACAAAAATGGAGTCCCCGACCCCATAAACATAAATATATCACATTTCTCCCGGATAGTAAAAATATATAGCCATTATTTTATCAAAATTGTAATGAGTTTTTCTCGTTAGCCAGGGTTCCAAAATCACAAATTTCAAATGCTTGTAAAAAAAATTCTAGCACTGAACCAAAAAAATCCCTTGGAGGTTTTATTATGGACAATGTCAGCTATCATTTGTATTTGGTCTCATCCCATTCGGATTTTGGTTGTTGCACTGTGTAATTAGCAGCGTTGTCAACTTTGAAATTTCAAAACGCACCAAAATGGAGAAAAAAGCGCACCATTTACAAAAAAACGCACCAAGTGAAAAATTTCGTTTTTGATTCAAATATTTATTGAATTAATTTGAAATTTTTTAATATCATAAATTCTATAAAAAACTTTTTATCAACGATTATTAGTAAAAGTAATAAAGATAAAATAAACATTTAAACACTCAAAATTTAACTCACAATCTGATATTCGGAACTAAAGTACTAATTGGTAAAAAAGCTAATTTCAGTACATGTTTGGTACTTTTTTATATATTTTTATTTTCTAGTTAAAGTACTTCTATTTGATTTTTTTTCCAATAAAATTTGTTAGGATTCCATTGGTACTCTAACCCTGGTTGTTCGTCTACAGTTCAGTAGATCAAACCATCAGGTTATACAACAATTTTTATTTACATGTTTAAAATGTTAATTTGATTTTCAAACAAAGATTTTTGAAGAATTTGATTTCATTTATCATACATTCGTATTTTAAATACATTTTTTCATCGTATACATTTCATGAGTTATGAATTATTAAAAAACTGCAATTAAAAATTAGTAAAAATAAAGATTTCATCACATTACACAAAAACTATTTTGCAGTGTTGAATAAAATGGTACTCAAACAGGTGTATTTTATTGTAGAATAATTTCTTCTCACACTGAAATAAAAAGTTGTGTTGCATTTGCTTTGGTGCCACCAAAAATTAAAAAGCGCACCAAAATAGAAAAAAAGCGCACCGCGCACCAACTAAAGAATTTTTCGCACCAAAAACTTAAAAAAGCACCAAAAATGGTGCGAAACGCACCAAGTTGACAACGCTGGTAATTAGTAATGCAAAATAAGAGCATGTAATTTACGGATTTGCGATTATATATAAAGCAAGAGCGAGTAAATACACTCGTTGGTAAATATGTACTCATAACTGGTAATTATGCATTTAGTATTTTACACTTCAAACCAATTCGAATAGGTACACCATTATAATATGAAAATAACATTTACGGTAAGAAGCAAAGAAAGATTATTTAATCTTATTTATTATTTAATTTGTTTGTGTCAAATATTAATTTATTATTTTATTTTAGTTTCTTTTTTTGCAACAATTATCAGCTTCACATATATAATAAGCCGACTGTTGGCAGATCCAATCGTTCATTTGATATTTGGGATTTTTATACCACAAATGAACACAATTCTCATTACCACCATTATTATCCGGTTGACCTACAGACCAGTCAGCAAAACCGATATGTTCACCGGTGCTATACCAATAGAAATCACGTTCGACATCTTGATCAGAACCCGACAGCCACCACCAGCGATCTGAGGGATATTTGGCAATCAAATAATCGGATATGGCGGTCAAATCTTGCTGATTATCAAAAGAGGCCAAAAGACCGCCCATTGCGCGGCAATTCAAAAAGGCTTTGTACCAAGTTACCTAGCAAGGAATTTAATTAATACAAAGGAGGCTTTTTTTAAATTGCAATTAGTTAATTTACCTGTCTTTCGCTAAAATAGTAGAATTTATTGCCGACTTTTACATATTGATTGCCAATCATATCGCATACGGCGGCCGATTCTTGCTGATTATTAGAAGGGGGCACAAAGCCGCCCGATACATGCTGATTATTAGAAGAGGGCACAAAGCCGCCCAGTAAGCGGGAAATCCAAAAGTCTCTGTACGAAGTAACCTAGCAATGAATTTCATTAATACAATGGAGGCTTTTTTAAAATTGCAATTAGTTAATTTACCTTGATTTGGCCAAAATCAGGAACACCTGTTAGAATAGGAAGCTTTGAGTTACCTTTCAAAATTGTGGTGGACACCTGTGGTATATGGTTGACTAATGTCACTGCGGCCAGGCTTACGAATAAACTAAGCTTAAAAATATTTTGCCACATTTTGTTTTCGAACAACTGAACTGTATTGATACCGAGTTTACTGTGACAAGCAAGAAGATTGTGAACTTAATTTATAAAGATGCATATGGTACTTTCCACTAATTAAAGGCGGACAGTTTAGGTTTGGTGATTTATGGCTTATGTATATAAATACATATAAGCCACAAATCATTATTTATCATTATTTGAAGATAAGTACTTTGCAAGTACTCTCATCAATTTATATGAGGGAAGTCACCGTCACGTCAATTAATGAATTTCTAAAACAAGACTGTTTTTAATAAAATTTTATCTACTCTCAAAAATTTATTTTTAAAAGCAAATTTTGCATTGTATGAATCATTATTAATAAATAAAAATATAAATAAATACAATAACAAGTAAATTACAATGCAATGAAATAATCATGTTGGAAGCTTAATAGCGAAACGTTTCAAATTATAAATAGACAAATGGTAAAACCACAGTTGACTTTTGGGCAAAGGTATGAGTGTTAATGCTCTGCAAATAAATCCATTACGTATTTAGCATTTTATACCCTACACCCTTATAGTGGATTTGTGCTGATGTTTATAACACCCAGAAATATTGGTCCAACACCCACCTTAAAGTATACTGATCGACTCAGAATCACTTTCTGAGTCGATTTAACGACGTCCGTCCGTTCGTCCGTCTGACTGGCTAGCTGGCTGTCCATGTAAAGCTTGTGTGCAGAGTACAGGTCGCAATTTTGAAGATATTTCGATACAATTTGGCACGTGATATTTTGTTGGCCCAAGGATGAATGGCATTGAAATTGGTGGAAATCGGTCGATTGTTTCACCTGGCTCCCATACAAATGTCCTCCCGAAATTTGGGTTTTACCGATCATAAATGTTTGAATTATGCAAGTATCCAAACAAATTTCATCAGAAATGAGTGGTATATGAAGCCAAATCACATCTACAAATTTTGTGAAGATCGATCCATAATTACTCGTAGCTCCCATATAAGGCTTACTTCCGAAAACCACTTTAAAGAGAATAACTCTCTCAAAAATATTGGTATCCAAATAGTATTTAACGTAAATATATTTCTTATATAAACAAATAATACGGTACAATTTTATTATGCTCGGTCCTTAATTAGTCATAGCTCCCATATAAGACCCACTTTCCAAATTCACTTTAACGATCATAAATTTCAAGTACAATTATTATTTTTAGTCGAACTGTTAGTTTTAAATTTTTCATATATTTCTTTAGTCAGGCTCGAGTTCATTAAATTTAATTTTCATTAAATTATTAAATTTTCAATAAATTACAACATGAAATCTTATTAAAAAATTTTTGATAATTTTTCTTGGCTGAAGTGGGGATTGAACCTGGGTTGAATTTACATGTTTCGAGAATCACCACATTCTCTCATCAGAATTCTTTGCGTTCTAACCTCTGCACCACTGCGGTGCGGTGCTAACCAACAGTCAAACATCAAACTTTTAACCAGTGTTACCGGTGCACAGAGGAGTATTTGGCCTGAAAAGCTGACCAAAAAGGCAAAACTGAATTTTAAGAAATCTTAAGAACTAAGTACGCAAGTAAAAAAGAAAAAAATTTAAAATATGTTGAATATTCATGTTGAAACAATTTTTTTTTTTTTTTTTTTTTATTTTATTTATTTATTTATTTATTTCCAAAAAGATTTACAATTCATTTGCCTATTTACCTTGCAAAGCCAGAGTGGCTTGTCTGCAGGTTAAAAGTTAAACAAGGTTGTAGTGATCTATTTTATATAGTTAGTATTCATTGCAAGTTCAAAAATGTTTTCTTAATTATTTTCTTTATTTTATTTGTGTTAGTATTATTTATGATGTGTGGTGGCATCATATTAAAAATAGTAGGTAACATAAAATTTAGAGTGCTTTTGCCATAATTGTTTTTAAACTTCTGGACGTTGTATCTTCCATCAGCTTTTCTTCTGGTGTTGTATTTGTGGTCTATCTTGTGTATAAATCTGGCATCGTTGTAGAATTCGATGGCTAATGTCGTATAATAGATACTTTTAACATTCAATATATTTTCTTCAGTAGCTATTTTTTTATTGTTGACATTTGCTGTTGTTGAGTTGTTTCTTGAGATGTTGTTGTTATTATTTAGTGCATTTTCAGTGTCGAAATTGTTGTTAGTGTTGTTATCGGTGATTTCATCGTTTATGATATTTGTTTGATGAATGTTGTTGATTGAGTTGTTTTCTGATATGTTGTTGTTAGCATTGCTTCCAATATTTGTTATGATGTTGTTGGCATTTGTTTCAATATTTTGTATAGTTGTATTATTGTTTTGTATCGTGTTTGTGTTTCTTTTTTTGAGTATTTTAAGGAGTTTGTTTTGGGTCTCTTGTAGGATTCTACAGTGTTTTGAGTTTCCCCAAGCCGTTATTCCATGGCGTATATGTGATTCCACAAGCGAGTAATATGCTTGTCGTAGCACAGCATTACTAGAACAGTTTTTTAGTTGGTGTAGCATATACGCAGCTTTCCTCATTTTCTTTCTTACTTCATCTATATGTATATTCCAAGTAAAATTATGATCGACATGTACTCCCAGATACTTGTATGTATTCACAAGTTCGATTATAGTAGTACATTGACCACTGTCGCATACAAGGTCGTGTAATTTGTTATTATGTAGACATTTCGTTTCATGATATGTTAAGCCTATATCTGTATATAGAATATGGGGTGGTTTAATATGCATGACTTTAGTCTTTGAAGCATTTATTACAAGACCGTGATCATGACACCATCTAGTTGCTATATTCAGTTGGTGCTGCATTATCTGTATAGCGTTTTCAACATTTTTGTGAGCTACAACAATCGCAGTATCATCTGCATATGCAAAGGTTTTGCTCATATCAAGAATTTTCATTAAATCATTTGCATATATAATGTAAAGTACTGGTCCCAATTTTGAACCTTGTGGAACGCCATAGTTAAGATTCGTTTCATTGCTTAATTTTGTTGAGATTTTTACATAATATTTTCTTAGATTTAGATAGTTTTTGAACCACTCTAAACAATTCCCTCTTATTCCAATTTTTTCGAGCATGTGTAAAAGTTTAGTATGGCAAAGAGTGTCAAATGCTTTACTAAAATCTATGTATAGCGTAAGACAGTGATGGTTTTTACTAAGTTGTTCATTGATAAAGTTTGAGAAATTGCCGAGAAGTTTATTAATATTTTTTCCCTTTTGGAAACCAAATTGATTGTTGCTAATAATGTTATTTTTGATAATAAATTCTGTAAGTCTTTTACACACAATTTCTTCCATGATTTTTTCAATGACTGGTAAAATTGCTATTGGTCTGTAGTTGTTAATTTCATCTCTTTTGCCACTTTTGTAAATTGGTCTTATTATTGATATTTTAAACATATCTGGGATTATCGCAGTATCAATTATAAGGTTTATAAGTTTCGTTATAATAGGGGTCATTTCAACTGCGTTGTTTTTTAAATCTATTGCTCTTATTTCATCAAATCCGGCGCTTTTATTTACATTAAGTGTGTTTAGGATGTTAAAAATTTCTTCCTCGCTAGTATTTGTTAAATATATGGAATTTTGGAGAACATTTGAAATGTTGTTTATTGTTTTGATTTGACAATTATGTAAGATTTGGTTGACGTTCTCTTTGAAGTTTATGGCAAAATTGTTACATATGTCCGTTACATTTTGGTTTTTAAAATTTTTAATTATAGTTTCATCGACATTATTTGATTTCTTACCGATAATTTCGTTTATAAGTTTCCACGTTAATCGTATGTTACTTCTATTTTCAAAGAACTTATTTTTATAATAATTATTTTTTGCATAATTCAATTTTTTATTCACTATATTTCTATATTTTTTATATTCTTTTTCATAATTTTTATTGTTTCTACATAAATACCATTTTTTATAAAGTTTATCCCTATTTTGACAGCATTTTATCAAGTTCAAAAGCTAAAAAAAAACAAATTATACACTTCTTTTGCAAAAAAAGGAAAAGAAGAAGTTTTTAAAAGTGAGGTTAGCATGTCTACGAATTATGTTTGATACCACAAAAAAATTTGGAATCTCTAATTTTAGAAACAAAAAAAAAAGTGTGCGCAAGTTTGCGCCATTATTTTTGACGATTTTTTTAAATTTTCACATTTTTTCTATTTTTGTCTATTTTTTCTAATTAAGTCATAAAAGCATGCGCTTGAAAATACTTATAAAGGGCTATTGCACACAATTTTTATCAAACCCGTTTTGGCACTGCGTCACGCACTTGCAATACCGGCAAAAAACTTTTGAAGCATCATCAGTTGAGCTTTATACATCGAACTGTTCGGACGTGTTACTTTTAGTGCGGCTGAATTTTCGGTGAAAAAATCGTAATAGGTGAAAAAGTATAAAAAGTTAAATTAAATAAAAAAGTAAAAAAAAACTCGTAATAGGTGAAAAACTTTACAAAGTCAAATAATTGCACTAGGTGCAATAAAAAATTAATAAATTGTAATAATTTATTTTTAATTATTTGAAAACTAGAAAATTAAATACAGTGAGACAGTGAATGAGTAACAATTCTAACAGTGCGAGTGGGCCTCAGAGCCGAAATGCTTATTTCGTGTTGAGCTCGGCAAGTGTTAGTAATGAGAACATTAAAAATCCCGAATTTAATAAAAACTACTTAACTGTGAAACCAAAAATAAGCACAAATCTGAATTTAAGTGCAAGTGCACCAAACTTGAATAAATGTGTTGAACAGGGCACAAACTTAGCCCAAAGCATATTTAATTTAAATAGAAAAATCACTGAAGGACCGTCTTCTTCACGGTCCTCGTTATCAAATATTGGAGAGACGTCAACAGCTGCAAAAGGCACATTAAGTCCTACAAATAAGGCCGCTCCTATAGTTGCTGTTGAAGAAAAACAAAAAACACAGGTAGGAATGGACCGTTATATAACAGTATCGAAGAGAGGCAGAAGCCCAAAATCTGCCGAAATTACACCAGCCGCAAAATTATCAAAGAATGCTGAAGAGCCACGCTCGCAAAATCGTTTTGCCATCCTCCAAGAGAAAAATGATGTCCCTAACGCTGTGATTAAGCCAGTAAAACCACCTCCAATATATTTAAGAGAAAAAAATTCAAACGAACTTATAAAAATATTAGTTTCATTAATTGGTGAAAATTCTTTTTATGTGACTCCAATTAAGCGTGGCAATATTAATGAAACAAAGATTCAGGTTAATAATGAAAACGACTATCGGAGAATAGTTTCGGAATTTGAAAAACGCAAAAAGAATTTTTACACGTATCAACTTAAAAGCGCAAAAGGTCTACAAGTCGTAATTAAGGGAATTGATTCTTTTGTTGATCCTGAGGAGATCAACCTGGTGATGTTAAGCTGAAGAAAAATGAAACACATCCTATATATGACTTGAAATTCATAATGCACCGAAGAGTTACAGTGGAAGAACCTCATAAGCGATCTGGCCCAGTACAGTGTTCGAACTGCCAAGAATATAGTCACACTAAATCTTATTGTAAGTTGCCTACTGTTTGTGTAGTTTGTGGGGATCTTCATGACACCTCAAAGTGCGATAAACCTAAGGATGATTCCACAACCGTAGCTATGTATAAGGGAGATTATGATATAAGAATTAATAATATTATAGAAGATGATACAAAATATAAGGTAATCAATAAGGATCCTACGAGTAAATTGGAAAAAGCTAATAATGAAATTGTAGAAGATCTTTTTAGGCAGAAAATTATATCCATATCCGAAAGATATAAACTAAAAACAAATATTGCTATTTCTCCTAAACTTTATGGTTTACCAAAAATTCACAAGGTCGATTTTCCTTTGAGACCAATATGTTCTTTTATCAACTCACCATCTTATGAATTGTGTAGGTATTTGACGAATATTTTAAAAAGAATAACTGAACATTCTATATATAATGTTAAAGATTCAGTGCAATTCAAAGAGAAGTTAAGTAATCATTGTATACAAACAAATGAAAAATTAATTTCATTAGATGTGGTATCTCTATTTCCAAGTGTACCAGTAGATTTGGCACTTGAAATAATAGAAGAAAAATGGAGCATAGTAGAGCAATATACGAAAATTGACAAGGGATTGTTTTTTAGAATTTTAAAATTTTGTATAGAAGACAACAGATATTTTTGTTGTAATGGGAAAGTATATACACAACTGAAAGGACTTCCAATGGGATCTCCTGCTTCTCCAATTGTAGCGGATATTGTAATGGAAAGGTTACTTGACATATCCATTGGAAAACTGAATATTAAACCTAAGATAATGATTAAATATGTTGATGACCTTTTCTGCATTATTAATGAAGGTGGGGTAAATAACTTGTTAGACACATTTAATGAGTTTAATAGTAATATTAAATTTACTGTAGAAATGGAAAGTAACTCAAAATTACCTTTCTTAGATACTTTAATAATAAGAAATGGAAATAATTTATTAATAGATTGGTATCAAAAAACAACAGCATCAGGCAGAATTTTAAATTATTATTCTGGACACAGTAGACGGATTATTATAAATACTGCTAAAAATTTAATTAATAGGGTACTAACAATTAGTGACAAGGTTTATCACATAAAAAACATAATTAAAATTAGAAATATATTAAGGGATAACAATTTTCCAAATAGTTTGAGTTATGGATTAATTAATCAATACAAAGATAGGAGTAATCAGAATGATAGAATTATTAGACCAACAGAACCTATGATATACAAATCATTATCGTATATATCAAATTTTTCAGAAAGGATAAAAGAATCAAAAATCTTTAACAATGATAAATATAAGATAACATACAAAGCTTATAATACATTGAATAGTTTATTTAGCAAGACAAAGGATAAAACTAGTAAATGGGATATGTCCAACATTGTATACAAAATTCCTTGTAAAGGAAATGATAATGAAAGATGCAACCAGGTTTACGTAGGTACTACGAAGAACAAATTAAAGACTAGAATTGCAGGACATAGATCTGATCAAAAATATAGGGACATTAATTCAAAAAAGACAGCAAATTTGAAGAAGCGTCGGTTTTAAACACTGAAACTAACTACAAACGCAGATATATATTAGAAATGTTACAAATAATTAATACACCAATTACACAGAGAATAAATTTTAAAGCAGACACAGAACATATAGCTAATAATTATAGAAATTTAGTTATTAAGAGATAGAAGTTTAGATATAATAATATAAATATACATATCGTGACCTTGGAACAGGAAGGTTAAATTTGCAAATTAAATTACATAAAAATTAAGATTTTCTTGTTCTTAGGTCACGATATGTATGTTAGAATAAAATAAGTTTAATTAGAAATGTATTTATTTATAAGTATGTAAGATATATAGGTATTATTACTAGGTTAAGAAATTTTTGTGACAAATAGTTTTTTGAATTTAATTTATGACAAAAAAGAAAAATATTTTTTCATAAATTTGTTATCGTTTTTGTTATTTTTAATAAAATTTGTTAAAAATTTCCTGACGATGCTAACCAAAGGTTAGCGAAATATTGAAAATAATAAATATAATATTTTATTAATATAAAGACCTCAAGCTTAAATAATTAAAAAAGTCATTAATTTATAACTAAGCTAAAAAAAACATACATTTGCTAAGTTCCAGCTTAAATAGACTTATTTTTCTTACAATAATCATATAAAACATGATTTGGTTGAAGCATATTTTTGCATAAAAAAGCATATTTTTGTAAAAACACTTATGTCATGAAATATTTGTTCATTTAACTTTCGAATTAAAATTAAAAGGTTTTTATTAAAAAAAAATCCTAACCTTTATCATTTTAAGCAGGATTTGGTAAAAGCATATTTTTGCATAAAAAAGCTTATTTTGTCAGAGATCCTAATAAAGGCCATATATTAGAAAAATCTTTTAGTTATTTAAAGCATTATGAAAAAACGAACATATTTCAAAACAAATACTCTCATAAAATCATATTTTGGCATATTTATGTTAAAAAAACATATTTTGAAAAAACTTACTTTTATTTGCATATTTGACTTTTGATTTAGGTATGTGCTTAAAATCAAAAGATTTCTGTTAAGGTAAAGCTTAAATAAACTTATACTTCAAATACTTGCCATTTTAAGCATGATTTGGTAAAAGCATATTTTTGCATTAAAAAGCATATTCTGTCACAGCTGTTATTAAAGGGAATATATTAGAAAATTTGTTTAGTTGCTTTAAGAATTATGAAAAACAAACATATTTCAAGAAAAATATTTGCAATAAAAGCATATTTTGGCATATTTATGTTAGAGAACATATTTTAAAAAAAACTTATTTTTATTTGCATATTTGACTTTTGATTTAGGTATTTGCTTAAAATCAAAAGATTTTTGTTAAGGTAAAGCTTAAATTAACTTATACTCCAAATATTTCCGATTTTAAGCATAATTTGATAAAAGCATATTTTTGCTTAAAAAAGCATATTCTGTCACAGCTTTTATTAAAGGCAATATTTGAAAAAAATCTTTAGTTATTTAAATAATTATGAAAAAACAAACTTATTCTTCAAATATTAATAATTTTAAGCATGATTTGATAAAAGCATATTTTTGCTTAAAAAGCATATTTTGTCACAGCTGTTATTAAAGGGAATATATTAGAAATTTTTTTTAGTTATTCAAAGAGTTATGAAAAATAAACATATTTCAAGAAAAATATTTGCAATAAAAGCATATTTTGGTATTAAGCAAATTTTTAATCCAAAGTCGAATATGCAAAGAAAAATTACTTTTTTTTTTAAATATTTTTCTTTTAAATAAATCCATATTCGACTTTGGAATTAAAAATTTGCTTAATATCAAAACGAGTTTTGTTAAGCTAAAGCTTAAATTAACTTATACTTCAAATATTTACGATTTTTAGCAGTTTGGTAAAAGCATATTTTTGCATTAAAAAGTCACAGCTTTTATTAAAGGCTATATATTAGAAAAATCTTAGAATTAGATAAATATGTTTACACCGAGCTTATATTTCTGTTATAAATGTTATTAATAAAAGCATATTTTCACACATATTTATGTAAAAAAAAACATTTTTTTTTCAAATAAATCTTAAAGATAAACAAATTTGTTGGTTAATATGAACATTTAATTGGCCTTTAACTTTAAGCCAATTTTTTTTTTTGTTTTGCTCCACTGTGTTTAGCTTCCCTATTTAACATTTTAATTACCCCTAGACATAAAACTTGAAATTAAAACAATTTCTTCAATTAAACATTTTTTTTTTGGTAAAAAAAAATTTATTATTTCTTACAATTTGCCAAGTTTTGCAAACATTTGAAAATAAAAAACAATTTCTTAAACAAATGCAAAGAAATTAAAACGAATGATGACATTTTCCATTATTACTCATTAATTACGCTGAAAATAACATTGTGTTGAATAAAGTTTTCAAAAGGCTGTCATTAATGTGTCAACGTTATTATGTGTTTGCAAAGCAAATAAACAAAACAAAGGCTGGATTTTAATTGCAAAATTAAAGAAGACTTTAAAACAAACAAAGGTCTAACATAGTCAGAGGACTTTACATTAAAAGACAGAGAAATTATTATGAATTTTAACAGTGACTGACAGTTTGCATTTGCAAACAAAAGAATATTTTCAATTTCAATTTTGTTGCAGGCCAATAAAAGCTGCCATCATCATTTGCCTGTGATTGACAGCAACTAGTTGCAAATTAACACTTGACTTTTTATGTTTAGATTTCATTGTCCTTTATTGAATAAATCTCCTGCTGCTTTTTAAATTGAATTGGTTTGTAATGTTGATGTGAAACTTGGCCAACTACTGTTTGAGTTACAAACTAATTTAATTAAAACCTTTTATACTCTAATCATTTTGTTATTCCCAGCACAATAAATAGGGGTAGGATGATTAGGGGTTTAGAGTACTGCTTGTTGTCACTGTCATCAATTGAGGCTATAAATGCAAGTAGTTTACAAAACTTTTGCAAAATAGAAAATAAGCATAAAACTTTCAAGTTTTTCCAACATATTCTTAAAATATATTTCCCTACTTCAGCTTGATGATATTGATGATATTTGTTGGAAAACAATATTTTCTGCTAATAAAGCTTATCTCTAAAACTAAATCTTTTTATCATGACTTTACCCCTTTTAATGACTTTTATTGCCTAATCCCCTCCCCCCTCCCCCTACACAAAAGTGCTTAAATGTAAATCTTAAACCCTTTCCAAAACTAAACATTCTGCCTCTACCTAAATCTCTATAAACTTTCATTACTAATTCTATTTTCCTCTATTTCCCATATTAATTAATTACATTTTTCTCAACGGCCATTGTGTTGCTAAATAAAATCAATGAATCTGCAATGTGACTCTTGATATGTGCACGAGGAGTTGTGACTTGAGCTTTTCACATTTTCTACATTTCATCCAGAAATGAACGTTAAAACGTGACTTGACATTTGCACACGTCTCCTTAAGGTACCAGAACAGTTAGGTGTTTTGCCAAGAAGCCTTTAGGGTAAGGGGGAGGTAGGCTGTTGGCTTGTGAGAGGAGTTGGAGGTCAGAAGGCTGTACTATGCTCAACTAACATCTGGTTTATGTGTCAACGGTTAAAGACAAGAGTTTGTTGAACGTTAAAAGGAATACATGCAATCTTGTTTATTGCAGGGACAGCAGAGTTTAGAAAAGTAGCGTGAAATTAATAATTAAAAATGGGATTGGTTAAATATAATGAATAACAAAGCACAGAATAATAAAACTGGCATTACTAAACGCCTAGTCCGATCGAAATAAAAATGTTTCGTGGGCTCAGCCAAAGTGTCGATATTAAGTTTTCGACAAAACTTTCAGAGGGCAGATTGTTTCGAACAGCTTTGCATTGTTTCAGGATAAAATATCTCAACAGTAGTAAAGGACTTTTAGATCTTTTATAGGCCGATATTTCAGATTATAGGGAATCAAATGATTCAGTATTTAAGTTTTAATTAAATAAAATAAAAACAAGTAAGAGTGCTATATTCGGCTATGCCAAATCTTTTTAATTGCAAAATAAAAGCGTCAAGTAGTTTGAAGAAAATATAACGAGTCTTCTTTATTTATTTAAATGTGCACAAACACAATTAAAAATGAACACACTGTCTTTTGACACACTTATATTACGGTTTAGGAACACACTTAAAGTTTTCGAACACTTTGATGTTTACACAACAATGACTCACAATAAACTGAATCATTTGGTTGGCCGTGTTAGTCAATTTATACAGCAATCATAATTTCTGGAAGGTTCGAAACTAAGATACTAGAATGTTCGTGACTGCAAGTCTAGAATGTTTGTGTCTAGAATATTCAGCCAAAGTCGTTAAATTTCAATGTTGCCATATTGCTATGTTTATAACAGTTTAAAACAATAATGTTTATAAATCAAAACTACTACAAATGCTAAACAAGTTTTATGTCGATAAACACGCCATCTGTTGATAAAGTTGTTCGTAACAATATTATTACACTTTGTTTGATAGTTTTTTTGATGAAATTTTCAGAGGTTGTTTCGGATTTTTGTTCATATCTTCGTTATTTATGGACGGATTTTGCTGATTTTAAATAGCAAACTTCTCAAAAGCATGTCTGACAGAATTATTGAAGATTTGGATCCGAAAGATATCTGAGAACTTTAGAAAAGTGATTTAAACACCCAGACAGACAGACAGACGGACATGACTTAATAGACTCCGCTATCTATAAGGATACAGAATATATACATATACTGGATAGGTAAAATATTTGGTGGAAATTACAAACGGAATGACAAACTTATACAAGGTGGCGCAAAAGTAATCCTCCTATCAGGAAATGCTATAAATTTTGCGAGGCCCCTAATGTCTGTTCTTCTCATGAAGGTGAAGGGTATAATAAAATGAATTTAGCACTAATCCTAACTATCACTATTTATTTATATAAGGAATTTTAACGAATTTACGCAGAGCTTTGATACTAAAGGGACATATTATGCCATTGCTAACAAAAGTCCGTTAGGGATAATAATACCAATAACTCCGAATGGGAGAGTTTATTCCAGGATAACCAAAGGACTTACGAAAAAACTGACAATGCACAACATTATTATTTTTTATACTTTTTACATATATGAAAAAAGATTTTCAATTGTTTAGATAAATAAATGTAAATAAAATGCCGGACCGAAAACATGAAATTTCTTGTCGAAAAGTTTTTATTTGAAGAAGATTTTTAAAAGCTTATTTCAGTAATGTATACTATAATTTTGCTCCTTAATGTCCCTGTGGCAATGTGTTTATGGGCAATAATATGTGTGCTGGCACATTCAATATCGTCTGTATGAAATGCTTCTGTTGTGTTCAGCGACATCAACAACATCATCATCGTCATCGATGCGAAAAAAAAAGTCATGACAAGCCTTTGGGTGGTTATTAGCAAGAGGATGGATGATACATATTTGAAATGCTAAAGGATTCATTGGAGAAATGCATTTAAATACAAAGGTACTTTTACTTTAATAAAGTGTGTGGAAATTATAATTAATAAAGAAAAGCAAGAAACAAAGCTGAATGTTTGCTAAACAGCAAGAGTTGTAAACTATTACATTTATTTTTTTATATAAGATATTAAAAAGATTTAAATTCTCACAACTCATCACAGATATGACAGAATATAATGCAACATCTGCACAGCCAAAATTTAAATTTAATAAAAAACATATGGAACATTTATCTAGCAGTGTTAATACTTAAATCTCCACCAGTATGACATTTTTCCATTATTTCTTTGTACCTTTCCCTTCATTACCAATATTCCTGTTTATTCCTGCTCCTAACCGTTTCTGCTTAAAATATGCCATAAATTCATCACTAAAGTTTAACATTAGATAAAATACCCGCACAAAAAAAGCTCACACACATACACACACACACACACACACAAACAGCCAGTAGCTGCTAGCTGGCTTATGCATCATAGTAATTTATCTTCTCTCTTTTCAAATAGTAAAAACTCATCCAATGGGAATGAAATTTAACGAATGTTTTCTTTTTTCCTCTATTTTTGTATTTACCTTGGTAAACATCAACGAGAAAGGAGAAAAAAAAACAAAGATTCGTTATTTCAAATATGCAGGAAACAAAAAAAAAAAACAAAAACATGAATGCTATTTATAAGCAAATTGAAATAGAGGACTGTTATTTTAGGAAGGCAAGATAAAAAATTATTAAAAAGATTTAACGACTTTCCAAAACCTCTACCTTGAAGTTTCCTAAACATATTTTGAACATAAAAAATATTGAAATTCCTCTCAGCCAAGCTCCTTTTTTTAAGCATGAAAAAAGTTCTTTCAATTCATTATGACCGTCGTTAGGTCAATTTTTGGTGAAAGAAACTCTTAAATTGATTAGAGTAATTTGTGAACAATCGAGTGATTTCGTACAACAGAAGAGAATTCAATGAGAATTCTGGTATTTTCAAGTTTTATATTCATGCCCTCTCAAGTCTTCCACGGTACTTCTAAAGCGTGATCCATTTCAAGGTTCCCTACTTAAAAAAATAAACACAGAAAATTCAAATTTAATAGGGAATGTTTATTATCATCTAAAAGAAAATTCTTTGGCATTTATTTTTTGAAGATTATGTCTATCAAATGTTGGCCATGGCTCCTTCGCAGATGGTCTATCCGTTGAGGTAAATTTTCAGTGACTCGTTCAATCATTTCGATTGGTAACTGGCGAATGACACGCGTGATGTTTTCCTACAAAGCCAAAATCGAAGCGGCTTTGTTCGCCTATAATTTAGACTTTCCATACCTCCACAGATAAAAGTCTAACGGTGTGATATCACACGATCTTGATGGACAATCGACCGGCCCAAAACGTGAAATTATGTGCTCACCGAAGTGTTCTCTCAATAAATCCATTGATTGATGCGATGTGTGGGAAGTGGCGCCGTCTTGCTGAAACCAAATGTCGCCGAGATCATGAGCTTAAATTGCAGGCATCAAATAGTCGGTTATCATTTTTAAAGATATATGGACCGATGATTTCACAAACCACACCAAACCGTTGTTTTTTCTGGATGAAGTGGCAGTTCTTCGTCCCAAACGCGGAAAATTTGTTTGTTTATTTGTGCCATTGAGTTGAGTTGAGCGAAGTACAGGAAACACATTCTTTACAGAATGTGAATTTTCGTAATAAAGTTGAACGATTTGTAAACTTTGTTCAGGCGTAAGTGTTTCCATTATGAAATGCCAAACAATTCTAAACAAAAATAACAATAAAAGAGTATTGAAAAAAGTATCTCTATGAGCCTTCTTCGACGGGCATTTAAATGTGACGATCATGAAAGTGACGATCAGGGCTGCGAACTGGTTAAGATTTTTTTCCTAGTATATTGTGCTGTTATTTAGATTTCTAGTGCCGGCCTGGCTGATCTTTAAAACCCTTTCTGGTGCCAACACAATATTTATAGCTATAAACACTCTTCAGTTGGACACCAAAATATCCCAGAAAATTGAATTTGCGGATTTATAGGCCTAGACAGCAGATTGACTGTCAGATAAAAATGGTTGGAATTCTGCTTGTATCGTACAATGCTTGTGTCTATGATGAACACTTCAATGCGCCTAAACTAGATGGTCGGTTGAAAGCCCATATGCTACGATCGCAGAAATACGATTTTGGAATGTGGTAGCAGCGATCACAGGTCACTGAATATTTGGTGTGAATACTAAGAGATTAAATCGCCCTTATAAAGACATCTGAATAGGTTTCCATGATGGAGCAGAGGAGAAGACTTTTTCAGGGCTGGGCTTTGAAGAAAGAGTATTACCAGAGCCAGGAAAGTCTGGGTGAATTATTGTTAGAGGTCTGTGTTCACATCACAATGCATTGGTTTTAAAATTTAAATGAGAACACATTGTTTTCATTTCTTTGAAAAGTGACACGAACCAGCGTGCTAGTGATTCAACAGAGTATTTATTTTGAACTCTTTGTTGAGAGTTTTGTTGATGATCGTGTTGTGTGTGAAAAAACGATTCATGTTAATAAGCCGGGGCAGTGTTTGGTCCTCATGTTTGTAAATCTTATTAATAACAATTATTGTTCAGACTTTGTGTTACAGACCTCTGCATCAATCTATATTTCCCCATTGACACTAAAAGCACCATAAACAAATTATGTATAGAAGATTTTTTTTTCTTTTTCAATCGTTCACTCAGCAATTGTACCGTGTTAAATAAGTTTTTTTTTTGTTCGCTGTTTTTTCTGTTCAAAACATTGGAAAAAAAAGACTGTAACTAAAAAAAAAAAAAAATTGTTAACAGCAGCAGCAATAACTCAAACATTGAATATTTTTTTTCGGTTCATTGTTCTTTGCGCATAGCGTTGAATAACAAACAAACAAACTCTAAGTTGCAAGTGTATGCATGTATTTGCAACATTTCCGGCAAATACATCAACAACTTTTCAATTCATCGAAACCCTAACACACATCACAGGATTGGGATTTTTTTTTTTTTTTTCTAGAAAATATTTCCAACTACATATTTTTTTTTCTGCCAGCAATATTTAGTACAGAGAGAAATATTTTAGGAGTTTCATCAAAATGGAAAAGCAGCAGGTTATTTTGCGTTGTGGTTCTTCTACCTTTGCCTTACCTCAACAGATTTTGTTGAGTAAACTAACGCCTGGTTGTTTACATTTTAAGTTTGACGTCAAAAAAAAAAAAAAAATAACAAAAACGCACACAGCTTTGTGTCCCCAGAGATGACGCTAAAGTTTTTGTTTTTTGTTTTTCTTTTCAATCCAGTAATATTTCATAGATTGTATGTGTTTGTTTGTTATTTTTTCACAAACGCTCAATAACAGCAAAAGTTTTTTATGGAATTTTTTTTGTGGTGGTGGAGAGGTTCCACTTAAAAGAGTTTATGAATATTGCGTAGAAGAAGTAGTAGAACCTGTATCAAACTTGCCAATGCCATTGCGATACAGAGTTATTATACACTACACCACAATAGTGGAGAGGGTATATTGGATTTGTGCTGATGTTTGCAACGCCCAGAAATATTGGTCCAACATACACCTTAATCGACTTAGAATCACTTCCTGAGTCGATTCAACGATGTTCGTCCGTCCGTCCGTCTAGCTGGCTGGTTGGCTGTTCAATGAAAAATGTTTAAAAAATGTTTAAATGTTTGTATGGGGAACCCCTCAGGGGAGTTCCAGGGGGTGTGCCACTGGCATGGGTGGATCGGCCCTCCAAAGTTAGTGGGGGTCGGTCATACATTTGGACTCGATTGGGGCACTCTAAATGGGTCAAAGTGGGATTTTTCAAAACAGTTGGGGGGTAGAAGAATTCGGTTTAGAGGTATGGTTCCTTCGGCAAAGTTTCTTATTTTGATCCCTAGAATAGAATAGAATTTTCACTGAGCCATTTTTTTGCCTCCCCACAAATCGACCCGGCCTACGGTTCATGTAATGCTTGTGCGCAGAGTACAGGTCGCAATTTTAAAGATATTTCAATAAAATTTGGTACAAGGACGGATGGGATTGAAACTGGTGGAAATCAATGCATTATTTCACCTGGTCGCCATACAAATTTCCTCCTAAAATATGAGTTTAACGCTCATAAATGTTTGACTTATGAAAATATCGAAACAAATTTCATCATAAATAAGTAATAAGTGAAGCTAAATCACATTTTAAAACTTTGTAAAGATCGGCCCATAATTAGTCGTAGCTCCCATATAAGGCCCACTTCCGAAAATCACTTTCTAAAGCATAACTCTTTTCAAAATGCTGGTATCCAAATAATATTGAACACAAATATGTTTCGTATATATACAAATAATACGGTCCAATTTTATTATGGTTGGTCCATAATTAGTCGTAGCTCCCATATAAGGCCCACTTCCGAAATTCACTTTAACGAACATAAATTTCATAAAAATGTTGGTATTCAAATAAAATTTAACACAAATTTGTTTATATATATACAAATCAGTTTGTGTAATTTATTATAATGGTTGGTCCATAATTAGTCGTATCTCCCATATAAGACCCTATCCATAATTCACTTTGACCTTCACAAATCTTTTAAAAGTATTAAGTATAACATACATAATATTTATATTCACGGAAGTAATGGCACTAAATTTTTGGATGATCAGTCCATAATAGGTAATATCTCCCATATAGCGGTCATTTCTGAAAAACTGTTTTATTTATATACTGGGTGTAGGGTATTGACCGACTCTACTTTCTTACTTGTGTTTTTTATTATTTTTCTATATTCTAGTTGTTTTTCGTCGTAAAACTAAAACTCTTTTACCACAAAATTTTAATAGTTTTTTCTTTTGTTTTTATATTTATCTTTAGATATTTATGATATGAAATATAAGTTTGTGATACCCTTTGTATTTGCCTTAAGATTCATCTGAGGCCCCACGGGAATGCATTTAACAATGTCCACAATTGAACGCTTGTTTTGGTTAGATTTCATCTCAACGTTATTTACCACAGTTGTATGGCTGGGAGATTATATGTACTAAAAACATGGTTGTAAAAAGGCATCTAAACGTCAAGTTTTCTCAATTTCAGACTTACTCAATTTGAAAAAGATACAAAAACAAGCAACGCGTTCAAAGTTATTCAGGCTTATTATGAAAATAAGCGTTCAAATCAAAATGCATATAATCGTCCAAATTGAGAAAATCGTTCAAAACATTGAGCAAACCGGGTGATCATGTTATTTGATAACCCTTGGGGTTATTGTAAAGAAAAGGTGTAAGTCGTTAAGCCAGCAACAATTCAAGAGCTAAACGATGATATAATTCGGCATATTAACGGCATATAACCTGAATTATGCCTCAGCGTCATCAAAAATTTGAACCATCGAATGGAGGTGTACCGCCAGATCGCGGCACCATTTAGTGAATATTTTATTCCATACATAATTGAACCACACCATAGACTATTATCATAATAAAAAGAAATGACAATAATTTACTAAATAATACAAAAAACCATCGGCCCTTAAAATTTAATCACCCTTTACTAAAAACGTATTTTTATACTAAAAACGTATTTTTTATACTAAAAACGTATTTTTTATACTAAAAACGTATTTTTTATACAAAAAACGTGGTTTTATACTAAAAACGTGGATTTAAACTAAAAACGTGGTTTTATACTGAAAACGCGATTTTTTTTACTAAAAACATACTGTGATACTAAAAACATGGTTTCATTCTAAAAACGCGGTTTTATATTCATTCGTGGTTTTATACTAAAAACGTGGTTTTATACTAAAAACGTGGTTTTATACTAAAAACGTGGTTTTATACTAAAAACGTGGTTTTATACTAAAAACGTGGTTTTATACTAAAAACATGGTTTTATTCTAAAAACGCGGTTTTATACTCATTCGTGGTTTTATACTAAAAACGTGGTTTTATACTAAAAACTTGGCTTTACAATAAAAACATGGTTTTGCAATAAAAACGTGGTTTTACAATAAAAACGTGGTTTTACAATAAAAACGTGGTTTTTCAATAAAAACGTGGTTTTACAATAAAAACGTGGTTTTACAATAAAAACATGGTTTTAAAATAAAAACGTGGCTTTACAATAAAAACGTTGTTTTACTATTAAAACGTGGTTTTACAATAAAAACGTGGTTTTACAATAAAAACATGGTTTTAAAATAAAAACGTGGCTTTACAATAAAAACGTTGTTTTACTATTAAAACGTGGTTTTTCAATAAAAACGTGGTTTTACAATAAAAACATGGTTTTAAAATAAAAACGTGGCTTTACAATAAAAACGTTGTTTTACTATTAAAACGTGGTTTTACAATAAAAACGTGGTTTTACAATAAAAACATGGTTTTAAAATAAAAACGTGGCTTTACAATAAAAACGTTGTTTTACTATTAAAACGTGGTTTTTCAATAAAAACGTGGCTATACAATAAAAACGTAGTTTCTAAATAAACACGTGGTTTTACAATAAAAACGTGGTTTTACAATAAAAACATGGTTTTAAAATAAAAACGTGGCTTTAAAATAAAAACGTTGTTTTACTATTAAAACGTAGTTTTACATACATATATGTATACTTAAATTACAAAAAAACTAAAAACACCAAAAAACGGATTCTATACTAAAAACACAAAAAACGTGTTTTTATATTTAAATTACAAAAAACGTGTTTTTTTTATACTAAAAACACAAAAAACGTGTTTTTTTATACTAAAAACACAAAAAACGTGTTTTTATACTTAAATTACAAAAAACGTGTTTTTTTATACTAAAAACACAAAAAACGTGTTTTTATACTTAAAAACAAAAAACTGGTTTTTATATTAAAAACACAAAAAACGTGATTTTTTACTAAAAACGTTATGGTTATGGTTATAAAAAAAAAATGGTCAGCCCATTCAAGAACGCGACATTTGTAAAAATCTTAGCACTACGTTAAGTGCAAAAGCAAGATTTTTTCGGGTTGTTGTTTCATATATATTAGCAATTAATATGGGTAAAAAACGCGACAAGATAGAGAAAAATTTTAAAAACTTCTTTGTTAAGCCATATTTTGTTTGAATGAAAAGTAATAATGTAGTTTGCTGTTGATAGGTGACCTGTTAAAATATTTACATTAATTTATTTTACAACCTTTAGTGTGATTTAAGACAAGTCATTTATAACGCGACATAGTACAAAGTCACAAACGTTCAAGTCATTTTAACAAAAACGTGCTTATAATATATTTATTTTTTAACCACTACTATTGTCTGCCTTCTTTAATAGTATGTAAAGCAGTTTTTAGGATAAAACTATAGTTTTTCTTAAAAAATATATTTCGTGCTGAAGGGCGCTACTATCAGCCATGTCCCCCTGTTACTTGTTTATAGTAAAGTGATTATAAATTGTAAGAAAATATGAAATTCAAAACACCACAAGTTTCAGGTATTTTTTTGTGAGCTAGCTTAATATTGCAACGATTTGGTAGAATAATTCTAGAAGGTTGATGGTTGTTGAAGCTATGTGGCAAAGTTAAAGTAGGTGAAAGTAATGCTGGTCAGCTTCTGTACAACATTGTCTCTAACGTAACCAATAGCAGCATTTTATTACTATTATTATTACTTAAGGAAACTTTGTCCGCGTTGCAATTTAAAAGTTTGGTGGACATGGTGAACATAATTTGAAATGTTTGAAGTAGTTTATGAGAGTTTAATTGCACAAACTCTTTTCCTTTTAAAGAAGGGAAATTAAGTAGACAGCGAGAAGGTGTTTATAAAATGGAAACTTTCGATTTGTTACTTGTTAAAGCAATTAATGTTTACTACTTTTCTCATAATAATCTTTTGCTAACTGACAATCTAAAAACCACCAAGGTCTCAATTTAACTTTTAAGCAATTTGTAGGTTTACTGTGTTTACTCCATAAACTTTAATAACTAATTTGCTTAATATAATTTCTTATTTTGTTTATTTGCCAAAATATCAAATATAAATCCTGTCTAGAATACATAATACTCAACATTTTATTAATTTAATTTTAGTTTAAGATGTTTTAGTTGGTTTAACAAACAACTTAATTATGTATGCAACAAAGTTGAACCAAAAAAAAAAAAAAAACAAACTTTCACATCATCTTCACGTCAGTTATGAGTCAAAAAAAAAAACAAAATCTGAAAACACATGGCACAAACAACAAAAATACTTTTTTGTTGCCAGATCATCATGTCATAATGTTTAACAAAGTTTTTGTTTTTTAATCTTAAATAGAAACAGCCAGCGCCTGCTGAAACCCCCTTTTCAGGAGTAAGAGTTTAAGGAAGCGCGAAATCTGCTTGTAATGATGATTTGGTTGTTGCAAACACAGCTAAACCCTGCCTGGCTTGGCATACTCGTCAGCCAGCTGCCACTAGACACACAAGAGTAAAAGTGTAATGTTGGCAAAAAGTTTCCAAAAACAAAATCTAATTTTTTACACTTATTAAGGCAGCAATTCAATTTTTTATTTGCCTGAGTTTTCATAATAACTTTATTTTGAAACAGGATTCACTTTCAAAGGCTTACAATTCCCTCACTCTCTTTCAATGTATAAGCTTACTTGCAATTACAATATTGCAATGAGTGCGTGTTTGCACATGGTTGGCTGGTTGTATGGCAGGATGTTTTCAATTTAAAATGCTTTCTTCTCTTTGCTATTTGTTGCTATTTGTTTTCTGTGAAAATTATGATTAAATATAAAAAGTTTTTAAAGTTATTTCCTTATTGAGAATGTTTGTTGCCTGTTAAAGGATCACATATGTATTTATGTGAAACGGTGTTCTATGTAATAATTGCAATATCCTGGCAGCAAATACTATGATTACATGAGGCAAGTGTCAATTGTGGCAACAGTTCCAGCAGGATTTTAAGCAAAGAGGAAAGTGTGAAGAGGGAAACTAGTTAATTTGTGTGTAATTAAAGTTATTTTTACTGATTTATTTGTGATAAAAAGAAACTTTTTGTGTATTCGATACGAAATAGTTTGTGGACTTATATAAATAAAATACTGTAGTTGTTCTTATATCAAATCAATTTGATTTTTAACCTATTTAAATGCGTAAGTTATATAGAAATTTATACAGGGTGCGTATGATTAATATTAATTAATGTTGTTATGAATATAAATATTGTTAAAATGGACGGAAAAATGGAAAATTAAATTAAATGAGAGTAAATCAGTCCATGTCGATTTTACATACAAATCAATAAGATACCAACCCATAAAAATATCGAACTCTATAGTCCCATATGCTAACCATGCTAAGTATCTTGGAATGACGCTTGATGCAAAACTAAAATGGAAAGAACATATAAAAACAAAAGAGACAGAACTGAATATAAAATTCAACAAACTTAAATGGATTATTGGAAGAAATTCTCCAGTTTCAATTCAAAATAAACTGCTTATCTACAGTCAAATGCTAAAGCCAGTATGGACTTACGGAATTCAAATATGGGGCTGTGCCGCAGAAAACCAAATTAATGTTATTCAACGATTTCAAAATAAGGTACTTAAGAATATTGTTAACGCACCCTACTATATTAGAATTAATGATCTACACAGAGATCTTGGAGTTATGAAAATCTCAGATGTTATACAGAAATTTGCAGCTAATCACGCATATAAACTTCAGAGTCATGTAAATCCAGAAGCAGCCATATTGTGTAATGATGAAATCTACTCAAGGAGACTGAAGAGAACTAAGCCACAAGACCTGGTGGCTGGTTTAGCATGAATTTTATTAAACAGAAAAATATTACTTGTTAGTCTAAGACTAGGTGTAATGAAATGAAATGTATATATGTATATAATTTCTGCAAAATAAAAAAAAAAAAAAAAAAAAAAAATGAATATAAATATTAAATGCGTTTATACTTTTTATACCCTCTACCACCATAAGTGGTGAATGAAAGCATGTATAAGTTTGTCTCGTCTGAGACCCAACAAAGTATATATATTCTTGGTCCTTACAAAATTCTAAGTCGATTGAGCCATGTCCGTCTTTCTGTCGGTCTGTCCGTTTGTCCGTCTGTCTGTGTAAAACACTCTCACGTCCAAACGACACAACCAAAATCAACAGAGTTTACAAAAGACCGTTTACACTTCTCCTAAGCAGTTTGGTATTGAAAATCAACAGAATCGGTATAGTAGAACAAGAGTTATGGATCAAAATGTAAGACAACCTCCATAAAAATTTTTATTTTTAAATATTTTTCTTTCAATTTATTAAATATATTGCAGATAATACCATAAACTTTTTCACATGTTATTTTTATGATAAAAGAATAAAGTGTAAGGAAAATAGTAACAATCGGTCCATGATTTCACATAGCCCCCAGACAAAAAAAATCTTCCCGAAATATTGCTCAATTATACATAAATGCCTATGAAATTGAAATATCAATACACAATTCAGCAAAAATAAGTTTCTAGCAAAAAGAAATCGCTAAACGAATTTTTTTTTACTTCGGTCCATGTTTGACCATAGACCCCATATAAAGTCCACTTCCAAAATTCACTTAAATAGGTATAAAACTGATATAAATAATATTAAACGACTAAAATTTGATATAAATAATCCTTATTTCTATATAGATAAATATATTGTTGTACTAAATTTTATGGTGGTTGGCCCATACAAGGACCACATCCGAGAAAGCCATTTATCTTTATATATATCGTATAAATATCGAAACTGACTAAAAACTTTACAAAGATCATTTACATTTATACAAAAATCACCCCACAAAATTTTTAACCGTATCCCCCATATAAAGCCCTCTTCCGAAAATCACTTTAATACTCATAAATCTAATATCTAATAAATAATAAGGGTACCTATGCTTGCAATCATGATTGTTTGTAATGATGACGCCATATGACAACCCGTTTTCATGCAATTGCCAACAATTTGGACAATTTGACAACAAAAATTATATAGTGAAAACGCGGCCTTATCGACACAAAAGGGCCAATGAATGGATCTAAATGAGCTGTACAATTATGGCTGCCTGCTCACCTAATATCATCAAATATTCTTGCTTTAAAAAAAAAAAAACATTTTATTATTGTTATGTACTTTTAAATATACGATAATGACAAGAAAAAGATTTCAAAGTCTTTCAAAGCTAAAAACATGTCACTCAAACCATTCAAATAACAAATAATTTATTCTTGTGACAGTCATTGCAGCAAAAGTCTTAAGTAAATTGCTACCAACAATATGCTTATTTATTTTGGCAGGAATGTGGGCATTGCAACAGCAATATCTATCAGCAAGCAGTAAGCAAGCACCTTGACAATAATAGCATAAATAATAATATTAATTTACCATGTCTTACTGTGTCTTCAAAGATGGTTTTTGTCTTTTTTTTTCTCTCTATCTTACCTTGCAACATCATGGCTCTTAATCTTTGTGGGCTTTAAGGTATAAATAGATTTATATTTTGAAGTAATTTTTTTCATATATATTTTTGTGGGTTAATAGCAATTTTGTGATTAAGTTTAATACTAGTACTGGGTTGCTTAAGAATCTTGAATTATTATTTTTTTTTGTGCTACTAAAATTAGCATTTGTCTTGCCAAGTAGCAGCAGTTGTGGGGGTTTTTGCAACTTTAACTACTAAGACGTGACTTATCACAAAAAGATTGATTCTTGTTTTTTTTTTTTTTTTTTTATGTTATTGTGAGAAATAATTTGAAGAAAAGGTGGAGGAGGCTGCTGCCTTAAGGTGTTTGACATAATTGTTGTTAACAATTGCATGTTGTAAAACAGTTTGTATTTAATTTAAGGGGGCTAATTTGAATAAGTAGCCAATTAAAGTGGTTTGTAAGGCAGAGACTTATTCCAGTTAAATTTGTTAGTCATTTAAATAAAGCAAACTATGTTAGTTATGTATAATAAAGTTTAAAGCTCGTTTCAATATCGATATTCAGCAGTATGATTGATGTCGCTATTTTTCACACTGAAGAATTGCGCACATGCAATAGCTACTCCATTAAGCATAATATTTAATATATCCTTAAAATATGGTTATTTTCCTCAGTCGTGGAAAGATTCCTTTATTATTCCGCTATTTAAATCTGGCAGTAAGACATGTGTCACAAACTATAGAGGCATAGCAAAGTTAAGTACAATCCCTAAACTTTTTGAAAAGTGTGTTACCGACAATCTCCTTCATCAAATTTCGTCCCTACTCTCTTCCTGCCAGCACGGTTTTAGTAAAGGTCGTTCAACAGTAACTAATCTCATGCAACTGACCACTATAGTAAATCGTGGATTTATTAAAAGGAAATTTACAGATTGTATTTACACGGATTTTAGTAAAGCTTTTGATAAAGTCAATCATAAATTACTTCTGATGAAGCTTCATGCTATGGGACTTACACACCGGACCTTAAATTGGATTAAATCATATTTAACAAACCGAAAACAAAATGTTGTTTTCAATAATACTACATCAAAAAATATTATTGTAAGTTCTGGAGTGCCACAAGGCAGTCACATTGGTCCAATTTTATTTTCTTTATTCATCAATGACTTGCCGTGCGTAATTAAATATTGTAACGTCTTAATGTATGCCGATGATGTGAAGATATTTCATAGCTATAACAATAACATTGAACAAAATTTGCTGCAACATGATTTAGATGAACTATTTCAATGGTGCGTGCTTAATTTAATGGAACTGAATCTGAAAAAATGCAAACATATGCGATTTTTAAGAAATGATAACGCTTTATTTAGCTTTACATTGGGCGGACATCAACTTGATTTGGTTACGGAATTTTCAGATCTTGGAGTGCTTTTGGATCCTAAATTAAATTTCAAAAAACACATATATATGATGGTAAACAAAGTTCGTGGTGTGTTGGCTTTTATAAAACGATGGGCTAAGGAGTTTACTGAACCAATCATTACTAAACGGTTATACACATCTTTAGTCAGACCAATTTTGGAATATGGATCTGTTATTTGGGATCCGGATGCGGATTATCTCAAAAACGTAATAGAATCAGTGGAAAAACAGTTTCTTCTTTTTTGTTTGGGTAATTCAACATGGAATCCTAACGTCATTATTCCTCCTTATATGTACTACAAGGCTTGCATTAATAAAATTACCAACGTTGGAGAGCAGAAGAACTATGCTTAGCGTTTCATTTTTATTTAACCTAATAAATGGTGCCGTCTGTTCTGACTTCCTACTCAGCAACATAAACTTTAATGTTCCTCATCGATTAACTCGTTTCTACATTCCAATTTATATTCAAATTAATAAAACAAATTATGCTAATTCTGATTCTCTTAGAAAATTGTGTAAACATTATAATTATTTTTATTTTCTAATTGATTTTTCTGTTAATGTTAATGTAATTAAACGTAATATCACTTTGTACCTTAATCAGTGTAATTAAATGGTTGTCTAATTTTTTTATTATTTTGTATATTATATACATTTTTTATAATTGGTCTGTAAGGATTTATTCCGTAGACCTAAAATAAAATAAATAAATAAAAAGATTCGGCACAGCTAAATATAAACTCTTAATTGTTATTACTCAAGTAGTAGTTTTCATATATGATATAATCTTTAATATCGGTTTACAAGGAACAGATTGGGATCGCTTTCAATTTCTCACATAACCGAGGGGCCCTTATTAAGGGGCCACTGGTGTAGTTCCTGGTTGCTTTATGAGATCCAAATTGAAAACTTAATCTTCAAAACCCTTCCTCTCTAGGCATGTGCAATTTTATATAAATTTTTAAAGGTTCAGCATCATTTTGTTCTACATTTTTTTTTTTTTTTTTTTTTTTACATCCAATTCCATGAGTGTTAGACAAAAATCACAACCACCAGTAAACAAGTTGTTCCATTTATATAAAAGAAATTACAGATTTATTTAAACAATTTTTCCAATTTCCCCCACTGTGCGTGGCCTTTGAAAAACTACGATCCAATGATCTACGATCCATCAGCCCATAATCCAGAGAAAACAGTGCATATTTAGGAATGCATTGCCAGTTCTTGCAATGCTTGTGGCTGCTCTTTACACCAAATAAGACAATTTTGCTTGTTTACTTATTCATTCAACCAGAAAACAACTTTGTCGTTGGATAAAATTTTTCACTAAAAAAAGGAGATATTCAGCCAACTGAATTTTGAGAACAAAATTCAATAATCTGCAAGTCGATTTATGGTTAAATTATAGACCAAACTAAACATGTTACACGATAACAGCTGAGCTGCCAAGTTGTTAAAAAATCATCCTTCAAATTCTAATATTATAAGATTTTCTTGCAACAACTTTAAAAATTCGCTTTAAATTCCTCTACGTTTTGCTTTACCCCTACAAACACTCAAATATTATTTTTCTGTTGGCGGCTTTCAACACAAACGCAATATCTATTAAGCGACCCAAAAAATTCAGTTAAAAAATCAGATCTACAGTCAAATAAAATTGAAAGAAAAGTATAAATAAAACCAAAAAGAAAAAAGCGCTTGAAAATAAAGTGTTCAGCATACATACAATACAAAGTTAAAGTTAAATCGAATCGAAAAAAAGGGAAACGAAAATGTTGTCTTTTTGCATGAACTAACATACATTTACAAAACCCATTGCATACTATTGCAGGCACAGGAACAGGCATGCAAACACATACAGGCAATCTTTTGTACACATTTTAACAAAACACAAAGTGACAATTTGATATATTGCTTGTAACTTGTGTAAACATGTTAAAAAATTTATAAACATGTAAAACTGTGTAATACTAACATTAAACTTACACTCTCAAACACACATTTTGCAATGCTAGTAAAAGGACTAACATACATGTGTTATACGTCAGATAGTTGCAGGACTACTTGTATGTGTAGAGAGATGTGTGGGTGTGTGTGTGTGTGACAAGTATGCATCATCATGCCAACAGAATCAAGTAAAAATTTGTTACAAAAAGTCAGCAGAAGAGAAAAAAGCATAGAGCGATAAGGGGCCATATTCACGACGAATTTTAAAAGATCGGCATAATGCAACTACAAGAGTTTTTATATTCAGGGAGAACAAAATTATATGGCAATTTAATAATATCCTGCGATGGCTACCCAGCAAGCCATATGAGTCTGAAAAGAGTCTTTTCTGACACCTTTTCCGGAGCGTTCATGCTCCGAAAATCTTCAGAAAAGATGGTCATTACATTCGAAAATGGTCCGTCAGAAAGAGCTCTTGGATAATGTCAGTAAAGAGTCTTTTATGAAGGGTTTTTTGGGCTCTGAAAGAGCGCTAAGATAATGTCAGCAAGAGTCTTTTATGAGGGTTTTTTTTGGGCCCTGGAAGAGCTCTTAGATAATGTCAGCAAAGAGTCTTTTATGAGGGTTTTTTTTGGGCCCTGGAAGAGCTCTTAGATAATGTCAGCAAAGAGTCTTTTATGAGGGTTTTTTTGGACTCTGAAAGAGCTCTTAGATAATATCAGCTAAGAGTCTTTTATGAGGGTTTTTTTGGGCCCTGGAAGAGCTCTTAGATAATGTCAGCAAAGAGTCTTTTATGAGGGTTTTTTTGGGCCCTGAAAGAGCTCTTAGATAATGTCAATAAAGAGTCTTTTATGAGGGATTTTTTGGGCGCTGAAAGCGCTCTTACATCATGTCAAAAAAGTGACATTGCAATTTTAAATACAACAAATTTAAAGGTCGCATTTATTTTATTTTTTTTTAATTATTTTTACTTAAACAAAAAGGGAATTCATTAGCAAATAAACTAAATTAGAAATGGAAAAAAATTAAATAAATAAAGTAAAAAAAAATAAAATGGAATTTTTTAAGCAAATTTTTCTTCCGCTGCGAAAATGTTTTTTAGGTGGACTCTTTTTTGACTCCTTTTTCGGAGCGCTCCGAAAATGCTCTTTAGTTGGACTCTTTTCTGACTCCTTTTTCGGAGCGCTCCTAGAATGGTATGCTAGGCTTACTTTTGCAATGAAATTTTCAAACTATTATCAATTAGGACTCCAAAAACCCGGCTGAAAAGAACAGCTTAAAGTAAGTTCACACTTGGCAAATATTTGCCGAAATAACATATATTTGAACTCGTTTATTTATTAAAAAAAAAAACTTTTCACAAAAAATATTTAGTTTTCACAATCTTATTTATTCATTTATTTGGCAAAGATGTTATAGTTGAAGTTTTTGATATTTATTTCTTGTATGTATAAGCTAATTGGGCCTAAATTATTCCATTGTATATTAAAACTACATTTAATTACAATTTTTTCCCAACGTTTCGTCAACTTTTTGGTGACTTCTTAATTTATTTGATGCTGTTTGATCATGCAAAATGTCAAACAAATTTTTTTAAGTAAATATTTGCCAAATGTGACCATACCTTAAGACATTTCTATTCCAAACTCTCTAACAAACTAAGCATATCTCCCCAATATCCCTTTCCTTAGTCTTTATAAAAACAAATACTGAAAAGGATGTGTAAAAAAAAGGCATTTGTACCACGTTTTTAGTCCCATCAACATAAGGGTGCTCTTCTTACTGCCTACAAATGCGACAAGCAACAGCAAATAAATACAAATGCAAACAACAAATAAAACCATCAACAACATTAACATGTTGTAGTTCTGTTGCAACATGATGTCTACTAAAATGCTGGTAGCCAAAAAAAAAAAATCAATGGCTGCAAACAGAACCAGCCTGCAACATTTAAATTGATCCACAAACAAAAAACTGTTACATATGCTTGTATTTAAACATCAACATTTAAAAATTCCAACAGATAACATTCGAAACATACAAAAAAAAAAAAAAATCAACAAACACGGCACAGATATTTTTCCAAACTGCCTGGCTTGTTTTACGCGCTGAGAAATTCAGGTTAAAAATGTTGGAAAATTAGCATCATGTTGTTGTTGATTCCCTGACTCTGCTTTTTATGCACCAGCTGCTCGTAAAAGTAAAGTGGTGATAAGGTTTCCTCAATCAATGTGATGTAAATGTTAGCGCTACTCTGTGTTATATTTTGGTAAACTGAAAGGACTTAGGTAAAGGAATTTCATTTAATGTAGACTGCAGTTCTTGCTGGCTCTTGCTTTTGGTTCGAGGTTATATGACGTTAAAATAGGTCACTAGAGAAAAAGTCTCAAGGTTTTGTTTCCTTTTGATAAAGAAAAACGAAAGTTACCATCAACTTGTTTAATATGGAAAATGTGTTGAAACTTGTTAAATGTTTAGCTGAGATTTTCTTTTTGCAAGCTTATTCAATATTTTTTAACTGCTGAGTTTGCTGATCTCATTGTGTTTTTGATAAAAGAAATTAATCTACATTATGACATTGTCTTATACAAAATCGTTTTGTTTGATAATCTTTATCAGGAATTACTTCCCATGACCAGCAACAACTTAGTAATGACTTAATTAAGGTTACTAATAGATTAACTTACTATGTGGTAACTATCTCTAAAAAGTGATTTTTTAAGAGCTTTCGAATTTGATTTAAAAAACAAGCACATACAATGTACGTTGTATATATTTCAATGCTTAAAAATGATTTTATGTAAATGTTGACCGCGGTGGCTACGCCTCAAATGCTTCATAAGCTGGGTGCAATGAACGAATGTTCATTCAAATGATAATAAACATTCTCCATTAAATTTGATTTTTTTTTTTAAAGTAGGGAACCTCAAAATGGATCACGCTTTATATTACAGAAAAATAACTAAGCTGTCAAATACAGTCTTGCAGGAAAGCAAGAAAAAAGCCTTTACATGCCGTCATAGAAATACCGATAATACTTTGGCTTGAAGAAGAATGCCGCATTAATCATTGAGTCTAAACTTAATCTTAATTACAAATTCCTTAATAAAGATCCCGACGCAACCTCTGCTTCAGCTTTTGAAAACTTAGTATAGATCCTCAGACTGGTGCCTCTATGCAAGAGAGCTCCACTATTACCTCAGATATGAATAAAACAATTATGAAGATATAATTAATAATGCGATAATCAAGCTTTTCAAAGGTGATTGCATTGATCTAGAGCAGGATTGTCCAGGCCCTATACTCTTGGTGTATTTGTAAAAAAGTGTGTTGTTTCTTTGTATGTATTGGCTTTTACATCAAAAAAATACTGAATAAAAATTAGTTTTTATTTAAATGTATTGGTGTTTGCCATTACATAAGCAACTTTTGGGCACTCCTGATCTAGAGTATCCTGAAATGTACCCACGTTCATGAATTTTATCTTATTGCAAAGTATGATGGTAATTTCGTTACAAGAAAAACAACCGGCAACCCACTCAGGACTAAAATGCTTATTAGTTCACGTTGTACAGGATAGCTATCTGCACCAGTCATTGTTGACTAATCAGCAGTGATGTATAGACCAGTCATTGATGACTAATCAGCAGTGATGTATAAACCAGTCATTGATGACTAATCAGCAGTGATGTATAAACCAGTCATTGCTGACTAATTAGCAGTGATGTATAAACCAGTCATTGCTGACTAATTAGCAGTTATGTATAAACCAGTCATTGATGACTAATCAGCAGTGATGTATAAACCAGTCATTGCTGACTAATCAGCAGTGATGTAAATATCGTAATAGCTAATTAATCAACCTGTTGAAATTACCTACTGACAGACCAAAACATCAGGGTAAACAGACGCCTGACAGATATGTGTGATAGTTCTTAGTCCTGTTTCACACGTTTCAGTTTTTGCTTAATTCTCCTTTGAACTTGCCTTTTCATTCACACGCATATCATTAATTTGCGTGCTCTTTAACATCAAGTTTCTACTATTTCATGCAAACAACTTTGCGTAAAATAAGACGAAGAAAATAAAATAATTTAACGAAAGGAAATTGAAAATTGTCTAGCGTCAAGTATTTCCCTTTTCACCCAAAAATACTTGCCTTGAAGAGTCAGAATTGAAACGTGTGAAAGCAGACTAGAGGTACAGTCACACTTTGCAAATATTTGTGGAAAACGACGTAACCGCTAAAAAATATATACATATTTGAACTCGTTTATTTGTCAAAAAAATTTTGTTTATTTAGAACAAGACACAACAAATATTTAATTATAATTTATTTGATGCTGTTTGATCTAGCAAAACTCTTGTAAGAGTAAACAACGTCAAACAAATTTGTGCTAAAACAAGTGGTTACGCTTTTTTTTAAGTGTGACCGTGCTTGTCAGCCAGCTCAAGATAAAATGTTTCCTGTCAGTATGACCCACAAGAGTCATTGCAAAGAAATTAATAACATCATTTTAAATAAATATTTATAAACAAGTAAGGTGTCTTCCTTAACGTTTTTAATAGCATGTTATTAAGGCCCCGATTACGGTTCACAACACCAAGTATTTTGATGTTGTATGTTGTAAACTGAGACTACGATTCACGACACTTATCGGCTTCATCTTAAATAAATGCATGTTAAGTTGTAATCGATACAACACAACATTTTAGTGTTGTGAACGAAAATCGGGGCCTAATTACTTTTCAATTATTAATATATTACACAGTTTTTTTTAAATCATTTTGGCAAATATTTCCTTTATATTATCACTGACTTTTCATTAACATCTTTCAGTCACAGTTTCCTGTTCACAAACAATTATTTATTTGTAAATGTAAATTTATAATAATAAATTTAGTTTAGTTTTTTTTTTTTGATAATTTTGATAAATCAATAAATAATTAAAATATACATAAATTGTTGTTGCTATCGAATTTCCTCTATTTTGCAACATCATTATTGCTATTGTTGATATTCCAATTTTCTTTAATTTCCGCACAATTTAAGCCAGAGTTTAAAAAAATTATTTCCTTTTTTTCCTATAAATAATTTCGCATATACACATACATATGTATATAAAACATTTAAAATTATAATAACAAACATTGTTAAAAATAATTTCCATATACTCGTATGTTGCAATGTGCTCATATTTGATTTAGATGAAAAATATCAATGAATGTACGAGTATTTATTTTATATGTGTGTATGTGTATTTATTGCATTGTATGCACCACAAAATATTTATACAAATTTTGTTATAAATTCATATTTATTGTTATAAATCAATTGTTTTCAACTGCAACAGTCCCTGAATACGGCTGTTGCCAGTAAAATACAGAGTCTGAAGTTGCAATGGATATTTGTGATTTTGGGTAGTGAAAGGAGTTTAAATATATATTTATGCATGTATTTGTTAGTTAAAGTTGAAACACTATGATCCATTACAATGATTTATTTAAATGCAATTCTACTTGAAATAGATGTTGTAGGTTTCTCTCATTATTTGGTTATTTACAATCCAATTCTACTGATTTGGGGAAACCAAGTTTGTGGAGAGATTGTTTATGAACTAGAAATAGAGAACATATGATTATTTCAGGATCCTGAGTATGCCCTTCTCTTTCCTAAAACAACTTACTGACTATACTCTTACAATATCTCGAATATGGTTTTAGTTTTTTCAGCTCAAAATTATTAAAAATATAATCCAGACAAAAAATTTTCAAAGGACTAAAAGTAGATGTCCAAATTCATGATTCAGATAAGAAACTGAAGGATGTTAAAATTATTAGACTATCCTCCTCCTTTTTAAGAACTCTAAAGCTGGAGTGCCCAAAAGTTGCTTATGTAATGGCAAACACCAACACATTTATATAAAAACTAATTTTTATTCAGTATTTTTTGTTGTAAAAGCCAATACATACAAAGAAACAACACACTTTTTTAAACGGTATCATACGTTAAACAAAAACAAAATCTACATTGACGATCGCAGTCACCAATGTTTACCAGTAGAGCATACGAAAGTGTTGTTGCTTTGCGCTTGCGTGTATAGAGTGAAGTACGACAAAAAAAAAACAAACAAGGCAAAGTTATTTGTGTATTTCGTATCGCTAGTGCTGAGTACTGCAATGAGTATACAAAACACACAGCCTATAGCTAAGAGTTTTTACAAATACAAAAGAGCACCAAGAGTATAGGGCTTGGGCACTATGTTGTTTGATTGATGATGATAAAAGTAGATATCAAAATTCATGATCCAGCTGTAATATGGTGGAGTGAATGGTAGGACAACTCCTATGAAACTGTAGGATGTTAAAACTATTAGTCTATACTCCTCTATTTTAACAACTCTAAAGACTGTGATTGCTGTTCTCGTTACTTCGGAATCAATTGCAACGGCTCTATAAGGAATTTGCTGCGAAATCTCATTATTATAAAGCTATTAGTGTATAGTCCTTACTTCTGATAAATCTAAAGAAACTAACCTAAATTTAATAATGTCGATTAGAATCAACTGCCTCCCAACATGCCTAGGAATAGCAATTCTGAGAGGACTCCCAATCACAAAGTGTTTCTATTAGTGGGATTCTTGGAAGTAGAGGAAGCCTTTAATAATGTCCCATCACATTGGCTTCACAAGGACTTCATCCGTCTACTATTGCTTTTTCTGAGAGTTATTCTGAAAGCAAAGCTATCCTTGAATCAGAACATTCAAAGGAGAATGTCATATATGCGCTTATTCGGTTTGTCCCTGATAATCAGTTGGTCTTCAATTATGGGCATGTTTGAACGAGTTGCTGAGGAAATCTACAGTTTGGTTCTTTTGAGTATCGGAACACCAAGGATTACCTGGAATTTGCTTAGAAAAGCCACAGTTCGAACCTAGGACTTTATCTCTAGGAATATCAACAGCTTTTAAACATGCTTTTGTTTGTTGGATAGCTATTGGCGAATTCATTGTAGAATCTTTGATGATGATCACAGATGCTATAGCCACCATATTAATGATGATAAACCGTTGGCTATATTTCATAGAATATTGGTCTTAACGATGCTATAAAACTCGATACTGCTGGTGTATGGTAATAAAGGAAGCTTAGTCATATTGATTTATATCTTGAGCAATGACTATTGCGCATTTAGATCATTCGTCGACAAGGACTGTAATTTTTTGATCATGGATGTTCAGTCTGGAGGGATACAATATCTTCAGGGCAACCTATTTGGGATCTTCACTGATGGCTAAAAGTTGAATGTAAGTTTAAGACTACCGGAACTGTGTAGTGTTCTGGAGTTGGAGATTTAAGCCTTAAGAAGTTCTGAAAACTGGCTGAGGTTTTTAGCTAGTATACGGAATATTTGAGCACATTGGCGAGACACTTTACTGTTGGCTTTTTAGAACAATGTAAATTGCTTTAGGCTGAGATTTCAGCAGTTAAAAGATCTGTGAATATTATATGGGTTTACCGAGTATACGGCTTGCATATTTAGGTTTACACTGTAATCAGACAGACATTGAAATCTTTTTGCATGAACGCTTTCATAGATTCGTCGAAACACTCTATAGCTGGATGTGGACAGTTTTATATATTTCACGGACTGAAATGTGTCATTATTTTCATTCGAGTTCTTTAAGCTTAGATTTCAGCCATGAAAGGTTTCTTCACTGAATGTGGTTTTACCAAGTAGACGCGGAGAATATTCTGTTGATAGTCAGGCCATCCTGAAATCTTCTGGAATGCCGTGGATCTTTAAGCATGTTGGCGAAACACTTTACAGTTTACAATTTGCAGTGTAACATTCTTAAGGATGAGATTTCAGCAGTGGAAAGATGTGTCAACTGACTGAGGTTTTACTGAGTATATGGAGAATATTTATATTTTCGCTCATAATCAGGCTGTCTGGAAATCTAATTAATGAAATCTAGTTTGGTATCGATTTGGTATCTCCCCTAAAGATTTCGAATCAGACCGTGTTTAAATCTTTATTAAATCCAGGCATCTTTCAACGTGTTGTACAGAAACTCCACAAGTCAGACCGTTTTGAGAAAAGTCAGTGATGTTTCAACATGTTGGAGAGTAACTCTAAAATTGACTTTTCGGATATCGAGAGATCAAATATAACCTGGACACTGTCATTGAGATTATGATGGCAGTGATCATTTTTGCATACTATGCAACTGAAACGACCATGTACAGACTTTTGTGCTAGTTGGCATGAATGCTTTGTGGAGACGTTAGCTCGGCTCTAGTGATTTTGCCCCGCCATGTTTGAATAGAGATTGATATTGGAGACGATCGTCATAAGTTAGGACGCCATACTTGCAATATATTTTTCTATAGAGCTGATTGCCTGTTAAACTTAGTCAACTTTCTACAATGTTCGTAGTCTTGACAAAAGTTGTGATGTTATGAAAACGAAGCTAATAATTATTTTTAAATCGATTTCAACTGCCAATGATTTAATGTAGTAATTTGCTCAAGTCGACTTTAATTGAGCAAACATGTCCCTCAACAATTTTGGCAAAGTTTCTCTTATTGTTTTACAAATATTGAATGGATACTGATTTGTAAACTGTCATTATTTCAAATTGTATACGATTTATTTATGAATAATGTAAAGAAATGTTTAGTAGGAAATTAAAATGTGTGTTTGTTTATTTTGTGGTTGATAGATGTTGGAGAGAAGCAGAAATGTAAATGTTAAGGATGTTGGAAGCAAAATTTGTTGCAAAAAAAACTTTTCTTATTTAGGTCAAAGCACAACAAATATTTAGTTTTAATTTATTTGATGCTGTTTGATCTTGCAAAACTCTTTTCAAAGTAATTAACGTCACAAGTCACAAGAACGTTAAACAAGTGGTTACGCTTTTTTGAGTAAATATTTGCCAAATATACGGTCAGTACCTTTACTGTTACCTGATATTTTCTTAATTTCTAAACAAATTTTAAAGTTTATTATTATTTTTTTTTTTTTTTTTTTTAAATATTCATACATTTTTGCAACAAGCTTACGGGAATTATAAGCCTGTTTTTTATAACTTTTATTTTGTTAGTTAAACTTAATGACAACCCAATCTCTTTATAACTGTTAAATCTGACAACAACAAATGCATTTCGTCTGCTGTTTCAGTTTCATCATAAGAACACCAAAAAGTAACCAAAAAAAAATAAGAAAAAAGTGCCAAAAGAAACCAAACATCATTAATTTTCTTTAACAATATAGAAATGTATTTCTTTGTAAATTTTTTACATTCTTGTATCTTTTCAAATCATGCTGCTTTTACGAATGCAAAAATGTCTTTCACTGAACTTGGGGTATTTCTTTTGATACTTCCTGGTTTCATTCTGCTAACAATGAAGAATTTTTCTTACATTCTTTTAATAATAATAATAATACCATCATACAAAAAATGATGAATGATTTTTCGCAAAAAGCTTCATTTGGCAAACATTTTTTGAGTAAGATTTTTCTCTTTAATTCTTTTTGTTACAAAAATTTCTACTCAAACAAAGAAAATTTCATGATTTACGGCAACACGCAACAAGAGGCAGGAAAAAAATCTGTGTGTTTTTTGCAGTGTCATGAGCACAAAATAGAAGTGTTTTGGATTTTTAAATGCAACACACTGTAATTTGTGAATGTTGCAAAATGATAGTTTCTCTTTATTATGTTTTTATGCTGTAACACAAAGAAAAACATGATTTATTTAACAGAATGTTTGAAGTTTAAAAGAAAAAAATTTTATTTGAAAAAGAGAATGTGACGTGCAATATAAAAAGCAGACTTATAGCCTGTTCGCCGATCTCGAACGTTAACGTTCGCTTAGATAAGACTTAAGACACAAACTTTTTATCGTATTATTTTTTTACTCAATCAAGTTTGTTTATTCCACAATCAAGTTTATGTCTTAAGTCTTATCTAAGCGAACGTTAACGTTCGAGATCGGCGAACAGGCTATTAATAAATTTGGTGATTTGAAAAGTATTGGGATATTACAGTGGGTGGCCAAATTATTAGTTCCACTTATTAATTAAGATTCAACGGCTTTTAATACGTATATAAATTTATTTCTTGGACCAGATGTTTTCATATTTTAATTCTGGTAATACTGTTAAATATTTTGTGCAGTATCAACAATGATTGGTGACATTAGAATGCAGTTGTAGATCATTATCTGTCATTCTGCTCTGAAGTGTGAAATATGCAATTTTGATTAAATTGATTCAAGTCTGGCATCACGATGAAGAACTAAAAGAAAATGTTCAAAAATGCATTCAGAGCATGCCAAAAAGGGTGCAAGCTGTAATTGATGCCAAAGCAGGTTCTACGAAATATTAAGATTTTTTTTTCAAAAAATTTTGTAATATTTCTTTTCCTCAAATATATATTTTTAAAACAAAAGAATTTCTGTTTTAATTGAATTAGAAGCACTTCATTTACCTAAAAGAACAAATAAAAGGATAAATTTCCAATATTTTAAAATGCTATACGGCTTCCAACTAAACAATTTTACATGTGTAACTAATAATTTGGCCACCCACTGTATATGCATTTGGTAATAAACATGATATTTCCTCTCTTCTTTCTATACTTATACCCTCCACCAACACAAGTGGTGAATGAGGGTATATTGCGTTTGTCATTCCCTGTGAAACTTTGTTAATATTCATGTGGGAACCAACGAAGAATACGATTTCAAAAATATCGAGTTCGAACCAAGTTTTATATGTTATGGTCCATATTTGAATCCAGAAATCATATCAATATTGGTTATGCGGCAATTAAGCTACTGAATTTTGTAGCTGTTAGTCAATAATTGGCAATAGCTCCCGAATTAAGGCCACTTCCGAGCATACAACTCTTGCAAAGAACGTTATTGAGATGAAATTCAACCAAAATAAGCCTAAAACACAGAATCACTTTAATGGATGTTGGATTTAGAAGCTATAAGTCCATAATTGGTCCACTTCTACTATGCCACCCATAAATCTCTTGTAAATAATGTTATTGAGATCAAATTCAACCAAAAGAAGCCTCACCTTATAATCTCCTCGTGAATATGGATTTTTTTTATGAATTGTTAAATTATCAGCGTTGATGCGTTTCGCACTAATTTTAGTGCTTTATGAAATTTTTTGTGCGAAAAATTCCTTGATGGTGCGCGATGGTTTTAAATAAATTGAATATTGTTTTATTGCAATAACATTTTATGTTTTCTGTGATCTTGTAAATTGTCAAATTCAGCTTTATTGTCAAGTTTAAATAATTTTCTTTTCAGTTGGTTGTTTTTTGCTGCTTGTCTGTTAACGCTTTACAATGCACGTGCATATGTATATGTACGAGATCTGATGAAAAACTAACCGTTATTTGAAACTTTTTCAAAAAGTATTTATTTATTCATCAATAACTTTCTTGTGCCCTTTAAAGTAATCCCCCTCCGATATAATACACTTATGCCAGCGTTTTTTCCAATCCTCGAAACACTTCTGAAAAGCGCTGTTTCGATTTTTCTTTTATCTCCTCAATCGCAGCAAAACGCTTTCCTTTCAGCGGTGTCTTCAGTTTTGGGAAGAGGAACAGGTCAGCGTGGGTCAAGTCCGGTAAATACGGTGGTTGGGGCATGATAACGTTTGGTTTTTTTTGGCCAAAAACTCATGCACAAGCATCGATATTGGAGCTGGTGCGTCATTATGGTGCAATATCCATGATTGGTTTTTCCACAATTCTGTTTCTGTTTCTGACGAATTGCTTCGCGCAAACGGCGCATAACTTCAAGGTAGTATTGCTTATTGACCGTACGACCTTATGAAAAGAATTCATGATTCACCACGCCATTGCAGTGGAAGAAAAGAGTGGGAACAACCTTCACATTTGACCGAACTTGACGTGCTTTTTTCGGTCTTGGCTCTTTTGGACTTTTCCATTGGGATGATTGGGCTTTGGTTTCAATCTCATAGCCATACACCCATGATTCTTCACCCGTAATGACCTTTTTGAGGTAATCTGGATCGTCGTTGACGAGGTTCAACAGCTCCTGAGGGATGTTAATGCGACGTAGTTTTTGCTCAAAATTTAGCAATTTTGGAACAATCTTCGCTGCCGCACGTTTCATGCCTAAATCATCCGTAAAAATTGCTTGGCATGAGCCGAACGATATGCCAACATCACCAGCAATCTCTCTGATAGTGATTCGACGATTATCCAAAATCATTTTCTTCACTGCTTCAATGTTTTCATCGGTTGTTGACGTGCTCGGGCGACCAGAGCGAACATCGACATTGACATCTTGTCGGCCTTCCTTAAACCGGTTGTATCACAATTGAACTTGTGTTCTGCTCATAGCAGACTCGTCAAACGCCACAGTCAACCTTACAAATGTCAAATGTTAATACAGTTTCTTTGAACCATTTTTACGAAGAGTAAAAAATCGAAGAGCACACTAAAACACGACTAAACTTTTTATCTGTCAAAAACAAACTGACAATCCAAAATGGCTGATATTACCAACATATATAACAGACATGTGTACCAACATAACAGAAAAAAAAATGCGAAAATCGAACATACGTAACTCACGAAATTTGAAAATTACGGTTATTTTTTTAATCAGACCTCGTATGCACGAGTATGTAGTGTATTTTTCACATTCTTTGCCCCCGCTGATTGTATATGAATTATAAAGTGTTTTTTTTTCTTGCGAATTTTTACTCAATAATAACCACAAGTTCCATATACAAATATTTCGTTTATATTTCATGCAATTTATTCTTTTATATCTTCTACTGCAAATGTTTTAATAAAGGACCGGGTTGTGCCTTATTTCCTGGTGGGATAAAAGTGGTGTTTGTTGTTGCATGTAAAGAAGCATAGAAAGGGAAACAGATTGAAGGCGTTAGGCGTTTTATATATTTTAAATTAATTATATTTTGTTGTCTTTTAAATTAATTATTTATAGACTCTTTTTCTTAATGGGAAATTGTTAAACTTTTGATATTTATTATTAGAGATAATTTTATTTGGCTTGAATTTATTAATTTAATAATTCGGAGAATTCAGAGAACCAAAATAAAGTAATATTTTACAATTTCTTAAAATTCTATTCTTTGAATTATGAAATTAATGAATTTAAATAAATAAAATTTTCTCTAACAAAAATGAATTATTTATTTATTTATTTTATTTACGCTTTACTTTGTGCATTGTATTTTTGCTGGTATATTGACCACAATATAGAATTTATGGCCTGGATCTTGCATATGTTTTTTGTTAAGAGGGCGTAAAAAATCGTTAAAAAAAAATATACACAGTCTCTGATACACACAAACACATGCACTCATAAACAACTTTTAAAGCTGCAAATGAATAACAATTGTTGGAAAATTGTTTATTAACAAAAACAAATGAAACACAATAAGTGCTGAAATATTTTTAAAACAAGCACCCATAATGGCAGGGTGCGCAAAATTGTTGTGCTTTAAAAGCTTTAAAAGTTGTCTTGAAATTTTTTAAAAACTTTAAAGCCATAAAAGCTTTATGTTAGCTTAAACATGTTTTATTAGTGCAATTCATAATCTTGCGCAAATAATATTGCATCATTGCATTTGCAAATAGGGTTTAGCATATTTTTGCTCTTGCTGTATATGTTTGTTAGTGTAGAGCAACAATATGCCAAACCTTTTTGCAAATGCAATAATGCAATATTATTTGCACAATATTGTGAATGGCACTATTATGATGTTGTTTAATATTTCAAACCCTGTCTTAACACATGCAAAAAAAACGCCCAGCTAGCAAAAAAGCAGAATATAAAAATCGAAATAAAAGCAACTTTACATATCGCGTAAAGTCATTTCAGTTGTAAATACATGCACTTCTATTTGTTCATTTTTACTTTGCAAAAATTGTTTTTTAAATGTCCCGTCGAGCGTATTACAAACGAAACTGTATCCTGTTCCTTTTTTCGCCTGTTGTGCTGGTTTGATTTTTTTTTTTTTGTTCCTTTTTTGTGAACTATCGAAAACTGTTAAAACAAAAAAAAAAAAAACAATTAATAAAGTATAGTCGATCAAGCCCGACCATATAATAACCTACAGCCAGTATATGTATAAAACAGTTTTTCAGAAATGGGCGCTCTATGGAGCGATCAGCCAAAAAATTAGTGCCATGACTTCTGTGAATATAAATTTAATATGTGTTAAACTTTATGTCGATATAAATACTTTTAAAGGATGTATGGAGCTTAAATTGAATTACGGAGAGGGTCTTATATGGGAGTTTCGACTAATTATGGACCGACCATTATAAAATTAGGTGTCATCATTTCTGTATATATGAAATTTTTTTGTTTGCATTTTATTTTGACTACGACTAATTATACACCGATCATTATAGGATTACACAGAGTGATAGACATATTTGCGTTCAATATTATTTCGATACTAACATTTTTAAAAGCTTTATGGTTGTTAAAGAGATTTTCGGAAGTGGGCCTTATATGGAAGCTACGACTAATTATAGACCGATCATTATAAAATTACACAGAGTGATTCGTATATATATAAAACAAATTTGCGTTCAATATTATTTGGATGGCAATGTTTTTAAGAGAGTTATCCTCTTTATAGTGATTTTCGGAAGTGGGACTTATATGGGAGCTACGACTAATTATGGCCCGATCATAATAAAATTGTACCGTATTGTTTGTATACATATGAAATATATTTGCGTTCAATATTATTTGGATAAAGACATTTTTGAGAGAGTTATGCTCTTTATACTGATTTTCGGAAGTGTTCCTTATATGAGAGCTATGATCAATTATGGACCGATCTGCACAAAATTTGTTGATGTAATTTGGCTTCATTTACCAATCATTTGTAGTGAAATTTGTTTGGATACTTGCATAATTCAAACATTTATGATCGTTAAACCGCTATTTCGGGAGAATATTCGTATGGGGGCCAGGTGAAATAATAAACCGATTTTCACCAGTTACAATCCCATCCGTCCTTGGGCCGAAAAAATATCACTTACCAAATTTTATTGAAATATGTTCAAAATTGCGACCTGTACTCTGCGCACAAGCTTTACATGGACAGCCAGCCAGCCAGACAGACAGACGGACGGACATCGTTAAATCGACTCAGGGAGTGATTCTGAGTCGATCGGTATACTTTAAGGTGGGTGTTGGACCAATATTTATGGGCGTTACAAACAGTAGCACAAATCCAATATACCCTCCTTATTATGGTGGTGTAGGCTATAAAAAACAAAGTAATATTTCCGCATAAACCCATAAGCTTTTACAGCATTGTAGTGCAATAATTGAGTAAAAATTTTACATGAAAACCAGGCAGACAAGCAGTCACTATGATGTGTACATTTACATTATGAAAAACATCCTGAATGTTTTTTTTTCTCCTCCTCCTTTTTTCATTAAAACAATCTTTGGGCTTTTACACAAAATATACATTAATGAAATTCATGTTGCATTATTTAATTAAGAAAGGAAGTTAACAATGGCAAAAAAAATAACATATACATAGTTAATCGACATTAAAAAAAATTTAATTGAATTTCGTAAATAAATATTTACAGCTCGTTCCCCAGCAATCACACAAAAGTTGTTGAAGTCTTGTAACGCTGGCGTCAGCATAAGTTGCAAAGAGTGTTGTTGGGCCTTGGTTAAGGTTGTCTACATGCTGCTGGCTTTGCCAGGATATTGCGAGACTGTTTGTTTGTTTGTTTTTATTATTTTTGTTTTCAGATTTATTTAAATCCGTAAAAACATTGTAGCACTATTATTGAATTAAATGTTTCAATTGGTATGTGTTTATTAAATTCAAGTAACAGGAATTTAATTGCATTTCTGAATGAGCCAGTAAAGAATGTATTACAGTGTACATATATCCCAGTAATGAGGTATGCAATATCAGTAGACTAGGGTTCGTCACCATGATGACATATTAAAGCAGATATTTTATATAGAATAACATTACTTAAATAAATATAGACATGTTTGAAAATCCATAGAAATAGTTACATTTTTTTGAAGTCTCTATATAACTTATATAGAATTTAACTATACTACTCAAGCTCTCCACAGAAAACTAAAATCAAAAGGGTATCTAATACCTCTGTTACTCAAACATGTTAAGGAAAAAGATGTTTCAGCTCATTTGAAATGACATACAAGGATGTGTTTCTTTAGCGTGGTGGGACTGCCTTAACAATAATTAATTTGAGGGAATTCTTTCAAAACTTCGCTATGGCATTAAAGCTGAATTTGTCATTTTGTAATTTCACTGAAATTTTTAAGTTATTTATATGAAACAATTTACAATTTATTTAAAACAATTATACATATTTGAAACATTATATAAAGAATGATTTAATCACAAACTCACTACAATTGGGGGAAGGTACTAATTGTGTTTTAATACATACATATATTACTAATATATTAGAAGTCAATAATTGTCAGTTGTCTCTTCCTGATAATGAATAAGGCCTTTAGTATAAGTCTATAGTCTTCTATATAGTATTTATAGGACTATGGTCTTTAGTATAAGACTATTGTCTTTAGTATAAGTATAATAGTCTTAAGTAAAAGACTTAAGTATAAGACTATGACTTTAGTATATTAGTATAGTCTTTAGTATAATACTCTAGCCTATAGTATAAGATTATAGTATTTAGTATAAGACTTTAGTATAAGACTATAGTATTTAGTAAAAGAATTTAATATAAAACTACAGTGTCTAGTAGACTAGTTCTTTAGTATAGTATAAGACTAAAGCCTTTAGTTATAATTGCCAGCTGTCTCCTCCCGATAAAGAATAAGGAATAAGGCCTTTAGTATAAGACTATAGTATTTAGTATAAGACTATTTATAATATTGAACATTAATTATTATTATTAAAAAGAGGAAATACAAAGCGAAAATAATTCTCAGAAATTATCAAATATCATCAAATATAATCTATTGGATTTGTATAATTGGTATTTACTCGTATACCCTACACCACAATAGTGGTGAGGGTATATTGGATTTGTGCTGATGTTTGCAACGCCCATAAATATTAAGCCGACTGAATCGATCGATTCCTGAATCGATTTAATGTCTGTCCGTCCTTTGAGATATATGCAATATATAGATCTGAACCTTGCCTATGGCAGGTTAAATCTAACGAGTATCATGATCGCGCCAAAAAAGATGCTGCCTACAACAAGCTGGCGAAGAAGTTACAAGAAGTAGAACCTGACGCGGAAAAGAAATCTGTATTGTCAAAAATAAATAAACATCCGATTTTAGCAAAAAAAAAAAAAACTTGAGGCATCAAAGAAGTCTGGAGCATCTGCAGCCAGCATTTACACGACAAACTTTATACAAGACGTTACATGTTTCTGGTATAATTTTTCCAAGCGCTTGGGGAGATATGCTTATAGGAAATTTTAGGCACTCATAAGACCGCCCTATTGCTAAAAATCTAAATGTAGCAGTTAATCTTTCATGTGGAGAAATTGCTGTTCTCATGACTGTATCTTCTTTTATAATCAAAGGGAAATGCGCAAATAATTGAGGAAATCTAATGGTTTTCACTTAATTCTTTTAATAAACCAATGTGGAAAGATAAATTTCGTTGTAATAACCACTTCTCGCACCACTGTTTATGCTGTTTATTTTTTTTTTAATTACAAAAAGTACACCGAGAGCGGATAAACCGTCCTGCTCGTTCGAGTCCGTGTTAAAAACTGAAGTATTGAATTGCACGTGTGTGTACATCTCTGAGTTCACAGTTAAGTCTGTCAGTTATAACTGAACAGTTGAAACTGGCAGTTAAATCTGTACGTGAGGCCGGTTTTAAATTTCTCAGTTAAACTGAACAGTTGAGTTGAACTGTCAATTATTACCAATATAATAATTTACCAAAAAAGTTAGCTGCTAGTTAAGAAACGTTTCAATTAGTATTAGTTACAGGTATATTTATTATTGTTCTATGTTTAAAACAGTATTGTTCTATGATTAAGAAAATATGCAACAGTTACTGTTACGATTATGTTCATGAGGTTTTATGCATACAAAAGCCAATATTGGCAACTAAATGGAGTATTATAACATTCATCCATCATTGCAAACAAACATTCATTTACGAATAAATGCCTACAAATTCGCCACTCTCAAATGAAATGAAGCTCTGCTGCAATACTGATGATGATGAACTCCATTATAGAGGAACAAGTATTTGTACTTATTTTACACTGCTGCATGAAATCCTGTGTATATTTGATTTTGGGGTAACTACGACTCCTCTGCCCATATAAAAAGACTGTTAAAAATATGCTGATTTTCTTTACAGTTTCAATATTTCGGCAGTTGCATTTATGGAATGTTTGCTTTTCTTTTAGCACTTGCTTTGTTTCACAAGAGACTATAAATGTCTCTGTTGAATGCAAACAATGTGAGTCCTCAGTCCTTCCATCTGTCTGCCTGCCTGCCTGTCTGTCTGCCTGTCTGTCTGTTTGTGTTACATAGTTGTGTTCATATATTGAAGTTATTATAACAACTCATTGATTTCAGAACAATTGCGCTTATTGTCAATTTTCACGGCTTTTAAACAAAAATCGTCCTTCTTTTTTGCTAGTTGTGGGAGGATTTTTCTGTTATACAAAAAAAATTTATATGGCTCCAATTATAAGACATAATAAAGAGTGAAATCTATTGTGATAATGGGGGTAAACTGGAATTCCATGTGTAGTGTTATTAAACCAGGGGGAATATTGTGCTATTTAATTGAGCTTTTATAATTGCGCAAAGTAATCAGTAGGAGAACAAAGGACTTTAACAAGTATGTACGAATATTCAACAGAAATTAATGTTTATTATAATGAAAGGATGATTTGCCAAAGTGGTTAAGGGAATGTTTAAAGAGTTTGTGGAACGTTAAAAATTTTATAGAATCTACAAGAAATTGAAAAATTCCCTTAAACGGGAAATTTACCCCCTGGCCCACGATGTCGAACGATAACGTTCGCTTAGATATGACTTAAGACACAAACTTGATTGTGGAATAAACAAACTTGATTGAGTAAAAAATAGATATGATAAAAAGTTTGTATCTTAAGTCTTATCTAAGCGAACTTTATCGTTCGACATCGTGGGCCAGGGGGTTTGTTTTACAGTATTTTTTTTTATATAAATTTGATAGTTATTGTTTTGTTTTTATTAAAAAAAAATAAGTTTGTAACATTTTGGTAATTTTCCTAAATGGAAATAAAAATGGCAGTAATTTTTAAAATTTTTCTTTTTTAAGAAAATTTCCTTTAAAGGGAACTTTTTGTTTTACATTATTTTTAAATAAATTTAGCTACTTTCATTTCCTCTGAAGGCATATTTTTCAATAAATTTTGCTAATTTATATTATTTAATACACAAATAAGAAAATTTTTCTTAAATTTTTAAAATTTCCCTTTTTTAAAGTAAATTTCCCTTTATAGGAAATTTTTGTGTTACAATATTTTTGAATAAAGGCTACTAATTTATTTTCTTTACAAGAAAAATCAAATATTTTTTGAAAATTTAAAAATTTCTCTTGTTGTAAAAAATGTCCTTTTAAGGGAAACAAAAAAATGGTAAAAAAATTACTGAAATAGGATATTTTAAATAAAATTAATAACAATTTGGGATATTTAAAAAAATCCATTTTTTTGAGGAAATTTCCTTTGAAGGGAAGGCTTTGTTTAATCCAATTTTATTAAAAAAAATTGCTTATTTAAATATATGTATTATTTCTAATATAAATAACATTTTTTTTTTAAATTTCCGTTTTGAAAATAAATTTCCGTATTAGAGAAATTTTTGTTTTATTTATTTTTAAAATTTACCTTTTTGAAAAAAATTTCCTTGAAGGGAAATTTTTGTTTTATATAATTTTTGAAAAATTTTTGGCAATCTACATTATTTCGAATAGAAATAAAAAAATTGTTTCTAAATTTTCAAAATTTCCCTGTAAGGGAAATTTTTGTTTTACAATATTTTAGAAAAAAATTTACTTATTAGGCATATTTTGAATACAAATAAAAAATTTTAGTTTTCTTTTTAAAATTTCCCTTTTTGAAGAAAATTTTCTTTAAAGGGAAATTTTTGTTTACAATATTTTTGAAAAAGTATTGGTGATCTAATAATATAAATTTTAATATAAATAACAAAACTGTTCCTAATTTTACAAAAATTCCTTTGTTAAAATAAATTTTTTTTTTGTTTTACCATATTTTTGATATTTGTAAAAAAGTTTGTTTGATGCTTAAAATTTCGCTTAATAAAAAAATGTTCTATCAAGGGAAATTTTACAATATTAGTATTATCTTCAATAAAAAGAAGAATGTTTTGCTTAATACATAGTTAAAATTTCCTTTGTTAAAATAAAATTTATCTTAAAGGGAGTTTTTATTTTAAAATATTTTTTGAAAAAAAATTGGTAATTTATCATGTTTTATATACAAAATAAAAAAATTCCGATTTAATTTTGAAATTTCTCTGTTTTAAGACAATTTCCTTTGAAGTTAAATTATTTTTTTAATTTTTTTTTAAATTTACTTATTTTTGTTATCTTCTATATATATAAAATTCAATGTATGTATGTATGTATGTATGTATGTATGTATGTATGTAACGTATAGACTCCAAAACGGCTGAGCCGATTTTGATGAAATTTTCACAGCATGTTACTGTGACTCTGGAAGGAATAATAGGGTACTTTTTTTTACCACGCCTACTTTTACGCCCACTTTTTTAAAATATTGTAATTGGAGACCAAACCTCTGGACCGATATTTTTGAAATTCTCACAGCATTTAACTGGGACTCTGGTATGATTAATAGGGTACTTTTTTTTGACCACGCCCATTTTTACGCCCACTTTTTAAAAATTATGTAATTGCTCCCATATAGTTTTTAACAGATTTACTTCAAATTGTATACACATTATATACTCCAGGCGAGGTAAAAATAAAGATTTCTTAAGCCACGCCTCTTTCACGCCCCTTTTCACGCCAAATTTTTTAAAGTTTTATACTTTTTGTTCTCTATACAAATTTGTTCATTCCAACGTATTTTTTTTATTTGGTAGTATATTGCTCTTAATACTGTTAATGTCGCCATATAACTATGAACCACGCCTACTTCATCGCCCCCTTTTTTTAATTCAGATACTTACGTATACCACTAACAATGTTTGCTATACAAAATACTTTTTTTGTAATATGTATTTACCTAAAGTTTTATATACTTTTTAACTACATACATTTTTTTATTACCAAATCCCCATTTTTCGCCCCATTTCACCTTAAATTATATTGCTTTTAATCTATATATATATAAATGAATGTGTGTCTGTATGTTTGTGCTTAATAGGAGGCCAAACCCTTGGACCAATCTGCCTGAAATTTGTACAGCATGTTACTGTGACTCTGGAATAATATGCTATATGAAGTTTTGATTGTACAAACGGGGGTGGCACCGCCCATATAACCCACAAATTTAACCCGCCATATTTTGGGCATTTTTTGACGTACGTCGGTGATACGTACCAGGAGAAAAGTGGGTGGGACCACGCCCCTTTTTAGGAAAATTAAACATCGTAATATAGTCTTCACTACTGGACCGATCGTCATTAAATTTTCACAACAGGATTTTCTTACGAAATAATAAATTCTTGACTATGTAAGTGGACAAAGGGGCATGGTCTCGCCTAAAGCATTGCAATAAATACATTAAAATTAAATAAATAAATGTTTGTCAATATATAAATACGTTTTATTTTATTTTATGACGAGGGGGGGTAGCAAAGCACACCGGGTTTAGCTAGTCTTTTATAAAAATAAAAAAAATTTATTGAATACTTCAAATGTGGACTGTTAAAATAAATTTCCTTTTATGGGATATTTTTTTAACATATGTATATAAAGATATTTATCTTATTTTGGATACATTAAAAATTTGTTTAATTCTTAAAATTTTCCTTATTAAAATAAATTTCCTTTCAAAGGAAATTTTTGTTTTACGATATTTTTTATAAAAAAAATACGAATTTGTATTATCTGCAATAAAAACAAAGAACATTTTGTTCGATATTTAAAATTTTGCTTGTTAAAATAAAGTTCCCTTGAAGGAAATTTTTGCTTTTAAAATATTTCTGAAAAAAATTTGTAATTTATCATATTTTGAATACAAGTGAAAATGCTGGTTTAATTTTAAAATTTCCGTTTTAAGAAAATTTCTTTTGAAGGGAAAATATTGTTTTACAATATTTGTATTATATTCAATAAAAATAAAAAAAAATTTTGGTTCAATATTTTCCTTAAAGAAATATTTTTGTTTTACCATATTTTGAAAATAGGTTCTCTAGTTTATCTTATTTTGGATAGAAATAGAAAATTAACTTAATTTTAAAAATTTCCCTTGTTATAGAAAATTTCCCTTCAAGGGAAATTTTTGTAATTTACTAATTTCTTTTTTATTCAATAAAATTAAAAATATTTTTGTTATATCCTTTTTTATTAAAACCTTTTCTTTACCTTAATATATTGATCAGTTGTGAACACAAAATAAATATGAATACTAAAAAATCGACTAAAAGCCAAAAAAAAAAAAAAAATAAGAACATTTCAAACAACGTAAACTTATAAATTAAAATGGAAAAAATCTCACACATCCCTTAAAGAAAAGCGTGGGGCGCCCATACCAACCTGAACTTAAAAAAACATGACTGCCGTGAGTAAATTTTAATATTTCAGACCGAATGAAATACAACCAATTTATTTTCAATTTCAATTCCCTAAATTTCAGTTATTAACACAAATGTAATTGAGCTAAATATTTAAATCTTGCACCAAATTTTTTTTTCAAAGAAATTATTACTCAATCCCTAACATTCCCACTGGTCAATAAAACCATTTAATTAATGTAATAAATAAATTCTTACCACTACAAACGGTCTTTTTCTTTTCGCCTTTATACATACATAAGTATTTATGTAAGTAAGTATTTTATTATTTTCTTCATTTATTACTAAATTGGTTCTTAGTAGAAATGTAAGCATAAATCCATCACTGATGAAATTGTCCTTAACGCAGGACTCTGCAGGATAAATGGCATGACAATGATATAAAACAACTGTAAATAAGGCTCATTTAAGATGTCAGAGAAATGTAACAACAAATAAATGTGTAGAAATAGAAAAAACGAATGACATTGTAGAGTGATTTAAATGTTAGATGAAAACAAAACAAGAATCTTCCTTAACTCAGAACATTTATTTTAGCACAAAACTAATCTAATACGCACGCATGTATTAATACTATTCACACTGTATGTGACATTTGTTTAATGTGCCTAAATGTTTAATATCCTGCCAAATGTACAACAACAAAGAGAGTAAATAGAACAAAACTGAATTCCAAACAAACACTGATTTATTGACCATCGATATTTGGTTTCGTGTTTTCTTTTTTTCTTTTCCTCCACTTAGTTTGTTGTTGTTTTTAGCCTTGTTATACTGTTGAAATGTGTTTAAAGGCAAACAAAAACAAATCCCATAAAGTATGCTTTACTATTGAAGTGAGAGACAGTGGTAGCTATAATTAAGAGATTAATTGGTAAAATGTAAAGAACCAATGAACTGAAGTAACTTTTGACGCTTGTATAATATTGCATGAATTTTATTTTTGCAGAATTTTGTATAAATACGGCTTTTGTATAGAGACATTTATGTTCTATAAAGCCATATTACGAAAATACATTTGTATGGGGTTCTGAGATATCGTAGACTGATTCATAACATTTTCAGCAGGACTTTTCCTTCTATAATTAAACTAAAGATTACATATTCTCATTTTGCCCATTATTAATGCCAAATATTTCGGAGAAACGAAAAAAGTTTGGGAAAAATTTCTTTGTTCTATGACTTATTTTCATAGCGGACATGGCTATATCGTCTTAGAATCTTAAACGCAGAGAAAAGAAAATAGTTGTTGTAAACACAACAATGTCAACATTTTTACAAGTTTTTCAACAATATTATGGTCACTGTAATTATTTATATGATTATAATCTTTCATTATTATAAACATTACATAATTGCTATAATCATATATATGATTGCTATAATCATGTTAATGGTAAACTTAACCATATAAATATAGAAATAAGGCTGCTTTTTTTTCTTCTTTGAGGTATCGGGTTTGTTAATTGCTCGAGTATAAGAAGATGGTGTCATAACATATTTTAGGGCAAGTAATATATTCCGTGGTGGACGTTGCCTGGGGCCAAATTACCGCATTCGATATCGAGTAAAATTGATCGTAATTTTCTTATTTGAGATTATGGCAATTGATATAGAGCAAGAAATTTAGTACATTTTATCATAATTGCGATATCGAAATTATTTTTCGATACGATAGCTCATTCGATCACGAATGTGGTAATTTGGCCCCTGACTTGTTCTATCCTCCTTACTATCGCCGATTCGTGGGCCTAGAATGTTAAGGCCGTTATTAAATAAATTGCAAGAGTTAGTTTAGCGATACTACCGTTGCTTATCCAATTCAATATCTTACAGACAGATCATTATTGTGTCCTTCAATTAATGACAGAATTCTTCTGATGTTTTCAAGTTTTTCGCCAAAATTGCCTACGAATATTTCCGCACAACTTTTGAAATAACATCCTGCCATGTTCATAGGGTGGGAACATGATCCCTATTGGCTGTGCTTGAAACTAAAACAGGTAAGAATGGCAGTTGGTTAAAAGTCCAAAGTTTGTTAGGCAATGGTAATGAATTCCAAAGTCCTAATACTAACCTCCAACCTGATTTAAATTTATCAGTGAAAAAATACGTACAATATTCATTAAGAGAGTCAAAAGGGTATTTCGTCTGGGGGTATAAAGTAACGCAAACACTGGTTGTATTCTCCAACTGTACTAAGGTTCTAGCCAGTTGCTTAGCTAGCAGATCAATTGGAGACGTTTGCCAGAACGTATTTAAGAGTTCAAGTTTATTACTATCACAATAATTGTCGTGTCAATAAAGTAACCACTGTCAGTATGAATCTACAACAAATATTGTGGTTGTACATGTTAGGCATAAAATTCTGTTGTTATTGCTGAGTGTTCTAAGGACAATTTTAACACAAGCACTACAAAAAATTGGGCAGCATATCTGGCTTAAAATATTTAGAAAACAATTTTAAATACTTTAAAAAGAATAAAGTAAAATAAAAAAATTATGACAAATATAAAAAACATAGCACTAAACACTAGAATTTTTAATAAAACATTTTAAAGATGTTAATGATAAACGGCGTACAGTATACAAACTTCTTTATTAACTTGAGTTTTTTTCCCCACAATCTTTCTGGCATATTTTCCCCCTAAATAAAACTTATCAACAGTAAGCTGCTTCTTAAGAAAACGAATTGTAATGTTTCACTTGAATGCCTTACAATTGTTACACACAACAGCAGCATGTTTGGTAAGGATATTTATTTAGTTTCCCTTTTTCAGTACTTCTATGGTGGATTTTTAATCTAATTTTTTGTGTTGTATTGTTGCCCTCAAATACTATAATTCAGATGTTTTGACAACATATGTTTTTATACCAAGTACATATATTGTTGTTATCAAGTGATTTATGGCATTTCATTTGATTTTATTACCAGCCAATTTGAAGAAGAATTATTACAATGTAGCAACATGGTTTAAACGGGCACAACTAGACGTATGATTAATAATTAATTAATTTGCTAACGGTAATAAATGACATATTTATGGCTAAAATGTTTAAGAGGAAAGGCCATAAAATGATGCTAATGATTGGATAGTAAATCTGGGACTAGAAGCACATATTTTTGTTTTAACTTAAAGATAATTATTAACAAATTTGATGTGTAAATTGATAGCAAGGTCTTTCTCCTACTTTATTTCGTATCTATATAAATGACCTCCTATATATTCTTTTGCAGATGTTAGCAACATTTGCCACTCATACTCATTGAAACATAGACCAAGCCCGTTGGAGATTGTGGAAATCAGACAAAACATGAATAATACGCTTAGCCAAGATCTCAAGACAATTTTTGAGAATGGGGTTGTGCGAACAGCGTCGATTTTATTGCATGTAAGATTCAATGTTGTATGTTAACACATGATCATGTTGCTTCATATCTTATTATGGGAAGTGTAAATATTAAGGAATCAGACACTTTTGACGTTCTAGGCATGAGAATCCAGTGTGATGTCCGCTGGATCAAACACATTTTTTAAATGTCAAAAGAAGCGTTCAAGTGTCTTGGTTTTTTAAAACAGTGTAGGAAATAATTCACTCCATCTAATCTCCTTACTATTAAACCCACCAACATTCGACCGTAAATCGAATACAACTCTCATATATGGGCCGTTTTTGGATATTGAATTTGGAGTTACTTGACCCCATACAGGAGAGGGCGAAGATGCTTATCGGTGACAGTAGCGTATCTAATTCTATTGTTTTTTTATATAATTAACAAACCCAAACTGCGAAACTTTTTGGCTCATATGCAAAAAACACCCAGAGTCTTTGGCGGGAATGGAACCCGCAACCCTCTAACTGATAGTCCGGCAAACTATCGCCTAGTCTATTGGAGCATCGTCACTGTTCTATCGATACTATAATGGAATGTGTTCTGCTGAAAGTAGGGAACTTGTTCCTGATACAAGTATTTTTTTACGTAGTACACGTTCTAAAGTCAGGGCCCATTCATTCATGGTCGTTTGGACAGTGGATCGCACAATACATTACAGGAAAAATTCGTTCTTTAGCCGTGCTGTCCGTATGTGAAATAACCTACCACCAGAAGTATTCCCTGTCAGTTTCAATATAAGAAAATTTAAATCAAATGTTCACAAAAACTACTCTCTCTATCCTCCCTTCCATAACCCATTTTCCTAGTTCCAACACAATGCATTGCATGAGTAAGGGTCGTGCTGGTCCAAATAAAGAAAATTATATTTTGAAATAGATATAAAAAGTTATTAAATTTTTATATACAGACCTCAATTTAATGCTGATGAATTGTATCAACTATTTATTTAATAGAATTTAACATACTTGCATGAACTTTCTCTTAAATTTTGCAAGATTATTATATTTTTCTCATTTTTCATATTTAAATTCAATGTTAAAAAAATAAAAAAGGAAAAAACTCTCGCAAAATTTTTATTCATGATTAAAGTTTTTGTACGAGTCGTTTCGTAACTATTGATGAGACACGGATTCACCACTATACTCCAGAGACAAAAGAACATGCCAAGCAATGGACTGAAACTGGAGGAAGTACCCCAAAGAAGGCAAACACAATTTAATCAGCTGTTAAGGTTTTGGCAACGGGTTTTTTGAACTTCAAAGGTATTTTATTGATTGACTATCTGCAAAAGGATAAAACAATCAATTCAGAGTTCTATTGCACTATTTTGGATCAACTAAATGTAAAAATTCGAGAATAACGTCCTGGGTTACAACACAAAAAAATAATTTTTCATCAAGAAAACGCACCAGCGCACAAGAGTGTTTTAACACTGGCTAAACTTAACGAATTTAGGTACAAGTTGCTTGACCATCTACCTTATTCTCCTGACTTAGCTCCCAGTAACTTTTACCTGTTCCCAAATCTTAACAAAATTCCTAGCAGGCAAGCGTTTTAACTCAAATGAAGTTGTAATTACAGTTGTAAACCACTATTTTGAAGGCCTTGAGAAAAACTATTTTAATCCAGGGATATAATTGCTAGATAAGCGTTGGACTAAGTCTATTGAAGTTTCAGGAGATTATATTGAAAAATGAAAATGTTTATTAAAAACCAGCTATTCTCTTTCTGTGCTAGTCTAAGAAGTTTACGAACCGCCCTCGTACAATAACTAAACTATAGCGATTTTAGTTTTGGTATTTCTGTCACTCCATTCAACTATTAAGTTGCACAAAAATAAAGTTATATAAAAACCAAATAAATTTTACCTTCGATACCATGTGACACAGGGGCGGACCCCACAAACAAGAAAAATCGTTTAAAAATTACAAATTATTTGAAAAAATTTCATAACAAGGAACATGTCTTTTATTGAAATTGTTGTAGGAAATATAGGTACTTAAAACTAAATGAATTCCGACATTAAATATAACGAAAAAAAAGTGGAAAAAGATCACGCAAGAAAGTGGCAAACATTGCGATTTTACACACGAGATTTTTTCTAGCAATTGCAAGAACTCACGCCTTAAAACTTCGTTCAATATGACTGAATCATACCATTGGCAAAACACTTGACTGAGACAATGAGACTCTTTATTTCCTAAAATGGATTTTTGAAACATTTCAATCCACATTTCCTAATATTTTAAAAATATTTGTGCAAAATTCCTAAAAAAATATTATAGGTTTCATAAAAATTTAAAGCCATTATTGACCCTTCTCTCCCCACTTCCCTGCTGCTCTTTATTTGCTGAATCCTTCATACCTTCTCATAGTTTCCATACACATTAACAGTTTGTTTGTTACTCCGACAAGAAGTGTATAAATGTCAAAAGCAAAACATCAAAATATAAAAAAAAAAACATTTTACACAAGTCATGTCAATTTTACGAAATGTCAACCGTCGTCTGTGTTTCTGTTGATTGGTTTCTTCATGTGCCGCTCGTTATTATTGTTTTATTTGAAATTGGTGTGTGCATGTGTATTTGAATAATTTGGAAAATTATTTTGCTCCAGCAAATTGTTCTTTGTTGTCTATGGTGTGAAATATTTTTGTTTGTGCTAAAAGCCAGGGGGAATGTGAAACGGGCTAGAGATGCCAGGTTAAATGGGATTTTGAACTAGAGAAATTTTAAAAAGTAGTAACTTATTTTCCACTTTAGCAATATATGAATAGACTAGGAACTAGTTTTGGAAATAGACTACGAACTTGACTAGGAACTTGACTAGAAATCAGAGAAAGAAGTAGCATAGGACCTAGTTCAGCAAATAAACTAGGAACTTGACTGGGAACCTAACAAGAAACTAGACTAATAACTGGACTAGAAAATAGACTAGGAACTAGATTAGGAACTTGACTAGGAAATAGACTAGGAGCTATTCATTGAAATAGACTAGCAACTAGTCTAGGAATTTGCCTAGGAACTTTACTAGGAAATGTACTAGGAACTTGACTAGAAACCAAACTAGCAAATAGACCAGAAACTTGACTAGGAATAAGACTAGGAAGTCGACTAGGAACTGGTCTAGAAAATAGACTAGAAACTAGACTATGAACTTGATCAGTAACTAGACTAGAAACTTGACAAGGAAATAGATTAGAAACTTGACTAGGAATTAGACTAGAAACTTGACTAGGAACAAGACTAGGAACTAGACCAGAAACTTGACTAGGAATAAGACTAGGAAGTAGACTAGGAACTAGTCTAGCAAATAGACCAGACACTTGACTAGGAATACTACTAGGAATTCGACTAGGAACTGGTCTAGAAAATAGACCAGACACTTGACTAGGAATACTACTAGGAAGTCGACTAGGAACTGGTCTAGAAAATAGACTAGAAACTAGACTATGAACTTGATCAGTAACTAGACTAGAAACTTGACAAGGAAATAGATTAGAAACTAGACTAGAAACTTGACTAGGAACCAGACTAGGAACTTGACTAGAAACTAGACCAGAAACTTGACTAGGAATAAGACTAGGAAGTAGACTAAGAACTAGTCTAGCAAATAGACCAGACACTTGACTAGGAATACTACTAGGAAGTCGACTAGGAACTGGTCTAGAAAATAGACTAGAAACTAGACTATGAACTTGATCAGTAACTAGACTAGGAACTTGACAAGGAAATAGATTAGAAACTTGACTAGAAACTTGACTAGGAACAAGACTAGGAACTTGACTAGGAAGTAGTCTAGAACTAGACTAGGAACTTAACTAGGAACTAGGCTAGTAACTATTCTAAGAAATATACTAGAAACTTTACTAGGAACTTGTCTAGGAAATAGCCTAGGAACTTGACTAGGAATTAGTCTCGAAAAGAGACTAGAAAATGGACTAGGAACTAGTCTAGGAAATAGTCCAGGAACTTGACTAGGAATTATACTAGGAAATGTACTAGTTTAGGAAAGAGACTAGAAGCTTGACTAGGAAATAGACTAGAAACTTGACTAGGAACCAGTCTAGGAAAGAGACTAGAAACTTGACTAGGAACCAGTCTAGAAAAGAGACTAGAAAGTAGACTAGGGACTTGACTAGGAAATAGACTAGAAACTTGACTAGGAACCAGTCTAGGAAAGAGACTAGAAACTTGGCTAGGAATTAGTCTCGAAAAGAGACTAGAAAATGGACTAGGAACTAGTCTAGGAAATAGTCCAGGAACTTGACCAGGAATTATACTAGGAAATGTACTAGTCTAGGAAAGAGACTAGAAGCTTGACTAGGAAATAGACTAGAAACTTGACTAGGAACCAGTCTAGGAAAGAGACTAGAAACTTGACTAGGAACCAGTCTAGGAAAGAGACCAGAAAATAGACTAGGGACTTGACTAGGAACTAGACTTCGAACTTGACTACGAAATTGACTAGGAACTTGACCAGGAACTAGACTTCGAACTTGACTAAGACCTAGACTAGAAATTAGTCCAGTTCCTAGTTCATATACTATGAAAGAAGTAGACTATAAACTTTACCACGCTCTTATTATAGACTATCACTTGTTTAGTAGAACATTTTTTATTATTTCTTTTCTTTGTGGCAACACTTTGTTTCCATTTTTAAAAACAAGTAGCAGTTACAGCAAAACTCACTTTCTAGCTGCCTATATGTCTGGATTGTTTGCCTATCTGTCTATGTGTATGTATACGCTTGTGAATGGCTCTGAGTGTAGATGAGAAATAATGAACAATTTTAACAAATTTACAAATATGGTTTAATTGTTGATTTGTGAACATCAGTGTAGGCTTTAACAGATGGAGATTTTTAACATATTTAATGAGAAGTGGTGAGAGGTTTTGCATTAATTGGGTGGTGAATGAGTGGGAATATTAGCTTTATGTGATAGAATTAAAGTGTCAGGGAGGTGTAATGATGGTTAAATATTTGTGTTAAAGTGGTAAAAATTTGAATCAAGTAGTTGGTTTTAAAGAGAGGAACATTAAGTTGACTGATGTAATGTTTTTTGGTAATATGGTATTAGAAGCATTTCTTTAAAATAAGTTAAGGGAACTTTTTTTAATTAGCTTTTTTTATTTAAACTTGCTGGAGTTAATGTTTCTTTTAAAAAGTAGTTGATTTTTCTTCATTCTTAAAGGACTTTTTTTTTTTTTTTTTTTTTTTTTTTTTTTTTTTTTTGTAATTTGCCAAGTTTGTTAGTGGCGTTAAAAGGATTTTTGGCACAAATATAAAAAAGTCAAGTAGTCAAGCAACTGTAAATTATGACCCACATTAGTAGCAGCAACTGCAAAAATTAAGTCTTTTACAAGTGTTCATGGATTAAAAGAATTTAATGGAGAAAATGTAAATTATGAACCTTGTAAAGGAAATTAAATTTAAGTAATTACTCAAACAAATAAACAGTTTCTTTAAAACAGAAATTGTATTAATTTAAATATAATTCCTTACACGTGAGGGATAACTCACTTACTAACTATTTAATAATTATAAATTTAGCTAATAAGCATCACATATTTGTTAGATAAAACCAACAATTACTATTTTACATTGTATTGCGGTCGAAAAGGGTTAAATAACAAATGGGGTTATATTAACAAATCAACAAAATTTAACAAACAAATTTAACAATACAAATTCAGATTAAATTTTGCAACTTATTAACATTAATCACATAAAATTAACATAATTCACTGAATTTTAAAGTAGAAATATGCGTTTTTTTCTTTGCTTTATAAAAAAAACCAGTCACTTTTTGCGTTCGTTATTACACTGAGAATGACATTATTCATGTCATCAGCTTAGTTAAGTAAGCACAGGAAACACTCTCAAACACACAGCCACAAGAACTCAAATACTGCACACTTTTTACACTTTAATACTTAACCAACACTTTGCATCATTTGCATATATATACATACATATACTCGTACGGGTATTTTTTTATACACAGACATACACTCACATGCTGTGAAAGACATTTGTGTGAAACTGCTATTTTTTTTAAATCCTTGAATAACTTAAAATTCATGTGCATTAAGGACTACTTTTTTATATATATTTTATTATTTTTATTTCATTTTTAATGCTAAGTAAGGAGTAAGAAAATCAAGTGTGTTAAAGCAAATAATGGATTTGAAACGAATAAGGAGAGAGCTAAGTAGATTTTAAGCAAACAGTTTTATTTGTTTGAAATGTTGACAATTTAGCAACTGTTCGTTTCGGAACCAGGAGAAAAAGCAACATTACTCTTCTTAGTCATCGACATCGCCAACAGCTTTGATTTGCTGCCACAACGTCTATCCTGTTACCTAGGCTAATAGATGCAAGATTAAATTTCAAGTCTCTCATTAACAACATGCCTATTAAAGCATCAAATGTTCGAGAGGCTGTGGAAATAATGAGAACAAATGTAGAAGCTATACGAAAGAATAATAATGACCACAGTGGCATGTTCTATGATTACCCACTAAGCTTCCATAATGACCAAAGCTCTTAACCCTTAAATGCATACGTTACCATTTATGGTACATAAAAAATTTTACTTTTTTGAATTTTACGGAAAAACTGTGCCGAATTTATATTTAGTGAGTGATTTAAAATAATGGTAGTGTACTCACGATTCAGGGTTCTGACCTCATGCATTTAAGGATTAAAGTGAAAACCAGGCAAATTAAAATCAGATCAGAGGTTATACACTCTCCTTCCAAAAAAAAAATTCTGAAGGTGAAAAATATGTCACAACAATGATTCCTATAGACATTTTGGCAGACTATAACAATTCAGGAGAGGTATAGAACAAAGAAAAACAAATACACATAAACACAGCGCCCTGTGTTTAGCCCCTTTTCGGGCTAGATTTAGCCCAATTTTAGTCACTCAGAACGCGAAAAAACGCGAAAAAAAATTAAATTGGATGAGGCTTTAGGTATATGGATTTTTTTCCATTTAGCCCTTTTTTCAAAAAAGTTTACGCGTTTTGAATCTCAAAAGTTGGCATCACTGCATAAACATAAACACGAGAGAGAGAGAGAGACAGAGAGAGAGATGTCAATAACAGTCAGCGTTGTCAACTTTGAAATTTCAAAACGCACTAAAACGGAGAAAAAAGCGCACCATTTACAAAAAACCGCACCAAGCTAAGAATTGTTGTTTTTGTTTCAAATATTTATTGAATTAATTTGAAATTTTTTAATATCATAAATTCTATAAAAAAAACTTTTTTTTCAACGATTATTAATAAAAGTAATAATAGTAAAAGCCTTTTTTGAATAAATGAGTTAATAAAGATAAAATAAGCATTTAACCACTCAAAATTTAACTCACAATATAATATTCGGAACTAAAGTACTAATTGGTAAAAAAAACTAATTTCAGTACATATTTGGTACTTTTTTATATATTTTTGTTTTCTAGTTAAAGTACTTCTATTTGATTTTTTCCAATAAAATTTGTTAGGATTCCAATGGTACTCTTACCCTGGTTGTTCGTCTACAGTTCAGTAGACCAAACCATACAACAATTTTTATTTACATGTTTAAAATGTTAATTTGATTTTCAAACAAAGATTTTTGAAGAATTTGATTTCATTTATATTCGTATTTAAAATACTTTTTTTCATCGTATAGATTTCATGAGTTATGAATTATTAAAAAACTGCAATTAAAAATTAGTAAAAAGAAAGATTTCATCACATTTTGGAAAAAATTAAAAATACACAAAAAAAAATGTTGCAGTGTTGAATGAAATGGTACTCAAACAGGTATATTTTATTATAGAAAGATTTTTTCTCACACTGAAACAAAAAGTTGTGTTGAATTTGCTTTTGTGCCACCAAAAATTTAAAAAAGGACCAAAAATTTAAAATAGCACCAAAAATGGTGCGAAACGCACCAAGTTGACAACGCTGATAACAGTATAGCAGAATAGATGAGAAAAAAGTCGCAAGCCTAGGTGGTCGTTCAAATTAAAAAAAAAAAAAAAAGCATGGTGGAGTAGAAATAAAACGTTTTGTTGGATTTTTCTTTTCTTTACGGGATATCATAAATTATCAGAACGTAAACTACACAGGTCAAAGGATCCAGCCTTTGGTATTAAAATTATATCTAGTGCAATCATTCGTTTCATACATTCATTCATTTATCTGAAAATAACAACATTGACCGAACGGATAGATTCGCTAAAGTGAGTCTATTAGCAGACTTATGTACCATGCAGCTTGGAGTATTTGCCCACAATTTATCAATTGACGAGAAAATTATCCGTCTTTCGTTCGACATTGCTGTAAACTGTTTATTAAAGGGTAGCCTACTCGTTTCGGATTTAAGGCATGGTATCGGACATCATCAAATGGATATAAAACTTTATGGAGGTTCTTAAACAAACTGCGATAAATCTATAGAACTAGGAGAATTTTCCTCCACTCACTGTATTTATTTGTATAACTTCTTCACATGTAATGTGCTTTAGATATTTAGAAATTCATACATACTGCCTTATTAAAAAATGTTTTTTTTTTGTGCTTTTAAAGAATTTTAATAAATATCTTTTGAAAACCAAGAATTTAAAATTTTTATGACATATTCCTAAAAACTTTAAGCCCACTGCTAAGTAAACTTACCACCTCATATCTCGAAAACCTATCGCTACATTTTCTTTAAACTTTAAATATATCTTAGTTAGACCTAAAAAATACTACACTCAAAGTTTTCGTTTGCGGGTACCGGTTAATAATGGGTTAAACAAAACATCCATTCAAGCCTTCTATACCCTACAAATGACTGTAGCGCCCTCCAAAATAAATCTGTTTTATTCCCTTTTTACTACTTAAACGATTCAACAACCCAAACTTAAGTTATTTTTATTTATTTTCTGGCTCTGGGTAAGAACATTTTTAAGGATTTCTTTTCATTTTTTTTTTTGGCAAAACTGTTCAAATTAAAATATATTCAGTTTGTAAAACGACTTAACACTTCTTTTCAAAAAAAAAAATGTAACTTATTTTCTTTGGCTGTTGGTTTTCAAAACAGCAATATATTTAAAGAAAATATTTAAACATTTATCTAACATCATACCATAAGAAATTGCATAAATTTTTGTTACCTTAAGTGGCAGATTTTTCATTGTAAATTATAAAGTCACTCTCACTGGCTGTAACTCCTTGCGTTCCCCCAAAGGCAAGTTTAAAAATTACCTTTGATTGTTAGAAATTCCGATTTTCATTTCTTTTTTTTTCGTATAGTATTATTATTTCTTAAATAAATTTCGTAACTAGAAACGTGTAAAACATGCTAACAAATGTGTTTATATATATTTTGTAGTTTAAATATATATTTTATATAATTTTCTATATTTTGTGCTTGTAATAATGGCAAATGGTAAGGGAGCAAGAATGTTCTGCTAGCAGTCAACCCTTAATGTATTTGGCACAACATGTCGTTGATATGTCTTGCTGTGGAAACGACTTGGTTGGAGTTTGGCGATATGTGACCAACTGAAATGGAAATTGAAGGTAATCGGGGTTTATACAAAGAAATGCGAGCGACTATATCGGGGAGACTATACAAAAGCTAACCATGGTTAAAGCCAATCGGGGTCTATAAAAAGAATCAATATGAAAGCTAATCGATTAATGTTAATCTGGTTCTATAAAAAGAATCAATATGAAAGCTAATCGATTAATGTTAATCTGGTTCTATAAAAAGAACCATGATTAAAGCTAATCGGGGTTTATAAAAAGAGTCATAATTTAAGCTAATCGGGGTTTATAAAAAGAGCAACGATTAAAGCCAATCGGGGTCTATAAAAAGAGCCACTGTTAAAGCCAATCGGGGTCTATAAAAAGAACCACGGTTAAAGCCAATCGGAGTCTATAAAAGGAACCACGATTAATGTTAATCGGGGTCTATAAAAAGAACCACGGTTAAAGCCAATCGGGGTCTATAAAAGGAACCAATATGAAAGCTAATCGATTAATGTTAATCTGGTTCTATAAAACGAACCATGATGAAAGCTAATCGGGGTTTATAAAAAGAGCAACGATTAAAGCCAATCGGGGTCTATAAAAGGAACCGATATGAAATCTAATCGGGGTCTATAAAAAGAGCCACTGTTAAAGCCAATCGGGGTCTATAAAAGGAACCACGATTAATGTTAATCGGGGTCTATAAAAAGAACCACGGTTAAAGACAATCGGGGTCTATAAAAGGAACCAATATGAAAGCTAATCGATTAATGTTAATCTGGTTCTATAAAACGAACCATGATGAAAGCTAATCGGGGTTTATAAAAAGAGCAACGATTAAAGCCATTCGGGGTCTATAAAAGGAACCGATATGAAATCTAATCGGGGTCTATAAAAAGAGCCACTGTTAAAGCCAATCGGGGTCTATAAAAGGAACCACGATTAATGTTAATCGGGGTCTATAAAAAGAACCACGGTTAAAGCCAATCGGGGTCTATAAAAGGAACCAATATGAAAGCTAATCGGGGTCTATAAAAAGAACCGCGAATAAAGTTAATCGGGGTCTACAAAAAGAACCACGATTAAAGATAATCGGGGTCTATAAAGAGAGCCACGAATAAAGCTTATCGGGTACGATATGAAGAACCACGATTAAAGCTAAGCGGGGCCTACATAAAGAACCACAATTTAAGCTCAACTCTAAAATGGTTTCATTTACAATATTTACTAGTGTTGTAAATTTACAACATTAGTTTTTAGTTGGTCGTTTCATGCCTAAACACAATATTATAACGTTTTCAATTTCATGTAAATTGCTTACAATAAATAGTGTTGTATGCTTTTTCTAGCTGCTGTTGCGTCTTGTTCGGATGTTTTTTTTTTCTTTCTTTCTTTATTTTTTTCCTCGTAACAATTTTTCTTGTTGCTTGTAACAAGCGCTGATGGTGTTGTAAGATGTAAATTCAATAATTTACCTTATGGAGAATGTTGCACAGCAAATTGAAATACACAGACAATGTGTGGCACATGGAGCCATAAAGGTGGAAGCATTATGATAAAATATAACTTTAAACAGCATGACTGCTGTCAGTAGCTAGCACAAATATGTAAATCTATTTTTGGGGAACAAACGAGAAATTCACGTATTGATATTAGAATTGTAAAATGCTTAAGTTAGAAGTGGTTGTGAGAAATTCAATTTCGATTTTTGTTAACAAAAGTTAGAGTGAAAATATGTTGTTATTGCAAATATGTTTTAGACAAGATCGAAATAACACAGTATACAGTATGTACTCGTAGTTTTTAAATAAACAGAAAATATTGTAAAACTAATTTGATTTAAAGAAGTCAAAGAAAATTGTTACAACTTTACAAACTTAAAAAATAACTTTCTTTTATTAATGTCCACTTTAACTGTTTCCTCTTAATCCTTTTAACCAAATCTCCTTGTTACTTCCTTTAATATTTTAATATTAAATTGCATTTTTGTTTCATGTTTTTTCACCTGTTATATATTAAAAAGTATTCCATTGTAATTCGTTGTTTTTTTACATCCGTTTATGAGTATTTCCTGTGTTTCTTATTTTAAAACAATTTTTTTTTTTTTGCTTTTTTTTGTTCTTTCTCTCCTAACAATACCTTGTTTAATTATACAAAGTAACAGAAATTAACAAGAAAAAAAAATAAATAAAAGGATTTCCCCAACAAACCACCTGAATGTATTGTGCTCTTTTTCTGGTGTTTGTTTATTGTTGCCATTTTGTTGAGCATGTCATAAAATAAACAACTAACGAGGACTAAACAATGAAACACTATAATAACCACAGATTTAAGAAGGGGGAAAATATCAGCAGGATGTGGTGCAAACAGTATGGAAGGAATAGAGTTTAGATTTAAGGACCTTTAAATGGTCAATATTAACCATACTTGGCAATAAGCATATAAGACACTAAACGGAATTAAGTGTGAACCGAAGCTAACCACTCCTTCTATCCTCCCTCGCATAGCCTATTTTCCTAGTTTCAACACAATGCATTGCATGAGTAGGGGTTGTCCCCAGAGTGCTGGTCCAGCAGTAAAAAAAACTGGCTTAAGAAAAAATAAACCAATAATAGGGCAAATACGACCCCTACCACTATTAGAACATCATTAACAATTCCAAGTAAGAAAGCGGAACAGTGAATAGAACATCAATGAATCTTTAAAGAGTATTATAAAAGCATACAATCGGCCAGGTTTACCGATTAAACCCGATGGTTACTTTGTATAAATATTATACGGACTATATGTCAAATGGAAATACATACTTATTCTAGATCGTGATACTAGCATAAGTTAACTGACTGAAACCATGGTTAACGATTAACTTATAATATGGTTAGTGTCGACTTTTAAGCTATTTAAGTTGCCAGAACCTAGTATAATAAACTGGAGCTTTGTGAGCTTTTTTAACTGGAACGTTGTGATATTCTGCTTATTCATGAGAGGAGCAACTAAATACTTATATTGTAAATTTACTACACTTGTAAATATTGTAAATGAAACCGTTTTAGAGTTGAGCTTTATCGTGGTTCTTTTTATAAACCCCGATTAGCTTTAATCGATATGGAATACCATCATCTCAAATCACGATACTTTTTATTCGAAATCTAATGTCATAATAGCAACATAAGTAATTTCGATACATTTTGCTCGATATCGTATGCGGTTGTTCATCTGACGAAAAATATTGAAAAGAAAGCGATTTCAAAAAAGTTTATTTCCATACCTAGATTAGATAATGTTTTGAAATAGAGGGTGTTTTTTTTAGATATATAGAGCTTTGAAATTGACTAAAACAAAGATGATTTTTTTAAATTGGCATGAAATTTATTTTACATGAAAGATAGATAAATGTCTGGCATTACAGCTTAAATAAGACTTCTGGTATATGACCGCCACGGCAGGCTGGGACGTAATCTAATCCTATTTTTGGTGACTTTTTTCAATATTTGCAATAAGCAGCGAATGTTGTCCAACAAGTGTTGAATAGTTTAAGGCTTATCGGTTAGTAGACTAGCCAATTTAAACAAAAAACACTGGACAGCTGACAAAATGTTGCCAACTTAAAGTTCTGTACATATATCTACAAATAACGTATTGCGTATGAGAAATTTTATTGTTTAACTAAAAAATAAATTTGAGAAAAATTTATGAAAATTTTTTCAAAATACTTGTATTAAAAATCGTTATTTTACAAAACGAAAATTTTATTTAACAAATCAAGAAGTGTTTTCAGTTAGACAGTTCATTGTAGTTGCTGTAGGTTATTGTGTACACAGAAAGAAAAATGGAATTCTAAAATCAAGTTTATTTTTCTTAGTTTTAGCCTGAAATTTTCAATTACGTTTTTACTAGATCATACTTAAAATAAGTACAATTAGGGATTGATTTGAAAAATCAAGCGCAGATTTTCTTAAAACAAGAATTGTGTTCTTGATTTAAGTAATAAATTCTTACTTTAAGTCCAATTTGTTCTTAAATCAAGAATATAAATCTTAAAACGAAAACTAAGACTTATTTTACTTGAATTAAGAAAAAAAATCTTAAATCAATTCCAGAGAACAAATCAGCGAAGTTAAACTTACTCTCTCGAAAGTTCTAAAAATCTTTTTTTATAATTTATTGAGTAAGAGATTCTTACTTTACGTCCAATTTGTTCTTAAATCAAGAAGATAAATCTTAAAACGTAAACTAAGACTTATTTTACCTGAATTAAGAAAAAAATCTTATTTAAATAATTAAATATTTATATTATTTAAATACATTTAAGCAAAAAATTACAAATATTCTTGAATAAAATGATAGTTGAAATCTAAGGCAATAAAAAATAGCAAACAAAGTATTTATTATGATGTTCAGCATACTAAGGAACGCTGCAGGAAATACAATTTACATGAAACTATGCAAGAAATTATATCTGTATATTTTCATTAAAAATATTACTGTATCATCACATTAAGGTTTATGTTTATTTCGTTTAGTTAATAAACAATCAGAATACCCAGCAAAATACATTATCTCCAAAAGTCATAAAACCAAACAACAACATTTTGGGAAATTGTTATCAAATTCTTTGTATTCCTACCAAATATAAGACATTTGCCATAAATTTTCTGTGTAAACCACTTTCAGCTATACAACTGAAATCCTGAACATCACTGGCCACTGAAATCTCTTACAACTGTTAAATATTTTAGGGCCATCATTTTTTAACAATCAATTTATACGGTCAATAAATATTATTTTTAAGATCTTGTAATTTACATATTTTCATTTCAGTTAAATTACCAAGCTGAATACGTAAGCAGCAAGAAAGAATCCTTTTTATCGTGATTTTCATAACAAACAAATACTGAAACCAATAAATATTTATTTTCTATAGCCAAATAGATCTATTACAATTTACACAAAATGTAATAAATGTAACTGGAAAAGTGTAAAAGAAAAGAAAGAGAATCCAACCTTCATAATTCTTATACTAATGCTTACTTACTTGTGTTGTTACGACGTAATATGGGAAGTATTTCTTATATTATATCTCCTATAAGAATAAACATTTAAAACGCTACTTGTTGTTTTTTTCCAACATGCAAAGACTCAAAGATATAAATATACGAGTACACACACAAATACCCACATACGCCAAAGCAAATACTCACTTCCTTTTATACATAGTTAAATATTGATATGTGTGGAGAAGAAAACAGTATCATACTCATATGCTTTAAACTTATAGTCCTGATGCGTGTTATACTATGTGCACATGCTTCAACAGTTTTTTCTTCTATCTTTTCTTGTGCTTTCAATCATCGCAATGTCTTGCTTTTGTAAGATAAGTAGAATTAGTGGATATAGCGACCATTAAGTTCACTACTTAAGGAGTTTGTGGTTTAGAAATCTGATTAAAATTATTGAACAGTATTTGCATAAATAAATCATTTTGTCTTTTAAAGATTATTAAATGACTTGATTTATTTAAATAACTCCCTGTGCATATGAGTGTTTGTTATGGTTGGAGAAAGTCTTGTTAGTGGACTATAATTTGGTCACACGTAATTGAAAGTCTTTCCTTTTTTCTAGGATGTTTATGTTGGCTCTTGATTGATGTCATTAAACATCACAGTTGCCATTTTTAATTTGATTTATTCACAATATCTGCTTACAATCCAGGAGCTCGGAATTGTCAGGCTTCTTCTTTAAAATTGTTTCTCTGCAGAGGCCTCCACCACAGTTTACAATATCATTCTAAAAGTAGACGAAAATCTAATAAGCAGGAATACTCGCTTGAAGTTGGCTTTCTTCTTATTAGATTTTCAAATATCTTCAGACTGATATTTTACACTTTGGTGGATAGAGATCTGTTTCTAGAGGTGTACAATATCAGTCTGAAGTTAGGCTATGTTCATGTTCATTACTCTCATGATCGATATTAAATTTGAATGAAAATATTTTTGTTAAAATACTTATAACTTCTGATTTCTTTAACTAATGCCACAAATTTACTAAAACTAACTACATTTATGTAAACTTAACTGTAGAGTAGGGGACTTGTAGAGAATGTGTTAGAGAAAATAAAACAACATTTCAACCATCGCATACCGATATCAATTTAGTTGCAAGAAAAACGTATTCATCTCTATTTGTGTGTGTATTTTTTAAAGTTCCTTTTATTTAATTTTTTCAGTTGTAAAGTTATTCCTTTAAGTTTTTACTCTGATTCTGTTATTTTTGTTTTTAAATATTTCTATATAGAAACAAACATTTTTTTCAATTCGTTACATTCGTTCATTTGCTTTTCATGCGTGTAAACAGCACATAGTTCAAATATTTTTTTAACCCGGTTTATTTTATATATTTGGTTTATTTTTTCATACCAACTTGTCTGTTTGTGTAGCAACTAGATAAATTTGATGGAAAAACAAAAACATGCCAAGTGTATAAATAAAATACTTGTACAGAGAGCAAAGTAAAACAAAAATAAAAAAAGAGATAAAGATAAAGGCAAGATTCAATATGCATTCAACCTTTTGTTGATTATTTAAAAATCATGCCAACCATATTAATGGGGTTGGCTAGAAAAATAACGTTTTTTTTTATTATTTGGAAATCAGATTTTTTTTCTCTTAATTGCTGAAAAAATAAGATTTAAGGTTTTTGCCAAAAAAAAAAAAAAAAAAAAAAAAAAAAAAAAAAAAAACGCATAAGAAGAAATATTTTTAAAAACCTTTAATCCCAATCTACACGCAGCTGATTGCCCTTTAGACATCGTGGTGAAGGCAAGATAAGACGTGTACACACATGATTGTACTAGCAATTCGTTTTATGGCTTGTTCGTATTACATATGTGTATACAAATAAAAATACGACCGATTTAAGCAATAATAATTGTGCTGTGTGAACACCAAAAAAAAAAAATTTATCTGGGACTTAGTAAACCAAATCTTAGGTAGAAAATCCTTCTTGGACACAAAAATGTCCAAGCTGTAAATGTAAAATGATTTCAATAGTAATACTTTAATTTAAATAAACCAAATTTGCTTGAAAACTAGAATTTTTTTTCTTGAAAAAAAAGTACTTTATTGTAAATGGCTCATTTTTAGTCATTAAAAGTTTTTATACCCTCCACCACCAAGAGTGGTAAATGAGGGTATATTACGTTTGTCATTCCTTGTGAAACTTTGTTAGTATTTATATGAGACCCAACAAAGTACAGTACTTTTCGCTTATAGTCCACTACCATAGTTGCACAACTTTTGTGGACTTTAAGCGAACTTGGACTAAAATATGACAGTTTTGACTTATATCCGTTTATGGCCTTTAAGGGGAATGGACTATAAGCCAAAAGAACTGTATATATATTCTTGATTTTTATGACATTTTAAGTCGATTGAGCTATGTCCGTCTGGCTGTCTGTCCGTTCGTGTAAAACACTGTCACGTCCAAAATACAAAACTTAACTTTACAGAATTTCCAGAAAACTGTTTTCTATTTTTCTAGGCAGTTTGGTATTGAAAATCAGCAAAATCGGTAAAGTAAAACTAGAGTTACGGAACAAAATGTCAGACAACCTCCATAAAAAAAATTATATTTTTTATCGATTTTTTTTTTGCAATTTTTTTTTTTAATATATTACAGATAATGCCATGAAATTTTGTTCACATTATTTTTATGATAAATGAAAAAAGTTTGAGGAAAACAGTATGAATCGATCCATGATTTCTCATAGCCCCAATACAAATATCTTCTTGAAATATGACTCAATGATACATAATGGCCAATAAAATTGTAATATCAATACAAAATTCCAAACGTTAATATTTGACATAAATAATACTTATGGGTAAATAAATTGGTGTACTAAATTTTATGGTGGTCGCCCCATAATTGGTCATAGCGTCCATATAATTGCCCCTTTAGATAAAGTTATTTATCTTTATATATATGTTATAAATATCGGTACCGCCCGAAAACTTTATATAAATAATATACATATACACACAAATCATACGGCATAATTTTGTGAATTTCGTTCCATATTTGATCATATCCCCCATATAAAGCCTTCGTCCGAAAATCATTTCAATACTCATAAATCTCTTACAAATAATGGTACCGATCCAAAATTTTGGATCATTTTTGAAAATTTTGGATCATTCACGGATCATTTATATACATGCCAAAATTAAACTGTTGGATATTGCGAATATCGGTCCATATTTGAATATATACCCCATATAATGTTCACTTCAGAAATTTACGTTAATACTACTATATATGTATATTAACTGCACCGTTATTATCTTTCAATTCGACGTGAGATATCCTCATATGCATAAAAATAACTGTTCCAATATTTAAGAAGTTCGGCCCATGATTTGTCATAGCTGCCATATAAGAACCTTTTCCGACAAACAACTTGACCCACAAAAATGTCTAATAAATAGCGAGATCGAACCAACTTTTATATAGATCAGTAATTGTAATCCAGAAATCATACTTATATCAGTTATACGGCAATTATGCTACTGAATTTTATAGCTGTCAGTCAATAATTGGCATTAGCTCTGGAATAAGGTCCACTGCCGAGTACAACAACTAACCATACAACTCTTGTAAATAATGTTATGAAGATGAAATTCAAGCAAAATAAGTCTAAAATACATAGAAATAACATTAGACGACAATGATTTTAGAAGCTATCCATAATTGGTCCACATTTACTATGCCTCCCAGAAAACGTTTGTAAATAATGTTTTTAAGATTAAATTCAACCAAAAGAACCCTTTTTGAACTGTGTTTCTTAACTTGTTGGGAATATGGAAAAATGTTTTTTAAATTTTTAGATTGTCTGTCGTAAAATTTTCTTTCAAACAATATATAAAATAGTAAAAAAAATTCCACTAATACTGCATAAAAACACAGCATAAGGATATGCTAGTCTTATAGCCAGTGCAGTTTGTGTATATCTTATTATGTTTATGTAGAGGGTTTATTTAAGTTTAAAATATTGCACTCTAACCTGTTCAAATTAAGTAAAAAAATTGATACTTTGTTACAAAAAATACGTTTTGTAATTTTAAGTTCTTTTGCATTGATTTCTTCTAACGACGCAAATCGGGGCTCTAGTGTATAGAGTAATTTAAGGATTTTTTGGGTACTTTTTAAAAAAAAGGACTTTTTTCAGTTTTGCTATTATTTCTAGACATCTGGCAGTTTTGTTTGTTACAAAATAAGCTTTAGCTAAAAATTAGTTTTTAGTACAAAAGTACTTTTATTAATATTTAGTACACATAAAAAAAAAATTTGTGTTTAACATTAAAATAAGAATTTTGGTATCCCTTGACTGAGAATGCAAAGCATTGTATAGATGTTTAAACCGTAACGAAAAAATTAACGTACACGTTTACCCCGTTACCCTTATCAGGAGTTTATGAATAAAAAAGTTGCCAGTTGTAGGGTTAAATCCTAGTATTCCTTTATATTTAATTTAATTTTTTTGGTTTTTACCTTTAAACTTTAAAATAATCAATTTCTTTTTAAAAACTTGTTTAACTCTTATTTATTTTTACTTAAAATTTAATATATTTTCTTTCAAATAATTTTTCCCATCTATTTTATATGAATTTATTATTGTCTATCTTTGAACTTTGAATTATTCTTAATAAAATTTATGCCAAAAAAAAAAAAAAAAAAAATCTAAAACTTTTTTGGTTGGTAAAATATAAACCAACTACAATAATTCCCCTTGGTAGAATATATTTGCATTTTATAGTTTTTCAATTTTGTATTTTTGCTCTTTTTTCTAACAACAACAACAACCAAATATCAATTGTAGCAAAATTATTTGTTGCTAAAACTTAAACTAGTCTTAAGAGACTTTTAGTAGCATTTATTGAAAAATAAAATATTAGTAGAAAAATTACCATTTTTCTATTTATATGGTAACAATGACAACAATCAGAAATATTCATATTGATGATTGTATGACAACATAAATATGTATGCATGTACAATGTACATATGATAATAATAAGATGAAGAGAAGATCAGAAAGATGTACATAAAATAAAATCAAATATTTTTGTATTGGTCATGTATGTACATGAACACTAGAGGGTACATAATTGTTTAAAATAAGAGCACTGATTGATTTCTGCTTTGATTTTGTACAAACATGCAGCCTAATTTAATTTTCCTATGGATTGCCTATTACAACTATTTGCCAGTATCAGTATGTAGTTACTAATCCTGCCAATCGGATCATTTCGTTATATAATGACAGCTAGAAAATATTTATTCAGGCCCGTCGACATATTTACCTCCCTATATGAGGTAGGTCGATCATCTAATGATCTATCTGTCTTCTTAGCATGGCTGTAGCTGGAGTCTTTCCTGCCTTAATTCTTAAATTTAAATCTTGAACGGCTGTTTGAGCACCATATTCGTTTAACTGACATCTCTCTTGCTCTGAACTGCAAAGGCACTTTAGAGTGAGCTTGTGGTGTTTTCTGAAGTTCTTCTCCTTCATTAGGCTTTCGAATCTATATTCTTGTGCGGCTACCTGCTGAACTATACAGAAACTTTTTGTGCCCTGTTAACGGGTTTCCTAAGATGTCAAATCGGTTTCCAATCTCAACTCTAGCTATAGCGATGGCAGGACTAAGTCTTTACAGATAGTAGAGAAAAATGCTCAAACTTCTGTGAGTCATCGTTTTCCTCAAGGGAAACCACACACGACAATCCAATAGGGGCCTTAATTTTCCTCATTACCTGACCATTTTGTGTAGCATTGTTGGCATTAACATCAGCTAATGTCAATCTGGGGCCAAATTACCGCAGTCGTGATCGAATGAGCTATCGTATCGAAAAATGATTTTGATATCGAAATTATGATAAAATGTACTAAATTTCTTGCACGATATCGAATGCCATAATCTCAAATAAGAAAATTACGATAAATTTTACTCGATATCGAATGCGGTATCAATGGCGGCCAAATTCTTAATATCCCTAAAGACCGTAGCCCCTTTATATTTCCTATTTATCAGCTCATCATCAGTCGTACCTTAAAAGTACATTTATAACGCGTTACGCACTTGGTAAGACCCTTAACAAGATAAAAATAATAATATCTCTTGACATTTGGAGCAAGCAATAGAGTTTATATTGTACGTCTCAGATCTCATCACAAGCTTTTGCATTTTTACGAAGTTGCTTCCCTTCTTAATTATTAGTAATTTTCTTGCTAAAGTCCTTGTTTTCTACTTGGATTGAAAACCGAGTGATAATTCAGACAAAAGCAAAAAGCTTATATGATGACATAAATAGTAAAGCATTATCCAACGATGATGCTAGTGGTAGTAATACAGACAATTGCTACAAGCAAATTTATTTTACGTTCAGCAAACATTGCACCAATGTTTTGTAAAAGAAAGCAAGGTGTAATGACATTTCAACTCTCTAAGAGTTTGAAGGAATTTATTTATTTATTAGCATAAAATATCACACGCAATATATTAACTGGATTTTTGAAGTGATGAAAAATAGCCTCCTTTCTGCAAAAAGCATGCGTATGTCCAAGTCAATAGCTCATATGGTTAGTTTAGGAAATATAAAACTGAGAATGTGAATATTTACGTACAATGACTAAACGTAACGAAACCACAACTCACCACGTTCTTTTCGAAGGTGCAGCAGAAATCTTTGAATTTTTTACGTCGAAACCTTCCAGTTCGACATAAAACACTGCACTTCTCATACAAAGAACATCTGTGCTACTTACTTATCCTCATCTATGTCCCACCTCCTTCCAAAACAATCATTGCATTCTAGTTTTAACATTTTCCTTCCACTATATGTTACAATATCTGAGTAATATTACTTATGTAAATGTCGTATATTTATGTATGTGTATTTTGACCCTCATTTTGCATAATAAATTCATGCAAGTCTCTGTGCTCCTACTCTTTCTTGAGGAAATATTACTTTATAAGGATACAAAGAGTAGATGTGGTAAGATGAAAACAAAAAAGAACAAAATCGAAAACAATTTGTACAAAAATCCCTTTATGTATTTTATTTAAGAATTTATAGGAATAATAAGGAAACAAAAGATAAATAAAAAAGAAACAAAAAGCATACATATTTAAATATGAAAAGGCTCAACAAAATTAAATATTTAAAGGCTAAAAATTATTGAACAGAAGGGATTCTGAGATTGTTTTCAATAAGGGTATTAACTAATAAATAAACAACAGGGGTTAGGCGTTAATTTAATGTTTTATGGTGAGTATAAATTGTAAAAGAATGTTGTTGTCAGTAAATTATGTATGTTTAAGAACAAAAACCTGGTCCTTCGAAGCAGTCCAGGTTTCCAGTTTGATGTGTTTAGAAGGAGATAAGGTGTATATTTGTTAAGTAGAAACTGTAAACGAAAATAGCTCTAAATAAAAAAAAATGAATTATGCTTAAGCCAAAAATAATCCTTCGTATCAGTTAAGGATTCCAGCTTGAACTGTTAAATGAAAGTTACAAAGGAATCTTGATTAAAATAAATTTTGTTTAAGCTTAAAATGGTACTTAAAACCATTCAAAGATTTAAATACTCCAATATTTGGTAAATTATGTTTAAGTAAACAAGCGGTGTGCTTAGTGTGGGAAATGGTCCTTCGAACCAGTTAAGGATTCCAGTTTGAAGTGGAAAAGTCTCATATATGTTAAATACAAGCCAAAAAAAGAGTATAGCTTTGAATAAGTAAAGTATATTATATTTAAGCCAAATATTATTCTTCGAGCCAGTTAAGGATTCCAGCTTGAAGTGTTAAATAAAGAGAAGAATTTTGATTCAAACAAATTATGCTTAAGCTTAAAATGGTCCTTCCATTCATTCAAATATTTTAGCTTTAGGTTTAGAAAGGTATAAGTCGTATATACTCGTATATGGACATAAACACAAGCTTTAGGCGAAACTTGCCCTTAATAAATTATGTTTAAGTAAAAAATAATCTTACGAACCCGTCAAGGATTTCACATTGAAGTGTTTAGAGGGCAAATATATTTTGTTTAAGGAAGTTATATGATCTGTAGTTTTATTAACTCTAGAAGCTATAGATGAAACTAGCTTTAAACAAATTATGTGTAAGCAAAAAAATTGCCCTTCGAACCGCTCAAATATTCCAGGTTGAAGTGTTTAGAAATATCAATATTATTTTACGAAAATTAAATTCTACCTATTTCTATTATGTCTACAAGCTGTAGATAAAAGTTATATTATCTGTAGTTTTATTATTTCTAAAAGCTGTAGATGAAACTAGCTTTAAGCTAATTATGTTTAATCATAAAAATAGTCCTTTAGATCAGTGAAGGATTTCAAATTGAAGTGTTTAGAGAACAAATACATTTTCTTTAAGAAAGTTATATTATCTGTGTTTTATTATTTCTAGAAGCTGTGAATGAAACTAGCTTTAAATAAATTATGGTTAAACAAAAAAATGGTCCTCCGAGCCAGTCAATGATGCCAGCTTAAAGTGTTTTGAGGGGAAAATGTCAATATTTTTTAAGAAAGTTATATTATATTAATTTTCTCTACAAGCTGGAGACAAAACTTGCTTTGAGTAAATTATGTTTAAGCGAACAAATGGTCCTTCCAACCGGTCCATGATTCCAGATTGATGTGTTTAGCAGGAGAAATGTCAACATTATTTAAGGAAAATTATATTATGCCTACAAGCTGTAGATGAAACTTCTTTTAAGCTAATTATGTTTAAACAAAAAAAAAATGGTCTTACGAACCAGTCAAGAATTTCAGATTGAAGTGTTTAGAAGGGAAATAGATTTTGTTTAAGAAAGTAGTATTATCTTTAGTTTTATTATCTCTAGAAACTGTAGATGAAATCCGCTTTAAATAAATTATTTTTAAGAAAATATGATACTTCGAACCAGCCAATGATTACAGCTTGCAGTGTTTAGAAGGGAAAATTTCAATATTTTTGAAGAAAGTTATAACGAAACTTGCTTTAGGTAAATTATGTTTGAGCGAACAAATGATCCTTCGAACCAGTCAGTGATGGCAGCTTCAAGTGTTTAGAAGAGGAAATGTCTATATTATTTTAAGAAAATATAATATATCTACTTTTAAACTCAATATATTCCTGCAGTACTTGAATAAATCTCAGTTGTTGTATTGGTTAAAGGAATTTGCCTAAATGTCTTCTTAAAATACGTCATATTTTGATTTTAATCAACAACACTCTGCTTAATTTGTTTAATATTTCTGATATAAATTTACTATCTTTATTTACTACTTTCTTCCGTTACCCAATATTTCCTTTTAACACCTTTTACTTTTTCATTATAATTTTCCATCTCAACAATGTTTAACTTACAAAACTGTTTAATTGGTTTCTCATACTCATTATTGCTTTTGAAAATTTTAATAATCCAAAAAAAAAAAGTAAAAAGCAAAACTCGTTTTTTAATAATAATTTTCCTTTTGTTTTAGTATAGCTCTTAAAAATTTAGCAAATAAATTAAATAAAATTATTTTTATTTCCTTAAACATTCTTCAAATCATACTTTATACTCTTAGCTTCACTGCAATAACAACAATTACTAACAAAATGTTCAAGTAGCTCTACGACCTCTTTTGCTGTGAAAATTCTTGGGAATAGAAATAAAGCGGCCAAAGAAAAATTTTCATTTAAATTCCCGATTAAAATGAACAAAGGGGAAAAAACTGAAAAGCACATCAATTAAAATTCAATTGAATTTCATTGCTATGAACTAAAATACTAAAAATATAAAGCTTTTTTATATTTTGATATGGGGTGTTCCATCAAGTAGAAAAGGTAAAAAAGAAAATTATTTGTAACTTAAGAATATATAAAAATGCAAATTGTAATGGAAGAGAACTTCCTTAATCATAATGAAATTTCGATGTTATCACAGTTTTATAAACAAGTTGTAGGGAAATAAACCTACGACTACCACAGGTTTATACAAAGCTTCGTATTGTTTAAATATGACTTTGTAAAATCTCTAAGTTTCAAACAACTTTTCAATGTGTTTCACATAAATGCAGTTAACAAATTTAGCAAATTTTGTGTTCAAATTAGACTTTAAAATGTAAAACAACTAAACCATGGAACACCCCATATTGGCTTGGTGCACAAAAAGAATTGCTTTAAAAAGGAAAGGGTTGTTGTATTAAGGACGCAAATAAAATGAATAATGAAAAAGTGTGTTTTTTTCCAACGTACAATAAAAAAAAACTAAGGTAAAATAATTTGCACTTAAGAATAATTGGAAAATTTTATGGATTATGCCAAGTGTGATTAAATGCTTTTAGACTAAAAAACGATAAGGAAAAAAAGCAAAGTAAGAGAAGGTGCTATTCTTAGTTCAAATAGCAAGCGAAAAAGATTAATGCTACTAAATTGAGAATAATTATTTTCGCTTTTAATTGAAAAAACTTTTCTTTTCAAAAACGATTATTTGAAGTGATGATTGTAAATTTCACTTGCTCACAGGTTGCCACCCAGCGTAAGCAAGCTTATTAGAGCAGCTAAATGATCACAGTGGATCGATCAATCGTATATCATACCAGATTCATATCACAAACATGAAAACATAATAAACATCTTATTAGAAGGCAATTACTAATGTGAGATGTGACAGAATTCAGACTAACTATGTGAATAATGGTGCAAAGTAACAAGAAGGAGCAATGACCAGGGAATCTATCTATATAAAGATGGTTTAAACATTTTTAACCAAGCAACATTGGGCTTCTACGAACTAAGTAAATGCTTACTGCCTTTGCCTTACCATATTGCAAAATTTATTTTCAGGCTACGATAATCATACCAATCACAAATACAAGTTCCGCGAGAATTTTTCCCATCACTCCTTTATAAAAAAAAATCCATTTGAAATTTCTCACTTTTCTCTATTTAAAATTTTTTTATGGAGGTTGTCTCACATTTTGGTCCATAACTCTGGTTCTACTATACCGATGTTGCTGATTTTCAATACCAAACTACTTAGCAGACTTATAAACGGGGTTTTGTGAACTGTGTTGATTTTGGTTGTGTCTTTTGGACGTGAGAGTGTTTTACACACACAAACAATCGACTTGGAGTTTCATAAGGATCAACTTTGTTGGCTCTCAGATAATATTTTTCAGTGTTATACATGGAATGACAAACTTATATATACCCTCATTCACTACTTATGGTGTTGAAGGATATAAAAGCTTGGTTTATTTAGGACGAGACATAACAAATATTTAGTCTTTGACTTTGCAAACAAGTTTGTACTAAAACAAGTGGTGACGCTATTCTAAGTAAATATGTGTGACCATACCTTACAATAATGTCAATGCCTTGTCGAAAATATAATTATGATGGAGATGGAAAAATGCATAACATTAAAAAAAAATTCTATTAAATATAAAGAAACATGTTGGTTTAATTAGAGGTGAAAAATTGCATTTAGAGCCAGAGAGGAAGTATTCAGAATTTGGATTCGCTCTGCAAAACTATGCGTGGTCTTTGTGTGCCAAAGTGCTGAGACATGAAAAATCTTTACATGTGCAATGCCTTCCAGCTAGTAAAAGCTTTTGGTCATTCGTTAGAAGAATGAAAAATAATGCTAGTTCTTTAATTTCTACTTTTTTAACAAAAGGCCAACCATTCACTAACCCGGCTATTAAAGCTAAACTTTTGGCTAAATTATTTGCAAATAATTCAAACTTACCGGCAAGAAATCAACCACTGACCAAGATCCAAAAAAAACATTAAAAGGATTTAAGCGGATAAGTGTCCTGAGACGGATGGTATATCAGCACGGGACTTAAAGCAGTGTTCTTTGACGCCAGTTCATCCATTAGCCAAACTCTTCAGCACCTTATATAAGCTTGCTAATGTAATGCCGATTCCTTGGCTGATTACAATTTCCTCTGCTCTTTCTTAGATTATGAAAAGTATTCATGCAAAAAGACTAACTAAATCTTTAAAAATCCTTTATTTCAACAGCATCCTTTTACAAAAATGCACTTCATTTAACTCTTTCTAAGAATCTTATTCAATGGTTTATATCGTTGGCTTTCACTGCCATTGCAAAATCTAATTAATAATATATGAAAACGTTTCAAACGTTGCCTCCTCCGCTTTACACAGATAATTGCCAAAATTACCTTGGTTGCAACATACAACTAAATGAGCAGAGAGTATTATGTATACGAATAGCTTAAAGGTATACAGACATACGAGTACATACAAGTATTCATTAGTATGTGAGTATGTGTCTTTGTCTATATTTGTGTATTGTCAATCATTGCATTGTAACTTAAAATGTTTAGTTAAATACACAGCCGTACAATGTTGAACAAAAACACACAATAAGAGGATAATTGCAAAAGTCCATTAGTCCATAGTGAAATAAAAGTTGAAAATTTTCCAAGTTCTAGTGAAGAGGGACAAAGATACTTAGACCAGCATTTCAGCTTAAGATATTCAATACTAAAGGCAATTACAAACTAAAGAGTTTAGGTTCTTGCAACTCACACCACTTAGCTTTGAAATGACTTTTCAGACTTGCCTCCTACATTGTAGCTAAATGTCTGGTAGGCAAGTGGCAAATATACACTGACAAAAACACAAACCCTTAGACACACTCACTCAAAAACACACACAAAATAGAGATTATTTTGTTTAGACACACACACAAACGCCAAAACCTATTACAACAATTCCTGTGTCTGTGAATGAGTGTATGTATATTGGCGGTATAGAGCAATTGTGGCTTGAGATTACTTTATGGTTGGTTAGTTTAACCTATGTTGACATCGTCTCGATGGTATTTGACGCCTGAATAGTTTTAACATTCTATTCCACTACAACGGCAAACAGGAATTACAACCACATCATCAGGAGCAGCAGCAGTAGCAGTAGCAATAGCAGCAACAACATAAAGTATAACTATACAACTTACTAGCAACAATATAATCTCCATCGCATTCTCTTATATGTAGCATAAGGTTTTTCAATGAGAACTTTGTTCTTCAAAAAAAAAAAAAAAATTTGACTAATCGAAGACTATAAAAAACCACGAATTATGTTAAATGGGGATTTTAGAAGGAACCACATTTAAAGCTAAACTAGCATAAGGGTTTTCAATCAGAACTTTGTTATTCAAAAAAAAAAAAAAAAAAAAAAAATTTGACTTGATAGATTTATATACAGGCATGGAAATCGAAAACGAATCGATTTTTGAAATACAATTTATTGCATTTATAATCTAATTTTTAAAATTTTTCTTTTAAGATTCTCTTTAGTAGCACAATATCTATCTTTATATTTTATGTGATAAAAGTTTTTCAATACAGAAATATTACGAAAAAATTGACTTTTAAAACTCATTCGTTTTCGATTTCCATCACATGCCTGTATATAAATAACCAAGATGAAAGCTAAACTATCAAGTCAAATTTTTTTTTTTTAATAATAAAGTTCTCATTGAAAAACCTTAGGGCGCGTTTTCACTATGTCAGTTTTGTTGTCAAATTGTCCAAATTGTTGGCAATTGTATGAAAACGGGTTGTCATCAATAAATTTAATTTTTTGCAATCATCATTGCAAACATAGATGACGCCATATGACAACCCGTTTTCATAAAATTGCCAACAATTTGGACAATTTGACAACAATTTGACAACAAAACTGACATAGTGAAAACGCGCCCTTACGCTAGTTTAGCTTTAATTGTGGTTCCTTATAAAATCCCCATTTAACATAATTCGTGGTTTTTTATAAAGTCTTCGATTAGCTTTAATTTTGGTTCCTTATAAAATGCCCGTTTAACATAATACGTGGTTTTTTATAAAGGCCCCGATTATCTTTAATTGTACTTCCTTATAAAATCCCCGTTTAACATAATACGTGGTTCTTTATAAAGTCCCCGATTATCTTTAATTGCACTTCCTTATAAAATCCCCGTTTAACATAATACGTGGTTCTTTATAAAGGCCCCGATTAGCTTCAATTATGATTCCTTATAATATCCCCGATTAGCTTTTTTTGTGGTTCCTTATTAAGTCCCCGATTAACTTTAATTGTGGTTCCTTATAAAATCCCCGTTTAACATAATTCGTGGTTCTTTATAAAGGCCCCGATTATCTTTAATTGTACTTCCTTATAAAATCCCCGTTTAACATAATACGTGGTTCTTTATAAAGGCCCCGATTATCTTTAATTGTACTTCCTTATAAAATCCCCGTTTAACATAATACGTGGTTCTTTATAAAGGCCCCGATTATCTTTAATTGTACTTCCTTATAAAATCCCCGTTTAACATAATACGTGGTTCTTTATAAAGTCCCCGATTATCTTTAATTGCACTTCCTTATAAAATCCCCGTTTAACATAATACGTGGTTCTTTATAAAGGCCCCGATTATCTTTAATTGTACTTCCTTATAAAATCCCCGTTTAACATAATACGTGGTTCTTTATAAAGTCCCCGATAATCTTTAATTGCACTTCCTTATAAAATCCCCGTTTAACATAATACGTGGTTCTTTATAAAGGCCCCGATTAGCTTCAATTATGATTCCTTATAATATCCCCGATTAGCTTTAATTGTGGTTCCTTATTAAGTCCCCGATTAACTTTAATTGTGGTTCCTTATAAAATCCCCGTTTAACATAATTCGTGGTTTTTTATAGTCTTCGATTAGCTTTAATTTTGGTTCCTTATAATGTTCCCGCTTAACTTTAATTGTGGTTCCTTATAAAATTCCCGAAGCGCTTTAATCGTGGTTCCTTAAAGAATCTCCGATTAACTTTAATTGTAGCTCCTTAAAAAGTCTTTGTGGTTCCTAATAAGGTCCCCGATTAACTTTCATTGTGGTTCCTTAGAATGGCCTCGAATAGCTTTAATTGAGTTTCTTTATAAGGTCCATTTAGCTTTAATCATTGTTTCCGCATAAAGTCCCCGTTTAGCTTTAAACGTTCTTTTTTATATAAAAAACTCAATACTTTGCTGTTGTTTCAAACAAAGTTCTAGTTGCAGTATCCTTTATCAACCTATAGACAACAACAATAACACACATACATGCTAAATTATAACATTGTTTAGATTAGTCCTGTGTTTTGCAGTTTCTTTCTTAAATGAAAATGGCAAGTAGAATATTTAAATCCATTAAAACCTCTAGTGTAGTGGTCTTTGGTATTTTTTGGGGTCATACATGAGAGATGTTTCAACACTCAGAGAAATTGAGTACAGCAAGTATTCAAAGATTTTATAAAACAAATTGGAAATGTTTAGACCCCTTAAAGGCAATAGTAATAGAAACCCTGTAAATGGTTGTAAAAATGTTTCTTTAATTCATTACTTTTCAAAACACTTATATGCCATAAATTTCTTTAAGTGTTCCCCTGCAATATTTTATATTGCATTAAACATGTTATTGTGCTTTACAATAAACCCCAAATGAAATTAAATTTTTGAGAAATAAAATTTTTTGTCTTTACTCCCAAAGAAAGTGAACGATCAAATGGTTGTTACAAATAATTTATGCATAAAATACTCGTAATCTGGTAAATAAACGAAATGACAAACCAAACGAAATGAAATGAATTGAAACTACTGCATAATGAAATTTACCATTAAGTGAAAATGAGCGAATGTGCAAGAGGATACAGACACAGCACTTTCATTTAAATACTGAATAAAGAAAATCGTTAATAATTGTCTTTAAAATTGTTTAAGTTACGAAACGTTTTGTATCAATAAATGTCGCAATGTTGGACACAAAATTTTATATGTGCAAACAATTTTGACACATGAGTGCACAGTGAAATAATGCATTCGGAAAACTTAAGTTGTCATTCGCAGAGGAGAAGCATTTGGTTTTGGGGTATTTTTTTACAATTGATGTTTTCGCATTTCAGCTGTATAGTGTTGTAAGAAGTTTGTAATAAATAATCGGTTTTAATAATTGAAAGTTATTTGAAAATTGAGCAAATAAAAATTTAAATTGTTACTCAGAAATTACAAATTTGTAGACTTCTTTAAAGGAAGATTTACGATTCTAGTTAAAATTGTTGTGTATAAATAAATGCTATTGAATCTTTCAAGTGCAAATATCACTTGATACGACTACCCAATTAAGTTTATAAATATAGACCATTTGGTTGCTCAACATTTTCGGCTAGCTTGTGCCACATTATCTTATTCCGCTTTAACTGTAACATCCTTTGAACTTAAACTGTCATTTGTTTTTTTTTTTTTTTGGGTAAAAGTCATAAATTTTTATACAATATACACGCAAAGAAAAAATATAGTTGTGCATGTTTTTTTTTTTTTTTTTTTTTTTTAAATATTATAGTCACTGTAATTATTTATATGATATCTTTAACCATGATATGATTAACTTACCATTTAAGTGGTTATAGCAATCATATTTATGATCACAGCAATTATGTCATGTTTATGGTGATCAGTTTTATGCTGAAAAATTATACCATATTATGTTGTTCTCTATCATAATTAAAGAGCAACAAATTATGATAAATGGATTTATCATAAACATGATTGCTGCAAATATATACATAGTTAATACAATCGTATATATGATTGTAGTAATAATCTCAATCGTAAATTAACCATATTATAGTACAGTGACCATAGCATTGTTAAAAAAAAATACTTATAAAAATGTTGACATTGCTGTGCTAAACAACCATATTTTTTCTCTATGTGTATAATACTTTAGTTTTCTCACTCTTGGCTCTGTACTTTTTACAAATCGCTTTTATTTGCTTCCAAATATTTAACTATTAAATTCATGACTGCCAAGGCACAAAAAAATAGCAGCAAATCATGAATTACGTACATTTTCACATTGAACAATTTTTTTCCTATTTTACTGTGACAAATCTATAAGATCCTTGAAGCAAAAAGAATGTGTATGACTGCACTCAAACTGAACATAAAGAAGAAAAGAGCATAAAATAAAATGTTTGAAATTTGTATAAATTATGGCATCAAGTAGAAAATATTTATGAAAAAAGTTTACAAAAAAAAAATGTGCAAAAACACACTGACTTTGGCTTAAATGATGCCGAAAATTGCTTTATGATAGGGGAGGGATTTAAGTTCAAAGTTTTGACAGAAAATTGTTTAAAATTTAGAAATTAACAGAATGTATTATTGCTGCATTTCCATAGATTATACACACAGAGAAAAAATATAGTTGTACATGTTTATCACAACAATTTTAACATGTTTACAATATTTTTAACAATGTCATGATCCCTGTAATTATTCATATGATTGCGGTAATCATAATATGGTTATCATATATATGATTGTAGTAACTATGTATATATTTGCGGCAATCATGTTTATGATGAATTCATTTATCATAATATGTTGCTCTTTGATAATTATTGAGAACAATATAATCTTTCATCATAAAACTGATCATCACAAACATTACATAACTACTATAATCATATGTATTATTGCTATAATCATGTAAATCATAACTTAACCATATTATGGTTGCCGCAATCATATAAATAGCCACAGTGACCATAATAATTAAAAACAAAATTAAATATATTGCAATAGTTGTGGTAAACATGCACAACTATATTTTTTTCTCTGCGTGTATTAGTTTAGATTAAGTTGGGTTAGCAGGCGGCCGTACAGTACACAGCTCACTAATTTTCATATGACTGTTGCTTTTGTGTTGCCTGCAAAAGATAAGAAAAAAGGAAAACAAAAAAAGTTGGATAGAGATAGCAAGTAGGTTAGATGGAGACAAGAGAGAAGATGTCGGACTCCTAAGATTAACAGGGGAAAAAGATGGACTATACAATTTAGTCTACTATAAGGACTTAAGCAAACAATCGTGGTAGCCAATTACTTCTTCTAACGAAGGCTTTATATCTGATATTTCGGATAGACTTTTAAAGGACCTTTGTCCCAGGAAAATGAAAAAATGTTCATTGCTGGACATTGACATGGAAGATGAGAATATTCATTATGACAGCTTCTGCAGAATATTTCTTAATAAAGCCCTTGTTCGCAAAATATCTTTCTCATAGAGCGCTGATTTCGTAATACAGCTGAATAATTTGGAGACCATGTTGCTGTGTGAGCTCTTCCATGATGAATTTCAAAACAATAAGATGACAGTATGACACAAACAAATGAAAAAAGATCTAAATGAAACATCCACTATTTTAGAAAGACAGTATTTTTTTATGCATTTTATGGAAACTTTAAGACTTTGCAATAAATACAGATTTCGAATACATCAAGTACATAATTCTTTAAACAATTCTAAATGTATAGAATGGACGGTAAACCTAGCCTACTGCACATGGTTGCCGAATTACAGTGTCCAGTGATCACTGACACTGACAAGTTACTTAATTGGAGTCGCTGTAGTTTCAGTAAGTGCAACGTACGTTTCGGCACCATTTTTCGCCAGATCATCAGCAACACGGCTGCCTACTATCAGATTTATTTTCATTTAAGTGAATTTCGGAAGTGGTCTTTGTATGGGGTTATGGTCAAAATTATGGACCGATGCAAACAAAATATTGTTTGGAGATTTCACTTTGCACAAAACTTATTATTGCAAAATTTTGTTTAAGTAGGGGTTTTATATAGACATATTTGTATGGAGCCTATGAGAAATCGTGGACCGATTCCTACCATTTTCAACAGGACTTGTCCTTCTATAACAAAATTAAAGCAAACAGCAAAAAAAAATACCTGAAAAATATCGAGGTAGTGTGAAACTTTGATCTATAACTCAGATCCTACTGGACCGATTTTTCAATACCAAATATTTCGGTGGATAAAAGAATGTTTAGTAAAACTTTCATGAGGATATGTCTTTTTTCAAAGCTCTATCGTGATTTCAACAGACGTACGGATATGGCTAGATAGTCATAGAATATTATAAGGACCCAGAATATATAGAATTTTTGGTTCTACGACCATTATTTCGATGTGTTACAAACTTTATACCCATCACCAAAAGAATGGGGGGCCTTTTGGTGGTCGGTATAAAATTTACGAATTTTGGGTTTAGGAGCATTTTGCTCCCTCATTCTTATTTTATATATAGTTTTAAAATCGTCCTGTTTCAATTGTTTTAGCAAAGTAAACAAGTCAAACACTAGAGCTGTGTCGTTCATGAACGAACGGGTTAAAATGAACGGATCACTTCACTGAACGGCATGAGCCGGTCATTTAACTGAACGGTTTTCGTTCAATAGTGTACGGATTAATTTCGTTCAGCTGCTGTTTATCAAAAGACAAGAAGAAAATCACATTCAATAAGTTTAAAGCACTGTTACTAACCCCTAGATTATAGCAAGAAAATAGAGAATACCTAGGTACATTATTTAAAAATTGTTAAAGAAATTCATATTTATTTTTATTTCGATTGAAATCAACTTCCTTAGGTTTGTTAAATATTTCATTGCAAAACTTACACCCCCAACCTTTTTCCACTTTATCCTGCTGTTAATTTAAATTCATTTCTCTGTATTTCCTTGCATTTATCTACCTGTGTCAATTATTTCCTTTCACTTGCTGTTTAAAGTTAAAGTTTTTGTGCTTTTGTATTTTAACCCAGAATTGTGTTGGTTGCAGCACATAACCAAATAAGGTAGACCAGATTTCAATATTATTTTAAGTTTCATGTATTTTAAAAGAAAAACCACACCATACCTCAGATTATCTGGAATATTTTCTATAAAGTCATGTCCAGCAGCAATAGTATTTATATATGAAATTTAAAGAAATTTAAATAAAATTAATAGAGAAAGATAGTCAGAGGGACTTTGTTGGCACGCTACTAATAAGGTAAAAGGTCGAATAATTAAACAAACTGATATGGCAGATTTGAGAAAATTAATCTATTATGTCTTTTAAGGACTTTAATTATATAAATTTGCACAAAGTTCCTATATTTATTGTGTTAAATTTAATCACGAAGTGTGTCTTATATGGAAGCTTTGACTAATTATGGGCCAATTATCCAATTTAAGAGAGTTATGCTGGTAACTCATGACTATGATCACTCTACTATAACGATAAGGATGCTGATATCAATATTGATTACTGCACACCGAAACTATTTTTCGATATTCGATGCTACACATGTATCCCGAATAGGAACTTATGGGTAAATGGACTCTATCCCCCCCCCCTCAAAGGTGTAATAAGGGTTTTTACTGACGGCTGCACGAGGGTAAATAGAGTTGCTGGTGCATTCTTCGTTAAAGAATTTAGGATCAAATCCTATTTTAGGCTTTTGGATTTTTGCTCTATTCTTCAAGCAGATATCTCTGCCATAAAGCGGACTGATCGGTTGATCGAATATCTTGAGATATATGTATATTTACGGACAGCAAAGCGGCCATAATAAAGTATAGCAGGTGTTCACTCGCCGTCTAGGTTAACAACAGAATGCCGGGTGTCTCTGAACGAGATAGCGGAACATTCTAGGATAATGCTTATATGGTTGCCTGGACATAATTCAATAATATATTGCTGATGATTTGGCCAGGAAGGGTACAATGTTGACCGATGAGGCGTTTAATCGCCTTACTGGCATCACCATTACGAGTCTGAAAATACTTGTTCAAAACGAAACGACTTGCTCAGGAAAAGTGGTCGCATGATATCACTTGTTCTATTGCTAGGTCCATCTGGCCCATATTTGATGTGGGAAGGGCGAATTAATTGATTTGATTTCGTCGTAAGGCTTATTATCTCTTTTTTGTTAACAGGTCACTGCACTTTTGCAGCACACGCCAGAAGACTAGGTCCATAGTACAATGAAGCTGTCACAACGAGAAGGAAGAAGAAACAGTCACCCATCTTCTCTGACAATGTCCAGCCCTATCAACAAAAAGGGAGCGAATATTTGGGGGAGCTATTAAGGGATGAATCCAAAATGCATCTACACTTTCGTCAAGGAATCTGGATGGTTTGAAAGAGAAACAATACCGAGTGATCGACAGGTTGTCTACCAATGGCGTAACACAATGTTATCAACGTGATGGATCCAAGTAAGCTGTCAACGGAACCTAACCTAATCTATGCTTTATTAAGCGATTTTCGGCATTGGGTCTTATATAGGAATTATGATCAATTATGCAGCGGAGTAATTTGTTGGATACGTGCATTAATTAAACATTTATGACCTATAAACCCCTATTTCAAGAGGACATTTGTATGGGGACAAAAGCTGAAATAATGAAACGAAAAAATATAATTTACCAAATTTTATGGAAATATCTTAAATTTAATTGCGACCAGTAGTCTGAGCACAAGATTCACATGGACAGAGCTGGACGGACGGACAAAGTTAAATCGACTCAGCAAATGATTCTGAATCGTTCGTTATAATTTATGGTTGGTGTTGGACTAAAATTTATGGGCGTTGAAAACATCAGCATAAATCTAATTTACCCTACCTATTATAATGGTGTAGGTTATAAAAACAAACAGTTCTCTTGCACCTTTCGTACTCGTATTTTGTTTCTCGTTATCACACTCCTATAGTAATTTAAGTGTTCTCTTCAATTTGCTTATTTAAGACTGACAACTTGATATCTAGCTGAATACAATCAGCAGCAGAAGTATTCCCTGCCACTTTCAATATGGGAAAATTCAAGTGAAATGATCACAAACACTACTCCCTCTATCCTCCCTCCCATAACCAATTTTCCTAGTTCCAACACAATGCATTGCATAAGTAGGGTTCATCCCCTGAGTGCTGGTCCAAGAAAAAAAAATTCAATTTGGTCAATCGATCTAATCTAATTTGCTACAGTTTATAAATTTCGATTCTTGAATTTATTTAAAAGTTTACCTAAACTCTCATCTTCAACTTGAACTACTCTTAAGTAAAGTGTAGCGCATCATTGTAATAGTTAAATAGTATAATTCTTTAAGAAAACTGCTTAGAATTTATGGCTTTTAAAATAGAAACCACAAAGTATTTTACTTTTTATCTTATTTTATAAACATGGAAAAGTGGGAATACGTAGGCAGAAATTTAAGTAATTGGCCATGAAATTCCGTAAACATTGATCCATAAAATTACAATTACAAGGTGGCGCAAAAGTAATCCTCCTATCAGAAAATGCTATAAATTTTGCGATTGGCCCCTAATGTCAGTTCTGTTTTGACATTTGTGTAGTAAACACATGCGAAATACACGTTAATAAACAATGTTACGCTACACTGCTCCAGAACGCGGAATATTGCTGACTATTTATTTGACCAATAATCGGTCGGTGACAGCCAAAAAACATCGGAAGTTTACTTTTGCGCCACCTTGTACATTGCTTACAATTTAAATCACCTTTTTAAAAACTACAATATGGGAGTTTGTTAAAAACAAGAACATATTTTAACTTTGCTCTGCATTACAAAATAAATCTCTCTCAGCCAACATTTCTCTTGCAGCCCTCGTTTGATTTACTCTTACTTTACCTTTATTGTTTGCTTTGTTATTGCCCCTGCGGTGTCATGCAATTAAGTAGTACGAAAAACCCCAGCAAAGAACTAAAACTTTATATTTCACAAAAATCTATTCAATGTATTCTTAAGATATTTATTTCCACTTCTGGTGTTGTGTTTTTCTGGATTTTCAACATTTTTGTCCATTTTTTAGCCAATTATATAATTTGTTGTTGTTGTTTTTCAGCTTTTATATCAAACACTTCTGAAGTTTACTTTCAATTATCTTTAGAGGATTTTTTGTTGTTTTCTTATACGTCAATGTTTTAGGTACGTAACGTTAGGACAAGGAACAGAGCTGGGTAACCACAAGGAACGAAAGTAAAATGAAATGTACTTAAAACAATTTCTAGACTATGACTAGACTATGACTAGACTATGAGTAGACTATAACTAGACTATGACTAGACTATGACTAGACTATGACTAGACTATGAATAGACTATGACTACTATATGACTAGACTATGACTAGACTATGAATAGACTATGACTAGTATATGACTAGACTATGACTAGACTATGACTAGACTATGACTAGACTATGACTAGACTATGACTAGACTATGACTAGACTATGACTAGACTATGACTAGACTATGACTAGACTATGACTAGACTATGACTAGACTATGACTAGACTATGAATAGACTATGACTAGTATATGACTAGACTATGAATAGACTATGACTAGTATATGACTAGACTATGACTAGACTATGACTAGACTATGACTAGACTATGACTAGACTATGACTAGACTATGACTAGACTATGACTAGACTATGACTAGACTATGACTAGACTATGAATAGACTATGACTAGACTATGACTAGACTATGACTAGACTATGACTAGACTATGACTAGACTATGACTAGACTATGACTAGACTATGAATAGACTATGACTAGACTATGACTAGACTATGACTAGACTATGAGTAGTATATAATTAGACACAAACTTCTTTCAATTAAGTAACCGCAACCCCTTTCAACTAAAATTTGCCCACCTCTTTATTACTCCATCCACTTCCATTTGATTTTACCTTTGAATGTGTCACTAGCCAATATTGGCATATCAATCTTTATGGCAGTGTAGAATGTACAACATAAATATTGGCATGGGACACTAAATGGTAAGTAACACAAACGTGACTGGATGCAAGACAAATGGTGAAACAAAAAAAAAAAAAAAAAAACTTAGCAAATATAAAAAAGGTGATTGTTGTAAATGGAACGTAGTTTACAAGACGCATAGCTATAAATTCATAGGCAAACAAAGGAAGTAGAAAATGTTTTAATGATATGATTCCAGTATACAGAGGGTTTTTTAAGTTAAAGATTAAAGGTAAATATTACAGCATTTCAAAGTATTTGAAACAACTTGTTTTTTTTAATGTTAAATGTTAAACATGTAAGACTTAATTTTAACACATTTCAAATTAATTATAAAAAAAAATATATATAAAATGGCAACTATTTTTTAGAGGAAAATCCACTACCAAAATAATAATGATTTTGGTCAGTAATACCAGCAGCTTAAGATTTATTACCCCACCAAAGGCACAAGAAAAACCTGTGGCAAACTCCTTTAAACATACAAAATGTTGAGGCAAAACCAATGAAGATGTTCAAAGCTAAAACTCGTATACAAAAAAAAAAAAAACTCATTATCGCCACATACAACAGGTTATTGCATGCCACAAACCATGAAGAGGCTCTTTAACACAAGGCTCTATACAAATATTTCTACCATTTTTTTTTTGTTTCAATAGGTCTGTATTATTTAACTTAAAGTCATAGAGAAGAGAAGACAAAATAAAACACGATATAAATACTTTGATATCCTAGTATTATAAACAATTTATTACCAGTTTCGTAAATATGAATTTAAGGAGTGTTCAGTTTTTCCTACACTATAAAGGAGTGTAGTCAGCATAATATAAAAATAAAAAAAAATTATTGGTTTTCTTAAATTGAAGCTTTCAATTACGTGTTATAAAAGAAGGTAAGTAATTTAATACTGCCATAAAAAAAACAGCGAAAATATATATGTAGTCAAATGATGTAATAAGTTATAAGCAACAAAGAGAAGAAAACCAAGACAAGATTCACCTACATTTCATGGGATGGTTGCTGCTGGCCTCATGACATGGGTAATAGACAATATTGTCTAATAAAAATTGTAAGTAATTGGAGGCATAAGTAGAAGATATTTATGGATAACAGAGACTATTTCAGTAAATAAACTTCACAGTTATGAATAACTGACACATTTTCTATGAAGAAAATTCACAGTTATGGATAACTGAGACATTTTCTATAAAGAAAATTGTCAGTAATACACAACTGAGACATTTCTTATTAAGCAAATTGTCAGTGATGGATAACTGAGACATATTATATAAAGAAAATTGTCAGTTATGGAAAACTGAGACATTTTCTATGAAGCAAATTCACAGTTATGGACAACTGAGACATTTTCTATAAAGAAAATTCATAACTGAGACATTTTCTATAAATCAAATTTACAGTTATTGATAACTAAGAGATTTTCTCTAAAGAAAATTGTCATTTTCTCTAAAGAAAATTGTCATTTATGGATAACTGACACATTTTTTATGTAGAAAATTCACAGTTATGGATAACTGAGACATTTTATATAAAAAGAAATCATAACTGAGAAATGTCCTATAAAGAAAATTCACAGTTATGGATAACTTAAACATTTTCTATACAGAAAATTGTCAGTAATACACAACTGAGACATTTCTTATTAAGCAAATTGTCAGTTATGGATAACTGAGACATATTCTATAAAGAAAATTGTCAGTTATGGATAACTGAGACATTTTCTATAAAGAAAATTCACAGTTATTGATAACTGAGACATTTTCTTTAAAGAAAAATGTCATTTTCTCTAAAGAAAATTGTCATTTTCTCTAAAGAAAATTGTCATTTATGCATAACTAAAACATTTTTTATAAAGCAAATTGTCAGTTATGGATAACTGAGACATTTTCTATAAACAGTTATAGATAACTTGGTTACTTCTTGTAAAGAAAGCTCACAGTTATACATTTACTATTGCAGAAACCACATTTCTGCTAATATCCCTTTATAGAAAAGCATCTAAATATTTGTTATTACTGAAATATTAAACAGGAAATTCTACAAACAACTACAAAGAAATAGTAAAAAAAAAATATTTATGTAACTGAATTAAGTTGATGAGTCTATACAAGTGAGAAGACCCTGCAGTAAAACATGTTAGATTGTTAGAAAAACATGTACAACACATTCATAAATGTTAAATGGAAAACTGCAGTGTTGTTGCAACTTTAACAATAACAACCCATCTTCTTTACGTACATACACATATACATTTAAACTTTTTGAACTACATGTTGCAAAGCAGATGCCTGCTCCTACAACACAACAAAATAGACAAATTGTCTTGGATTAAGATGTTGAACGAGGACAGAATTGAACAGGAAATGTTTTTCATGCATTTATACAAATCATGTAAATTTACAACAATTTACAAAGTTAGAAGCAATATTTTTAACTACTGAGGCTTTGTTTGGAAATTTGTATGAAAATACAAGACAATATTCTCAATTAGTATTTGATGTTCATTTCTAATTCAGAAACAAGGCATTTAAACAATATAAAATAAATTGCCTCATTGTGACTTTACAAAGAGAAATTATTGTTAAGAAAACAATTTGCCAGCAGCATAATATAGATTACTAAAGCTAATTTCTTCAGAAAATCCTTTTATTATGAATTTTTAAATCATACCCAAATTTTCTCTATGTGCAGTTTATTTTATATTTTTTTATTTATTTAATTTTATCCCCTCTAATCTGAAAATAAGTAATTCATGATACGAGTTTCATGCGAGTTCCTTTCCATTAAGGAAACCGGTTTCTATTCGTATTTTTCGTCTTCATATTCTTTTCACTTATGAACTGCAAATGCGATTACTGCCAGTGGTTGAGCGGTTGTGTGTTCATATAGATGTTTGGACAGATGGACTGATCTGACTTGCATTTGGTTGGTTGGTTGAATGACTGGATATGTTGCACATAATAATTACAAGTATTTGGTTGCAAGCAGCAGCTGATGAAATACTATATATTAAATTGTGTGTGCCTTCTGCCACTTTGTTTTCAATCTTATAGGTCGTCGTCGTTTGTTTTAAGCAGTTGCAAGAACAATTTTGCTCTTTAAGAATTCATTAAAAGAAACGAAAGCAAATACACAAAAGACAGATGATGACGAGGATTTTAATTTCCTCATTTTCTGTTTCCATTTAAAACAAGAAACCATAAATAAACAAACATGTGTTTAAGTGTTTCTTGACCGTAGATGCATTTGGATTAATTTTTAAAGATTTTTTCAAATAGTTATTAAAAAATAAGAAAAATAATTTCCTCAGTTATACGTAACTGTGAATTGTGCTTATAAAAAAGTTCTTTAATTAATCTTGACTGTGAATTTTCTTAATAATAATGACTCAGTTAATTTAACTGTGCATTTCCATTATGAAAATTCTTCAGTTATCCTTGACAGTTATTTTTTTAACATAAAATTTCTCAGTTATCCTTAACTGTAAATTTTCTTAATAAAAAATGTGTCAGTTATACTTAACTATGAATTTTCCTTATAGAATTTTTCAGTTATTTTTAACTGTGAATTTTATTTATAAATAATCCTAAACTGGGTATTTCCTTTTTAGAAAATTCCTCAGATATCCTTAACTGTGAATTTTCTTTATGAAAAATGTCTCAGTTATCTTTAACTGTGATTTTTATTTATAAAAAATGTCTCAGTTATTATAAACTGTGAATTTTCCTTTTAGAAAATACGTCAGTTATCCTTAACTGTAAATTTTCTTAATAAAAAAATGTGTCAGTTATACTTAACTATGAATTTTCCTTATAGAATTTTTCAGTTATTTTTAACTGTGAATTTTATTTATAAATAATCCTAAACTGGGTATTTCCTTTTTAGAAAATTCCTCAGATATCCTTAACTGTGAATTTTCTTTATGAAAAATGTCTCAGTTATCTTTAACTGTGAATTTTATTTATAAAAAATTTCTCAGTTATTATAAACTGTGAATTTCCTTTATAAAAAATGTCTCAGTTATTATAAACTTTATAGAATATTCCTCAGTTATCCTTTATTGCGGATTTCCTTTTTAGAAAATTCCTCATTTATTCTTAACTGTGAATTTTATTAATAAAAACTGTTTCAGTTATCCTTAACTGAAATTTTTCTTTATATAAAATTCCTTTGTTATGCTTGGTTTTCACTATGTCAGTTTTGTTGTCAAATTGTCCAAATTGTTGGTAATTTCATAACAATTTAGACAATTTGACAACAAAACTGACATAGTGAAAACCAAGCATTACCCTTAATTGTGAAGTTTTCTTATAAAAAATTCATCAGTTATCCTTAACTGTGAATTTTCTTTATACAAAATTTCATCAGTTATTTTTATTTATGAATTTCTTTTATAGAAAATTTTGCATTTATCCTTAACTGTGAATTTTCGTTAAAAAAATTCCTCAGTTATCTTTAACTGTGAATTTTTTATATAGAAAATGCCTGCATATTTTTTTTGTAGAAGATAACACAATCTATTTATTTGGACAAATATTCATATTCTTTTAAGTCTTCGTTTATATGGACTTTGCAGTCATGCCACCTTAAACATATCTCAATCTTGTCAAACAGGTGGAAATAAAGATTTAACGAAAATAAAAAGATAATTACGTTAAAAATTCCATACAAAACAAACAAGAAACAAAACAATAGTAAGCGTTAACATAATGTTTATGCCTCCAAAGCCGGTATTTTACTAATAGTGCAACATCTTCAAACAAATAAACCTTCTCAACTGAACATCTGCCTCTGCATAACATAAAATAACATACAATCCACAAACTTTAACTCTTTTAACATTTACCATTTTCACTTAACAGAATCTTCTCATGTTAAGTCATTATTATAGTTTAAATAAATTGAGCATTTTTAACAGTATTTTCCGGAGTAAATACAGCTGGTTTGCTTTAAAAATCATAACCTATCTCTCACACATTCAATGCCTCCCCTGCTTTGCGTTTAACTTTATTTACTGTTGTGTTATTTATGGCTGCTTACAATTGTCTCTTTGTAGTTTTTGTTGCTGTTAATCTTTAAAATTTTATCAGTGGCATGAGTTTCCAATTTCCAACGACAATCAACCATAACCTGCCTCAACCTCTATTAAGTGGAGGCTTAACATTTATTTAGCTGGTTTGTTTGTTTGCGAGTGCAACACACACACACACACATAAAATATTTGAAAAAGGAAATGGAAATTTAAGTGAAATATCGAAGTAAATTGTTTAAAGTTTATGATTGTGCTTCCAAAAAAATGAGATAGCAGTGAGTCTTAGGGAGTGAGGAATTTTAAAGATGCGGTCACACTTGCCAAATATTTACTTTACACTTTTTTTACAACAAATTTGTTTGACGTTGCTTACTCTTACAAAAGATTTGCAAGATATTAAATATATGTTTTGCTTTGGCCTAATTTTTTTTTTAGTAAATAAACAAGTTTAAATATATTTTATGTAGTGGTTACGTCTTTTTCGGCAAATATTTGCCAAGTGTGACCGTAGTACAGATTTGTGATGTTTAAGATCTGTAGATTGCTGGCATTGATTGTTAGTAAAAGATTGTTAGAATCTGCAGCTGTGGTTTGCGGTGTTATTAGAAAGTATGTTTGTTATGTTTTTTAGGACATTAGTGCAGATATATGGTAAGTTAAGGGGCTATTTAAAGAGTCTTGAATCATTGCTACTGAGTTTGCACTTCCAAAGAGTTTTGCTTAAATAACAAATAATATTATTGTCAGAGTCCATCATAAAACCAATATGGACATATGGCATCTAATTATGGGGTACTGCATGCGCATCTAACATCCAAAAGCTTCAAAGAAGACAATCTAGAATATTACGACAAATTGTCTGCGCCCCATGGTATATACATAATGATATTATCCACAGAGATCTCAGAGGAAATTAAAAAATATTCAATTAGCTTCATCGATAAACTAATGGCCCACCCTAACTACCTCGCTCGGGGTCTGCTTTAGTTCGAAGGTCACCAGAGGCTAAAAAGAACCGATACTTTGAGCCTAACTAGAAGACATTTTTAAAATTTGAATACAGCAGTTAGTGGTTACATTGGTAACAACTAATAAACAACAAGTAGAATTAAGATTTGAATACATATTGTAAATTTCAAAAAGAAAGATTCAATAATAAAAAAAAATAAAAAAAAAAATTATTGTCAGCAACATGTCAATATTTCAAAAGTTCAAAATCATTAATACAAAATGTTTTTAATTATTCACAACGAACACAAACTGTCAGACATAACTGAAAACATTCATAATTTAAAATCACAATAAATTATCTTAAACACGTACCATATATATTTAACAATTAAAATGACATTTGTGTTAATAGATTCGTTAGAAACTTAAACTATAGTAAAACGTACCAAAAACAAAAAAAAAAAAAAGTTAAACCTTAATTGAAATGTAAGACGAACATCGTCTATTCAGCTCGCTAAACATTCCAACGGTCAGCATCACATTAAGATTTTAACGATATTTAATAAATTTTGTGTTTTAGCTGTAACTTTTTTTGTGTCTATTTTTTTTTTTTTTTTTTTGTTTCAAGCATTTTGTGACAATTTATATGACTGACACACGTTTAGAGTTTAACTCATACTTTAGCTGTAGTTCAGTTTGTCATACTTAGACATAAAAAAAATGAATGTCACGTACTTGTTAGAAGTGTTCGTTTAACATGTGTTTTATGTATGAAATACTCTGAGGCACAAAATAAAAAAAAAAAAAAAAAAAAAAAAGTTATGTTTCTTTGGTGTGTTTGGGGCAAGGGTCTACATACGTTTCTGTTTAAACTTTGCCTTAGTGCAAGTTAAGAAAACGTAAGTTAGAGTCATAAAAATAGGAAATAAGTGTGTATTTTTTATTGTTTGATAAATTACTTTTCTACTGGCTGGCCAAAAATACTAACTAGGGAATTAGCAGTTAATATTTAATCAGTAGCAAAAAAAAAAGTTTTATAAAGCCAGGGAAAGAAAATAGAGCTGCTGTCAGCAAGAATTAAGAGTTATTGTTTATGAGTGTTAAAGCTAATATAAATAATAATGTGGAATTTTATATTAAAGTCTCTAAATTTAAAATTTAGGACTAATATAAACAATCTTTTATCTTAACCATTGTGTTATACCCCACCATATTGCTATCATCTTATATATTATTAATGACTATCAATTATTTATGACTCTTCTAATAATTTCCGCCTCATAACCCTACATACATGCTTTTATATTCTTTATCTTTCTTTAACCATCATTATTTTTATCTTTCCATCTTTCTATAAACAAAAAAAAATAGGTCATCAAATGTTGCTGTTACTGTTTAAGCTACTGTTTGCCACATGCCAAGAAACACACACTCACAAAAAAAACCCGTAAACATGTAAATTATTTTTCAATTTAGGTCAATAATTGCGGTTAATGGCATTTTATATTTCTATATACGACATACATACTCGTACATCTACATATATGTGTATTCATGTATGTTAGCTATGTACATATGGCGGTATATTTCTTTAATATCACATTTATTCAAACATAATTTTTTTTGTTTTTGCCATAAAATTGACTAAACAATTGGAAAAATAAACAACTTTCGCCACACTTGCTGGTTGATTGGATTCGCATAGGATGGGCTTACAGATGAGACATTATGAGTGCATGTTGTTAACCGCCTATAATTACACAGTGTAAAAAATTATTAGAGTTTCATTAGCGAAAAATGGAATTGCATTGTTTAAAAGAGTGTAATGTACAAAATACACAGCTTCATACAAGTGGAACAGTCTAACTTTAAATTCTTTATACAGGAAAATTAAAGCCTCTTTCTTAGTCCTCTTATGGCCGAATTCTCAGTCATTAGTTAACCATTGGTAAACTAATATACTAACGGTTCTTTAACTAATACTTGTTATTCTTATGGCAAACTAAGCATTGCGAATAAAGAATCATTAGTTAAGCCTTTGTCATTAGTTAACTAAAGACTGTGAATTCGGCCATTATACTTAAAAAATATTGAAGTAAACTAAAGCCTATTAGCCCGCAACATATTAAATAATAGTGGCTCTATTAGACTAAGAAGAATGGTTACAGCGGATCTGAGCCGAAGACAATAAGGAAGAATGCCTACTTAATAAATAAAATAAACAATGGTCAAATAATTTTCGTCCGGCACTGGCTGGACTAAATAATTAAAATTCATTAGATATAAGATTTGCAATACTTACAATAAATAAACAGAAGTAGTAGAAAAAAATCTTTTTCCAATTTTAACTTCACCTTAATCTCAATTTTTTATACAGTTAAATTTTGGCCTCAATTTTAATTTCAAATTTTATTTAAAATCATTACTTTTTATACAGTCCAATTTCAGCTTCAGGCTTAACACTTTATACAGTCCAAGTCAAAGTTTTGCTTCAATGAGAGTTTTTTATATAGTAAAATTTTAGCTGCAATCGAAATTTTTTATACAGTTAATTTCACCTCAATCGTATTTTTTTATACAGTCCAAAATTTAGCTTTAATCGTACAACTTCATGCAGATTCAATCGTAGTTCATTATACTGTTAAATTTCATTTCAATTGTTGTTTTTATACAGTCCGAATTTACCTGCAATCGTAGTACTTTATACAGTTCAATTTTAGCTACAATCTAGTTCTTTATAGAGTCAAATTTTTGATTCAATAGGAGTTTTTACTTCATACTGTTAAATTTCACTTCATTCGTTGTTTTTTATGCAGTTCAAATTAAGGCTCAATAATAGTACATTATACTGTCCAATTTTATAAAGTAAAATTTTTGCTTCAATAGGAGTTTTTTACGTTCCAGTTTTGGCTTCAAGAGAAGTTCTTTAATGGTGAAATTTTAGATTTAATAGTACGAGTTTATACAGTCTTATTTTAGCTACAAACTTTACCCTTAATTGTCGTTTAAACTTTAAACATAATTCTTTATGCAGACCATTTTTATCTTTAATCGTAGTTCTTTACACAGTCCATTTTTGGTTATAAACTTCACCTTCAATTGTAGTTCTTTCCACAGTTAATTTTTAACTTTAATCGAAGTTCTTTATACAGTCTATTTTTAGCTTCAATCGTTAGTTATTTATTCAGTCCAATTTTATAGATTAAAATTTTTGCCTGAATAGGAGTTTTTTATACCGTCAAGTTTTATCTTGAATATAATTTCTTTCACAGTCAAATTTTAGCTTTAATAGTAGGTATTTATACCGTCTAATTTTAGCTTCAAACTTTGACTTCAATCATAAATCTTTGAACAGTCCATTTTGATCTTCAATCGAAATTCGTTATTCAGTTAATTTTTAGCTTCAATCGTAGTTCTTTATACAGTCCATTTTTAGCTATAAACTTCGTATTTAATTGTAGTTACTTATTCAGTTAACTATTAGCTTTAATCGTAGTTCTTTATAAAGTCAAATTTTTGTTTCAATAGGAGCTTTTTTATACAGTCAAGTCTTAGCTTCATTCGAAGTTCTTTACAAAGTCAAATTTTTGCCTCTATAAGAGTTTTTTATACAGTCAAGTTTTAACATGAATAGAACTTCTTCAAGTCAAATTTCAACTTTAATAGTAGGGGTCTATACAGCCTTATTTTAGCTAGAAATTTTGCCTTTAATTGTAGTTCTTTTTTTTAACTACAAATGCAGTTTGTCCATTTTTGACTTCAATAATAGTTGTTTATACAGTCCATTTTGATCTACAATCGTAGTTCTTTATAAATTTCAGTTTAATTTTTTATTTTATTCAGTTAATTTTTAACTTCAATAGTAGTTTGTTATACAGCCTAGTTTAAGTTTAAAGTGCAGTTTTTTATACAGTCCAAATTAAGTAGCAATCGCAGTTTTTGTAGAGTTAAATTTAAACTTCAGTCACAGTTATTTATACTGAACAATTTCAGCTTTCATTTTAGATTAAAAAACAACGGTGAACTAAATATGTAAAATTCAGAAATTGGGAATCTCCCAGTCTACCCAGAGGGGGGACAACATTATTGAAGAACATTCTGAGAAGACCATTGGCCTTATCGATTCAAAAACTTATTAAAATGTTCCTTATGTTGAGAGAAAGTATTCGTTCTATTATGAGTAATAAAAAGAATGTAACAATTTTACGCAAAATCTTGACATTGAAAATTTAAATATCTCAGAAAATTCACTTACAGTGTACAATTGCCTAAGAAAACAACCGCAAAGTAACATTAGATCATTGAATAATTGCCAAATAATTCAAATTTCATAAACTGCTTGCCGGCACTTGTTGAAAGTTTGTTATAAAGCGACCGTTGCTGTTAGTTAATATGGACTTTGATCCAAAGATCTTGTATCATTTGCTTACATAGTCCAGTATATGAGTACACTGAAAATGTTCAAACACTTCGTTATGGCTCAATGATTTCAAATTTGTGTTCATGAGTATTCAACTACATCCAGGAACATTACTTTGCTGTCACTTTTTTGACGAAAATTTTACACACTAACTTGCAATTTAACTGATGAAATTTTTGAACAGAGATCTTAGGTTTTGCATACACAAGTTAAAATATTAAATTTGAAAGGCTGTTAATCTCCAGAACTATTCAACACGCATCTCAAAAGCACAATATTGTGAACTTGCACTAATGTTTTGCGATACCTTTGAAATGCAAGGCTTCCTAGTACAAATTTACTAAAACAGCTTTTCGTTTCATGTACAATTTTCTATTTACCAAAAATTCACTCCAACTTCCATATTTTAAATAAAATCTACTATTTCCGTTATATCTTCAAAATACATAAATAGTGACCTTGTTTGCAAAAAAAAAACAAATTGAATTCAATATATTGATTTTAATTTTGGGATTCGATTACTAACAAATTAACATTGAAACAAAACCATATTTAAGTAGTTAAAAATTAATTTGTTTAAAACCATATTTCTTTAAGTGAAGCATACTTGAGCGGCAGACGAGTGTGTCTGTCTGTCTGTGGTGGCTGGTTGGCAAAGTCGTCTTTATCATTTTATTATTATTACAAATGAAGTATTGAAGATTGTACAGATATACAGCTATGGACAGAGAAATAGCGCTATTTATTTATTTCTTTTTTTTTTCTCGATGTACTAACGTTTTTCTTCAGGACCAATCACATTAATTGTAACCTACACGGTTGACTAAGAATCACTTCCTGAGTCGACTTAACTATGTCCGTCCGTCCGTCCGACCTATTGGCTGGCTGGCTGTTCATGTAAAGTTTGTGCGCAGAGTACTGGTCGAAATTATGAAGATATTTCAATAAAATTTGGCGCATGATATTTGCTCGGTCCACGGACGGATGTGATTGAAACTGGTGGAAATTGATGCCTTATTTCACCTGGTCCCCATACAAATGTCCTGCCGAAATTGGGGTTTACCGATCATAAATGTTTTAATTATGCAAGTATCCAAACAAATTTCATCACAAATGAGTGGTAAATGAAGCTAAATCAAATCTACAAATTTTGTCCATATCAGTCCATAATTAGTCGTAGCTCCCATATAAGGCCCACTTCCGAAAATCACTTTAAAGAGCAAACACAAATATGTTTCGTATATATACATATAATACGGTACAATTTTATGACGATCGGTCCATAATTAGTCGCAGATTCCATATAAAGCTCACTTCCGAAAATCACTTTAACGACTATAAATCTCTTCCAAATGTTGTTATCCGATTAAAATTTAATAAAAAATAAGTTTCATATGTACAGAAATTATGACACCCAATTTTATAATGGTTGATCCATAATTAGTCAAAACTTCCATATAAGACCCTCTCCAAGCCATATGTGTCCGAAAAGAGTCTTTTCTGACACCATTTCCGGAGCGTTAACGCTCTTGATGAGCCCAAAAAACAATCATAATTGCTCCGAAAACCTTCATAAAAGATGGTCATTACATTCGAAAATGGTCCGTCAGAAAGAGCTATTAGATAATGTCAGAAAAGAGTCTTTTATGAGGGTTTTTGGGCTCTGAAAGAGCTTTTAGATAATGGCAGAAATGAGTATTTTAAGAAGGGTTTTATGGGCTCTGTGTAATCTTGTTTTTATCATTCTTGTGTGGTACAGCTATGTTTTTTTTTTTGTTTGTTCAAAGCCCAAATAACAGGACAACAACCCTTTGGTACACACATAATTAAGTGGAATTTCTGAGTCATACTGCCTGCCGGCTCAGGACAGTAACAAGGAAATTTTTTTTTCGCTCCGAAAATGCTCTTTTGTTGGATTCTTTTCTGACTTCTCTTTCGGAGCGCTCCTAGAATGGTAAGCTGGGATACTGCGTGCCGACTCAGGACAGTAACAAGCTAATTTTTCTTTCGCTTCGAAAATGCGAATAAAAAATAGTTTGACTCTTTTCTGACTCCTTTTTCGGAGCGCTTCTAGAATGGTATGCTGGGACGTTTGGCACATTGATGGAATATTGGTGTGCTATTTCTCTGTCCATAGCTGTATGTATGTATCTGCTGTGTTTATTAGTTATTTTATTGCCTCCGTTCCGTTTGTTGACTCTTCCACATACAAAGTCTCGTACACACACACACACTTGACATTCACACTGAACAGTTTGTTTAACGTGAAATGTAAGTTGAGGCTTAAAGTTTTGCCTTTTAGTTGGTTGGTATTTGAGGTTTAATAAGAAAAATAAGTAATTTTGCAAAAGTAATGAAAGTACACTACAGCAATAATATAATGAAAGTCAGCATATCAGCTGCATTCAAACCTATTCAAACTTTATTAAAACCATTCGAAATATTGTTGAATTATCCTGGGTTAGTATGTTTTTTTTTTTTTTTTTTTTTTGTAAAAATTTGTATTGAACCGTATTTCAAATCTTAAACAGCATTTTTGAAATAACAATGCTGCCTCTATAAACTGTTTTAAAAGCCTTAATATATAATACTACACTGCTTTCTGAAATGAAATCTCTTTGGTAGCATAACTTTTTAAGTAAGCTGGACTGATTTTACCCACAAATCTTAAACTTTATGCCCCAGCATATTTTCATATACAATGTTATAGTCGTTCTGTAGAGTATTTTGCAGCAGGCTTTGCTCTCGCTAGTTTCTTAATTTGTTTTTTTTTTAATTCTTCTTTCAAATCTGCATTCATAATTAGCGCTTAATTGATTCTCTATTAAATAAAGAATCTTCATTGAATTAAATTTATGTTTAAACAATTATAATCCAAGGTCAATAACGCAGTTAGTGGTTTTTATTTATAAATACCCGATATACTGCATAAATGTGCACGTTTGCTTAATTATAAATTTCTTAGGGAGTTGTAAATTAATTGGTTTAAAAGAAATTTATTAAGGTCATATATATAATATAAATTTAAATAATGTTTGATGTTTTCGGCTTTAATTAATTAACGAATTGAAAGCAAAGAGTTCACTTGGTATAAGACAATTAATAATTATTGACAGCGATAAGCTAATATATAATACGAGTATTTTATTTGTATTTAGTCGTATATAGAGAAACCTGTTTACAATATTATTATTGTTGAATTCACAAATGCTGTTGTATGTTGTAGGGGAGAGGGGGGCACCTTAGAACAGTTTTTGCTTTCAAGTCACATAAAAATTTATATTTCTGAATTCTTGACTTTTTACATAATTTAACTAATATATATATAGGGAAATAAATTTTAGTTCGATTTATTTTTTTTTATTTTTTTTTTATGGATGAAGTCATTGTCTTCAAATGTGCCCACCATACGGGGCAGTTTTGAACGGCAATTTTTTCTTGTAGCGCTTATGTTCAAAAATAACATAAACAGTTATATTTTTTATATATATAATAAATTCGATTTATTTTTTAAGAAAAACATAAACATTAACAATTAAAAAATAAAAAAAAATTCAGATCAAAAATAATTTTTATATTATGAAGACGGAAAAAGCCTTGCAATTTCAGGTGACATTACATTTTCCTTTAAAGCATCATGAGCAGCATTGGATTCGTCATGTGCAGAAAATAAGAGAGAATCAACAATGTGTGGTACTTCGGTTGATAAATTAACATGTTCAAAGGTGCCCCCTTAATTTCTTCACGGATATTTATAATAAATATTTTTTTTTTTACATAAATATCAAATAACTTTACTTAATTTTGTTTGAAATGAATTTTGGACTGCAATAAATTTCTTTCACGAAAGAAAACGATCACTGAATACTTCTTACACTCTTACAAAAAAAAAATAAAGAGATTTACAATGGCACTGGCGAAAACTTGTTCACCCAACTACATTCAGTCGACAACTGAAAAAATTAGCAAAAGTTGTTGACGTTGCTAGAAAACAAGGTTGCCATGTGAAAAACTCGGTTAAGGGTCGGAATAAATGTTAAACTGAGATTTTATCAATATTGTTCAAAGGTGCCCGGGTATAAACGTGTCCCGTCTCCTCTACATTGTATGATACAACTATTTGATTGTGTACACAATTTTGTGCAAAGTCGTATGTTTATGTTGTCAAACTTTCAAAATGACAACAGAAAAATATTTAAAAAACAAATATAAAAAACTCAAAATATTAAGATTTTTCAGATTAAAACGTATCATAGAATTTTCAACAATATCCACTATTTAAATTTGTTGCTTATTAAATTTATTTTTTTGTTTTAAATTTGTTAATCAGTTTTTGATTTGAGTGTTACCGTTTGGTTATTTTTTAGATGGTTATAAACTATGGCGCATATTCAGAAATCGTAACTAAAGTCGAAACTTATTAAACAGAAACTAAAAAATAGTTCACAAATAGTTAAAGATCTTATTCACAAATCATAACTAACTTAGCAACTGCTTTCAGCTGTTAAATGAAATGCAACACTGCATTTAGTAGATTTTTGTTGACGAAAAACACATCTCTAGTTTGTTTTCTTTTTTTTTGTAATTTTTTTGGTCAAAATTTACACAATTAGAAAAGAAAATAAGGTAAGTTTATTATTATTGTTAGTAAAAATATGTATTTATTGCTTTGTGGATTTTAGAGAGACTCAAATTGGTCGCCAAATGAAAAAACTACATTTAAAGAATTGGTGGCCAAATATGTTAACATCATCGACGACAAGAAATAAAATCAATCAGCTGTTCTTTAAATGTATTTGTTAGTTGACATTTAGTTACAGCTTTACCCATAATTAAGTTGTAACTTTTTGTGCTGACAGTAATCAACTAAGAATTACTTAAGTTGGTACTTAACAAAGTTTAAACTTAGTTATCATTTCTGAATATGCGCCTATGTAGTTAAAGAAGCCACTACAGTGTTTCAAAGTTTTCCTAATTGATTGAAAATTATACGTCCATAAAGGATCTGCATACAGAGTGCTCAATACATTTATACTTTTATTCCAATTTGTTATCGTCCAAGTTACAAAGCTCCTTGTACACAAAAGTTTCATCACATGTTTACATTTACTATGAGCGTCAAAATAAAGTCAACACCAAATATTTTTAAAACAAAAGATTAATTATATTTTAGTTTTTAAAATAATTGTTTGACCTTTTAGTTTTTATTAAAACTACATATATCCTTATTATGCTTGTGTTCAAAATTGTTTTATTTTTTTATTTATAATATTGTCCGCTATTGTGTTTCAAAAATGTGTAGCATCTTTAGGTAAATAAATACTCATACATACATAAAAATTAACAAAATTTTCAAAAAACCCCATACAAAGACTACTTCCGAAAATCACTTAAATGCGCATAAATTTCTTGTAAATCTCCATAATAGGTGATTTGGTGGTGGGTATATAAGATTGTCAGTGATAAACTTACAATATCTACTTGGTCATCGTAACAATTCCAATGTTGTCGCTAAGTTGACAAAATTTCAAGTCAGATGACAAGTCAGGATGGAATCGTTCATAATAGTAGTTCCCTATGTCGTAGGAATAATGTTAATTTAGTTGATATACTCAGCTAAAAGGTTTCTTTCATTGCTAAAGAGGGAGATAATGAAGATTATTTTGTTTTTTAACTTCTAGCTTTTTTAATTGTTGTAACTGAATTCATTTTCCTTAAATCTATTTAATTTCTCTATTTAATTCATTATGCACAAAAGCTTATAGGTACTTAAATTTAGTATTTTTCCTCTAAATTTTATTACCTTGATTTTCCTTTAAAACATGCACGTTCATGTTTCAAGCAACAGGAAATACTTGTGCATTGCTTTTTAGCATGACATTTTATTTGCAGTTTAGCATAAATATAAGAATAATATGTACGAGTATACAATGGAAAACTAAAACTATAAAGCACACTAACAAGACAGGCATAAAGAGAAGAGAAAAGAAATGATTTATAGTTTTGAAGATTTATACAATATAAAATATTAAAAAAATATATTTATTTATGTTAAATTTCCTGAATAAATTAAGTTTATTTATTATAATTGAGTGAGGAAAAATGCGTGAAAAATTAAAGAAAAACAAGTAAGAAAGTATAATCAGTATAGCCTGACCATTTAATACCCTACACCCAGTATATGTATAAAACAGTTATATAGGAGATATACCTCTGGTGGACCGATCATCCAAAAATTTAGTATCATGATGTCTGTGAATATAAGTATTATATGTGTTAAACTTTATCTCGATATAAATACTGAAATGCCAAACAACACTAAACAAAAATAACATGACAGCATGACGCGACTCACACGTGATCTGTCAAAAAAGGCTATTGAAAAAAGTATCTCTAATTGAATCACCCTCATTGAACACAACAGAGTTTTTACAAATTATTAAACATTTAGACTTCTTGGGATCAGGTCGTAGACCATTAGCTGATGCCCAATTATTTATTGTATTTAAATCATAATTTAGATCAATTAGAACAATTTAGATAAAGTTGGATATGCGAGTGAGGCGAATTTGTTCTGATTAGTGAATAGAGAAGTGGACCGAGTATAGAGCCTTGTGGAACACCCCTCAATAGTATAAATGGGTTAGAAACTGTTCCATTATTTGCAACCGATTGAAAACTGTTAGATACACGCACAGAAAAAACATGGTTGGACATGGTTACGACAACTATACTGTGTTTTTGGTAACAATATATTGTTGTGATACACAAATAACTGTTATTTTAATTTGCTTTTAACAATATTTTAGTTACTATAAAAATTTGTATGTTTATCGCAATTATAAAATGGTTCAGTGAAACATAATTATTTTAAAAAAAATTTTACCACAACTATTGAAACACATTATGTTATTTACAACTATTTAAACTTATAAATAATCAGTAAATGATAAGTTTCTATATTTGTACTCATATTATGTTTCAAATGCAAACAAAATATGTTTAATTTTATTAATATTTTGTTTTTACCATTTGTAGAATGCTTTTGCATCAGTTCAGTAGTTTGACTGCATGATATCGGGTTATTTAGTGGGATTTAAATGTTTCAATAATTAAAAATAAACAATTCACATTTAAAATATAAGAAATATTACTACAAAATACACCATTTTCACAGAAGTATAAAAACCCTAAAGAAAGTGTACATAAAAGAAATAATGTTAAATTTCTCAAAATAAAAATTTATTAAACATAACTAGATACAAATGTAATTATTTTATGTACGTTGAAAGTGGGCAAATATTTATTTCTATTTACAAAAATATTCAGCTTTATTATGACTGTCGTCTTCTTTTTACGACAACGACTCTTTCGTAATAGATTAAAGATAAAATTAAGTTGGTTTCTTTAATCTATTACGAAACAGTCGTTGTCGTAAAAAGAAAACGACAGTCATAATAAGGCTGATTAACTAGTGCTTGTAAGTTTTGTGTTTAAAAAATATGTTGAATAATTTCGATTATACGAAATACTAAAAAAATTGTGTCTTCATTAGAAATAATGTTTTAACTGGCACCATTGCATTCATATTATGATACTTATAAAATCATAATTTATTAAAAATAAATATAAAATGATATTAATTTAACATATTATGATAAAGTACTATCGAAATATAATTGATTTAAATCATAATATGATTATTTTAGATCATAATATGATTATTATATATCATAACATGATTACTGAATGAGAATTTTTCCTCTTGCGAATAATCATTATATGATCTAAAGTAATCAAGTTATGATATGTAATAATCACAATATGGTCTAACATAATCATATTATGATTTAAAGTAATCATGTTATGATCTAAAATTATCATATTATAATTTAAAGTAATCATATTATGTATGTTCTAAAGTAATCATGAAATTTTTTATAATTTTTTTTATTATTCCGAAGATTTACTTCTAGTTAAACATAAAATTTATTTGAAATTTATTTTTGTATACGGAAAGCTAATGTATTTAGAACATATAACAGAAGTATACAAAAATAAATTTCAAATAAATTTTATGTTTAACTAGAAGTAAATCTTCGAATAATAAAAAATTTTATAAAAAATAACATGATTACTTTAGAACATAATATGATTACTTTAGATTATAATATGATAATTTTAGATCATAATATGATTACTTTAAATCATAATATGATTAATTTAGACCATATTATGATTACTTTAGAACATAATATGATTACTTTAGATCATAATATGATTATATTATACCATATTATCATTACTTTATATCATAACATGATTACTTTAAATCATAATATGATTATTTTAGACCATATTATGATTACTTTAGATCATAATATGATTATATTCGACCATATTATCATTACTTTATATCATAACATGATTACTTTAAATCATAATATGGTTACTTTAGAACGTAATATTGTTACTTTAGATCATAATATGATTATATTAAACTATATGACAATTTTATGATTATATTAATTTATAATATAATGTTATAATATCAAATTATGATTAATAAGAAAATATTATGATGAAATGTTACGATGATAATTAATCATAATATGATATTTTATGTCACCTATATTCATCATAATATGTTTTGACTACAATCATAAATCTTATCATAACATGTTGCTCTTAGATTATATTTACCACAAACATGTTTTTTCTCTGCGTGTAAGTATGACAATACTAACTTTGAAGTTTTTAGAGAGACATAAAATATTTTCATTAGTTTCATTATCAGTGTTTCGAGTTAAACTGTGTCAAATGCCTTTGTATGACCAAGTAAAACCAGAAAAGTAACTTTATTATCATCCAAATATTTTCGTATGTTTTCAACTACTGTTGTGCAACTAAGCTGTGATCTAAAACCTGATTGTCTATCCGTTAATCGATTTCTTTCATAAATATATTTGATTATTTGCTCAAAGACCTTTGTGAGGTAAGAAAGGATAGATATTGGCCGGTATTCTGTATCAGCTTTAGAATGTACTTGGGAATGTACTTGTGGTTACAATTGTATTAAAAAGGTGATTGACAGAACGAATTGTTTTTGGTAATATAATTTTAATAAAGAAATAAAAAATGTTATCTAAACTGAATGTGTTGGATTTCACAGCTTGAAATCCCGCAACAGTATCAGTTAAACTGAAACACTGGTAGCAAAATATATTAGCAGGATTTGTAGGTGTCACAGCAGAAATTTAATCATAAAAATAATGTTTTATAGTGGATTGTAAAATATGAATGATTTTCTCGTTCAGTTAACGGAGCTGCTTTCCAATATAACGAATTTTTTTCCAGGTTTGCTTACTATAAATTGCTTTTATAAATTTATTACCATAGAAAATTCCTTTATCATGTCTAATTTTTGCAACAATTGCCTTTCTAGCTAAATGATAATAACGCTGTAAGGTGGGTGTTCTGTAAGAAACTAATTAATTTGTTAGTTATTTTTTCTTAGTTTGGTTTTAATATTAAAGTAAACTATAAAGAGAAGGGGTTAAAATTTCAACTTTTCTTTAGAAATTTATAAAATATATAACAAATACAATGAATAGAAATTTGTTTTGAGTAGCGGAAAAAAGAGATAATAGAAAATTTAATGAAAATTTATGACCATAATAAATTGTATAGCAAAAGAAAGGTAATAAACAATCAACGATCATGTTATGGTTGAACAACCCCTGATTAAATAAAAACTAAGGGCGTGAACAGTTTGTAGCTATGATAGTAAATGAATATGCCTACCCATAAAATATTGCCTAGGTAGTGGTTGTAAAGATAACAAATTAATTTGTTACAATTAAAAAAAATGGTTCAAAAGGGAGAATACGTAAACAAACATTAGGGGTATTCACTAGCATCACAAATTTGTAATAAAAACTATTAGTGAAAGAACTTTATTTAGTAAAATTGTACAATTGATTAAATATTGTACAGCTTAAAAAATATACTTAAAATTTGCTTCAATTGTTTATTAATATCATTTGAATATCCTTAATCTAGCCTTTCTTTAAACTATACTTATACAAACACTAGTGTGTATTTTAATAAATTTAAAAACAATAGGAATATCAAAATGTTTGTTTCAACTGGCATTGAAACAAAAATTAAATTAACATTGCAAACTCAGTTGCTTTCTTTCTTTTATTGGGAATCCTTGCAAGAGCAGTATGTTTGTATGAACTAAAGGTTTTCATTTCCATTTGTTTCCTTTTCTATTTATTTTCCTTGGGTTCTTTACTTCTTTTTTTTTTTGTGCTGCTATGGCAACATAACAATTGTTTGAATAATTTTGTAAACAACATTTGCCACGATTTCCATGCTGCTTTAACTTTTTCATTGTGAACAAAAAAGAAATTCTGGAAAATAATTCTTTTAAAATAACACCAGAAGAATTTTATTTTAGCTGCTTTAAAAAAGCGCTATCAAAGGTAAATTAGGCAGCTGCATTTGGTCAATACATTGGTAATGAAATAAGAGAGAAACGGTTTTTAAATTTAGTACTTGCTGTTTAAAGGCTATTTGCAGTTTCAGCTAGAGGCTTGAGAAGATGAGAAGCACAGACTTAGTGAATTGAAGTTGTCTCTGTCTTAAGCAGAACAGGGCGAGTCTAAAGCGGACGCTTAAGCAAAAAACCCTTAATTTCTGTTGTAATTCATACACCCAGAGTCTTTGACAGGAATCGAACTCTCAACTATCAAACTGATAGTCTAGTTTATGGGCGCAACCATGTCCATGATATGCATGACACTGCCTTAGTACGTCTCCTAACGGTGGCTTTCAGACAAGAACACTGAGACATCAACCAGTATAGCCATTTCCTTTCTCAGTTTGGTTTGTATCTCATTTTTTTTTCATCAACAATGACCTTATCACAACTAAGAACTTGCAATTTTTGAATTGGTATACTGTAGGCGATATGCAGAATATATTTGAAGAAGCAAATCCACTCATCTAAAGTTGACAACCCACATTCATATAAACTTTCCTTGCACGTAAATTTTTTCACTATTTTTAGGTCGTTCATATTTTTTGGTGATACATTAGAAATTGCCCTTTTTTGGAATGGCAGAATCCACAACACTAAATACCTGCCCGTCTAACATGGTCATATGAAACTGATGATGAACTTCATAATTTTTAAGTTTTGTTGGCTGTATTTTGGCTACTTGACTGTTGAATTTTTTTTTTTTTAAGAGAAGTAACATTCAAGCAATTAATATGCGTTACTTTCTTTAGAAAGGGGATAGTTGAAGAAGTAAAGGTGGTGAAAGTAGAAGAAATCTCTATATCACAACTCTGCAATTGCGCATTATGTTTGTTTTAGTGCCGCATTGCAGCGCCTCTGGTGGTGAGTAGGCGCATTATTCTTTTAAAGCTTGATTTTATAACCATTATTTTAATTATTTTACTTCCGTGCCGTTTAAATGCTATACCACCTTTTGACAAAGAAGTTTTAACGGCCTGCAGTAACGAGTGGATGAAGGCTTTATGTCTTTCCAAAGTACTCTTGATCCAAGAACTATGTATTTGTAAAGGCATCAAGCACACACCACAAACATATGTTGGTCGATCATGCACGCATTAAAATTATCAAAATTTTGTCGATAAGTTGAGTGGCCACTGCTTCCATCACAACCCCATTTGTAAAGTAAAGTAATTTTGTTAATATTGTTATTGTCTGTATTTGGAAAATCTTGAGACTGTGCAGCAAATATTCTGGTCACTGTGTGATCAAACAAACCTTGTAAAGGAACCTCAAACGAATGATCGGTAACCTAAAGTCCTTCTGGATAGCACAGTTTTTTCGCCGACCTTAGAACATCATAGGTGGAAATAGATTTGCATTTCTTTTTTTACAAGTTCGACCCTTGCTGGCCATGAGTGCCGACATACAATCTACAAACTTTTCACTTACTTGTTTATATTTGGCAAATTTTATGCTATTTACTTACATTAACAAACGCCATCTATTTTTTTCAATACTTTAAAAGTTTCTATTCATACTTCCACTCCCTCCTGGTCAAAGTTCAACTTGACTCACAAAATATACGGAGCAAAAAAAAAAAAAAAAAAAAAAAAAAAAAAAAAAAAAAAAGCACAAACTTGTTGTGGTCACTGATTTCACAGCGTAGAACAAACAGAAAAAAAAAACCGGGAATAAACAGAATTCCAACTAAAAACAAAGAAATTATCTAGAATTTTACACAGAAATTTAAACCAACCAAAAAAGATATACGGCGTAACCGAAAAAAACAGCTTAATGCGTTAAAAACTAGATACAGAGAGAGAGAGAGAGACAAAGAAAACCCGTTACACAAAAACTTAAGAGAAAAAACTTTAAGCTAAACTCCATGCCTAAAGTTTTTTGCATTGCAACAACTTTTTTTTTTGTTTATGTAACAACCACTGTCTATAGAAACTAAAGCAAAAGTATTGCAACAAAAAAAAAAATTGTTTGTTTTTTATAAGTTTAGTTCAGTTCAGTTTAGTTTAGTTGAGTTTTGGGTGTTTCCAAGAGTAAATTTTCTTAAGTTTTTTTTATTTTTCTAGCATTAGTTTCGTTTTGCTGCCATTATTGTTGTTATTTTCAAATATTTATTTTAGGTTTAAGTTCAAAAAGTAGTCTTTGTCATGCCACATGGCTGAAAGTTATTGAAATGGAATTATGTGACAATAGTAGAATTTGGCAAAAAAAAAAAAAAAAAAAGGAGTAGGGATTTTGAAATGCAGTGGGTCAAGTTTGCATTAAAGTTTTAAGAAAGCCAAATTTTCTTGGCATACAAGGTGTTTAGATAACAAGCAACGTTCAGTTTAATTCCATTGAGGTTTGTTTGTTAAAGTTTGTGTGCTTAATAATAGAATTTTTGTTGTTGTTTTTTTTAAATTGGCGAATTTTAAGTATTTAGCCACAATTTTAAATTTAAAATTATTAAAAAAAATTGTGTGCAAACAAGCAAATATATATACGTAGAACCCGATTTATAGACCCAAATGTGAGACTGAATTCATTCAAAAAAGCTGATAATTTTCAAATTCTCTGATGATCCTCTTTGAAATTGGGCCAGGTTTTTGAAGATTCTAAAGAGTAAAAATTAAGTTTTTATACAAGCATTTGGTATTGATCAAAACCTTAGGACTTAAAGATTGTTATTAGTGTAATAAAATAATTTCATAAATTTTCGAAACTTTATTTCTTTTAACTAAAAAAAAATATAAATTAAAAATGGTGACATTCATAATTGATGGCCTATCTACAGAACGTGGATTTCGTATTTAATAACTTGTATTTAATAACTTATATATCATTTTGTATCTATCATTGAATAATATAGCGTAAACAACATTTTTTTTTCTTCAAAAAATGTGGAATTTTGTGCCAACAAAGCGTCATATGCGAGAAGTTTTAAATTACTTCTTTAATTTAAAAAAAAAAAAGCTGATGCACACAAGGAGCACGCGTGGTTCAGAATTGCAAAATCAATGGGATCAACTCAAGCAGCATTTGTAATATATTTTGCGAGCAGCAGGATTCAATTGAAGCCGATAAACCTTAAAAGACGTTTTTGCATTGCCAAAACGCTTCTTTAACGCTATTAAATGACATCATTTTTGCACCGACCAACCAGACGAATAGATATCCATGGCGCTAAGGTAATGCTTTGTCTTTGGTCGGACAAAGACGGTACTATCAATGATCAAAATCAGCTGTTGACATCTGGCAAGACGATTACAGGGAACTTGGACCGAATGCAATTGCTTCGTTTAAATTGGCCGTGAACCGAAAAACGCCCAGAATAAGCGGCCAGACATGTAATATCCCATCATGACAACGCTCGGCCACATGTTGCAATACATTTTAAAACTATTTAGAAAGAAGTTGTTGAGAAGTTTTGCCTTGATTCATTCTTTGCCTCAAAAGATGAGCAGTTTTTTTTTAGTGCAAAATTTATATTTTGCCTGAAAGATAAAAAAAAGCTTCCTAGCTAACACTAAATAAATTTATATTTTATAAAATTTCCAAGAAAAACTAAAAATTTAAAAAAAAATTCTTATTGAAAATTTTTAAATTTTTGGTAGCCACAATTTGTAGTTTTACATCCTTTATCAAGATACTTAGTTTAAGTTTTCTAGCTGTTATAGTTTACAAGCCAGCCATATATCCTTTTTTCTTAATTTTAGGAAATTTCTCTAAAAATACTTTATTCTGCTTTATAATGAATTTATTTTCCGATATAACTGATTTTGGCATGTATAATATTTGTGAGAAAATTATGTTTTGCAATTTTTCTTATTTCTTATTAAAAATTTTAAAATTTTTGCTAACCACAATTTGTAGTTTTACATCCTTTATCAAGATACTTAGTTTAAGTTTTCTAGCTGTTATAGTTTACAAGCCGGCCATATATCCTTTTTTCTTAATTTTAGGAAATTTCTATAAAAATGCTTTCTTTTGCTTGATAAAGAATTTATTCTCTGGCATAACTGATTTTTAAATGTATAATATTTGTGCAAAAATTATGTTTTGTAATTTTTCTTATTTCTTATTAAAAATTTTCAAATTTTTGGTAGCCACAATTTGTAGTTTTACATCCTTTATCAAGATAATTAGTTTAAGTTTTCTAGCTGTTATAGTTTACAAGCCAGCCATATATCCTTTTTTCTTAATTTTAGGAAATTTCTATAAAAATGCTTTCTTTTGCTTGATAAAGAATTTATTCTTTGATATAACTGATGTTTAAATGTATAATATTTGTGCAAAAATTATGTTTTGTAATTTTTCTTATTTCTTATTGAAAATTTTAAAATTTTTGCTAAACACAATTCGTAGTATTACATCCTTTATAAACACACCAAGTTTTAGTTTTCTAACTTTTGTAGTTTACAAGCCGGCCATATATCCTTTTTTATTAATTTCAAGAAATGTCTACAAAAATTGTTTATTCTGCTACAAAATGAGTTTATTCTTTGATAACAATGATTTTGGCATGTATAATATTTGTTCGAATATGATTTTTTGCAATTTCTCATATTATTTATTACAGAAAATTTTCAAACTTTTGCTAACCACAATTTGTAGTTTCACATCCTTTATAAAGGCTTTAAATTGCGGACTAAGCCCTTTTCATGCTTGGATTCGCTGATTTAGGTTTGTGTTGCATCTTTCATATAAGCTTCCTTTAAAAACAAAACGACTAATGTTGGTAATAAAGCTAGGTGAGCATTTTCGCGTACTGAGCTATTGTTTTTAATAACCAGCACAAATTTAGAGTTTTTGAAGCATTCACATGTTATTTTAATCACGATGTTGATGCTAAAAGATTGTGTTCCTACTGCATTAAAACTGCCGATTTTTTTTTTTTTTTTTTTGAAAACTATGTATTTATTGCATTCTTCTGAAATAATAGAAACTGTCATTATTTCCGTAGGATGTCTGGGAGAAACTGCATCAGAAGTGAGCTATAAATTTTATAAACACGATCGTATTCTAGTAAAGATTCTAGAAAACATAATATATTAGATAAGTTTCATGAGACTTTCGACACTTCAGATCCTTTTCATTGCAAGTTTGTGTTTGAGTGAACGTATGAGTAATACTAAAAAATTAACACTTTCTCGAGTAGTTATGAGTCTTCCTTAGAGCCAAAAAAACTTCTGTTGCCTTCAACTTTGCAGCAGACTAAAAGTGATAGTTATTTTTTTTTTTTTAACAAACACAAACTGCGAAGCTTTTTGGCTTGTATGCAGAAAACACTTTGGCGGGAATCTAACCCGCAACCCTCTGACGGATAGTTCGGCACACTATCGCCTAGTCTATCGGGGCACCCGATGCCAATAATGCGGACGGTGATATCGACTCATTTATTAATTATTCCTTGAGTTTGGAAACACTTAATGATAAAGAAATTCTAAGTGGTAATTTGAAGTAAGATTTGTCTAGCCAATTGCATTTTAATGTATTTAATATAATTTTTTTAGATTGACTTTCCAAGGATGATATCATATGTTGCTAGCTTTTGAAATGGTGTTAAAGTGTATTCATATTATTGACAATTAAATATGAAATATACTTTGAACTTTATTTACTGTACGTATGTTTGTTTTCGCAAAACATATTTATTAGATTTCTGTAGAAAGTTTGACAACGATATCAAATTTAAAAGAAATACAAAATTGCTTAACCAAAATTTATTTATAGTGGAGCCCCAGAAGAATGTGAGGAGAAATGATATTTGTAAAAAGTGCCATGAGAATAAAAATTTAATACTTTTTGAAAAAATGTAAAGATGAATTACTGGGGGGGATTCACCACAAAAAACGGGGGCGGGGGGCTCATTGGTTTCTTTTTTTTAGCAACAGGGGTCTGCTGTAAGAAACCCGATAACATTGGTTTCTGTGACACCTAAAACTGATAAAAAAAATACAGTTCGAATACAAAACTGTTAAAACCGATTGTATTTCATGACACCAACAATATTTTTTTTTTTCGGTTTCAAATCCAATTCCAATAATTGACAGCCCCGTATACTACAGATTTACAAAATTGTACAAATCACCAAAAACATTTTTTATATAAATCAAATAATAAACAATTTCTCATAAATATTTCATATTTAATAAAACTATCAATGAAATTGCTACTACCTCCTTAAGTCCAAACATTTAATTAACTCAAGTCATTATCATTACAATTTTATTTATTCAACTTTAGCCACCAAGCAAGATCATAAAATTTATAAACTATTTACATAGAGTGAGAGATGGATCAATTAACACTGCGATTACAAGTGGACAGAAATCGTGACTTTATTGGCACAAACCAAACACACGTTTAGTAATCACCAGCAGTTGCAAACATTAGACGTACTTTTTGCATAAATTAGCACTTAAAAAACAAGAGATAAATGAATAAATTATACAACAAGTTTAAATAAATAGTGTATGCATAATGCTATTTACTTAAATTACGGTCACACTTGGCAAATATTTTCCTAAAAAGACGTAACCACTAAATAAAATATATTTGAACTCGTTTATTTATTTAAAAAAAAAACTTTGTTTATTTAGGACAAGACACAACAAATATTTTGTTTTAATATAGTTGATGCTGTTTAAAATTGCAAAACTCTTTTGTAACAGTAAACAACGTCAAACAAGTTTGTGCTAAAATAAGTGGTTATGCTTTTTTGAGTAAATATTTGCCAAGTGTGACCGTACCTTTTCTAGTTGTTTAAGAATTGTATAATTTTCAAATACAATTTGGTGACTGTAGCTTAATTGGTCAGCGCATTTGATCATTAAGCATGAATTGGTATTTGAAGCCCGGGTTCGATTCCCAGCCGCTGTCACTCAAACAACATCAGTTTCTGATAATTATTAGTTTTCTTTCTACCCATTATAACTAATATTTATCACAGCGCCCTCCTTCGGTGGTATGGCATTCAAACGCCACCAAAGTAAAATAATTAAATAAAGGCTATAAAATCAAGCTTTAACATTAAAGCGCCTACTCACCACCAGAGGCGCTGCAATTCTGCACTAAAAACAAACATAATGCGCAATTGCAGAGTTCTGATATAAAAACAGCTTTCTTCTTTCACCACCTTTACTTCTTCCAAAGAAAGTAACGCAAATATATATAGGAATATTAATTGTGTGTGTGAAGTGTTACTTCTCTTCAAAAAAAAAAAAAAGGTATTATGTTGCATCCATGGCAACATATTGCAAAGAACAGCGCCCTTACAAATAAAAATATTTCCTGGTTGCGGTTTGTGAAGATGGCATAATTAGTTTGAGATGTTTTCTGCAGTCAAAACTCTATGTCAGGGGTTTTTTTAAGTCTGAATTTTATGCCAATAAACCTTAATCAGTAGACGCAATAACAGACTACCTTTCACTTAAATATAGCATAATCTTTAAGGCAGATATTTGAATGCTGTCATATGCCATACATAATGCCAAACATCGGACTTTCAAATAAAAATCTTTTCTATAATATCTTACATTCAGCTAGTTATATTTGACACCATCATTGTGGGGAGAGTATATTGGATTTGTGCTGATGCTTCTAACGCCCATAAATATAGTGATCGACGCAGAATCACTTGCTAAGTCGATTTAACGATGTCCGTTCGTCTGGCATGTAAAGCTTGTGCGCAAAATGCAGGTTGTAATTTTGACGATATTTCAATAAAATTTGGTACATGATTTTCTTCGGCCCAAGGACGGATGGGATTGAAACTGGTGGTAAGCGGTTCATTATTTTATCTGGCCCCCATACAAATGCTCTCCCGAAATAGGGATTTAATGATCATAAACATTTGAATTATTAAAAAAAATTTTCGGGCAAATCGCATCTACAAATTTTGTGTAGATCGATCGGTCCATAATTGATGATAGCTCTCACATAAGATATAATCAATAGGCCGGTACTTGCAACAAGGATTTCCTTTGTTCTTAGCTTTTAAAACTAATACTTTTCTCTGGTAGTTACAATTTACTTCAAAGGTTTTTAAAAACTATCAGCCATGTCACAGAATTACATTCCGTTTTGCTGCTATAGAGAAAGTAACACGAAAATTTTTTTCAGAATGAAACCCAGAAATGCTTAAAATTACAATTCAATATAGCAAATGAAAAGTGGCTTCATTCCGAAAAAAGTTGTCGTTTTAATTTTTCTGTAGAAGCAGACGGAATTAAATGCTGTGACATGGCTGTATTATTCAAATATCAACTTTTATTAGGAAATAAAAAACTACCCATGTTTAATCGATTTCCGTCACGAGTTAATGAATTGACAAAAATAAGGTATCGAAGTTCCCGACTAATATGAAAATTTGATTCATTTTAAGACTACGTTTCTCAATTTTTTTGTCCTGGGGTCAATATTTGGTGAGCTGGATCAAAGGATAAAAATGTCCTTTTTAGAGGTTTTTTGATTTTTTCACATTTCTTCCAAAGGAACTATATGTAAATTTGGTATCATATGAAAGGTCTTTGACAGGCGCATTCAATGGGTTATCAAAAATTAAAAAAAAAATGACATTGAAAGCCTGCATATAGGAAACTATATAAACTATTAATAGCAAACAAAAAAGGTCGATCAACACTTATACATATAAAAAAAATTTTATTTCAAAAATTTTGAAAATTTCAGACAAAATTTTAGTGTTTTTTTTATTTTTTCATAGAATTTACTTAAATAAATAGTTGAAATTTCTTGATCATAAACATCATACAATTTAAGCCAAATAGTTTTTCGCGTTTTTTAAAATTCTATCTAATTCAATTTTTATTAATTTTTTTTTAACCTAAATTCTTCCCTATCTGACAATCTCTATTAACTCAATTCATTAATGTAATGGGTATTAAAATAACGTGGCTTTTTCAGATGTGGTCCTTGTATGGGAGCTATGACCAATTGTGAGCCGACCACCATAAAATTTAGTACAACAATTTATTTGCCCATAAAGATTATTTATGTCAAATTTTAGCCGTTTACCATTATTTATATATATTATTTATACGTATTTCAATGGATTTTGGAAGCGGAATTTCTATGGGGTCTATGGTCAAACATGGACCGAAGAAAACAAAATTTCGTTTTGCGATTTCTTTTTACATGACACTTAATTTTGCCGAATTTTGTCTTGATATTGCAATTTTATAGGCATTTATTTATCATTAAGCCATATTTCGGGAATATATATATTTGTATGGGCGCTATCAGAAATCATGGACCGATTCTTACTATTTTCCGCACACTTTCTTCTTTTATCATAAAAATAACGTGTACAAAATTTCATGGTATTATCTGCAATATATTTCAAAATATTGCAATAAAATGGACAAAAAATATCAAATTTTTATGTAGGTTGTCTCACATATTGGTACATAACTCTGGTTGGCCTAAATCGATTTTGCTGATTTTAAATAGCAAAATTCTCGAAAGCATGTCTGACAGAATTATTGAATATTTGGACCCCGAATATATCTGGGGACTTCAGAAAATTGATTTCAACAGACAGACAGACTGACAGACGGACTTGACTTAATCGACTCCGCTATCTATAAGGATCCAAAATATATATACTTTATAGGGTCGGAAAATATATTGTGGAAATTACACACGGAATGACAAACATATATGTATATACCCTTCTTATGAAGGTGAAGGGTATAAAACTGAACTCAAGCCTAATTAAAAATTTTCTCTAATATAGTAATAATTACATATATTACATCTAATTTATGATCAAAATGATAATAATTACAAAGCTAAGTATATGTACCTTAATTTATAAACATTTGTAAAAAGCTAAACAAGTTTATTTGACACAATTGTTAAAAATCAATTGACATTTGTCATTTAAAAGTAAAAAAATTTTTCAATAACTCCAAAATTTTATGGCAAAATTTATAGCAATTGTTTTTTTTAACAATCAAACACCTTTGGTTTCTGTTTTTCTTTTTTTTTTTTAATAAATTATATATTTTTTTGTTTATCTGCTTTATTTAGTCAAAACCATATTTCTCAATTCTGTATTCTAACTGTCACTGGAAAACTGTGTCAATGTCTTGTTGTTTGGCGCTTACACAAAAAAAAACTCTAAAATTTTAAAGTTCATTTGTTGACATTTAAATGTTTAAATTATTTCTTTAATATTGCATGTCAGTCACTGAAATTGTAAAAGGAAATGATTAGCTTTGATATTGTGTATATTTGTCTAGACTTGTAAATACAAAACATAAATCTTTAGTTAAGGTCATTGGAATATAAAGCAAAGGCACAAAACAAATGTTTAATTACACTATGCAACAGTCAAAATCGGGATGGGATGAAACCAACGGAAAATGTTATATCGGTAAAAAAAGAAGTTACATGTGTCCCGGCGTTTCGCTGGGTCACGTCTAGGAATCGAGATATATCGATTTGAAGTTAATAACTATCATATAGGGGAAATTGTCACCTTTGGTGGTCTTTTTGTGGCATAACTCGAGAACCACTAGTCCGAATAAGCTGAAACAGGATTAGGAATTACAATTCCTTTAATCATGTTCATACAACGTTTCGCTACATAAGCAACCGTTTCGCAGTTATAAATAAATGTATGAAGAAAAAAACTATTTTTTGCCTAAAATATTAATTTTTTTTTTATTTTTTAAATTCATAAAAAATCCAAAACGGAAAAAAGTGTCAAGTCCTATTACTTTCATGTAAAGTCGCATAACCTTTAAACAAAATGAGACATAAATCATGAAAATCGATGAACGCGTTTCGATTTTATTTACAATTAATTAAAGGTATGAATTTCAAAAATTTGCTCGAGATACATATCGTCACCTGAAATGCCCAAAGACGGTACCTTCAAAAAATTAAAATTCGTTTTTTGATTAAATCTGGAACACAAGGCTAAAATACAATAAATAAGAAAAAAGTTGTCGTCTATCTTAAGACAAGATGTGAAGAAATCGCGATTTTCAATTAAACAGTTTTCATTTTATAACGTTTCTTGCTTCTCCTGTAAAATTATGATAATGAGGGTTACGTCCTTGGGCATTTTATTGTGACGATATGCAAGTCATCATAAAAAACTCATCAATGTTTTTTCCAAAGAATTTTGTGCATATCTGCTGCAGCTGGACGGGGACTTTTCATTAATAGAAAATGTAAACTAATTCATTTTTCTAATGGGCTTCAAATTGTTTAGAAATTTTTGGTAAGTACTTTAGTACTTTTTTAAATAGGTAAAATCTAGCATAATCTCACAAAGCTGTTTTGTTGATCACCAATATTTTTTATAACCTCCAGCAGCACAGATTATGTGTTTGTCCTTTCCAGTAAAACATTGTTAATATTCAACTGAGAGACAACAAAGTATATGTTTGTATTAAACCTCTGCATGAATGTATTCGTTGTTAAGGAGTACACATGAAATTTCAAAATATGTGCGCTTACTCGAAGTATATTTAAAAATAATGTTCATATTTTTTAGTACAATAAAAATAACGAATATGTATATGCTGTTACTCGGCTTTATGTTTACGAGTTAAGTACAGGTTTATTTTAAGCTCACACTCTCACCGTACATGAAGAGAAGATATTGAGTATCAAGCGACAACAATACTTCACGTGGTACTTGCAGTACTAATTTTAATTTAATATTTTGTTAAAGTGTTCACGTTCTCTTCATAAGAAATGGAAGTAAATGAGGTAAGTTTAAAATATATTTTTTTATTTCTTAAACTATTTTTAAATCTGATATTAAATCTTTATTATTTTTTATTTGCATTTGTTACCACCATGAAGAGAACATGATTTTTAAGGTACTTCTTTTTTATTGTTCATATTGTATATATTCTCTTTTTTTTGGTACTCTATTAACTTCGGCTACTTACTTATTCGTATTTAATAAGCAAACATTCTCTTCACTTCCCTAATTGTTCTCTGAGTAAGAGTACAAATATATACTATATTCGACAGCGAGTTTCACACATGAAGAAAAAAACTTACTCGTTGAAGCTCTCTAGTTTGTATGCACATTGTCGTCAATAATTCAAAAGTAAAGCGTGATCCAAATTCAAATTTAATGGAGAATGTTTGTTATCATTTGAAAGAACATTCTTTCAAACGTTGGCCGTTGCTACGTCGCAGATGGTCTATCCGTTGAGTCCAATTTTCAACGACTCGTTCGAGCATTTCCACTGGTAACCTTTTTAATACATTATAATGTAATGTACAAGGTGGCGCAAAAGTAATCCTCCTATCAGAAAATGCTATAAATTTTGCGATTGACCCCTAATGTCAGTTCTGTTTTGACATTTGTGTAGTAAACACATGCGAAATACACGTTAATAAACAATAGCGGTATTCACACCGAGCTTGTTAGTTTGTTAGTCGTTAATCGTTACTTTTTTACACGCATTTTGTTTTTGTATATTTAACGCGCTAACGGATAAACATTTAACAAATTAACGACACGGCACCCCTGATAAAATAGTTGTTAGTTGGTAACTCACAATCAGCTGTTGCAGTTTCTAAATAAATATATTTAAAAAATCATTTGTGATACATTTCTAAAAAAATATTTGTGTACATTGACATTTTATTTTAATAAATCATAAACTGTTCTCGTAGTGGATAACCAAAAGAAAAAATGAGTAATTTAATGGTTTACAAATGTTTTTTTTACACTTTCTCGTGGCATGTTTTATTTTTTCCAGAATAATAAATTGTGTCAAAACAATAAATCAGCTGTTTTACTACGAAAGTTACCAGATTAACAAAGTTTTAAAAAGGGGGTCGTTCACAGTTAATAACTTTAACAAATTAACAAACTACCGACTAACAAACTAACAAGCTCGGTGTGAATACCGCTAATGTTACGCTACACTGCTCCAGAAGGCGGAATAATGCTGACTATTTATTTGACCAATAATCGGTCGGTGACAGCCAAAAAACATCGGAAGTTTACTTTTGCGCCACCTTGTAAAAAAGTTCTCAAGTTTTCTTAGATAAATTATATATCATTCGAAAGACCTCAGTTTCTTCTTCCCAAACTAAAAATGTATTAAAATGTGAGTGCCCCGATAGACTAGGCGATAGAGCGCCGGACTATCAGTCGAAGGGTTGCAGGTTCGATTCCCGCCAAAGACTCTGGGTGTTTTCTGCAGCTAAGCCAAAAATTACCTTATTAAGCTTAATGAGTTTTGTACAGATCAAAATGTTAATTTTAAAATGTTTCATAATCTTAAGACAATTAAATATTTAAATTTAGTGGTATTTTGCTTGCTTTTTTGTACTATTTGATGATTGCATTATTTCTTTACTTTCCCATATATCTCAACACTTTAGCAGTTTCATTAAAACTCCTTGCCTTATCCTTATTATGAGAAACTTTCACCTGAGATATTATTTATATGTCGTTTTTATATTGTATGTGCAACTAACTAACTATGCAAGTGCTGTGTGTGTTTTTAATTATAGATGGCATATTTGAATGAATTCATTTGCTTAATTATGTTAATAAGGGAAAAGTTTTAACTCCAAGTTGTGCAAATATGCAATAAGACAAATACAATTTATAAGGACTACAACACATACAAGTACATACATTTACTTGCATGAATTTATAAGAGATATTTACATAATAAAAACGTAGATTCAGTGAGAATTTATACAAGGCAATTAATAAGTAATAAAACTTACAACAGCCAAAAACAATAATTTTAAGAATTTTGTTTGGAAAAGTTGTTTTAGTGAAAATTAAGTTCATGAAAAATTTAAAAATTAAATTTTTGAAAATTAATTTTTTAAATTTTTAGTTGAAATTTACTAAAAAATATTTTAAATCTGAAAATTATTTTATGGACTTAATATGTATTGAAGAGTTTTTAATAAATCTTAGCAACAATTGGCAAAATTAGTCGAAAATTTTAAAAGTTATAAACAGTTTACTAAAATAAGTCAGCAATTAATATTAATCATACGCTACCCATTAAGAAAATTTAAAATTCAATTATTAAGGGTAAAATTATATAAAATCTACAAATTTTTGTTGCGGTTTTAGTATGAAATTGAGAAAACCGCAAGATATTGTTAGAAAATTGAAAGAATATGGATTTGGCTTAATTGTTAACTGAAATCAAATATAAAATTTTTTGAAAAAAAAATTTTTAACAAAAATTAAAAACTGCCTTTTTCATTAAACCAAAATACTTAGCAATATATTATGTCCTGTGGTTCCTAGTAGGAACAAAGGGCCGCAAATTTGTTGCGGTTTCAGTAATCATTTCAGTTTAAGATTGAGGGACTGATTAGGCCTCCTATCCGATCCTAGTGTTGGGGTTGCCAACAACCTCTAGGCAGGTCAAACAGTTGAATTTCAGTGCCTCTTCATTTCGGTGGACACCTAGTTACCTGAGACGCATCGGTTTTAGCATGCCATTCAGGTTACTTAGCTGTGTGCCTTCTCACTCTAGCTGTTGACAGACGGGTGTCTGAAAGACATTACCAGGGGATACTTGGTATAAGACCGGAAGTAGTGAGCTGCTTGGGAATACTTAGCAAACGGCACTGATATTTATTTGCTTGCCTTTTACATTCCACATTTATTATAGTCAGTTTATATAAATCAGTTTAAACAAAAACAACTTTAATACTGGTAATTGGATTAAATATGAAAGCTAATGTAAGAGTATGCTGGTATTAAATTAATAATGTACTTTAATGAATGCAAAGTCAACTAGATAAAAAGTAAATAAATACACACATTCATAATTGTATAAATTTATATGCAAATTTTGTAATCAAATGAAACGAAATAGGTCAAAATCATAAATTATTTAGTAATCTCTAACAAGAGCATATTTTAAAGCTAAAGTTAAGCATTTAAGAAAATATTATAAATTAATTTATTAAAGAAATTATTTTTGTTATAAACTTCACTTCATTATAAAATTTATAATTTTGCTTTTTGCCAAAAACTGCTAAATATAATTAGCTTGAAAAATAAGTTACTAATTTGCTATTAAAAATAAAATTATGCTAACAGTAAAAGTTGAAATTAACTCTGCAATCAGCCAGGTATTTATGTACATTAAATCATCTTCTGGCTTAATGGGCATGTTTAAGACAATTTCTCTTAAAATATTTCACTGAAATCCTTGCAACCTAACTAGCAATTAAATTTGCCATTAAATTATATTACAAGAAACAAGCGTAACTTGGAGATTCCTGCCAAGATGTTGGGTTTCTCATATCTAAGGATATATGTATGGATGTATGTATGTATTTAGCTATATATAACATATTAACTGTATAATACCGTTCTCTAGTATTTTTGTTAGCTTTTCTTGCGTAAATTGTTACACATTGTATACACTTGCAGCAAATTACCTAAAATTCATGTTAAACTGTTACAAGGCAACACTTAGAGAATAAATAAAGCTTCAGTTGTTGGCAATTTTGTTTTACTGCGTATGTAAAAAGATAAAAAAAAAAAATAGTTTTTGCCGGATATCGAACCACCGAACTGATAATCCAGCACTCTATAATCTAGTTTGTCGGAAAAACTCTTTCAATACGTTAAGATTTATAAACATTTTAATAATGTATGTGTTTTTTGAATAAAAAGACTTTATTAAAATTAATCCTGGTCAATTGGTCTTTCAGTTGTCCCCTGGTCAGCCTTGTGAGATGATAGTCTAGTTTCTAGTCCTGTCCTCGTTGTCCCAACATATACTTTCTCACATATATTGGTCCCGTCACCATTGCACGGAATTTGACACACAACGTCTGACCTCCCCCCCCCCCCCCTAGTCCAGATTCTGTCCTGCCAAACTAGCCGATTCACAGTATTGTCTGACCGAAATGCTAATTCAAACTCTCCGGCGTTATAAATATCGGTGTTCTTTAGTATTAAACTTAACTAATCCCTAGATTTTTAAATGAAAACTCATGTGTTTTAATAAAATTCTTAAGACAGACATTAAATTTTCAAAACATTCCTCAATAAATATTATTTTACTTTTCTTATTAAGACAAAAGACTTGTCAAACAAACCAATGTATTAATAAGTATTAAACACGATTCTTTTCATTTTAATACTAAAACATTGAAAATAGTTAAATTCCAGATTCAAGTCTAATTCAAGTCTTAATACTGCTATAATCGTCTAAGAGCCTGACAGCGCATGCGTTGTATACCCTCCTTCATATTTCAGTTTCAAGCAAAACAAATATTATTAAATTAAATACCCAATCTCAGGTTCCCAGATTAATGCCAACCAAAGAGACAGAGGCTCGCAAAGGTGACAAGAATTGGGAGTTGTGCCCCAAGGCATTATGTTGCATCCATGGCAACATATTACAAAGAACAGCGCCCTTACAAATAAAAATATTTCCTGGTTGCGGTTTGTAAAGATGGCATAATTAGTTTGAGATGTTCTCTGTAGTCAAAACTCTATGTCAGGGGTTTTTTAAAGTCTGAATTTTATGCCAATAAACCTTAATCAATAGACGCAATAACAGACTACCTTTCACTTAAATATAGCATAATCTTTAAGACACTGCGCCTCTCAGATCCACGAGACCATATGAGGACGTGACAGATATTTGAATGCTGTCATATGCCATACATAATGCCAAACATCGGACTTTCAAATAAAAATATTTGCTATAATATCTTACATTCAGCTAGTTATATTTGACACCATCATTGTGGGGAGAGTATATTAAATTTGTGCTGATGTTTCTAACGCCCATAAATATAGTGATCGACGCAGAATCACCTGCTAATTCGATTTAACGATCTCCGTCCGTCTGGTTGTCTGGCTTGTGAGCAGAATGCAGGTTGTAATTTTGACGATATTTCAATAAAATTTGTTATGTACATGATTTTCTTCGGCCCAAGGACGGATGGGATTGAAACTGGTGGTAATCGGTTCATTATTTTATCTGGCCCCCATACAAATGCTCTCCCGAAATAGGGATTTAATGATCATAAACATTTGAATTATGCAAGTATTAAAAAAAAATAACAGCAAATCGCATCTACAAATTTTGTGTATATCGATGGGTCCATAATTGATGATAGCTCTCATATAAGACCCACTTTCGAAAATCTCACTTTGGGCGCCTCTAACACCGACCATGGTGGGTTAATGAGATCGAAATTTTATTGCAATCGTATTTACCGTTTAGAAATTACCTTAATCTATATAAAAAATTTTATCTCTGAGTGTAAACAAGTTTCCTACACTTACTTTACAAACTCACTCTTATTAGCAGTAAATATTATATGGGTTAAAAACCATTTAATTTTATTACCCGGTGTACTTACATTTGTATGTATGTGAGTGTGAGTCTATAAGTGTTGCATACTTTGTTGCTTATCCTTGCGCTGCTCTCTATTACCTTTTCAAATGCACGCACCACTCTGTCATTCAGTCGCATTTACGCAATTTTCTCTACTGATGACTGGGATTAAAGTTGAACTTTTTTTTCATGTACAAACATGTAAATAAGTATGTGTGCAAGATTTATTTTATTATTTACGTGTAAGTACAAGTACAACTTACAGGTACATGTACAAAATTTACAACTACATACATGTATGATTATGCAGACATAATCAATAGGCCGGTACCTGCAACAAGGATTTCCTTTGTTCTTAGCTTTTAAAACTAATACTTTTCTCTGGTAGTTACAATTTACTTCAAAGGTTTTTAAAAACTATCCGCCATGTCACAGAATTACATTCCGTTTTGCTGCTATAGAGAAAGTAACACGAAAATTTTTTTCAGAATGAAACCCAGAAATGCTTAAAATTACAATTCAATATAGCAAATGAAAAGTGGTTTCATTCCCAAAAAAGTTTTCGTTTTAATTTTTCTGTAGAAGCAGACGGAATTAAATGCTGTGACATGGCTGTATTATTCAAATATCAACTTTTATTAGGAAATAAAAAACTACCCATGTTTAATCGATTTCCGTCACGAGATCTCGTTAATGAATTGACAATTAACTACTAAGAAACAAAAATCCATCCAAAATAAATCCTTTTTTCAAGGTCAGATCTAATAATCATTTATACATAATTGTTATTTATTTATAACAAACAGCAATAATACGCAGTTGTTTCAATTATGTATATGCATGAAGTTGTTCTAAGGTACAAAGTAGTTGTTTTAAGTGAAAAACCCCAGCAGTTTGGGGTACATAAAGGGTGTTAGTCAAATAACGCAGATAAAAAACATAGTTGTGCATGTTTACCACAACTATTTCAACATTTTTAAAAAATTGTTTAAAATATTATGGTCACTGTAATTATTTATATGATTTCTGCAACCATAATATAATATGTTGTAGTTACCATTCACATGATTATAGCAATCATGCATATGCTTATAGCAATTATATTATGTTTGTGATGATCAGTTGTATGATGAAAAATTATACCATATCATGTTGTTCTCTATCATAATCAAAGAACAACAAATTATGATAAATGGATTCATCATAAATACGATTGCTATATACACAGTAACTACAATAGTATATATATATATATATATATGATTGTAGTAATCATCTGAATCATAACTTAACCATATTATAGTTACCGCAATAATGTAAATAATTACAGTGATCATAACATTGTTAAAAAACTTGTAAAGATCTCGACATTGTTGTGGTAAACATGTACAACTAGCAATCGACTGAAGCTGGAGGAAGTGCCCCAAAGAAGGCAAAAACCATTCAATCGGTTATGTCAACGGTTTTTTGGGACTTCAAAGGTATTTTATTGATTGACTATCTGCAAAAGGGTAAAACAATAAATTTAGAGTACTATTTCAATATTTTGGATAAATTGAATATAAAAATTCGTGAAAAACGTCCTGGATTACAACACAAAAAAAATTTAATCAAGACAACGCACCAACAAGTTGACGCAAAAGAGTGTTTTAACAATTGCTAAACTCAAGAAATTAACGTACGAAATGCAATTTCAAACAAACAAATAAACTATTAATTGCTAAGATATCTAAGTAAAAATTTTTAAAAATGTCTGAGCAGGCCCTGTTGTTCGCTTAAGGGTTAATAGATTAAATTGAACTAGTAAACTTAATATATATTTTCAAAATTTTAGTTGATAGCATTCTTTAGAAAATGTTTTAGTGAATATTGTGTTTAAAGCTATATTTACACGATTGAAATTTTCTTCAAAATTGCTCTTCAAAATACTTAAAACTCGTGTAAACAGCAAAAATTCTTCAAAATTTATTTATTTAATAGACATTAATAGTTATAAAATAAATAAATTTTGAAGAAATTTTTCTGTTTACACGAGTTTGAAGCATTTTGAAGAGCAATTTTGAAGAAAATTTCAATCGTGTAAATCTGGCTTAAGTTTTAAGAATTGCGCAGAAATCTTAAGATTTTAAGAGAGTTTAAGAAAGTTTGTTTAAATTAAATTAAATTATGAAAAAAATGTTGTGGCTAACATTTATTTCTTATTTTATGCATATATTTTTAGTAACAATGTTTACATTTTAATTCATTTAATATTATAATGAAATCATCACAACTCATATTTATGGCATATTTATTTAAATATTTCATAGCAATTATTATTTTATATTATTGCAGCTTTTCACCACTAAATACTACAAATTTTTAAACATTTTAAAACAACAGAATTATAAAATAAAACTAATTGTTTAACTGCAAAAACAATTTGGATAAAATTTCTTTTATTTTACAGCCGCCCTATTCGGGAAAGTTGGACAAATAGCTTTAGCTGATAATTTTTTACAAAAATAACAAAATTTAGTGTTTTTAATTTAAACACTTAAATTAAATTAAAGACATATTCTCAAGCAGAATTTTTTTTAAGAAAAATTAGGCCAGCATATTAGGAATGACCCTGTTTACTTATTGGGTTTTATTTTGTTGAGCGAGATTTTTGCTGTTGTCAAAATAATTATTTATTATTATAATTAAAATCATAATACAAGTATTTTTAAAAAGTTTAACTGAAATTTTGTATTTATGCGGAAATTGTGGCGCAACAAATGTGTAGCATTTAATAGAAATTGTTTTCGTTAAATATATTGTGTAATAATCTAAATTATTCTGCGAGGTATGGGAAAAACTTTGTATGTGATTTAAGGCTCAACAGAGAAATTCAACAAATTTAAATATTTTTATGAGTTTGAGTGTTTAAGCATGTTAAATGGAATTTAAAGCGGAGACATCAATTATTAGACGGTGAGTTGCCCATGACATACTAGCATCTGGAAAAAAAAACTAGCCGCATCATTTATTGAAAGAATGGTGTGCTTTTCTAAATGAATGCAGACAAAAAAAAAATGTTGTTTAAATTCTTAAAGAAAAGTTTTCAAATACTTTTTTTTTACATTTCTGTTGCAAACAAAATATGTATTTCACAAATCTCACTTTTTCAAGGTTTAGCTATGACTTTGAAAAATATTTAATTTCTTGCTTTCTCCACCAAAAAACAAAACAACAACTCTCCATTAATTTTCCTTCTAATAGGCAATTTGTATAACAAATTCTTTATTTGTTCTTCATTCTAGTCCTACCAACTGTCTGGCCAATAATACAAACAGTTTCCAGTTTTTCTTTTTGCCTGTAAACTACCCCAAAATAAAGAAGTGCACACAGCTAATTATCCTTGTAATTGCTCGTAAACTTAATGAACAAAATGTGAAAAAAACAATTTTATTTGTTTTGTATGATTTTGTATGCTTTTCTGTTTAAATGTCTATTATATAATATATCAATGGTAATAGATGTCGTTCATAGTAAAAAGTAGAGACTGCAGAAAAAAGCAAAAGTTTTTGAAAATTATTCTTTTTATATTTGTGAAAAGCTACCAACTAACAAACTGTATAGAACCCAGCAAAGTGCTTAAAGAAAATATAACGCGTCTTTATGTATTTAAATATACACAAAAACAATTTTAATGAACACTCTGTTTTTTACAACACAATTTGAGCACGCTTGATGTTCACACAACGATGACTCACAATAAACTAAACTCACTTGTTTGGCCCTGTTAGTCTCTGCATACACCAAACATAATTTCTGAATGGTTCGAAGCTAAGATGCTAGAATGTTCGTGTCTAGAATGTTCAGCCAAAAGCATGGTATTCTGTTCATCATTTCGTGTGAAATACTATCAAAAGCCCATATAAAAAACATTGATGCGAAATAAATGCGAACTAATGTTGCTGAAGTTGTACTCTTTTCTTATTGTGAAAAGTTACGAAATGTTTCTGGCAGCATGTTTTTTCAACCAAAAAATGTAAATGGCAACATTTTTTTCCAACTGCGAAATAATGTAGGCGGCACTTATTTCGCACGAAGTTGAAAACAACAGCTGTTTAGATTTTATTTGTCATTGTGGTTTTAATTTAATAGTTTCGCACAAAAATTAATCAAATTGAAAATAGTACTAATAAAATAAAAATTAATAAAGACAAAAATAAATTTAGTGAAACTAAGAAGCAGTATCGGCAGTACGAAAAAGAAAAAATATAAGAAATAAAACCAATAAATTACATTGCAACCGCAACGCCATAAAAGCATCATGGATGTGCACATGGCATTTTTGTATCCATTTCTTTAACACATCAAATAAAAACATATGGTTTTTGTTTACATAAAAGAAACAAATGACATTTTTCTTCTAAATCGCGGTATTGTCACCACTTGCTAATTGTCAAAATTTTCAAACGAAATAATTGATGTTGCTCAACAAATTTCGCAAATTTGAACAGAGTAATGTTGCCATATTGCTCAGCTTTGTTTATAACAGGTTGTTATCAACAATGTTTATAAATAAAAACTTCTACAAATGAAAACGTTGCTAAACATGCCATATGTTGATAAACATGTTGTATGCTGATAAACGTGTCATATGTTGCTAAACACGCTATATGTTGATAAACATGTTGTATGCTGATAAACATGTCATATATTGATAAACATGTTGTATGTTGATAAACATTCTATATGTTGCTAAACACGCTATATGTTGATAAACACGCTATATGTTGATAAACATGCCATATGTTGTATGTTGATACCGGCCTTTAAATTTAAGTATAATTCTTTTTAAATAACTACTTATACTGTTGTACACCAGCTTCAATCATGGCTTTTTAAGCAGTTGTAGTTTAGCTTTAATTGTGGATCCTTATACAGTTGTAGTCCAGCTATAACCGTGGTTCTTTGTAGACGAGCTTCAACCATAGATACTTATACTGTTGTATACCAACTTCAATGGTTGCTGAATAAACTCTGAGTAAATAAATGATGTAAAGGGTAAGAATAAAGGGTAACTTGGGGTTAGCTGCCTTTATTTCTAATCAGTAGAATTAGTTGAGGAAATAACTAATCTATTGGAAGATATATGTAAATTAATTGAAATGAATGAAAGGTAACTGAAAGTTAGGTGCTTTTATTCTTATTCAAATAGAATCAGTTGGGGAAATAACTAATTATATTGTACTTTATTTGGAGGAATTAAAATACCAACATAATGTGGGTTAGAGGGAATTGTGTGTGGTACACAATGGGGTTAAGCTTTTATAACCGGGAGATGGGTATACGGGAAGATTATGTAGATATCTTATGGTCCTATGAGAGGATCTTATAATAATAATTGAAAGACTTTCTTTTTTCTATAGAAATTTATGTGACTTACATTTATTTAAAATATACTTAGGTACTCGTATATGTGATGGGGTTGTGAGTAGTTGAGGTCCGGCCCTGTGGTTTGTTGGTTACAAATGAACTGAACGTTTTATGGTAATTAAAATCGCTCGGGACCTCAAAGGCTCGTTATTTAAAGCTAGAAATATGCATTAAGCTACAATTTCAATTTGTGGCTTATAAATTCAATTACAATAATATGAACAGGTTAAATTCAATAACAATAGTGTAAACAGGGTTGGGAAATTCAATTTAAGTAATAAAGGAAGTTATAATTTAAAGAGTTGTAGTCCAGTTTCAGTCATAGTTCTTCAATCGTGGTTCCTTATAAAGTTGTAGTTCAAATCTCAATTACTCTTTTAATTACTAAACTTGTTGCAACATGTTCACTGGTCTTTATTCCTAGAACAACAATATCAGTAAACATTTATCAAACTGTAGCAAAGTAAAATAACATAAACTGCAACAAGATATACAAAAAAAGTTGTTGTTAATGACCTCATTAAGTAACATTAAACAGTAAACGAAAATGAAAACGAAAACTTTGTCTTGTTACAAGTTGTATGAAAATGTTGCCCAAAACAAAACTTTTCTTTTCTGAAATCTTGCTAAACGTAAGTAAATATTTATGATTATTTTTTATAGTTACACAGCTCAGCTTTTGCAGTTTAAAACTGTAACAAAGACACACACACACACAGAAGTTATAAAGTAATTTGTTTGAGCATGATGAGCTTTAATTATGTCCTTACGGTTATGTTATGAAATGTCCGAATAAGTGTGATAATGCTGTGTAAGATTTTGCGTAAATAAAGAAAGTTATTTGTTTACGGTGTAGAGCCGTAAACAATAAGATAAAGTTTGTTTAATATACATATATAATAATACTTAAGGTTATTAGTAATGTTTAAATGGAGACATTTTTAAATTTATAAAGGAGGTCCTGATTAATGGTGTCTTTGGAGTTCTTAAAAAAACAACAAGCAATCATTAACAAAAACTGTTTATATACAGTAAAAAAAATTATGAAATTTCAAAAAACATTTAAAATTATATTAAGTTTTGAGTTACCTTGTAAAAAGCACTTCTGGGATGCGTTTAGGTAAGTGGATAAATCTAAACTTTGTTTGTAAAACTTAAACCTGAGTTTTTAACAAAAACAACTTTATACTTAAGTGATGATTAAATACTTCATTTATGGCCTTACAATTTATAATGTTAATGCTTACCCAATAGCATTTCAGAAACGCTTATTTCAAGAAAATTTAAAAAATTCATTTATGTTCTTTTCTAACATTTATTTAATCTAACAAAACCATTGTTGACTACTTTACTATCTTTTATGGCCTTACAATTTATAATGTTTATGCTTACCTAATAGCATTTCAGAAGTGCTTATTTCAAGAAAAATTAAAAAATTCATTTCTGTTCTTTTCTGAAATTTATTTAACTTAATAATACCATTGTTGACTACTTTACAACCTTTTATGGCCTTACAATTTATAATATATATGCTTACCTAATAGCATTTCAGAAGTGCTTATTACAAGGAAATTTAAAAAATTCATTTCTGTTCTTTTCTGATATTTATTTAATCTAACAATACCATTGTTGACTACTTTGCTATCTTTTATGGCCTTACAATTTATAATGTTTATGCTTACCTAATAGCATTTCAGAAGTGCTTATTTCAAGAAAATTTAAAAAATTCATTTCTGTTCTTTTCTGACATTTATTTAATTTAATAATACCATTGTTGACTACTTTACTATATTTTATGGCTTTACAATTTATAATGTTTATGCTTACCTAATAGCATTTCAGAAGCGCTTATTACAAGGAAATTAAAAAAATTCATTTCTGTTCTTTTCTGATATTTATTTAAGTTAATAATACTATTGTTGACTACTTCACAACCTTGGAAATGTATTAACCAGAGCTCCGAAATCTTCGCTCGAATTCGAGTAGAGAGTGAAACTCGCTCGAATTCGAGCGCGAGTACTCCTGCGAGTGAAAAAAACAATCGAGTATACTCTATTTTTCTATGCCACTCGAATAAGAGCGCATATGCTTCGCTCGATTTCGAGTGCGAGTAAAATACACTCGAAATCGAGCAGATTATACTCTTGCCGAGTACTCTTTCAGTCTTTCTCATACAGTGGAAAATAGAAACTGTTCGTTTTTGCCAATTTGTGTGTGCGTGTGTGTGTGTGTAGTAGCAAGTATAGACTATGGTGGGGAAAGGTGACTGACGAGGGAGGACTGGGAGGTCGAGAAGAGAAAAGCAGCAGAATGTATTGTTAGGGACCGGTGGTTTTTGTGTACAAAAATGCTCGCGAAGAAAATATTTTCGTGTTTCATTATTTATGTCTTTATTGTTCATTATAATATAGAAAATATAAGTAAACTTTTAAAAATATAATACAACTTTTATTATAAAACCAACTAATTGCTCCGCACACGCGCACTGTATGAGAAAGACTGAAAAAGTAACAAAAACCACACGCACACACAAGTCAGCAAAGACAAACAGTTTCTATTTTTCCACTCGATTTCACTCTTAAGAGTAAACTCTCACTCTATTTCGAAGATTTTTACTCCCACTCTTAATTTTTAAAAAGGAGTACTCGCGAGTACTCCCACCTAAAACAAACGAGTGGAGAGTAAACTTTTTGTAACACTCGTACTCTTCGAGTACTCTTCTTCGCGAGTGTTTTTCACTCGCGAGTAAAATCGAGTAAATCTGAGCTATGGTATTAACTATTTATATATTTAAATAGCTTTAATCTTTTTGATATACACATACATACATACATATATTCAATTTACTTAAAATAACCCTCTTTTTCCTTATCTTTTTTTCTATTTGAATATACATTTATCTAGTGTATTTATATACTTCTTTTTGAAATATTCATTTCAAGCATAAACATTATTTAAGTTTAAGCTAATCATAGCTTTTACCTTTTTTTTTTGCCCCCCACTATTCATTCTCAAATGCATGAGCATGGAATTATAGAAAATACAATTGGTTTTAGATTAAATTAGCTCAAGTGGAAAATCTAATTTAGTTTGTTTATACGGCAAATATAAGCCAAAGCCAGTTGCCTGCCACACAGGAAAAGATAAACGGCAAAATAATATGAAAAGAAAAGTAAAGAAAATCGTATAATAGAATAAACTTTTTAGCTTTAAATTTTATAGAAATTGATTAATTTTCAAAGCAGCATGTAGGAATTTATTTCATTAACAAATTGTTTTAAATAATTTAAAAGTAATTTACAAAAAAAAATAATAAACATAACAAGGTTTTCAACACCTACACAAAATCCATTAAACTATATTTAGCTTAATAATATTTTCAAAACCCAGCTGGTTTAAATGACAACTTTGCACTAGCAAACTTAACAAACCCTAGTAATTGTATAAGAACATTTTAAGGTACCACTAAACAAATGACTACAATTAGACTGTTAACTGCCTTGCAAGTAGGTTGTTGGGTAACCAATGCTGCAACTAACACATAATAAACATCTAGTTACAAGTGCTGCTTAAGGGAACTGTATGTATAGTATGTACGAGTACATATGTTGTGAAAATGCCATTTCATGTTTTTGAAACTATTGATTATAATTGTTGTACTTATTTAATTTTAAAGCTTAAGGGGATTATAATTGTATTAACATTATCTAAAGAGTGTTAAGGGAATTTTATTGGGTAATTAAAATTTGTTTGAAACTGGCAAATTATAACACGAAAATAATTAAATACAAATATTAAAAATGTGTGCAAATGTTTTTGTTATATATGGTTTTTACATTGTTTGATAATGAAAATATATTTTATTAAAATGTTATAACAAATACAAAAAAAAAAAACAAGTTAGAGTGCTAATATATAACTACCCACATTTGATGACTGTAGTGGCGGTGTCAGACCTTAATGTGCCCAGTCTTTATTATTATCAAAAATTTATGATCAATTTTAGAAATCAACATAATAGCGTGTTCATATAAAATCTCAATTAATTATTGCGCAATAAGTACAAAATTGTTATAATATTGAGTAAGATTTCGATTGCAACACTGTTCACAACTGTGTTTAGTGCACAAAATTGTATAAAATGGCAAATGTCAACAAAAGAAAACAAAAGAAATCATTAAAAAATCAATGTGAAGGTAAGTTTGTTTACATAGAAATACAACAACCATTTAGAGTATTTTTTGTATTGTTTTCCAGCTGTCAAATGATTATTGAGTAAGCTGAAAATTGCGTATGCCTGAACACTTAAAATAATATTGTCAATTAACCGAATATTGACTCAATTAAGTTTCATATCTGAACACAGTATAAGGAAACACAAAATTTCTAAAGTCACACATGGCAAATATTTACTCAAAAAAGCGTAACAATTTGTTTTAGCACAAATTCGTGCGACGTTGTTTACTCTTACAAGAGTTTTGCAAGATCAAAACCGCATCAAATAAATTGACACTAAATGTTTGTTGTGCTTTGGCCTAAATAAGAAAAGTTTTTTTTTAAATAAATAAACGAGTTCAAATATATTTTATTTAATGGTTACGTCTTTTTCGGCAAATATTTGCCAAGTGTGATCGTACCTTAACAAATGTCATTTATAAAAAGCGCTACCGACAGAGTGGTTGAATATTTCGCTTAGTAACGGGTCCGTCATTTAATGTTTTTTTTCAACTACTGCTTATTTCGTGAATGGTAACACTTAGCTTATGTCTGATTTGACAGATAATTAGTTTTATCCTTCCGCTGAACGAATATGGTTGTGTATACGCTTGAACAGCGCTGACAAATATTGCGATATTACTTTGAAAATCATGGTAATGTTATAGAATGCGTGCGATAATTGCGTACGGATTTTGGAAGAAGAGAAGCACCGTCAGCTCCGTATGTTCGTTATCATGTGAAAAATCCTCATCGATAAACCAAAGCGTGAAAAGCCCTAAATCTGTTGTGGAATCGTGCTTTTGCCAGTTTTAATTTAAAGTTTTCGACAGCCATACTTGCCTGCCTAAAATAAGCTGTGACGTAAAAAAAACGAGCATTTGTTTGATTTTTAGTTTTAATATATAAAAATGTAGACTTTTGCAATAAATTATTTTTGTTTATTAGTCGTTAATATTTTTTTTATTTTAAATGACACCAAATTATTTTTGTTAAAGTGTCAGTTAGATAGTTGTTTTTATGTAACTTTAAAAACAACAAAAAAAAAAACCACCGCCTAAAATTAGTAGCTTTGAGCCACTGTATATTCAGCTGTAGCATTTTCTTGGAGTTCCCAATATTTTCAATTTTAGTTACTTGCAGCTAAAAAGAAGACATTCACTGGCGAAACTTTTTTCATTTGCATTTACCAACCAGCCGCTAGTGTTTTCTGTTTTCTTTTCTTGTTTGTTTATTATTTCTTTTCCCCAAATATAAAAGAACAAAAATTAAACAAAACAAAATGAAATGAAAACAGGCTAAAAGCTGTCAGTTGCTGCTGTCATTATTCTGTTGACCAACTTTAGCAATTTGAGCAAATGGAATTTGAGAGCTGTTCTTGCTTGCAACATGCTGTAGAAAGTTTGTTTCTATTTTTTTTTTTCGGTTTTTGTGTGTTTTTTTTAAGTTGTTTAAAACACAATGACGTCTCACAAATAATTTTTTGTTTTCTATTATGTATGTTCCCACTTGTGTGACTGTCAGGTAGCAGCAAAGAGCCTGCTAACAAAGTTGTTATGCAAAATTTAAATGGTTTTTCCTTTTGTACACAATGACATGTTTATTAAAATATTTGTTTGTTTTATATTACAAATTCTACATGCATTAAATAAAATATTTTATGAAAAAATATTTAACTTAAAAATTGCTAGATGCCGTTTGCAGGGCGTAAGACCAAAATATACTTTGAGCATGTTTAAAAAATAATAAGGAATTTATCACCACCTGCGTAGAAGTGAAGGTTCAGATTTTTTTTAAAGGTATTAAGAATGTCAAAAATTGTTAAATTTAAACATGAAAATAAATAGAATAGAACTGAAATAGGACTTGAATACAACTAGAACGCATTTTTTCTTGTTTTGCTGCTGAGTTTTATCTTCCAAACAAAATTTTTTATAACTAAAATATTTTTTCTTTCATTTTAGATCTCCTCTTTTGGTCATTTTTTCCCCAAACCACTTCCTCACAAAATCTATCAAAACCGAACCTGCCACTCCAAGTTCATCCATCACCTCAGACACAACAACATTCACCAGCACCCTCATCCACCTTCTCCAGCACACAATTGGAGAACTATTTGAAACAGCATCAGCAATTCTCAAACATGGATACAGATATGACTCGGCCACCAATAACCAACATTTGTCAGGCAGCGTGAACAGCAATTTTTCAATACGGCTGGCATGCATGAGCAATTGATACAGCAACAACAGTATCAGCAACATTTCCAGCCGGACCAATAGGAGGCCGCACAAAATCTGGTCACCTCACACCTGGCTTTGGGTTTCAATCCTTTAGCATCGCCCGGTCTGCCACAAGCTGTTTTAACCGCCATGTCTCACTTTTACACCCAGTCCATTCAACAACAGCGCCAGCAAACACCCAGTCCAGCTCTGCTAGAAAATTCCAAAAATTCAGCCTTGACTCCTTGCCATGGACATTACACCACCCAAATTGGGCAAAACCTCCAATCCTATGTCGCTAAACACGCATCAACAGGATCAGGAACAAAACTAGAACAGAGCTAGAACTAGGAGAGAATTAGAACTAGAACAGAACAGAACTAGAACAGAATTCGAACAGAACTAGAACAGAAGTAGAACAGAACTAGAACAAAACTAGAACAGAACTACAACAGAACTAGAACAGAACTAGAAAAGAACCAGAACAGAACTAGAACTAGAACATAACTAGAAAAGAACTAGAACAGAACTAGAACATAATTATAACAGCATTAGAACAGAACTAGAACAAAACTAGAACAGAATTAGAACAGAACTAGAACAGAATTAAAACAGAACTGAAACAGAATTCGAACAGAATTAGACTAGAACAGAACTGGAATAGAACCAGAACAGAACTAGAACAGAATTAGAACAGAACTAGAACAGAATTAGAACAGAATTACAACAGAACTAGAACTTGAACAGAATTCGAACAGAATTAGACCTGTTCTAGTCTGGAATAGAACCAAAATAAAACTAGAACAGAACTGGAATAGAACCAGAACAGAACTAGAACAGAACTAGAAGACAATTAGAACAGAACTAGCACTAGAATAGAACTGGAATAGAACCAGAACAGAACTAGAACAGAATTAGAACAGAACTAGAACAGAACTAGAACAAAACTAGAACAGAACTACAACAGAACTAGAACAGAACTAGAACAGAACTGGAACAGAATTAGACTAGAACAGAACTGGAATAGAACCAAAATAAAACTAGAACAGAACTGGAATAGAACCAGAACAGAACTAGAAGACAATTAGAACAGAACTAGCACTAGAACAGAACTGGAATAGAACCAGAACAGAACTAGAAGAGAACTAGAACAAAACTAGAACTGGAACAGAATTCGAACAGAATTAGACTAGAACAGAACTGGAATAGAATCAGAACAGAACTAGAAGACAATTAGAACAGAACTAGCACTAGAACAGAACTAGAACGAAACTAGAACAGAACTAGAACTAGAACAGAACTAGAACAGAAGTGGAACAGAACTAGAACAAAACTAGAACAGAACTAGAACTAGAACAGAATTAGAACAGAACTAGAACGGAATTAGAACAGAATTACAACAGAACTAGAACTGGAACAGAATTCGAACAGAATTAGACTAGAACAGAACTAGAATAGAACCAAAATAAAACTAGAACAGAACTGGAATAGAAGCAGAACAGAACTAGAACAGAACTAGAAGACAATTAGAACAGAACTAGCACTAGAACAGAACTGAAATAGAACCAGAATAGAACTAGAAATTAAACTAGAATTAGAACTAAAATTTGTTCTTTATAGAACTCAATTAGTTTGTTGTAACAAACTATTTACTTATATGTGGTTTCATATAAAATATAAACATAAATAAGTTTTTTTACTCTTTACTGACTTTTAGCATTTAAATTTTTAAACGCATTTAATAATTTTATATTAAAAATATTGAAATGTTTTTTCAGAATTATAACTACAACATTTATTAATTTTAATTTTTTACTTTGCAAAATTTAACTAATTAAATCAAACCGCAAAATAAAACATAAAAAAACTTTACACATTTTTAAAACTTGACAATTAATATTAAACATTTTTCAGTTTTTTTTTTTTTTTGACAATAAATATTTATGATAAATATTTATTTTTGCGCAGCAACTTTTCAGCATAAATGAACATTAATAATAGAATTTTTATGGAAAAAACAACTAAAACTTTTTTTGTTAGACAATTTAGCAGTAACATTTTAAAGCCGCAAAAGCCACATGGAATTTGTGTTCAGAGTTATTGTTAAGGGCAGCTACTGTGAACTAGTAAATAGTAGACATTTTGGGCAAATAATACAAGCAGAGAACCTGCCAGCATTCAAGTGAAATCTTCTAATTCCGTTTTGAAGCAAACTAACAAACTAGCTTAATTTGAAAGTAAATTATTTTGTCACATACATCACATTAAAAATTACTAAAACGTAAACTTAATTCATATTTTTCTACTGGCCGTAGTGTGCATTTTAGTCAGCCTTTACTTTACATAAAAATTTTTGCCAATTTTTATACATATATTTTTCAAACAACACTCTTACCCGACACATTAATAATTTTATAATTTAAAATTCTATTCATATTAAATTATATAAAAAAAAACTCCAGCAACAAAATATGAAATAACAACCATTAGAGATTAAATGCTGACATTTTATGTGATATACTTTCAACATTTAATAGAATATAAAATCAAAACTAATTAACACACAAATAAAATTTAAGAGACAGTATAATTTATCCATGCAAATGGAATAATTTAGTTTAAATAGTTAATAAAACAAAGAAACACAACTTGGAGTGCAATATTCGGCTATGACGAATCTAAAATACCCTGCACCTAAATGTAATAAGAAATGCAAAACCCACACGGTTGTTAGGATTAGAATATCCTTATTCAGTGTTTTGTTTTTTTTTTTCAACTAATGGCTTAGCATTTTATATATTGTTTGGCAGACAATTTTACGACCAACATAATTTATTTTCAATGTTTTGAAATTGATACAATTACCGATTTTTACTGAAGCGATGTCGCTTAGGAAGCTCGAGCGGCTTCAGTTGTTTCACAAGCTGTATTTTGTACGCTTTCAGTTTCATATCTCGCGGTAAAATGCGCCAACTCGTTCCATACGTCAGTCCGAGTTGCTGCGAACGGCGCCGAATCGAATCTCCACGGTCTTCGTGTACACTCTCAGTTACGCCCGCTATATTTTCTTCACAGCGTGCTGGACGTGGTCTATTTGGTCGAATATTATCCAATAATGAATGCTGGGTCTAAAAATTGGTGTTGGTATTGCGCATAGTTAGAGTAGGCCGGTTATGTTGACCATAAGTTGAGCGTAGTGCACGAAACACATTGTAGGAAATAACATGAATTTTCGTAATAAAGTTGAACGATTTGTAAACGTTGTTCAGGCGTTAGTATTTCTATTATGAAATGCCAAACAATACTAAACAATAATAACATGACAGTATGACACGACTCACAAGTGATCTGTCAAAAAAGGCTATTGAAAAAAGTATTTCTAGTTGAATCACCCTTTAGTTAAGATTCTAATACAAGTTCGAGTTCAGTTTCTAGTTCTGTTCTGCACTAATTCAGGTTCTAGTTGAGTTCTAGTTGATATTCTAGTTCAGGTTCTAGGGTGCCCCGATAGACTAGGCGATAGTTTGCCGGACTATCAGTCAGAGGGTTGCGGGTTCGATTCCTGCCAAAGACTCTGGGTGTTTTCTGCAGATAAGCCAAAAAGCTTCGCAGTTTGTGTTTGTTAATTATAAAAAAAAAAAAGTTGCGGCTCTATTTGAGATTCCATTTCTACTACAAGTTCTAGTTAAGATTATATTTCAGGTTGTAGTTCAGGGGCCAAATTACCGCATTCGATATCGGATAAAATTGATCGTAATTTTCTTATTTGAGATTATGGCATACGATATCGAGCAAGAAATTTAGCACATTTTATCATAATTTCAATATCGAAATCATTTTTCGATACGATAGCTCATTCGATTACGAATGCGGTAATTTGGCCCCAGTTCTAATTCAGGTGCTACTTCAGGTTCTACTTCAGATACTACTTCAAATGCTAAATCAGTTTCTAGCTCTAATACAGGGTCCAAATTACGGCATTCGTGATCGATATTGAAATTATGATAAAATGTACTAAAATTCTTGCTCGATATCGTATCTCAAATAAGAAAATTACGATCAATTTTACTCGATATCGAATGCGGTAATTTGGCCCCAGGTTCTAGTTTTGTTCTTGTTTTATTTGTTTTAAATTTTCTTTCGGTTACAATAAAACTTAATAAATCTTCCTTTAAAATCAAACATTTTATTTTAATTAGTTGCCACAACCTCTAAAAGTGTAGCGTAATTTGATTTGCCTGAATGGACACAGCATTTTTCTATGAATAAATTATTTTTGCACTTTTCAACAGGTCAATGGTTTTTTAAACTTGCGTAAAGTTTGCTGGCATAAAATATTTAATAAGAAATTATTGATTGTAAATTAGTTAATTTTAAACGCCCTTCTAGTCAAAGTTAATTACTTTGCTTTATTGAAGCAGCAGGAGTTAGGTATAATGAGGGGATCAAAGTATTCGCTTGATATCAAACATTTGCATTAGAAACAGATTTACCAAGTGATATGTTGTTTGTGAATGAGTAATTATCATAAGGTTTATTAACTCAATTTCCTTTACTATTACAAGCAAAGGGCTATTAAGTAAGAGTCTGAGGAAATATTGAAAAAAAAAAATATTATATTAATTTGTTTAAATTTAGCAGCTTACAATGTTTTGCTTTTAAGTTTTTATAGGTAAATTAAAACTATTTTAAATCTCTCATTTTTTAGTAAAAGCAAAAACTAACAAAATCCTGCCAAGTTCATGCATTAAGCTTATTAAAATGTATGCAAAACAGAAATCTATTTCAATTCCATTTAAAATATTTGCATATACAATTTATAGTGTTTAACAGAGTTTTTGTTCAACAGTTTTAAAACCCTTGCAGAAAAAACAACATTTAACACGTAAACCAAAAATAAAAGTAGCAAAAAACTAAATAAATAAACTAGACAAATAGAAATAAAAAAACAGTGTTTCTACTAAGAGAAAATATATGTATGTATTTGGAAACCTAAATTCTGTTGCAAAGTGTTTATGCTGGTATGTTTGTTTGTGTAGTAAATTAAGCTTGCAACAGTATAAAGTACTTAAAAAACCACTGCAATATTCGGGCAATTCACAATCTTGTGCATTGTGGTATTGTATCATTGCATTTGCAAAAAGGTTTAGCATATGTTTGCTCTTGCTGTGTATATTGTTAGTGTTTAGCAAAAATATGCTAAACCTTTTTGCAAATACAATGATGCAATACCATTTGCACAATATTGTGAATTGCGCTATTGTGTGTGTTTGTGTTGCAAACTGCAAAGTCTTGTATGTATTTGCAAACGACATTTCATAACCGCAAGAAAATTAAAATGTATTATGAAGCGAAAAAACAAACGAAAACGTACTACATATATAAATATATTCAAAATAGAAATTTATTCAAGGACTTTCAGTACAATAGTTTCGGTGGAGAAATTCTACTGCAATTAAGCTAAATGGAAAAAATAACGTTTCAAATTTCAAAAAATTTTGAAAGTCTAACGTACGATTGATAAATTGTTAGAGTAGTCTTTTAAGAAGTTGCTTCTAACAATTATATTATTAGAATTATTGAAAATATTATTAAGGAACATTTTATTTGGCTTGAATTCTTGTTATAAAATAATTCAAGGAATACCATTGTAAAATAATATTTTTAGACAATTGGCAAATTGGAATGCATCTTCTACCCTGCCAAGGCCGTCTTCAGCAATGTTTATTATCCAAGTTCTACTTGTAAACATTATCTATTTAACTCACCGGGAATTATTCATATTTCTTTTACATGTTTTGCATTTAGAACGAAATTTACATATGTACGTTTACAATGTGTTTTACGCAGCAGGAAAAATTGCAAATGCTGGCATTTGCAGGCCTGTTTACACACACTAAAAGATTCGATACACATTCCACTATGCCTTCTTTCAGAAGGTCTTCTAGAAAGCGTTTCATACTCATTCAAAATTGCATCTCAAAGGAATGTCAACAAGTCATAATTTCCATAGCAAACACAAATTGTCAATTGTATGAAAACGGGTTGTCATATGGCGTCATCAATAATGATAATCATGATTGCAAACATAGATGACGCCATATGACAACCCGTTTTCATACAACATACAACAAAAATGAAAACCAAGCATTAGAGTACAGTTTAAAACACGTTTGTTTGAGTTTTGTTGATATCGCTGGAGCAAAGTTCAATTGAATACATACGATTCAAAATACTTAGCTTTGAAAAAAACTTCATATAACCAAGGATCTTAGGAACAGGTCACCATATAAATTTTATGTTCCTTCAGTATTTCAAAATGTTAAGATTTCATTTAATAATTTAAAACATTTTTTCTTATGACAGGAAAGTCAATTTACAATCACTATTATAAAACAGGGTTTAAAAACTTAAACAAAATAAGAAAAAAAAATAGTTTTAGAACCATTTAAGAAACGGAAATTTTAGCTAAACAAAGTTGTAAATTTAACTTAAAAGGCACAAGCAGAAACAATACATCCGTGCTCTTAATATCCTTTTAGTAAACCCTTTTTTTTAGACCATAAAATAGCAACAAAAAAAAAATAATGAAGAAAAACAACATATTGCCAACTCTTCTATTATGCTTCTAATTTAAACGGAAGTGTAAAAATCCATTTATATAGACTTCAAAGTAAAATCTAACAAATAAAAAAATAACCAGCAAAGTACAGGAGAACATGTTTTAAACCCAATCAAATTGATTCAACACTCAATACTGTGTAAAGTAAAGAGCGCTGTAAAGTATTGGCTAAAAAATTGGTATTAAAATGTTAGAAAAATAAAGAAAGAAAGAAATAGACTGACCCTAAGCAGCTGCCATTAACATTAACAGACATGTAGCAGGCAACTGCTGCTGCTGCTGCTGTTTGCAACAACAATTACTACATATTCGTAGTTGCATGCAGGGCTGCCAGATGAATTCCGTAAAAAATCGTCAAAATCCCGATAAAAAAGTAAAAAATCGTCATTTCGAATTTTAAAAATCGTCAAAAAATCGGAAAAATAAAAAGCTATTATTTCTAATAGTATTTTGAAATTTTTATTTAAACGAAGACATCAAAATTCAAGTTTATAAAGTCTCTTGTACAATACATATCAAAATACATTAATTTGAACTTTTTAAATAAGAAATCACAAAAAATACAATGTTAAACACATCTTGTGTAATATTTTTATATCTTAGTCCGCTTTTACATTCTTCAATTCTGACTCGTCAAGGCAAGTATTTTTGGATGAGAAGCGAAAAGAGAACGGTACTAGTCAATTTTCTTATTTCCTTTCTTTTTTTATGCATGCTGATTTGCCTTAAAAAGTATGAAAATTGAATTGACGTGTGTAAATGAAATGGCAAGTTGAAAAGAGAATTGAACAAAAACTAGTCAGCTAAAACTGAAAAGTGTGAAACAAGACTTATACAGTATTTTATAAAGAAATATTTGAATTTAGCATATTTTATTAATTCAGGTTAAATTACAATATCAAAAAAAAAAAATTGTTTATTAAGTTTCATATAATATTTTGAATAAAGAATTTAATTCATCCATCATATACAGGTACTTATTTTCCAATAAATCCGTATTTTTGTCACTTAAATTTATTTGACTGAATATTCTTTCGACGTTTTGTTTAAATATGAGAAGTTTTTGTAGAATTTGCCCGTTGAAATTCGTAAATTTATTTTTTAAAAAATTTAGTTCATGGAATTTAGCATTTAAAATTGCTTTTTATGTTTACAGATAAATAAGTAATTTCTATTATTATTTGGAATTATTATACTTAAACTTAACAATTGAAAAATAGTTGTCGTCTCAATAAAAAAGAGAGAATTTGGTTGGTAACGAAAACATTAATAAAACAAACAAATGATAGAAAATTTTAATAATTCAGAAAATCGTCACTTTCAATGAAAAAATCGTCAAATCGTCACTTTGCTATTTTTAAAACAAAAAATCGTCAAAATGACGATAAATCGTCAAATCTGGCAGCTATGGTTGCATGCCATACCGCACCACATGATGCAATTACAACAATTTGGTGGTAAGAGCATTACAGCAGCTTGTTGGGTCATACACATGCTGGAGGGAGTACGAGGTGAAGGAGGAGAATTGCAAGTTTTATGTTTTCTCTTGTTACAGCTTATGGGTTGATGTGTCTATTAAAATACTTTGTTGGCCTCAATGGTTTTATTAGATTTGCTGAAAATAGCTAAAACTTAAAGTGCAGAGTTGTGAGAAATAAGGTGCAAGATAATATTGTTTTATGATCTCTTGTTTTAGGATCTCTTGACTGAAACTTTTGTGAAAAATCATAGTTTGGAAATGAAGTTGAATTCTAGGCATTTCATCTTAAATAAGTTACCTACATTCTTGCAATCTAAGAAAGCGCTAACAATAGATCTTCCGGATAGGCTACAATCAAGAAAAGCCTTAATTTTTTCTATGCCTACAAAAATATCATCTGGCATTTGCGTATTTTTATTATATTATGACAAATATAGTGTATAGTCCTCTTCCTCACACGCTCTGCAGCTTGTGTCATTTGTTATACCAATACGAGCTAGTATTGCTCTGTTAAGGTTCAAAATCTCTTTCGATTTTTCTTGATTTGGATTTCCCCATAATATGTCAGTCGTTCTACCGCTCATAGAATTATGCTAGTCTCTTTATTGCCCATTATTTTACCTCTTTCCTAAACATTTGAAAGAGTTTAACATTTTCCACACCAGCAGAAAAATAATTCGTTCAGTGAAAATTCTTCATTAGAAATATAAAAAATTTCATTCATCCTATGATCATTTTCAATCACGCCGAAAAAAAATATAGTTGTGCATGTTTTTCACAACTATTTCAACATTTTGAAATATTTTTTTTTTAATATTATGGTCACTGTAATTATTTACATGATATGGTTAAGTTATGATTCGCATGATTATAGCAATCATATATATGATTATAGTAATTATGTTATGTTTAAGGTAATCAGTTTTATGCTGAAAAATTTTACCATATTATGTTGTTCTCCAACATAATAAAAGAGCATCATATTATGATAAATTATTTCATCATAAACATGATTGCCACAAAAACATACATAGTTACTACAATCGTATATATGATTGTAGTGATTATCTGAATAGTAATTTCACCATATTATGATTACCGCTATCTTATGAATAATTACAGTGACCGTAACATTGTTTAAAAAAATTTGTAAAAATGTTAACATTGTTGTGGTAAACATGTACAACAATATTTTTTCTGTGTGTGTGTGTGTGCCATGAAATATGTCATATTTCTAATGCAGAACTTTCAATGAATGAATTATTTTTCTCATAGTGCAGGTTGGGAAAGCTTATCCGCACACGATGGCCTGGCATAAAAATTATTTCCAGATTAATTTTTTTTTTTTTTTCATTGTAAAACATTTCGCGATTTAACACTTTTATTTCTTAGGGTATTGATAACCATTTGACTGTTCGTAAAAATATGGGTTAAGTTCTTGTTGTCGGTTAACCTCAACCATATGATACTCTCTGTAATCACCATTATGTCAGCCTGAAAACAGTTAACTGACATCCGACATATGTACATATATTCAATCTTCTCTTTAAATATAAATTTGTTCTCATCTAGAAACTATTCCTTCTTTCCAGAGATCTTTTCCGAATACCTGTGTCTTTATAAATAAGCCTTCTAAATCTCATAAATCTCTCTATATATATCTCATGCTTTTCTTCCATTTGGCTGAACTTATTTATAAAATATTCTAATTGTAATGATCGAAACTGGTTGTCGTACTCTGAATTCAAGATAATCACTTCATGTGATTCACATGTAACACACTGAAATGGATTTGGTATTTAAAAATACAAAAAGTAGGTTAATTAAAACAAAATCTAAAATGAAACCAAATGAAATTGAAAACGAATAAATAAATAATATGTTGCACCATTGCAAGTAAGATATGGTACAGAATTTCGAAATTAACATCATGATAATAGTCAAACGATTTCTCTAACATACAATTACAGTTTGACATCATTATATCAAACAGGTGTCAACATATGACCATCGATGAAGTGCCTTTCGGAAAATTTGCTTACATATTTTCAAATTTCGTGAGTTACGTAAGTTCGATTTTGGCATTTTTCTTCTGTTATGTTGATACACATGTCTATTATATATGTTGGTAATATCAGCCATTTTGGATTGTCAGTTTGTTTTTGACTATTCGAAAAAATGGATAAAAGAAACTGTATTAAGTTTTGTGTAAAAAATTAAATTAAAAGCACAAGGACATTTGAAAGGTTGACTGTGGCGTTTGGCGAGTTTATTATGAGCAGAACACAAGTTCAATTGTGATACAACCGGTGTAAGGAAGGCCGAGAAGATGGTCGACCTGGTCGCCCGAGCACGCCAACAAGTCATGAAAACATTGAAGCAGTGAAGAAAATTATTTTGGATAATCGTCGAATCCCTATCAGAGAGGTTGCTGCTGATGTTGGCATATCGTTCGGCTTATACCAAGCAATTTTTACGGATGTTTTAGGCATGAAACGTGCGGCAGCGAAGATTGTTCCAAAATTGCTAAATTTTGAGCAAAAACAACGTCGCATTAACATCGATCAGGAGCTGTTGAACATCGTCAACGACGATCCAGATTTCCTCAAAAAGATCATAACTGGTAACGAATCATGGGTGCATGGCTATGAGATTAAAACCAAAACCCAATCATCCCAATGGAAACGACCAGAAAAGCCAATACTGAAAAAAGCACGTCAAGTTCGGTCAAATTTTAAGGTTTTGCTCACAAAAATTTAAGACAAGCATCTGGCACAAAACAACCAAAGCGTCTTACAAAAACTGAAATAAGAGCTACAGTAAGAGAAATAAGAGCAAACCCAACATCTGCTGCTATCAAATTATCTGAAAATGTTAGAAAACTAAAAATTATAACTAGCACTAAACTAGATTTTCCAACAGGAAATGATCCTAAGCATACCTACAACATTGTGAAAGAGTGGTTGCTTAGTCATTGTCCAAAAACTTTAGATCATCCTCCTTAGTCAACATCATAAATAAATCGAATTTATTATATATATAAAAAATATAACTGTTTATGTTATTTTTGGACATAAGCGCTACAAGAAAAAATTGCTGTTCAAAACTGCCCCAGCCTAGTTCATAGCTGCCCCGTATGGGGGGCGCATTTGAACACAATGACTTCATCCATTAAAAAAATAAAAAAAAATATAAATCGATTTAAAAATAAGTTACTTGTTAACTTAAGCTAAAGTTTATTTCCATATATATTAGTTAAATTATGTAAAAAGTCAATAATTCTAAAATATAAATTTTTATGTGGCTTGAGAGCAAAAAAAGTGTTCTAAGGTGCCCCCCTCTCCACTATTCATTAAAAAAAAAGTACCAGTTACTTTCTTGTAATACAACTTTAAGCTGATTTCAATTTGTTAAGAGAATATTTATTTTATAATAACTAGAAGAAGATACATTTTACAATAAACCTAATAAAGTACTTTTTTCTAAAACTTTTTTTTTCCACAAAAGTAATAAAAAAATAAGTTTTTTAAATTAAGGTTTTTATTAAGCTTTTAATGTTTTTTTATAGTAAAAGGTGCATTATTAATAAAATTAAAAGAAGTAACCTTTTCTAAAAGATGTCAAAAATTAAAACTTTGCTGCAATCAAAAAAAATTTCAATGTTTTAGGGGGGCTTTTGAGTACGTTTATGTACCATTCAGCAGACAGTAACATACTTATTTGAAAACAGTTTTCTAGGCAGTATATTACAAAACAGTAAGTAGCACTGAACAAACAAAGGCCTGGTAATTTGTTCCACTGTATTGTGTCAATTGCAATTACTCCAGTTTGCCTGTATGTTCTATTGTATTCACTCCTTATGCATATAATATGCCATCAAAAATAAAAGGTGTAGGTTACCAAAAAAGTACAGACATTCTGGTTTGTGATAATAATAACATTTATTTACACAATCCTGTATGTGTTACTGAAATAAATCCTTATTATATTTACAATCAAGTAACAACCCTCCAAAGCCATGACATGGCATCCCTCAACAAATGTTCAACGGAATTCATTACAAATGTTTTCGTTTATGGTTTAAATTGAGTATAAAATATCTTTTAGAATTCACGAATTTATATTTATACAATAGCAAATGAAGGATTTATTTTGTACAGTACATGAAAGATTAAATATGTAGTAGATAGAAAATTTTAGCATACAGTTAGGCTGCTTTTTTGTATTATCTAACTTCAAGGGCGGAGCAGTTGAAGTTTAAAAAATGTAGAATGCTTTAAGGTGGTTTAAATTATTTACTTAACAGATAAATATTTTATTTTTTATTTCGTACAGTATTTATTTTGTATATATATGTAGTAGACAGAAAATCCCAGCATACAGTTGGGCTGTTTTTAGTATTGCCTAGCTTCAAAAGCGGAGCAGTATAAATTTTAAAACTGTAGTATGCTTGAAGGCGTTTTACATTATTTACTAAACAGATAAATAAATATTTATCCTAACCATCAAATCAAATTACAGTGGCACTTTTTGTAGCAATAAATCAATTGCTAATGTAGTGGCAAAATTAGCAGGATTTCTTTATATAAACAAATTGTTTTGGTAGTTCAGGGTAAAAGCGTAGAATGAATATGTTTAACAAACAAGCTGTTTATTGCAGCATTAATTTTAATATTTATATTGATAAAGAAAAATTGCTATTTTGGGGGAGATCAAATATGGAACTTACACACAATCGTAAGTAACTGTTTTAAAATAGATTTTTAAACATTTAATTTTAAATATATTAAAACTGTTATTTTGAAACAACTAAAAACCAACTAAGTGATATTAACAACAACATTTATTACAACCATTAAGCCCTTTTTGCTTAATCTCTTTTCTAAATAAATAACAAAATGTAATTGTTTTAATATATTTATTAATTTATGTTTTAAAAGTTCTTAAAAATAAACCTTAATTGCAACATTCCAAATAATTACCCTTAACTTTAACTTCAATATATCGCACAGCCTTAAAGTATGCCCTATAAAACTCTCAAATTGTATGCAAAAAGAAAACTAAATTTATGTTGGTAATTTATTTCAACGCTAATGAAAATGTAACGGAAAATTTATATATAATTGCTTTTGTAATTTTGTATATTAATTTCCAGCAAAAGGCACACCAAGCAAAAATGAAACGAAGCAAAACTTTGCCTTAAGCTATGCTAGGAAAAGACGTTTTTCATATCTCCTTAAGTTATGCCCCAAAAACCTGTAGCAAAATACGTAACCTACCAACACAAAATACCTATTAGCATGATTTTTTTTTGTTGTGAAATTATAAATGTTGCTTTATATAAACATTTCTTTCTATTTCTTTTTGTTAGTTAAAAAAGGTATAATTCAAAAATATAAATTTTATAATGTAAAGTCATATTGCCACCTGAACGGGAAAAAAGGTAAAAACCCAAAAAGGGCCATTAAAAATGCATCATCATTAACTGAACATTTATAGGCACATGTTACACAGAAATATACAAAGTTTTTGGTGTTCAAAGGATGGGGTTTAGGCACGAATAGATTTTTAATTTTACAGAAATTGTTGCAGACAAATATTATATGACTTTTTATTATGCTTTTGTAACGAAAAACAAATGACATTCTAACAAAGGAAAAAAGGTGGCAAATAAATGCTACAACTATGTTGGGCTTAATTGAGAGGGTATGACAGCACTTGAGTATATCTAAACGGCTGAAATTTTGAGATTTGCAGAAAATATTTTTTCAAAGACTATTTCATGAAAAATGGCTAGACACAATCTTGATAATCGAACAGTCGTCAAATATAGCCAAATTATTTTTTCTAAACTACTTAATACTCGTATACATCTTTGGTACTTTTTTTATTAGTTCTTTTAGTACGTGGTAGGTATTTTTATCATTTTAACCAATAAGCATAGAAATACATTTTAGTTACTAAATAGTAGACAGTGTGAAATAGAAAAGGCCAGCACTTTCCGATAGAAATGTGAAAAACCGACTTCATTTCTGTAAAAGGGGCCACCCTGGTACCCAAAGGTACCAGTTTATGAATGGCAGTGCGGCAACTATCACTGCCTGGCTAGGTTTGTAAGTTAACCTTTGATGGTTATGTTTATTCTAGTGTAATATAACTCAACTTATTTAAATTTTTCTACTGGAATGTTCTGCTTTACCTGGAGCCGTTAAGCGTGTCTGTAGTGCACCCGATTCCTGTTACACTCGTTGTCATGATTGTCATTGCTGTCATTTCAGTTGGTGGGTTATCATTAAACAAATATGTTGATCTAATATATACAACGACAACGGAAATGTCTATATAATGTTATAATGGATTCAATGTAAACAAACAAATGACCATTAGTGGATTTCCAAAGAAAGCTTGCTGGTAAATGAGAGAGTGAAAAGGCTTAATATACAAGTAGAAATGAATGAGTGTACTGGTGTGTTTGAACAAATGGTTTTGATAACAAACATTTTAATAGGAAATTGCGATAATATTGTATAAAATATTTTATGAATTGTAATATTTTTCCTTTGTTATGACAGTATAAAAGTTAGCGGAAGTATATTTTTTAAAAGGAAATTAGATATAGAGGAGAATAAAAGATGAATAAAGAAACAGGCAGGCTGGGGGTGACATGTTACAATAACATGTTGCATAAATGCCAAATTACAGTAAAGGAGTATTTGTCTGAGCGAAAAATGAGTTGTAATTTTTGGAGTAATGGAAAGAAAAAGCTATTTATTGTGTCACTGCTTAAATAATAAAGCGTTATCCATTTCGAGGTTCCCTACTTGTTTAAAGAAAAAAAAAAAAACACAGAAAATTCAAATTTAATGGGGAATGTTTAGTATAATTTGAAAGAACATTCTTTGGCATTTATTTTTTGAAGATTATGTCTATCAAATGTTGGCCGCTGCTACGTCGCAGATGTAAACGAAAGATGGAACGAAGATGCCACCGGCCCACAAACTACACCAAACCGTTGTTTTTTCTGGACGAATTGGCACTTCTTGTATCTCTTCAGGTTGCTCTTCGTCCCAAATGTGGCGGTTTTGTTTGTTTACAGACCCATGCAGCCAGAAATGGGCCAGTTATGTTGACCATAAGTTGAGCATAGTGCACTAAACACATTCCTCACGGAACGTGAATTTTCGTAATGAAGTCGAACGATTTGTAAACGTTGTTCAGGCGTAAGTCTTTCCATTATGAAATATCAAACAATACTAAACAAAAATAACATGACTTAATGACACGACTCACACGTGATCTGTCAAAAAGAGGCTATTGAAAAAAGTATCTCCACTTGAATCACCCTATATTAAATATTAAGTAAAAATTTATGTAGAATTTATTTTAATTTTCATTTTCTAAATATTCCTTTTTTGGAATTTAATCACACCTCCTTCGTTTGAAAATATCCTATACATGGTTATTTTTATTTACCTAAACTTTTATTTATAACGTTAGTTTTTCCTAAAACAAAAGTTTATCTGCCGTCAACAACTTTATCATCATCGCTGTGTGCAAAGTTCAATGATGTAGTGTTTTTCGAGTGCTTTTGAGAGGGGGGGGGGGGGGGAAAAACTGCATATCTATTTGAAAAATTTACATATTTATAAACAACTTGTGGTACTCCTACATCAAAGCCAGTCAAACTATGCAAAACTTGTGCAATTTTAATGCAGATATTTTTATTTCTTTTAACAACAATTCGTTATAAATTTACGTTTGGTTTCAGTTTGAGTTGGCTCAAAGGTAAGTGTTTGCAGGATGATTGAAAAACATTATTGAAAAGTTCTTGAAATATGTTTGAATAAATGCAAGGCTGTTAGTAATACATTTCCGTTTTTGCTTCAAACGTATTTATTATTTTAAAAAAGAAATAAATAATTCTGCATTAAAAGGTTCTTGAATAAGGAAATATAAGAGCCAGCAATAGCTTAAACTATTTTCAAATTACACAAAAATTGTTTAACCCAGTATTTTTATACCTACTGCCTCAATAAAAAATAATTGTTAATTGCAGCTTCTTTATATGTCTCCCCTAACTTGCAATCTGTTTCAATTTATTTCATTTTCAAACAATTCTCCATTAATTATAACCCTACCTTTCCAATCACTTAAATACTTTCCTTAAATATTTCTATAAAACTATCTTTCATTTCATTACTATTTCCCCCCAAAAACCTCTTTCATTTCCCATAATCCTCTTTAATAACTTAACTTCGTTTTATTTCTTGCTATAACATATTCATAAAAACAACAACAAATTTAAACCCCCTTTTATTCTTCCCCTTTAAATAACAGCCAGGTATGTTGATTTTTCAACCACGTTTCACATAAATTTCTTAAATGGAAAATGTATGAAAAACCACACAAAAATATACCAAATACCACACAGTAGTGTATATAAACTATAAAGTAAAAACATGTTCTAAATACCCCAGAACATGACATTCATTCATTTATTCATTCATTCATTCTTTCGGCATATAAACACAGCTATGGCTATATAATTGTTAGTGCAGTTAAATAGCAACACCCCTTTACAAATCCACTGGCTTATAAAGTGGTTTGAGGGGTAGAAAAGAGCAACAGCTACTTAAAGCATCCTGAGGTTTAGTAATGCAGATACTCATGCAGTACTGCCAGAATGTTGTAAAACACAAACTTAAAAGAGTGATATCAGAAAGTAATTCTAATTGTAGTATAATCTTAAATAAAACCTTAACTAGATCCTGAACTAGCAACTGAACAAAAAACTGAACTAGAAACTGAACAAGAACTTGAACAATAACCTGAACTAGATCCTCTATTAGAAACTGAACAAACCTGAACTAGATCTTGAACTAGAAACTGAACAAGAACCTGAATTAAACCCTAAACTAGAGGGTGACCAAAAACCTAAATAACAACTTAAACTAGATCCTGAACTGGAAACTAAACTAGAATCTGGACATCAATCTGAACTAGATCCTGGACTATAAACTGAACAACAATCTCAACTAGAAACTAAACTAGAACCAAAACGAGAACCTGAAGCAAAAACAAAACTATGACCTGAACTAGAAACTGATCTAGAACCTGAAAAACAACTTGAGCTAGATCCTGGACGTGAATCTGAACAACAAACTGAACTAGATCCTCTACTAGAAACTGAACAAACCTGAACTAGATCTTGAACCAGAAACTGAACAAGAACCTAAATTAAACCCTAAACTAGAGGGTGACCAAAAACCTAAATAACAACTTGAACTAGAACCAGAACGGGAACCTGAACTAGTAACTGAACTACGACCTGAACTAAAACCTGAACCTCAACTATAACCTCAACTGAACCAGAACGTGAACGGGTCTGGCAGTCGCGATCGAAAATTTTGTTAATTTTGTAAAGTAATTTCGATAGTGCTCTTATTTATAATTCTTTCACTCGATACTGAACGAATCGAAATGCTCTTTTCGGTATTGTGAAAATTCAAATAAATATTTTACAACACTTAAAAAAGGTTAATAAATTGTAAACAAAAAACCTGTGTTGACAAACAGTTAAACAATTTAAAGACGAGAAAAACAATATTTTTGAATTAAAAAATAATTTTAAATGCATCCGGCTTTCTGTTTTACTTGTCATCTTTGGAATCTGGCAAGATTAAATATCTCAAAGTTATTCGGAAAAAATAAGGTGTACCAGTGATCCCCTGAGTTTGTCAAACAACGAGTAAGTTTAATCAAGTTACATATATAGGGTGATTCAAGTAGAGATACTTTTTTCATCATGTTATTTTTGTTTAGTATTGTTTGGCATTTAATAATGGGAAGACTTGCGCCTGAACAACGTTTACAAATTGTTCAACTTTATTAAGAAAATTCGCGTTCTGTGAGGAATGTGTTTCGTACACTTTCGAGGCCAATTTTGTTCAGTGATGGGGTCCATTTCTGGCTCAATGGGTATGTAAACAAACAAAACTGCCGCCTGAAGAGATTCAAGAACTGCCACTTTATACAGAAAAAACAACAGTTGGGTGTAGTTTGTAGGCCGGTGGAATCATCGGTCCATATTTCTTTAAAAATGATGCCGGAGCGAACGTAACCTTCAATGGCAACCGTTACCGTCCCATGATAACCGACTATTTGATGCCTGAAATTAAAGCTCGTGATCTCGGCGGCATTTGGTTTCAGCAAGACGACGCCGCTTGCCACACATCACATGAATCAATGGATTTATTGAGGTAAAACTTCAGTGAGCACATATTTTCACGTTTTGGGCCGGTCGATTGGCCAACAAGATCGTGTGATATCACACCGTAAGACTTTTATCTGTGGGGATATGAAAAGTCTAAATTATAGGCGAACAAAGTCGCTTCGTTTCAGGCCTTGGGAGAAAACATCACGCATTCACATTCGCCAGTTACCAGTCGAAATGCTCGAACGAGTCATCGAAAATTGGACTCAACGGATTGACCATCTGCGACGTAACAACGGCCAACATTTGAGACATAATCTTCAAAAAATAAATGCCAAATAATGTTCTTTAAAATGATAAAAACATTCCCCCTTAAATATGAATTTTCTGTGTTTTTTTTTTAAGTAGGGAACCTCGAAATAGATCACGCTTTACAACCTAAACAACAACCTGAACTAGATCCTGAACTAGAAACTAAACTAAAGCCTCAACAAGTACAATTTAACTCTTATATTTTTCAATGCACCCAGTACTTATTTCACTTATTCTAATCTCTGACAAAAAACACTATTTTCATCATCATTAAATTATTTAAAATAACTTTTAGTTTTTTCAGACAAAAATATGTACCATGAACACATGAGTCTAAAAATAGTGTATTATAACTACATTTTACTTTACATATTTAAAAAGGATATAATATAAAATTGGCTGCTTCCCGTTGTCAGTTACTGTATCCTTTTGCAAACTATTCACGATGAACCCTGGCAGACAGCGTTAGCAAGGAAAAGCGCAAGCATGCAAGTCATGGAATAGGCATGACTTTACACTCGTATGATGTTCTTTAATTCATGTAATTGTTAGTTGCATACGAGTACGTACTTTGGCTTAAAAACATACTAACTATATATTAAAAATAAAAATTAAATAAAAGGAAACAAAGCACAACAGAGCAGCGCAAACAGAACAAAACTTGAAATATCTGAACAAAAAAAAAAAAGAACAGAAATTGTATAAATGTAAAAGAAACGTGTATAAAACTATGAAATTGAATTGTAACACTAATGAGTGTGAAAAAAGTATAAAGTAGAACACGCGAGTGTGTGAAGAGAGTGTGGCTGTTGCAGTGATTTTTTATAAAGAAATTTGTTAAAAGTGCAATACTGAAAATAAAGTAAGAAAGGACCTAACATTTTCTGCTGGGCACAGTTTCTTAATAATTATGTACTTTACTCTCAGAGTTAATCGTTTTATAACTTTCCAAAAACCTCATCCTATTGACAACACTGTTTCCAGCCAATGTGCATTGCTAGAACTTTTCTTGCATTATTATAAATGTTTCCCGCTTGCAAGTACATTTCACGTATAGCTACTTATGGTTCATAGTCGCTTCTTGCAGTTTACACGTTGCTGTGTCTAGTTTTTCCCGCCTTCAAATGAACATATGTGCTGGAAAGGCAGCTATACTACCACTCGCCTGTTTGCCTACAAGTGTGAGTTTGAGCGTGAGCGCTTTAATGTTGCACGAACGTTAAGTTAGTTGAGCACACATGATGCGTGAATGATGTGCAACTTTTCAATCTTTGCAGGCATTTTATAATTAAATTGTTTATAATAAACTTTCTCTTTGGTAGGTAGGATTTGTTGTAAATTATAATTTATTTATGTTTTTAAACATATTTATTTTATTATTGTAGATTTGAGCAAAATAATTTGCTTGACAAGCAAGGCAAACAAGGAATTTAATTAACTCTAGGAAATGTGAGAAAATAAGCAGAACAGTAATATACATACATATGTATGTAATAAAGTAACTAAATATGACAAAAAGAAATCCATAAATAACATGAATTATTTTTTTTAAAGGCCACCAGGTGCGATGCTGTGGGGCTCAAAGTAGGTAACAAAGGCTTAAATATGTCATTTATCTCTAAGTGTTTACGAGAAATTAAAATTTAATGGATTGAAATCGAATGAATATTTTAAAAATGACGAAAAATAAACGGGAAATAAAATATTTAAAAACACTCACCTTTATTTATTTGTTAGTTGTAAAAAGATGCTGCATATTCTCCTTTACACGCAGAATTTATTCTAAAAACATTACTTTTTATTAAGAGAAATTCATATAAAAATAAAATATTTAAAAACACTCACCTTTAATTAATTTTAGTTGTAAAAAGATGCTGCATATTCTCCTTTACACACAGAATTTATTCTAAAAACACTTCTTTTTCCATAGATTTTATTATTTTATATACCTACACATTCATAAATACAATACATTTACATACATATGTACATATGTACATACATATATAATTATGTATGTATTTCTACTTTATTTCATGATTACTCTTATTTATATTTGATTTCCTTTTATTTATTTATTCCTAAAAACTTTACTTTTTTAATACCCACAACAACAACAACATGCTATTGAACAACTTATTGTATTCTCACTTTTGGAGTACTCTCACTCTCTCCCATACTCCTTACTTTGTTTGAGTGACAAACACTCAACCGAACACTAAAAAAAACACCTACCACCCAACAAATAATTGCATTAAATATTTGAGCAACTTCTAACACTTTTTTCATTTATTTATTTAACACTTTTCACAAATATTTTTATATAAAACTATTAAGCAACACTTTATTTATAAATTAATGCAAAAATATTTTATTAAACGCGTTTAATAAAGGGACTACGTTAATTTTAATACGACAATTAATCACTAAACAACCGGTCACTTTAGAAATTTCTGGACAAATAAAGAAGAATTGTCAGTATTTTGTTGTTGTTGTTATTGTTGCTGTTACTAGTAGGAGATCATAAGTTTACCATGTTGTTGTTATTATGTAAGGCGTTATACTTCTTTTAATAGTGTAAGTGTTTAAAGAGTTAGCCGCTATTAAATGTAAAGAAAATCATCAGAGATGGGCTCAGTAGTAAAGTGTACTTGCATATAAAAAGGGGCAGTGATACGTTAAGGACTTACTGCAATTTGTAACTATATTCTTGTATTTTAAATGTTACATGCCGATATTAAAGTGGAAATAATTTATAAAATATTATTTTATACAATAGTTCCATATTATATATTGTACATGTATTTTAAATGAGACTTAAAATTTACAATATGCCAAAAAAAATTAAAAAATGTAATTTAAAAAATAAAGTATTTTAATAAATCGAGTGCATATTTATATATTTGGCCCTTATATTGGATATTTTCAATGCTTTTAAGGTACAGTGGCGGTCACAAGGTTAACAAACACACTTGCTATATACTGCCAACTAAAGCAAATATTTTCTCTTGTTCGTTATTTTGTAAACCTTTTATTTTTGAAATGTGTTACATGTCACTTAATATCACGGCACTACACTTTTTGTTTCATTTATTTGTTGCATTTCTCCAGTCTCCAGTAATGTCATTCTCATAAGATAAACAAAACAAAAAATTGCATCTAATTTTTTTGGGGAGCCACAAAAATGTATGTACATATATAAATATATTGAATTATTATTATTTGTATTAAGATGATTTGCATTATCATTATTACTATGTAATATTGTTATTCTGTCCATTTAGGCTTCATATTACGAAATAAATCTAATAAATACTTGTAAGAGCCAAACATCATTATTTTGGAATTGCTTAAGCTGTTTCTCTGTGCTCCACTATGTTTTAGCTAAGTCTAAATAATGTTTTTGACTTTAAATCTTTTGTTTTATAAAATATTTTTAGAACTTATTTACTCCTAAAAACATACCGTGAAAAACTAACAAAGGTATACAGGTATAAATTTTCTTTAACGTTCTAAATTATTAACCACAAATAGATAAAACTATAGTTTACACCAATAGACAACAATTGCAGTTAATAATTATAATCATAAAAACTTTTTTTGAAATGACTTTTGAAATGTTCTAACCTCATGTCCACCACTTTATGTTCTTCGTGAATTTTTTCTCGACTTTAAGAAATACTAAATAAAATACAAATTTTAAAGCTTAAAAACCGTTTACTTTTTAAATAATAATTTTGAAAATTGCTGTAAAAGCTATAGGTATAATATAATTGTATTGTATCACATTTTGTATATATTCTTTATTTAATAATACCATGTATTTTATTAAATACAACATTTCATTGCATATTGTTTAATTATTGCATTTGGTCCTTAATAATGCACTTCTCCCTTTAATATTTTATTAAAGTACCTTAATGTATGTATACGCTCATCTCTGATTTAATAGCAATGTTTTTGTTGTATTTACATTTAATAGCGGGAAATCAGCATCTTTAAACTACTCTATTATTTTTTATAGCAAAAGTACCACATTACTTTTTCCTATAACAACACATATTAATACACTTCTTACAAATATTTTATTATTTTATTTCTACATTCATAAATACAATACATTTACATATGTGTGTATGCATGTATGTATGTATTTCTACTTAATTCATGAATCTTGATTTCCCTAAAAACTTTACTTTTTTAATACCCACAACAACAACAACATGCTATTGAACAACTTATTATATTCTCACTTTTGGAGTACTCTCACTCTCTCCCATACTCCTTACTTTGTTTGAGTGACAAACACTCAACCGAACACTAAAAAAACACCTACCACCCAACAAATAATTGCATTTAATATTTGAGCAACTTCTAACACTTTTTTCATTTATTTATTTAACACTTTTCACAAATATTTTTATATAAAACTATTAAGCAACACTTTATTTATAAATTAATGCAAAAATATTTTATTAAACGCGTTTAATAAAGGGACTACGTTAATTTTAATACGACAATTAATCACTAAACAACCGGTCACTTTAGAAATTTCTGGACAAATAAAGAAGAATTGTCATTATTTTGTTGTTGTTGTTGTTGTTGCTGTTACTAGTAGGAGATCATAAGTTTACCATGTTGTTGTTATTATGTAAGGCGGTATACTTCTTTTAATAGTGTAAGTGTTTAAAGAGTTAGCCGCTATTAAATGTAAAGAAAACCATCAGAGATGGGCTCAGTAGTAAAGTGTGCTTGCATATAAAAAGGTGCAGTGATACGTTAAGGACTTACTGCAATTTGTAACTATATTCTTGTATTTTAAATGTTACATGCCGATATTAAAGTGGAAATAATTTATAAAATATTATTTTATACAATAGTTCCATATTATATATTGTACATGTATTTTAAATGAGACTTAAAATTTACAATATGCTAAAAAAATTAAAAAATGTAGTTTAAAAAATAAAGTATTATATCTTTGGCCCTTATATTGGATATTTTCAATGCTTTAAGGTACAGTGTCGGTCACAAGGTTAACACACTTGCTATATATTGGCAACCAAAGCAAATATTTTCTCTTGTTCGTTATTTTGTAAACCTTTTATTTTTGAAATGTGTTACATGTCACTCTAATATCACGGCACTACACTTTTTGTTTCATTTATTTGTTGCATTTCTGCAGTCTCCAGTAATGTCATTCTCATAAGATAAACAAAACAAAAAATTGCATCTAATTTTTTTGGGTAGCCACAAAAATGTATGTAGATATATAAATATATTGAATTATTATTATTTGTATTAAGATGATTTGTATTATCATTATTGTATTATTACTATGTAATATTGTTATTCTGTCCATTTAGGCTTAATATTACGAAATGAATCTAATAAATACTTGTAAGAGCCAAACGTCACTCTTTTGGAATTGCTTAGGCTGTTGCTCTGTGCTCCACTATGTTTTAGCTAAGTCTAAATAATGTTTTTGACTTTAAATCTTTTGTTTCATAAATATTTTTAGAACTTATTAACTAATAAAAACATACCGTGAAAAACTAACAATAGTATACAGGTATAAATTTTCTTTAACGTTCTAAATTATTAACCACAAATAAAAAAAAGTATAGTTTACACCAATAGACAACAATTGCAGTTAATAATTATAATCATAAAAACTTTTTTTGAAATGACTTTTGAAATGTTCTAAACACTTTATGTTCTTCGTAAATTCTTTTCTCGACGTTAAGAAATACGAAATGATGAATAAAATGCAAATTTTAAAGCTTAAAAACCGTTTGCTTTTTAAATAATAATTTTGAAAATTGCTTTAAAAGCTATAGGTATAATATATGTATGTAATTGTATTGTATCACATTTTGCACATATTCTTTATTTAATAATAGCATGTATTATATTAAATACAACATTCCATTGCATATTGTTTAATTATTGCATTTGGTCCTTAATAATGCACTTATCCATTTAACATTTTATTAAGGTACCTTAACGTATGTATACGCTCATCTCTGATTTAATAGCAATGTTTTTGTTGTATTTACATTTAATAGCGGGAAATCAGCATAGCTGCCAGATTTGACGATTTATCGTCATTTTGACGATTTTTTGTTTTAAATATTGAAAAGTGACGATTTTTTCATTGAAATGGCGATTTTCTGAATTATTAAAATTTTCTTTAATTTTTCTCACATAATATCATAAATATTAAGAAGAACACGGCATATTTCAAAAACAAAACCGGGTAATAGTAGTTTTTTCCTAATTATTGACAATTGTTAAGTTTAAGTATAATAATTCCATAAACATAAAACGCAAGTTTAAATGCTGAATTTCATGAACTAAAGTTTTTAGAGGAAACAATTTCTGAATTCCAACGGGAAAATTCTACAAACACTTCTACTATCTTAACATAACATCGAAAAAATATTCAGCCAAATAAATTTAAATAACAAAAATACTGAAATCTTTGCAAATAAGTACCTGTATATGTTGGATGAATTGGATTCTGAACGTTATTTACAACTTAATAAACTAAATTGTTTTGACATTGTATTTTAACCTAAATAATTAAAAATTCAGATATTTATTTATATTTAAAATACTGGAAGTCTTGTATCACACTCTTCAGTTTTAGCTGTTCATTCACACACGTCAATTCAATTTCCGAACTTTTTATTGCAAATCAACATGCATAAAAGAAAAAAAACAAAAGGAAATAAAAAAAAATTACTATTGCCGTCAAGTTTGTACCCGTTTTGTTCTCTTTTACCTTCTCATATAAAAATACTTGCCTTGACGAGTCAGAATTTCAAAGTGTGAAAGCGGACATTTAAAAATATGTATTAAACAAATTGTGTTTAAACTTTAAAGATTTACACGATTGAAATTTTCTTCAAAATGCTTCAAACTCGTGTAAACAGCAAACATTTTTCAAAATTTATTTACTTAACAGTGATTGTATCCAGTGGTGATATTCGAAACAATTAACAACCGGATCACTTAAAAAAAATATATTTTTGCCAAATTTTGATAAAAAATAGCGAAAATTTAAAAGTCGCATCCCAGTAACAGACCACAAGCCTTTGAAGGAAATGATATAAACTTTTGTTTAATAAAAAAATAGTTTTGATTTTGCAAAATAAAAGTCAAAAAAAAATTGTTTTATTTTTTTCTCAAAAGATTGAAGAAAACGCTATCGAAAACATCATCATCCAAGAATCCAATATATGACCAAAATAAAATCATTTGTTTGTACGTTTGGACAATGAACAACTGAACAATATTGTGTTTGTTGCCGAGACTAATCACCTTGATAAATACACATTATATAAAACCGTTAAAACAAAAAACATAATCACCCCAACAAATTTCATATGGAATTTTTATTCACGAGAAGGGTGAATATGCAACAACCGGTTCGCAAAATTTTTAAAATTTTAACAACCGGTTCGAGCGAACCGGTCCGAACCAACTGAATATCAGCACTGATTGTATCTAGCTTAACATTATATTTTTTGTGATTTCTTATCTAAAAAGTACAAGAGACTATATATACTTGAATTTTTATGTTTTCGTTTAAATATAAATTTCAAAATACTTCTAGAAATAGTGACTTTTAATTTTTCCGATTTTGTTGACGATTTTTTAAAATTCGAAATAACGATTTGTTATCGAAATTTTGACGAGTTTTTACGAAATTCATCTGGCAGCCCTGGTAATCAGCCTCTTTAAACTACTCAATTATTTATTATAAAAAATAACACGTTACTTTTTCCTATAACAACACATATTCATACATTACTTACATACACAGATAGCTTCACACAAGTAACACCAACAGCTACAACAAATACAATTACTGTCGATTCCTTTAGTTATTTGCATTCTTCTTTAGTTTTCTAGAAATTTGTAAAGTGATATGTTGAATAGAGATTAATTGTGGTATTAAAATTAACAAAGCGCCTTAACTAAACGCGTTTAATAAAATATTTCGGTATTAATTTATAAATAAAATCTTGCTGAATAGTTTCATATAAAAACATTTGTGAAAAACATTAAATAATTAAAAGAAAAAAGTGTTAGAAGTTAATCAAAAAAATAATGTAATTTCTTGTCAGGCGTTTGGTGTTTTGTTAGTGTTCGGTTGAGTGTTTGTCTCACTAATAAAGTAAGAAGTGCAAGAGAGCATAAGTAATGTAAATGTGAGATTATTGTCCAATAGAATGTTGTTGTTGTTATTGTTATTAAAGAAGTAGTGTTTATGTAGGTCAGTGATGGAAAAATGAAAAATTTAAATGGTACTGACCGTCAGCAAAAGGAGTAGTTTTAAAAATTTTGGTACTTTTTAGGAAACATATCTTTTGTCAAAAATAAAATTAAAAATCCATATAAAAATAATTCAAAAATAAAATTAATTCAGTTTAATAAAAAAAAAACTACTATAACAACAAACTAAAAATTAATTATTTTTTATGTAAAAATATATGTTTGAAAAATTTTTATTTGTTGTGGGTTAAGATAATAAACATATGAGCATGCCTGCATTTTGTTACTGTTAATGCCATATCATTAATAGATCGTTCACCAATATGTTTGAAGTTTTCAAACTCATATGATACACAAAAAATCTCAAACAAGAAATGAGAATTACAAAAATGTACGAAACATAAGAAATTTAAAAAATTTATCAAAATAGTACCACAAACAACTTTAATTCTTTATGCATCTCAGATCAAATAAATAACATGAATAACGAATTTGTGCATTCCTTATGTTCTTGTTTTGAAGCCAATGTGGTCAATGATTATAAAAATAGTAACGCTGGATTTCTAAATAGGGAACAAAGCAAAACAAATAAAGAGTACTAAATATGATGTGGGGTACTGTGGTATTTTTGTTGTGAAAAAGTACTGAAAATAGTACAAGAGTCAAACATTTTCCATCACTGATGAAGGTTAAATGCTAATAAAAGAAAATAAAACACTTCCACTTTTTATTCTAACAACAATAACATCTTATTTGTTTCAATACCAACAACAACATACAGTTTATTATGATGGTCTCCTACTAGCAACAGCAACAATTCGATTCCTTTAGTTATTTGCATTCTTCTTTAGTTTTCTAGGAATGTGTAAAGTGGTATGTTGTTTGTTGATTAGTTCTCGTATTAAAATTAATGTAGCGGCTAAATCAAACGTTTTTAATAAAATATTTTTTCTTTAAATTATTAATAACATGCTGCTTAATAGTTTTGTAGAAAAATATTATTGAAATGTGTTGAAAAAAAATAGAAGTTTGCAAAAAAATTAATGTAATTGTTTGTCAGACGTTTGGTGTTTTTTTAGTGTTCGGTTGAGTGTTTGTCTCACAGAATAATGTAAGGAGTACGAAAGAAAAAGAGTATGTACTCTAAAGTTGAGAATATAAATGCGTTATTTATTAGCAAGTTGTTGTTGTTATCAGTAAAGTGTTTAGGTTAAATGCTAATAAAAAGAAATCAAATATGTATAATGAAATGAAGTAGAAATTCATATCAATGGAAAAAGTAGTGTTTTTAGAATAAATTCTGTGTGTAAAGGAGAATATGCAGCATCTTTTTACAACTAACAATTAATTAAAGGTGAGTGTTTTTAAATATTTTATTTGACGTTTATATGAATTTCTCTTAATAAAAAGTAATGTTTTTAGAAAAAATGTGTGTGAAGGAGAATATGCAGCATCTTTTTACAACTTTTAAAAACTAATTATAGGTGAGTGTTTTTAAATATTTTATATGCCGTTTATATGAATTTCTCTTAATAAAAAGTATTGTTTTTAGAATAAATTGTGTGTGTAAAGGAGAATATGCAGCATCTATTTACAACTAACTATTAACTAAAGGTGAGTGTTTTTAAATATTTTATATGCCTTTTATATGAATTTCTCTTAATAAAAAGCTTTTATAAACCATTTATATTACCTACATACTTTTAAAAACTATAAGTCAAGGCATACACTAAAGACAAAAGCTAATTGTCAAAATGACCAAATAACCAAAAATTTTCAATAAAAATCTGAATTTAAAGAGTAAAAATATTTTGAAAAATCGGCATTCTAATAACGGCTTTAAATAATAAATCAAGGTAAATAATCAGGGAGAGATCTTGTCTCAATTTATACAATATGAGTCCAAAAAGCAGACACAAATAAAGTACATTGGCATCAATGTTTATGAAATAAATTCCTAAAATTAAATTATATCATTTCTTTTACATATTTCTAATAACATAAGCTGGATTCGTAGTCACTAACTAAGAAAATTGAATTAGATTTTCAGAATTCAATAAAGCAGGTTCTATATTTGTAATTGTTTATGGCTAAAAAGAGAGAAATTTCCTACATTATTAAAACATATGTATAAAGATTTGAATAGCACCTAGCTAAATTTTAAATATACAATGCAATATGTCTGTTAAAATTTATAATTTATGTATAAATTTACTGCCTAATAATCATATTAAATATAGGTTCGTGTGTGCTGCTCACGTTTTTTAGCATCAAATTCTTAAATTTTGATATTTATTAACGCATTTAAAAGGTCATACAAATTTACTGTTTTACCCCGCAATTACACATGCTAGTACTCGCATGCGAGTGCTGTGTACGTATTATATACGAAAACTTATTCGAAAAACTCGAATCATTTGCAATTCATTTTCATTTCAAAATGTTGTCAAAGCGTAAACTTAAAACGGCAGCACCATTTGATTTGCAATTGCTTCGAAGGCCTTGCTTTTCAAATCGTTCCTCCTATATGCTTTATTACTCATATCCCACAGAAGAGGATGGGAACGATATAAATTAATTAATTTTATTATATTTTTTAAATTTAATTTTACTTCCATTTTTGTTTTGATTGAAAAATAGAGTTGCCGAGTTGATCACATAAAAATTTTTCATGAGGGCAAATTTTTATTAACAATAATTATTATGATTTTAATAATATTTATTCTCCAAAATTAAAACATTTTGTTTATCAATATTATTTGAAAGAAATTTGTTTACAATCACTCATAAAACAAACTAAAATTTCAATTATAGGTATTATATTATCCACTTTCTATTCATTGGAAAATATACATGGCAACATTATTTTTTTATTTGCCGTTTACTTGCATGAGAGTGTCAAACATTCACTCGTATGCAAATGTAGCTGCAACCCAGCAAGCCATATGAGTCTGAAAAGAGTCTTTTCTGACGCCTTTTTCGGAGCGCTACTAGAATGGTATGCTGGGGAGTAGCTCTGCATATGAAAAAAATGTGAGTGTTTTGAGTTTTTCGAACTGTTACTCGCATGTGTAAACGGGGGGTTAGTTAGGCCCAATAAAACAGTGCGTATTTAAGTGTAGTTTTAGTTAATTTTCATAAAAACTTAAGTTGCATTTAAATACAGATTCATTTTTTCAGTCATACTTAATTGCTGTTATGATTTTATGGTAAAAATATGGTAGCACTTTGAAATGTCAACAAAATTATCGATATATTTCAGAAAACAGCTGATTTTTTTAATAAAATTTGCCAACAATTTTGTGTTTCGGTTTTTGTGTTTACTTGTTGTATTGTTTTGTGTGTTTTATATATTAAATTTGGTGGCATAAATATGGATAAAAGAAGTTCCAACTTTTGACTTCTTGTTGGACGCTGTTAAAAAATACAGCAGCATGATTGAAAAGAAAAAAAAAAAAACAAAAACAAATGTCAAAACCATATGTTCAATGTTTACAACTTAAGTTGCACTTAAATGAACATCGTTGGCCATTTAAGTAGCATTTAAGTTTTCAGTGAAAAACAAAATTTTGTACTTAAATGCACTTTAAAAATAAATGGCACTTAAATACGCACTGTTTTATTGGGCCTTAGTGTAATATTTTTAGAAATTAAAAAAAGAACTAATAAAATGTCGTTGAAAACTTGACTATTGGTACAAAATCAGCTCTCCTGTCTACGTTTTTGAGTTGTTTGTTTAACAATTATATTGTATAATATTTCCAATCAATAATATACATATTTATTATAATTTGTAAAGAAATCATTAGGATATTTGATGATTCAAATTTCACTTAAATGCTAATATTTTTATAAATTATTGGCATATTTTCTCATAAATATTTTGTGGATTTAAATTTAGTTTGATTTGAATATAAAGATAAATGGCTTGTACATTTATTTCAGCGATGTATTGTTTTTGACGTCTCACTTTTTAAAAATTATGGCAAGAAAAACAGATTGACATCTTTGGTTTTATTAAGTTTAGTATGTGTCTATATGTATATTATATTTTATAACTAAGAGTTCAAGTGGTTAAAGAGTGTTTAAATTTATTTTATAACTACACTAGAGCCCCGATTTGCGTCTATCCTATTTGCGTCGCTTTTCTAAATGTGGTTTAATCCGCTTTGCGTAGTTTTGATTCCGATTTGCGTCTACTTTGAAATTTTGTGTCAATACATTTGTATAGAAAACAATTGATTCGATTTGCGTCGTTTCGGTTTGCGTCGCATTTCCCCGGTCCTTATTAACGACGCAAATCGGGGCTCTAGTGTACTTTCTATAAAGAGATATAATCTTTTAAACTTAATAATTTTAAAACTCAGTTTCTGAAATATGCTTTAGTGAGCTAACACTTCAATTAGTTACGTTACTTTTGGCATTAATTTAAAACAGAATTTATAAACTATAGCTAGTAATAAATAATCTGTTTAAAAAATAAAAGCAGAATTTTTCAGATTTTTACAATTATTTTAATTTAAGCTGTTACAAAAATCATAAAGCGGGTTCAGTTTGTACCCAGCTTCGTCCAGTTGACATATATTGTCTTATTGTCTAAGGAAAAATGAGACAGAGTGGTTTTATAGTTCTTGACAATAAACACAAAGAGAGCTTTGATATTCGCAGGTAGATTAAAATATTGTGCAACAGTTAAAAAACACGGATTTTTAGCAGATTATAAAAATTTATTATTTAATTATTTTTCTAATTATAAAGGGGTAATTTAAATTTATATGGTAATTTTTTCGAAAAACTGTTATAAACTCAAAAAAAAAAAAAAAAAAAACAAACTGTTAGAACTTCTGAGTATAAGACATTTATCTAGACCATACCAGAAATCGCTCCCAATACTTTCTTTCCGCCCACTCTCAAAGAATTGTGCGAAAAGTAGCAAAGTCCCTTTTCAAATTTATAAATTGATTTTCATTTAAACAAAACATTTAATTGCCAGTCATTAACAAACAAATTTATCATAATAACCTACAAAACTAAATATGTATGTACACAACAGTTTTCCATAACAATTGCAACATTTGACACTTAAACTCGCACTCTAACAACAATTTATCACCAACAGAAAATCTAAATTAAGGTCTTTCATAAACTAAAAACTAAAACGAAAACAATTGCAAAATATACTCGTACCTACATAGAAAAAGTAAAGATAAAATAAATAACCTTGCAAATAAACAAAAAAGTGAAGACCAAAGAGACAAATGTCATGTCATTAAGAGTGACAAGCAGTGTCACTACTGTTTTGCAATTGTAAATTATAACACAAAATCAATTTACGTACGACAAACTACACAAGAAATACTCATAAATAAAATAATAAAAAAAAAAACTTTAAAAAACATTAACAATAGTTGTTGCATGCTTTTGTAAGAAACACTAATGATTGTAGTGAGGTAACTGGTTACTTGAGGATAAATTTATGGTGTAAAAATTATGCAATAGAAGACTATGTTTGAGGTAAAAAAGAAATTAAACTACCCAGTAGTTAACTATAACTAGATAGTTTAGTTTAATTTGACCATATTGCAGCGATTACCAAATAATCATTAAATAAACTCCGTCTATAACATTATAAATTTCTTAATGCCAAATCTACATACATACATACTTGTATTAGCAATTACTATTGCAATGAATTATTAGCGCAATTCACCATTTTGTGCAAATGGTATTGCATCATTGCATTTGCATATTTCTGCTATTGATGTGTATTTTGTTACTGTAGAGAGAAAATTTTTGCAAATGCAATGTTGCAAATCCATTTGCACAAGATTGTGAATTGCGCTATTGTGTTTTTAACTTGCAACTACAATGATAATGTTTCAAACTAACAATTGAAAATGACTAATAGACATGAATAATATAAAAAAAACTACATAAAATTATTCTTGATGGAGTCAAATTATTCTTGATTATTTGTTGCTACAGTTTTAACAAGAACGTGACTTACAAAATAATAAGATTATCTACATATTACAATGCACAAGCAAAACACTCTTTTGTGTATTTTTTTTTTTTTTTAATTTAACAAGCGATTTGGTTGTTAGCAGATGATTGTGTTGCAAGTAGCAAAATGATGGCCAGGCAACAAACACTTAAACTATAGAATACAAATATCAGTAACCAATAAAAAAGCCTAGCAGACCTACATACTTTCATTGAAGCAGTTAAACTTTAGCTAATAAAGGCTGTTTTTTTTAGATGTATAGAACTTTAAGTGGGCAACATTCAGGTAAATGACTGACTCGGACGTAGTCTAATCTCAAGATACAATTTTCCATGAAACTTTTAAACATTTGTTGTCATATTTAGGCAATAATGCGGCGAATTTTGCCCTTCAAGTGGTCAATTGTTTCGGGCTTATCGGCGCACAGTGGCCCAGTCTAATTTTTTGTTGTCACTGATTTCGAAAATTGTAATGTCTTTCAATAGCAAACATATTAAAACTAAGGTAGCCAAAAAATTAGATCAAAATATTGAAAATTTTACTTTATTTCAGAGAAAATGTAATTTATGTAAATTTGATCACAAGGAAATTGTCATATCTCGCAAATTATTATAGATAATGACTTGAAATTTTTTTATAATATTGGTTTGATAGAAGTCTACAACCTAAAAATTTTCGTTATGTATACAACCGTCATAAGTCAAGTGAATTTGCTTAGAGTGGCCTACTCAAATATTGGTAAAACATTTTTAGCAATATTCTTATAAAGCAGCAAAGTGGGGTATAATGGCGGCAAATTAAAAACAGCCTTCAGCGATTTGTTTTGTATAATCTGTAAACTTTTTATTTCAGCATTTCTTTTAAATCCATATACAAGTGTAAGATAATTAAGATGACTTTGTATAAGAGCTTGAAAAATAAAATATTTAGTTTTTTTTTCATCAAGTTTATGACGTAGTTTGGACATATTTAATGTGATGATGCCAGGTTAAATTATTTTGCAAGATAATTTCCAAATACTTTATAGAATCTTCTTCAGTAATTTGTTTTCCATCTATATATAATAGATGTTCTCTTTAAAAACGACTTGGTTGGGGTCTAAAACGTACAAGTTTTGTTTTATTATGATTTAGCATTAATTTATAAATTCTCGCAAATTCAGCAATTAGTGATGCATCTCTTTCTCGAAATGTTTTAAAAACTAAACTTTCCTTATAAGGATAAAGTAGGCATAAGTCATCAGCGTTAACATATGTAAATATTAAACAATAAAGGGCCTAGTACACTCCCTTGGGGAACTACATGCTTAATAGCAACTATTGAGCTTATGCTTCTATTTATTTCCACATATTGCCTGCGATTTTCTAAATAACTTCTAAAAAGTTCGACTTCTCTTTCTCTTACACCATAAAACTTTAATTTTTCAGGCAGAATTAAATGATTAACTAGATCGAAAGCTTTGGATAAATGAAACTTCTATCCAAACCATCACAAATATAATTTAAAATAAAACACCTCCGCTTCATCTGTACCGCAACCCTTTCGAAAACCATATTGATTGGGATATATTAAATCTCAAATCAAATGCCCCTATTTTATCAATGACAGATAAGACTGCAATAGGTCTAAATTGATCCAGTGTATTTCCATTTACATACTTCTTTGAGAATAGTAATAGTCATATCGGGATGAATTAAAAATCTTAATTAATAAAGGTGTTACAATTTGACGTTATTCCATCACTTCCTTAAATGATTAACTTGATTTTCATTAATATGGCAAAAAGCAAATTGATTGCAATGATCCGTAGAGTTATATGTGATTACGTTATTTAAACTTTCAACAGATTTTAAAAAGTGTTGATTTAGAAATTCAGCGTTGTCATAAACATTTGAAATTATTTGATTCTCGTCATTTTTCACAATAATGCCAGATTTAAAACTTATTCCAAGCGTTTTGTTTATGAATTGCCAACATTTTCGTGGATTATCACGGGCATTATATAAATTGTCTTGGTAATAATTTATCATACTCTTTACTATTTTGCTTATTCTCTTAATACTGTCATTTAAATCAATTTTATTTTTTATTTCATACGAAATGCTACAAAAAATCAAAAGTTCAACTTTGACCTTAAATTTCTCATCAACTACTAAACCGTTTTTAATGATATTAAAACTGGAGAAAAATTCAAGATGTTTTCTTTTCACAAGAAAAATTACTGAAATATCTTAATCGGTTCAAAAGTTACAGATTTTTGGCCGATGAAAAACGATTCTGAGCCACTGTGCAGCGTAGACTAGCGACTTCAAACATAAATCACTTGACAGCTGACAAAATGGCCGCGAGTTAAAAAAGAGTTGCCAACTTAAAATATTAACATATTATGTCTGATTATTCAACTTTCACTTAAATTATTTTTCAACAGTCAATTAAGCAAATTCTATTGTATTTTTAAAAATAATTTACTTACAAATTAAATCAACTAACAAAAATGTTTAGCAATTGTGTGTTTAAATCATATTTCTTCAATCATCCGCCCACTTGAAAGGCTATAGTATGATATCTTGTATTTAGTATAGTCTAAAATAGATTACTATTGAATTTCAATAAAATTGTTGTTCAAAATTTAAAGTTATAACCCCATAAGCATGAATAACTTGAAAATTGACTTTGAGTTTGTTTTTTTTATTTATAATAGTTAGTTTCAAATAAATTACTATTGAAAAGCAACAAAACTGTTTCTTACTTAATTATTCTAACAATTCAAAAAACTTTTTTGGGGAATATCTAGTAAACTTCCCAACAATTTATTAATTTCCCTAATCTTCACCACTAATTAAGTAGTTATTAAACTAATATACCTGTCCTTTTATAAACAACTGTGTCACAATAATATCCTTAACTGTGTGCTTAATTGATCTTGTGATTTACAATCTTTAAATTCGAATTTTCTTGCATACTTAAAGTCATTACAGTTGAATAATTCTCTTTATTCAAATAATAACTATGTACTCGTACGTCTAATAAACATTTATGCAAATAAATTCAAATTTAATTACCAGCTTAAGTTTACACACACACACATATTACAAAAATGCAGAAATAAACTATAAAATATTTAATTAAATAGTAAAGAACTATAAGAATTTAGTTTATTACCATTTATGATGCATAAATTCAATTATAAATTCTTGCAAATCCTACTAAAATACTACAAACAAGATACTTAAAGTTCGAGTATGTGTTTCTAAGAAACTTTGCAATTTAACAAATAAATTTAAGAAATAAATAGAATTTTCTTATCACTTCTTAGACACCATTAAGCTGGTCTACTTAGAAGAGGATATTTGTAAGAAAATAACCTTTTGGGAGCCTATGAGCATAAATCACTGAATACATAGATTAAACTTAAGTTACGGTAACTCTGTGGTTGTTTTTGGACTATGGTCAAATATGGACCGATTATCAATAAATTTGGTACGACAATTTAAATGTGTTAAATTTAGACTTGTAAGTGATTTTCAGAAGTGGACTTTATATGGGGACTATGGTCAAATATGGACCGCTGCAGACAAAATATCGTTTTGAAATTTCACTTTGCATGAAACTTATTATTGCAAAATTTTTTTCTAACTTTTTGTACGGCTTTTCTATAAACACTTATGTACCATAAAGCCATATTCCGGGAAGACATTTGTATGGGGGCTATGTGAAATCGTGGACCGATTCCTACTATTTTCAATAGGACTTGTCGTTCTATAATAAAAATAAAGTGTGCAGAATTTCATATTATTATCTGCATTATATTTAAAGAAAATATAAAAAAAACATCTGAAAAATATAGAGGTAGTCTAAAACTTTGATCTATAAATCGGATTCTGCTGGACCGATTTTGCCATTTTCAATACCAAACATTACGGTGGATCAAAGAATGTTTGGTAAAAATTTCATTATGCTAGGTCTCTTTTCGCGGCTCTATCTATCAACAGACGTACGGGCATGGCTAGATCGTCTTAGAATCTTATAAGGACCCAGCATATATAAAATGTTTGGTTCTACGACCATTATTTCGATGTGTTACAAACGCAATGACAACCTAATATATCCTCCATCTTTTTGGTGGTGGGTACAAAAGTTATCACAAATGAGGTAGAAATAAGTCTATATCTGGCCCTACGATGTAATACCTTGATAGTATGGATAACGAAGGCGGTGCTTTAGTTAGTAGGAATCTGACATAAGCCGTTGGATTTTCATCAAATGACTCAAAATAGAAGACATGATATAAAAGACTATATTTAAATTATAGGAATAGACGACTAGACAAAATTGACTAAACATAGATGACTAGAAGTAAAAGACAAGACTTTGATGACTAGACATAAATGACTATACATAAAAGACTAAACATAGATCTCTGAACATAGAAGACTAAACATAAAAGACTAAACGTAAAAGACTAAACATAGATATTTAAACATAGAAGACTAGACATAAATGACTACACATAAAAGACAAGACATAGATGACAAGGCATAGACATTCATAGACGATAGTACTAGACATCGATGACTGGACATATATGACTAGACATAGACGACTAGACATATCTGACTAAAGATAGAGGGCTAGACAGAGAAGACTGGTTATAGAAGACTAAACATAGAAGGCTAGACATAAAGTACTAGACATCGATGACTGGACATAGCTGACTAAAGATAGAAGGCTAGACATATATGACTAGATATAAAGTACTAGATATATATGACTAAACATAAAAGACTAGACAGAGATGACTAGACATAAAGGACTAGGCAGATATGACTAGACATAGATCTAAACATAGATCCCTGAACATAGAAGACTAGACATAGATGACAATGCATAGACGATTAGAAGATAGTACTAGACATCGATGATTGGACATAGAAGAGAAAACAAAGATGACTAGACATAGACGACTAGACATATCTGACTAAAAATAGAGGACTAGACAGAGATGACTAGACCTAAAAGACTGGGCAGAGATGACTGGATATAGAAGACTAAACATAGAAGGTTAGACATCGATGACTGGAAATAGCTGACTAAAGATAGAAAGCTAGACATAGATGACTAAAGATAGAGGGCTAGACAGAGATAACTAGACACAAAAGACTAGACAGAAATGACTGGTTATAGAAGACTAAACATAGAAGGCTAGACATAAAGTACTAGACATCGATGACTGGACATAGCTGACTAAAGATAGAAAGCTAGACATAGATGACTAGATATAAAAGACTAGACATAGATGACAATGCATAGACGATTAGATGATAGTATTAGACATCGATGACTGGACATAGAAGACAAAACAAAGATGACTAGACATAGACGACTAGACATATCTGACTAAAAATAGAGGACTAGACATAGATGACTAGATATAAAAGACTAGACATAGATGACAATGCATAGACGATTAGATGATAGTATTAGACATCGATGACTGGACATAGAAGACAAAACAAAGATGACTAGACATAGACGACTAGACATATCTGACTAAAAATAGAGGACTAGACAGAGATGACTAGACATAAAAGTCTAGGCAGAGATGACTCGACATAGCTGACTAAAGATAGCAGGCTAGACATACATGACTAGATATAAAGTACTAGACATAGATGACAAGACATAGATTACTAGACATAAAAAACTAGACATAGATGACTGAACATAAAAGACAAGATATAGATGACTAGACATAAATGACTAGACATAAAAGACTAGGCAGAGATTACTAGACATAAAGTACTAGACATCGATGACTGGAGGTAGATGACAAGACATAGATGACTACAAATAAATGGCTAGACATAGATGACTGGACATAGAAGACTGGGCATATAGGACTAAACATAGATGAATAGGTAAATATGTCAAGACATAAATTATATATAAAACTAAACATAGACATAGACATAGTAGAAACTGATGACTAAAAACGTATGACTATAAATAGATCACTATACATAGACGTCTAGTAATATGCTAAACATTTTAAACAGATTAGTAAAAGGATTTTCGGTCGTCAGAGGGTTAAGTTCAACTTTTATTAAATAAAACATCTAAATTTATATTTCTTTTTAAACACCAGCAACCAGCCTTTCTTATGTGCAAGGGAATGTGTTTTATATGTACTATTTTTTCGTTTGCTTTTATGATGATAAAATAATTTGGGTTTCATGTTTATTATAAAGAAACCAGAAGCTTAATACGAGTATGTGTGTTTTTATAAGCAAACTTACTCACTGACACACATTCTTGTGGTTTAAATGAAAGCAAAAAAAAAATCAAAATTAAAAGCAGAATAAATGAAAATTGTTAAAACAACTAAAATTGAAATGCAATGACATGTAAATGATGGCAAATATGTATTAAGACATTTGCAAAAAAAATAATTGGTTATGAATGAAAACAGTTTAGGGTTTATTTATTTAAATATATTTAAAATTTTAAGTAATTTTTATAAACTACTCGTAGTTACTTGTATAATAGCTTAAAATTTAATGTTATTAATTTAAACTTTAAATAAACATTTAGGTTTGCCTGGCTTATGCTTTCTAACCTTGGGGATTTTCAAAACCATTTCCTTAAGTGTAATAGGCTGTTACGCCACAATCCTTCCACCACTTTATGTTGTGTTGACATATTAAACTTTTCAAATTTTGTTATAACAACTTCCTAGTCTCTGCACAACAACACTTATTTATTGTTACCAACAACAAAAAAAAAACTAACAACATATATTTACATATTGTATATGGAAATCCAAAGTGACAATAACTTTTTTGACATTTTTATTGTACCTCAAAAGTTAGAAAACCAACTCCTCTGAGGCTTTTTGTTAAAAAATAAAATAAACAACAAACATACAATTTTTTTTTGTTTAAACTCGCATTAACACTTTTACAAAATGTTTGGTAAAATATATAAAGAGAGAAAAACAAGAGAATGTGGGAAATAAGGGTAATCACAGTTTGCTCAAGTTTAATAAATATAAAGAGCATGAATTGATTTTAAGTATTGCCCATATCCGCTATTAATTATGTAACTTAGTTCTGGGTTCACAGAGAACATAACAAAATTATCTTTAATCTCTAATTTTCTAGTATCAAGTTTTTTAATTGAAATGTGAACTCCCTCAATTGGTTGTTGTGGTATTACAATATAAAATATTTGTTACATTTTATAAATCCTTTGAAAAGTATTGAGATGTTAAACAAAATCATAAGTATTATGCCGAATTGAAAAGAAACTTATAATAAGAGCACAAAGTTACCTTAAAATAAATACAGTAGAGTATAAAAGTGATGATACCAATTTGTTTTGATGTAATAACAAGAATAAATGGATATTGCTATAGTCATGGTTCAAAATTATCCAACGAGTTTTTAATGATTTAAAAGAAAACAGACGGTAACAGACGGTAACAGACATTGACAGACATTGACAGACATTGACAGACATTGACAAACATTGACAGACTTTAACAGACTGTACCTTTATATTTTCTTTGAGCTAAAGGTCAACATTTTTTTTATTCATATCAATTTTTTATTTCCCTGAAGATGCTACACATTGCTAAAGTGAAATATTGGAATAAATAAGAAATAAATAAAAAGAAATTTTTGACCTTAAGCTCAAAGAAAATATAATTTTTTAATAAAGATAAAAAAATAGAAAAAAATAACATTCATAGAATTGGTCGTGGTGTATGTATGTATTAGTGAAGAGGATTGCAGAATCCTTAAGAATAATGAACAATTTTATCACACTACTATCGTGGAATGCTCGCTATTATTTCTGATTTAATTTAAATATATTTATTTTATTTTTAAATAATCGGTCGTAAGTAAATCTCTTAAAAATGTTGGGTACCTAAATAAAATTCAACACAAATAAGCTTCATATATATACAGAAATAATGACAACTTATTTTATAACGAACCTTTATATGACCCTGTTCGGAAAATCTCTGTAACTTGCGTAAATCCTTTACAGGTGTTAATAACAAGGTAAAATTTAATGTAAATAATTTGTATATGCACAGTAGTCACGCTACTATGGGCGCTCTCATTTTGAAAAAACTGTTTTTACTCAAATACTCTGTATATAGTTTTGGTAGGGCTTGACTTTTACTTTGTTAGAGGGAGTTCACGAGTTTATAGATGAAATACATGTAGTGTATTTAATGGCCATAAATCAAGGAGGTTGTGGAGCTTCATGAAATTTTGCATACATTTATTTAAAATTTTTTAAGAAATTTAATTTTTTTTTTTATAAAAATATTCCCACTTTTACGCCCACCTCCCATACAACTTAAATAGAAAATGTGGCTTAACTGCCATGATTTTAAATATATCAACTCAATTTTCATAACTTTTCTCTTAAAAATTAAGAAATATTAGTTCATTTTCCATCTCTAATTAATAACATAATAAACACCATGGCGCGGTGTATCAAAGTATGTAGTCATCATCCCATCTCCGGTTTTCGTAGTTACAAAAATAACTCAATCAACCAAAAAAGGAGAAAATAAAGGAGAAATGACAACAAAAACATACATACAATTGCTGTTATTGATCTACAAAAAAGGTAGACGCAGCAAGAAAAGCAAAAACAAATTTGTAATAATACAAGTTTCATAAACAATAATAGAGAATACACACACATTGTAAACGCACGTTAAAAAGAAATATCATAATTCTTCTACTCTATTTCTCAAAAACGGTGAGTTAAATAGATGATATTTACAGAGTGATAGTGGACAATGACGATTGCTGAAGACGCCCTTGGCCGGGTAGAAAATGCATTCCAATTTGCCAATTGTTCCAGTACTTTACAATAGTATTCTCAATTATTTGAACTAGTAGCCTGAATAAAAACTTTTCTCTTAAAAATTAAGAAATATTAGTTCATTTTCCATCTCTAATTAATAATATTAATATTATAATTGTGGAATGAGCTCCTCAAAATATGAACTTAAACCGCCCATTTTTACGCCCACCTCCCATACAAATGATATTTAAAAAATGCCATATCTTCCGTAAATTTGTAACTAGAATGTTTATTTTTCGCAAAAATTCATATAACATCTATTAAATGCTGTTTTGAAAATATGAAGAAAATCCGCCCACTGTAACACCCACCTCCCATACAACTAAAATACTAAAATTTTGTCAGTTTCACTCTATTTCATTTATTAACAACTATTTGATATCTTCGTGATAATCTAATTTTTTAAGCTTCAATTTCGTTCTAAATTTAAGTTTTTTCTATATAGCACACATGCAATGACATTTTCGTATTTTTCGCTCCAAAATTGGCACCGGCTACGTGTACGAGTAGCGTGTACGGCGGCGCACAAATATGCGCAGGTTTTTTTTTAGTCTGTTAGCTGAGACTCCCAGCTTTAATTTGGTATAGGACTCCATGAGTCGCACTGCTTCGCACACAACTAGAACTCTAACGGATTATCATAAATGTTTATTTTTTTGGCTCAAAATATATTGTCAAAGGAAATTTTTTTTTTAAATTTTTAATTTTTTTTTTAATTTACATAATGCTTAATGTCTATTTTAAGTGAAAAAATACTAGGTACATTCGGTGTATAGTTGATAAGTAACAAGCTTTTGAATATGACATAGAAAACTATCACATTTGAGACTTGTTCAAATACTTCAACTTTGCGCTGCTCGGGACAGAAAACCAATGGAGATATTTGCATAAAATTTTCCACACATGACCTTTGGACAGTTTTTAACGATCTGTGCAAAAATCATCAAAATCGAAGAGCGGGTCCAAATTGATTTATTGCCGCAGTGAACACAGTGTGCGGGGTAGCTACATATTTCATCTAAAAACTCGAGTCGAGTCAGGAAAAAAGTTGCAGGTAAAAGTCGCAGCGTGTAAGCTCTTTCTTGCTTGTTTAATTTATAATTGTCAAACTTTAATCTTTCCAATACAAAACAAATTTAAGTGATTTGCTTATAAATTCTTAGTTTCGTTTAGTTTTGTTTTGAAAAACTTCTCGTTGAAAATAATTAGCAGTTATAAAATTAATCTCTAGAAGTATTGGAACTTTTACTTCAAATAATTGCATTTTTTTTACTAACGATTTCCATATCCCTTTGGTAAATAACCGCTAAATTCACATCTATTGTAATAAACATCATGGCCCTTGTCAACATTGTGTAATTTTTTTTAGTTTTATTTTCAACTCTAATTTAGTTAAACTTTACTCTTATATCCTTTGTAATGTCAACCATTATATGCAGACATTCTGACACAAACACACACACACATTTACAGATTTCTCTATGCTTTGTCGAAACATACACAGAGTCACAAAAACAAGCAAGGACTTGAAATATATAAAATGTGAAATGTCTAAAAGTACTAAACATTGAAACAAAAACTTAGTTGCAATATTAGGTTGACATACGCTAAAATACACAGTGACAGGCAACACAAAACTGTCACAAACAGTGGCAATGTTAAAATATACAGACATACATGTAATATAAAGCATGCATGTAATGGAAACATGCGTTCAACATTTCGCCTTTTTGTAATTGTTGTACTTTGTTTTTGTTGTCATTGAATATGTCAATTAATTTAAAACTCTCATGCAAAAAACATTTGCATAGACTAGTGTACAAATTGTAGAGCAAATGAATGAAGACAGTTAGACATAAAGGCTGCTAAAGTGTTTAAAGGGCCGATAATTAAAGGAATTTATTAATTTTAAATATTACTAACATTTACACACAAATCTAAAACAAGTTGATTACAATTGCACTTTTTAAAAGAAATTCTAAAATGTTTAGTTTATATTTGATTTCAGACATTTTTGTAATTTCTTTAGGATTTCATTCTATTAGAGTCCTGCACCTTGTTGTGCATTATTATTTGGGCAAAATTTCAGTTTATGGGGGACACCCCTGGGAAAAAAAAAAAAAAAATGCCACGCCCCCTTAAATGACCCCAGGAGTGCGAAAATCATAATGAATAAGGGGGCTCACGCCCCCTATGGGCGTGGCAGTCGAAAAACGACCCGGCGCACCTACGTAGACAATATGGGTATCAAATGAAAGCTAATGTCTTCACGATTCCAAAAATAGCCGTATCGTCCAATTCACGACCCCAGTCGTGAATGTCAAAGGCAGTAACGCAATCCATATTTAGTGATGTTCTCGTGTCAAGAGTCAAATCATAAATGAGGATAAGTACAAAATTAAGAAACGAGGAAAACTCTTGAAAGCTTCTGATTGATTAATGAAAATTTGTTATACTGGCTTCGCTTAGTAAAGTTTTTCTGCGTGACCGGCCTACGGCCGGGCTTAGGGGTTTTTAACTCCAGTATGTCTTAATTCTAGACGGCGGGGATCTGGAGTGCTCGGCCTCTGGCCGAGCTCAAAAGAAATAAACAAAAAAAGTCCTTCCCCCATTTTATAAAAATTAACATATCTTCCTCAAATTCTGGACGATCTGGCAACTACGGGTATTTTTGGAATCGTGAAGACATTTCCTTTCATTTGATACCAATATTGCCTAAGTAGGTGGCATGGGTCGTTTTTCACCCCCGCCCCTATTTAACAAAAATGGCTGCAAAAACCGCCCGATCTGGCAACTATGGCTATTTTTGGAATCGTGAAGACATTAGCTTTCATTTGATACCCATATTGTCTACGTAGGTGGGCCGGGTCGTTTTTCGACTGCCACGCCCATAGGGGGCGTGAGCCCCCTTTTTCATTATGATTTTCGTACTCCTGGGAACATTCTGAAGGGGATGGCATATTTAGATTTTTTCTCTAGGGGTGTCCCCCATAAACTGAAATTCAGCCATTATTTGTATCCCAGAGTAAACTGTGTATGTTTATGAAACGCAATTGTATTATTTATATACGTTCATTCAGCTACACAATTACATACTATACTACATAAATACATACATACATATGTACATTAGGGTGGCCCCGTTTCTATGGAGAAAAAATAAGGTATCGATGTTCCCGACTAATATGAAAATTTGATTCATTGATATTTCTTTAGGTAGGCTTTGAGTTCATTAAATTTAATTTTCATTAAATTATTTTTACTGAGTAGGAATTGTTTTACAACTTGAAAAATTTTATTTTTGATATTTTTTCTTGACTGGGATTCGAACCTGGGTTGTTGGTTGAATTTACATATGTTTTTGAGACGAAGTCTTGACATGAATGCGAAAGAAAAAACTGAAGAAAAGGAAAAACAACTATAAATAGAAATTAATAAAAAAAATGATAATTACAGAAAACTTCGAACCACCAGTCACTGGTTAAAGGATTGATGTTGTCTGTTGACTAGCAAGCACTGTAGTGGTGCAAGGGGTCAGAACGCAAAAAGAATTCTGATGAGAGAAAGTGGTGTTTCTCGAAACATATGGAAATTCAACCAACAACCCAGGTTCGAATCCTAGTCAAGAAAAATTATCAAAAATAAAAATTTTTCAAGTTGTAAAACAATTCCTACTTCAGTAAAAATAATTTAATGAAAATTAAATTTAATGAACTCAAAGCCTAACTAAAGAAATATCAAAAATTAAAATATTAACAGTTCAACTAAAAATACTAATTATTTTAATTTGATTCATTTTAAGACTACGTTTCTCAATTTTTTTGTCCTGGGCTCAATAATTGGTAAGCTGTGTCAAAGGATAAAAATGTCCTTTTTAGAGGTTTTTTGATTTTTTTCTCATTTCTTCCAAAGGAACTATATGCACATATAAGTGTGTAAATAGTAATAGTGGTATCATATGAAAGGTCTTTGAGAGGCGCATTCAATGGGTTATCAAAAATTAAAAAAAAAAATTTTTTAAATTCAAAAATTTTTAAAATTTCCGACAAAATTTTATTTTTTTTTTATTTTTTATAGAGAAACGTAGTCTTAAAATGAATCAAATTTCCATATTAGCCGGGAACATCCGCAACTTTATTTTGGGGCCACCCTAATGTACATACGTACATACATACATACATTTAGAAAAATGTTTGAGTATGAATGCCTGCATTCATGCATGAAGTACATGAAATTCATAAACAGAATATATACATACATATTTGTTAATGAAAAAGAAGAAATTGTAGACTTCTGTTGACATTTATTAGAATTTACGTTTTGCGTTATAGCGTACAACAAAATTAAAAACAAAAAAAAATGTTTTAATATTTGTAGACTTACATATATAGTTGAGTTAAAAAAATACAACAGAAGAAGTAGAAAATTAGATTTTAGACCTTAACTTAATATCAGAGAATGAAATGTATTAACATAAAACCCGATTAATTTTTACATTTACTGGCAAGCGTCGGTTAGAAAATGTTTTCTTTAAACATAGTAAAGCTATATAAAGCATACTTTTAGGCTGTTTTATAACTGTTGCGTAACTATACCAGGGCTGGTAAATTGAGTTCTTTTTGTCACTGTTCGACTTTTCCACAACCTATTTAATTTTCGTTTATTTCCAAAATTAACTATGATTTTTTAGATCGTCTTTCAGAAATATAAAATTTGTAATAGCGTTTAAAATATTTGTATTAAATTGATTATCTGAAGAATTTGCAAAAGTTTTTTGGTAGAAGAGTAACAAAAGAAAATTTTTCATACTTTTTTCCAACTTAAAAATCTATATAAATAAAAATGATATGCTGTCCGTTGCTAAGCGCATAACTTGAGAACGGTTTGACCGATTTCGCAAGTTTTTTTTTTTGAAATGCGTGTCATAGTCTAAGAAAGAAAAATTTAATAAGTTTAAGTTTAATTGACCACCTCCATTTTGAGAGCAGCCACACCATTTCCTATTTGGAAAGAAAAGCTGACCAGTAAATTTTTGAATATAAAAGGATTAATATTTAAAGACAATTTTGCAATATAAAGGGATTTATGATTGGAGGATGATTGGAATTTGGAATAGAAATTGATTACGCGCCAAATGAACTGATTATCATTTGAGGCTAAGAACGAATCAAGGCAATTTCAGATACCCTTTTTAGAAGTGAAGTGTAAGCCAGAGAGAGCGTTTCGCATCGATGTCAACAAATAGTATTCTAAATAGTTTCTAGCAGGTGTTCAAGCGTTGTTATAATGAATTATTACGCTTTCATGTCTGTCGGCATATTTTGTGCAGTTTTTGGTCACATATCAGCAGCTCAAATTAGATAACACCCTCTTGGTGCCACCAAATACAGAACATTACCTTAGCACCATGGATATTTGGCTTTGGTGTCTATTCGGCTGATTGGCCGGGCTTTACATACGCTCTCTGGCGCTTCGGGCTATCCTAATGGATCCATTTTTCAAAAATGAGTTCATTTACTATATCGTTTAAGCAATAATTACGACATGAAACATCGTCTTTCAAGACTGAATGGTACATATGGTACAGAATTTCCCTGCCAACTTAATTTAAGTAAATCTATGACCATATTATATTGCCTGTGGGTATAGGAGATTCGTTGCAACAGAATCCCAGTAAAAAAAATCGTGTTTTTTGAAGCACTTAACTGAAAAAGCGCTTCTATAAAAGAGCAATAAATGCTTACGAATAAAATATACAAAAAATATGCTTTTTTAGTGCTGACAACGAAGAAGGTTTTAAAGCGAAAAAACAAAAATGAAATTATAGTCTACAGATTTACGTATGACAACGAAAGTCAATTACAAAACGAATATCGCGCTTCTCAGTTACTATGAATTTTTCTTAAGCAAAAACATTCAGATAGAATTTCTTCTTTGATTGGTGTGCGCGAAGTGACGAAAAAACACTTTAGGAAAATGCTTTATTTGCCTGTTTGATTAGGTTAAAAGAAGTGCTTATTGTCAGCAGAAAGTAGTCCTCCAAACCGGGAACACGTCATACAAAAATCATGCATCCCATCAGCAGGTTTGAAGCGATTTGAGGTATGAATTCATACATAAAACCTGCTCCTTTTGGAGCACATTTTTTACTGGGATGTAACATAAGTTTTTGAACTCATTTAGTCTATATTTACACCAAAGTACAAGTGCAGGATTTTTATTTTAAAGCTTTACTTATGGTAAACAATATGATTTATCGACACTTCTTCCGATATATAAGCGCACGTATGCAGCCTAGTAAATACACAAATACGTTTAAATGTGTGTTAAAGTGTAGTCCGTGCAGTCTAGAAGAACCCTGCAACTTTAAAATAGCCAAAGGTACGGTCACACTAGGCAAATATTGGCCGAAAACGAAATAAACACTAAATAACATATTTGAACTCGTTTATTTATTTAGACCAAAGCACAACAAATATTTAATTTTAATTTATTTGATGCTGTTTGTTCTTGCAAAACCCTTGTAAGAATAAGAGTAAACAATGTGAATGTACCTTTAGACACGGTAAAGTGGTTTTATTGTCGTATGCACTTTTTTAATTGCTGCAAGTTATGTCAATTGGTTCCCTAAGCTCTACCATTCACCCACAAAATCGCTAGTCTGCTTTAAACACAGAGCAATTAATTTCAGTTACATATGTGTTTCTTAGACCGTTTGATAATGAGCCATAATTTAATAATAAAATTTTCTAAAAAAAAACCCATTAAAAAATAGAAATGTTAAAGTACTCATCTTGGGCCATGAATTCAGTCAGTAAATAATACAAACATTTTTGCAACACGCCACCAAGCAACCACCATTCACTAGTAATTTAACTAGTCCAGTAGAGTGGTTCGTAAAAAAGTTATAGCAGTCAGCCCCTAGGTTTAAAGATAATCGCGTATGTTCTATATTCCAATACGAAGTGAAACTAAATCAATCAATTCCACATGGACAATTTCACGGCGTTCTAGAAAACGTGGTGAAACTTTTACACTACGATGAACGAAACTAAAAGTGATATTTAACTTTTCAAATCATTTTCACAAAATTTAATAATAGAATTTTCTAAAAAAAAACCCATTAAAAACAGTAAACAAAATACTAAAAGCGCGGTATTTGTAGGCGTGGCAAACAAATACAAAAATATTTCTGGAATTGTTTTTACATTATCGTTAATTCTAACAAGTGACTGACACAACTTTTTTTTGTACGGAAAACGAACAACTCTGTAATCCAGTGTTATGCACAGCTTGTCAATTAAGTTCTAAGTCACAAGAAGAGAGTGTGTTAAAGCCTTGCAAGTAGTTTAGTGGGTAACTAGTGCTGATGTTAGTACTAAAGCATTTGTCAAAACAGAACTAGTTCAAAGATCTGCAGGTTAAAGTAATTCTAAGAGATTTTGTTGCTTTGTTTGTGTATGAATAATTTGCATTTCTAAAGTGTTGATACTGCATATTTTCTACTCTACAAGGGGATTGTAACAGACATCTGCGCCTCCTACTCCACCACAGTCTTATATTAAATAGAAGCGGGTATGTATACTTTCAATTGTTTTTGTTGTTTTGTGGTACAAGTGTTATAATATGGAAATTGCAATAGCATTTTTCCCCGTTGTAGCGTGTACACACAGAGAAAAAATATGGTTGTACATGTTTACCACAACAATGTCAACATTTTTACAAGTTTTCCAACAATGTTATGGTCACCATAATTATATATATGATTGCGGTAACCATAATATGGTTAAGTTACGATTCACATGATTACCACAATTATATATATGATTGTAGTAACTATGTATATCATGTTTATGATGAATTCATTTATCATAATTTGTTGCTCTTTGATTATGATAGAGAACAACACAATATGGTATAATCTTTCATCAGAAAACTGATCACCATAAACATTACATAATTGCTATATTCATATATATGATGGATTTAATCATGTGAATGGTTACTTAACCACATCATGGTTTCAGAAATCATATAAATAATTGCCATGACCATAATATGTTAAAAAACTGTTTAAAAATATTTAAATAGTTGTGGTAAACATGCACAACAATATTTTTTCTCTGCGTGTATGTACAGTGTTTAAATGCAGCTTGAAGTTGTGCTGAAGTGTTGCATTTTAATGAAGTTTACAGAGGAATTTTTATATGCGCCAATAATGCGGTTTTACAGAGGAAAATTACTACTTCTTGCGGATTCATTATACAAAGAAGTATAGGAATATACAAACATAAAGTAAAGTGTATAGATTATCTATATATATAAAAGTGATTGTGTGTTTGTATGTATGTTTATTATTATTAGTTTGGGACCTATAGACGGCTAAACGGCTGAACCGATTTGCTTGAAATTTTCACAGTATATTTCTGTATGTCTGGAAGGAGCTATAGGCAATTTTTTTAAATTTTAAGTGGGCGTGGTACCCCCCATACAAAGTTAATTTTAAAAATCAAATACTTGGGAAACTATAATAGCTATAGTACTCAAATTTTGCATGAGCAATTCCATTGTTTGTTTAAATATTTGCGGAAAAAATGAGAGTAGTAGCGACAGGGGGCGTGGCACCTCCCATATGATGATAATTAAAAAAAAATATCAAATATATGGTATACAATAGCATATATGGTACGGTTATTCTGCCATTAATATTTAGGACAAGAATGGGCGGACTATCAATAGTGGGCGTGGCACCTCCCATAGATATGATTGCCGGACGATAAGACGCATCTTTTTACTCTGAAAATTTGACCTAAAATCAGGGTGCGTCTTATCGTCCGGCAAATACGGTATATTTGTTTAACTTTAAACTTTGTATTTCATTACGATACGGGTAGCGAAGCACACCGGGTTTTAGCTAGTTTTATATAAAAACATAAAGCATTAAGGTGCGGTCACACTTGGCAAATATTTGCCAAAGAAGATGTAACCACTAAATAACATATACATACATATTTGAACTCGTTTATTTAATTAAAAAAACTTTTCTTGTTTAGGCCAAAGCATAACAAATATTTAGTTTCAATTTATTTGATGCTGTTTGATTTTGCAAAACTCTTGTAAGAGTAAACAAAGACAAACAAATTTGTGCTAAAACAAGCGGTTAAGCTTTTTTGAGTAAATATTTGCCAAATGTGACCATAGCTTTACACAAGCTATTGTTGATTTAAAAATCTTAAATACAAAGTCAATAGAATTTTTAAAGAGTTTGAAAATATTTCCTTGAGTTGCAAAAAACGGAATGGAATTTATTACTTGTGATTTCTTTGAGGTAGAATTTTTAACTATTAGCTTTATCTCTAGATACATTCAATCATATGTATAGGTTAACAATTTTTCGTTATCTCAGAGATAACAACATGAACTAGCAAAATATGTAAAAGGTAATTAAAAATGTTATAGATACATGTATTTTTTAATAATCCAACAAAAACATATTAGATATGTTTTGAGGTTGGCTGCAGTCTTGCTGTTTAAAGACTTCATGCTAGAAGTCGAAATTTTAATAGTTCGGTAAGAGTAACTCTGTATTTATATTTATACTGTAATATCTATTAAAGCGTTGCAAAAAATCTGTAGTTTCAGGAATTTAGAAACAAATGTGTTAAATCTATAAAATCTTAACAATCTATATAACGATCGAATATTGTTATTAATATAAAATTTAATTATTCCAAAGGCTTTGAAATAACTTGTCATGTGTTGGTAACATTGACATTGTTATAGACAGAACATACATATAACGATTAAGACAACTAAAGTGTATTCCTTATAGTGCCGGAATCTTTCTGTATGGCTAACTGATGCAGTTTCTTCTATAATCTAATCATCCATGACTCCTTATCACATTTATTGAACGTGTAAAAGTACCCTATGACACCAAAGCATTTTTTCTTGTCGGTTTTAAAACCAATTCTGACAATATGGGTTTCTATGACACCCCTGATAAATACAAAATTCTGCAATAATAAGTTTCATGCCAAGTGAAATGTAAAAACGATATATTTTGTTTGCATCGGTCCATATTTTAACCATAGCCCCCATACAAAGACCATTTCCGAAAATCACTAATAAGTTGAAATTTAACACAAGTAAAACGTAGAGACATCTATATTGTCGTACTAAATTTCATGATTATTGGTCTAGATTTGACCATAGCCCCCATATTAGGTTCACTTCTGGAAATCACTTAAATGCGCATAAATCTCTTATAAAAATTATTATTACGTTGAAATTCAACAAAAATAATGCGCATGTACATATAAATCGTCATACAGAATTTCATGACGATCGGCGCGTAATAGGTCCTACATAGTTCCATAGATGGACTACTCCCGAAAACTCATTAACCTACATAAACATCCACTTTGAACCGAAACTTTATACAGATCAGTTATAAGCATGTAAAAATTATAATATTGACTTTTGTGAAAGTGGATTCATAATTGAACATAGCACTCGTACAAGCTCCACTTCCGAGAAGAACCACAGAGTATACAGAGTTGACAATTTTGACGTTATTTGAAACCAAAATCAACCAAAATTATTGAGATGAAATTTAACTAAAACAAATCTAAAATAAATAGAAATTACGGAACAATATTTTATGAAGTTGGCCCCATAATAGATGATTTGATGGTGTTGGGTATATAAGATTCGGGACAGCCAATTATAAACTCTTACTTGTTTATTCTCTTTTCTCTTCTCACATAAAAATACTTGCCTTGACGAGTCAGAATTGAAGAGTGTGATAGCGAACTTAAGCTGTATTCACGCATTCGCAGTTATGAAAAAAGGGCTAAATGGAAAAAAATCCATATAAAGCCACATCCAATTTTCTTTTTTTCGCGTTTTGAGTGACTAAAATCGGGCTAAATCTAGCCCGAAAAGGGCCAAGTTGGCATCGCTGCGCATTCGTTCCGAACAAAATATTTGTTCGCACAAAGTTTTTTTCATATGAATATTTTCTCACTTAAAAATATGTACTTGCCTTGACGAGTCAGAATTGAAGAGTGTGAAAGCGGATTTAAATTAATACTCTTAAATATTTCTCTCTAGCTTTTTTCTGATTTCTCTCTTTAACGAATTCTAAATCATAACAAAACATTATCGCAGGGTATAACAAAGTTTATCAAACAAATTGATGGTTAAGATAAGGGACAACTTAAAAACAAAAATAAATTATTGGTTGCTTTAGTTTAGTAATTGGATTTATACCTATACATTATTTCAGCATTTATACCTCGCCAGTAAACTTTGACGGTGGTATTAGTTCAACATGTTTTAAAATTCTAAAAAGGCAACTAAATTTTTAAAGAAATTTCCATCAGCTAGACAAAAATAATAAAAGTAAACAAAAGTATTTTTAGTATTTAGAAATTGTAAAATTCTTAAACACATTTAATTTATTTTTTTTTTTAACTAGATGATCCGTAAATCACAAATATTAAAACTTATTACCCTGATTGCCCTTGTCTGCCTTTTCATTATATTGCTGATGAACATTTTTAATAGCGGTGTAAGTTATCACTATATAAATGTGGAAAGAAAACTACAAAGGCTGCAGGAACAGCAATTTAACTCATTGCAAAGCAATAAAAATATACAAAATTTTGACAAATTAGCTACTGATTTAAAATTGGACTATAACTCTACAGGTGAGCTTTTTAATGTTTAAAGTTAAAAATTACAAATTATTAAATAGGTCACACGAACTTATCCACTTTACAAATACATACCTACATATGTATATAAAGAAATTGATTAACAATACGAATTTGTAAAGCGATCGTTAACCTTGCAAATTTTTGACAAACTTATCAAAATTTACTTTACAACAAGTTAGAGTGCAATATTCGACTGTGCCGAATATTAAATACCCTCCACGTAAATATAATGAGAAATACTAATAGATTAGCATTTTATATATTGTTTGAAAGACAACTTTACGAACCTGAAATCTAATTTTGACCATTTAAAATTGATGTAATTACCAATTCTACCCATAATTTACAAAGTTTGTCTGATATTCATAACAATCTTTCAGAAAAGAGAATTTTAAACATATGAGGATTTCCCTGTTGAATTTCAATATAATGATAATACATTTAAAACACATAGTCGTATTAGTATTAACGTGAATTTCGGTAGTGGATCTATATATGGGGTATATAGTCAAATATGGACCGATATTTTCAAAATCCAGCAGTTTGATTTTTGCATATATGTAAATACTCCGTATAAAATTTTGGATCGGTATCGTTATTTATACGAGATTACCCCCTGGCCCACGATGTCGAATGATAACGTTCGCTTAGATAAGACTTAAGACATAAACTTCTTTATCGTATCTATTTTTTACTCAATCAATTTTGTTTATTCCACAATCAAGTTTGTGTCTTAAGTCTTAGCTAAGCGAACGTTATCGTTCGACATCGTGGGCCAGGGGGTAAGTTTAAGTGTTAAAGTGATTTTTGGAAGAGTGCTTCATATGGTGAATATGGTCAAATATGGACCGAAATGCACAAAATTTTGTGGAATGATTTTTGTATATATATATTTCAATGATATATATAAAATTTTGAATCGGTACCGATATTTATAAGATACAAGGTGGCGCAAAAGTAAACTTCCGATATTTTTTTGGCTGTCACCGACCGATTATTGGTCAAATAAATAGTCAGCAATATTCCGCGTTCTGTAGCAGTGTAGCGTAACATTGTTTATTAACGTGTATTTCGCATGTGTTTACTACACAAATGTCAAAACAGAACTGACATTAGGGGCCTCGCAAAATTTATAGCATTTTCTGATAGGAGGATTACTTTTGCGCCACCTTGTGGCATCTTTGACCTATTATGGACCGACCATCTATAAGAATTATTTCTGTCGAATTTTAACCTGGTAACTATACTCGTATTTGTACTAGATTTATGTGTATTTAAGTGTCTTTTATATGTGGACTTTATATGGGGTCTATGGTCAACAATGGACCGAACAAAACAGAACAAATTTTGCGATTTATTTTTGCAGAACACTTATTTTTGCCGAATTTGTATTCATATTCCAATTTTATAGGCATTTATTTATCATTAGGCCATATATCGGGAAGATATTTGCATTGATGCTATAAGAAATCCAGGACCGATTCTTATCATTTTCCTCACAGTTTCTTTTTATTATCATAAAATAATAAATAATGTGTGTGCAAAATTTCATTTCAATACTTACAATATATTTAAAAAAAATTGCAAAAAAATTATTTAAAAATATAAAATTTTTATGGAGGTTGTCTCACATTTTGGTCCATAACTCTGGTTCTACTATAACGATTTTGCTGATTTTCAATAGCAAACTGCTTAGGATAATTATAAACGGGTTTTTGTAAACTCTGTTGATTTTGATTGTGTCTTTTGGACGTGAGAGTGTTTTACACAGACAAACGGACTGACGGACATAGCTCAATCAACTTTCAATTCCCTAAGCATCAATAATATATACTTTGTTGGGTCTCAAATGAATATTTCTCAGTGCTACACACGGTATGACAAACTTATACATATATACCTTCATTTACCAGTTGTGTTAGTGGAGGGTAGGTTAGGTTAGGTTTCGTGGGTAGCCGTTTTTTTTAAATAACTCACTTGGGTCCATTGTGTTGATCCCATTGTGATACCCGTTGGTGGGCGACCTATCGATTTCAATCCGCATTAGTTGATTCCCTATCAGACTCCTTGGCAAAGGTGCTGATGCATCTTGGATTAATCCTAGATAGTGCACCCAAACATGGAAGAAAGGGTGCAACGAGTATCCGTTCCTCCTTCATCGATAGGGCCGGGCATTCGCAGAGGAAGTGGATGACTGTCTCCTCCTCCTCCTCGTTGTGACAGCTTTTACAAAAGTCCTTGTATTGGCGTATGTCCCAAAAGTACAGTGACCTGTAAGTAGAGAGTAGGGAGAGTGGAGGGTATAAACAATTTGATGTCAAGCTTAATAAGGATATAATTTTAATAACAACAAAAAGGTGGCGCAATTAGTTTAATAACAATAACAATAACAATATTTCTAACTTTAATTCCAACAATAGTTATCTTAAATTTATATCCCCCATTCCAGAACCTTCAATTTACGATTTAGTGCCCGAATTGCAAAAGAAATTACCCAGTCTACCAATTGAATACTTTTATCGCCATGCAAATAGCAGCATGCAAAAGTTTAAAAATTGTGCCCAATTTCCGGCTTTGCAAGTTATAAATTTCTACAACACCTATTGGCAAACGTTGTACATAGATAACAGCATTTTTCAACTCTACGGAGCCTATTATGACGAACGACCCGAAACTGGGCCGGTGGTGCGTGTACTGGCCATGACCAATCATCAACTAAACGATTTTCCCATAATATATTGCCAGTTATGGTACGAAAATGACAACCGGCCAGTTATTGCCACCATTAAGGAGTATAAAATAATTTGGGAAATCTTTTGGGGTGTGATACCAAATGTTTACTACCCTTATCTAATGACCTGTGAGCTGCCCAAAAATGCTAATATAACCGGAGATAAGACGCCCAAAGTTGTCAATCTAGTGGGTCGTCAATGTGATACGGCTAGTAATAGCTTAAGAATTTTCTATGATAAACCAGCTGAGACTGAGCAAAAACCTGAATTTGCGGTGTGTGTCAAAGGTTTGGATTTTCCCTATGAAGATTTAAGTGTACGACTGGTGGAATGGTTGGAATTGTTGAAAACATTGGGGGTGCATAAAGTATATATGCATCATTTGCAAGTTCATAATAATATCAGCAAAGTTTTAAACTACTATCAGGCCAAAGGTTTTGTGGAAATACAAAACATTACTCTAGTAGGAGGAGTTGTAGACCAGCCGGCAATAGAACACTGGTTAATAAAGACATTTCCTTTGAATAGAAGATTAAATGAATTGATAACCTACAATGATTGTTTCTATCGTAATATGTACAAATACAAATATATAGCTTTGCTAGATATCGATGAAATTATAATGCCCATCAACAAATACAAAAACTGGCAGCAACTTGTCAAGTCCTATGAAAGTGAAAACATCTGCTATGCCAGCCTATGTGCCACTAATGCTTACTTTCCCCTAGCCAATGTACCGGTACGCACTCATCCCAGCTATATGCACATGCTAAATTATGTCTACCGCCATAAAGACTTTACAAAGCAGCATTATCACATCAAATGTTTGCACAACACTAAACAGGTTGTAACTTTACACAATCACTATCCGTTGTCCTATTTGAACACGACTTGTAAGCCTTTTGATTTACCCACTTCCTATGCTCAACTGCAGCATTATCGTGACTTGCCAGCAACTGATGACAAAATAGTGGATCATGTTCTCGTATTGGATGATAATATAGAACGTTATAGAACAACTTTAATAGAAAGCTGTACAAAAGTTTTAAGAGATCTTAAGTTTTTAAGTTGAGTTTAAATATAAAGTTACGGTAACATTTGGCAAATATTTACTCAAAAAAGCATAACCACTTATTTTATTTTTTTTTTTAAAGAAATATATACATGCGTTACTTTTTTGGAAAGGGGATATATTGAAAAAGTAAATATGGTTGTACATGTTTACCACAACAATGTCAACATTTTTACAAGTTTTCCAACAATGTTATGGTCACCATAATTATATATATGATTGCGGTAACCATAATATGGTTAAGTTACGATTCACATGATTACCACAATTATATATATGATTGTAGTAACTATGTATATCATGTTTATGATGAATTCATTTATCATAATTTGTTGCTCTTTGATTATGATAGAGAACAACACAATATGGTATAATCTTTCATCAGAAAACTGATCACCATAAACATTACATAATTGCTATATTCATATATATGATGGATTTAATCATGTGAATGGTTACTTAACCACATCATGGTTTCAGAAATCATATAAATAATTGCCATGACCATAATATGTTAAAAAACTGTTTAAAAATATTTAAATAGTTGTGGTAAACATGCACAACAATATTTTTTCTCTGCGTGTATGTACAGTGTTTAAATGCAGCTTGAAGTTGTGCTGAAGTGTTGCATTTTAATGAAGTTTACAGAGGAATTTTTATATGCGCCAATAATGCGGTTTTACAGAGGAAAATTACTACTTCTTGCGGATTCATTATACAAAGAAGTATAGGAATATACAAACATAAAGTAAAGTGTATAGATTATCTATATATATAAAAGTGATTGTGTGTTTGTATGTATGTTTATTATTATTAGTTTGGGACCTATAGACGGCTAAACGGCTGAACCGATTTGCTTGAAATTTTCACAGTATATTTCTGTATGTCTGGAAGGAGCTATAGGCAATTTTTTTAAATTTTAAGTGGGCGTGGTACCCCCCATACAAAGTTAATTTTAAAAATCAAATACTTGGGAAACTATAATAGCTATAGTACTCAAATTTTGCATGAGCAATTCCATTGTTTGTTTAAATATTTGCGGAAAAAATGAGAGTAGTAGCGACAGGGGGCGTGGCACCTCCCATATGATGATAATTAAAAAAAAATATCAAATATATGGTATACAATAGCATATATGGTACGGTTATTCTGCCATTAATATTTAGGACAAGAATGGGCGGACTATCAATAGTGGGCGTGGCACCTCCCATAGATATGATTGCCGGACGATAAGACGCATCTTTTTACTCTGAAAATTTGACCTAAAATCAGGGTGCGTCTTATCGTCCGGCAAATACGGTATATTTGTTTAACTTTAAACTTTGTATTTCATTACGATACGGGTAGCGAAGCACACCGGGTTTTAGCTAGTTTTATATAAAAACATAAAGCATTAAGGTGCGGTCACACTTGGCAAATATTTGCCAAAGAAGATGTAACCACTAAATAACATATACATACATATTTGAACTCGTTTATTTAATTAAAAAAACTTTTCTTGTTTAGGCCAAAGCATAACAAATATTTAGTTTCAATTTATTTGATGCTGTTTGATTTTGCAAAACTCTTGTAAGAGTAAACAAAGACAAACAAATTTGTGCTAAAACAAGCGGTTAAGCTTTTTTGAGTAAATATTTGCCAAATGTGACCATAGCTTTACACAAGCTATTGTTGATTTAAAAATCTTAAATACAAAGTCAATAGAATTTTTAAAGAGTTTGAAAATATTTCCTTGAGTTGCAAAAAACGGAATGGAATTTATTACTTGTGATTTCTTTGAGGTAGAATTTTTAACTATTAGCTTTATCTCTAGATACATTCAATCATATGTATAGGTTAACAATTTTTCGTTATCTCAGAGATAACAACATGAACTAGCAAAATATGTAAAAGGTAATTAAAAATGTTATAGATACATGTATTTTTTAATAATCCAACAAAAACATATTAGATATGTTTTGAGGTTGGCTGCAGTCTTGCTGTTTAAAGACTTCATGCTAGAAGTCGAAATTTTAATAGTTCGGTAAGAGTAACTCTGTATTTATATTTATACTGTAATATCTATTAAAGCGTTGCAAAAAATCTGTAGTTTCAGGAATTTAGAAACAAATGTGTTAAATCTATAAAATCTTAACAATCTATATAACGATCGAATATTGTTATTAATATAAAATTTAATTATTCCAAAGGCTTTGAAATAACTTGTCATGTGTTGGTAACATTGACATTGTTATAGACAGAACATACATATAACGATTAAGACAACTAAAGTGTATTCCTTATAGTGCCGGAATCTTTCTGTATGGCTAACTGATGCAGTTTCTTCTATAATCTAATCATCCATGACTCCTTATCACATTTATTGAACGTGTAAAAGTACCCTATGACACCAAAGCATTTTTTCTTGTCGGTTTTAAAACCAATTCTGACAATATGGGTTTCTATGACACCCCTGATAAATACAAAATTCTGCAATAATAAGTTTCATGCCAAGTGAAATGTAAAAACGATATATTTTGTTTGCATCGGTCCATATTTTAACCATAGCCCCCATACAAAGACCATTTCCGAAAATCACTAATAAGTTGAAATTTAACACAAGTAAAACGTAGAGACATCTATATTGTCGTACTAAATTTCATGATTATTGGTCTAGATTTGACCATAGCCCCCATATTAGGTTCACTTCTGGAAATCACTTAAATGCGCATAAATCTCTTATAAAAATTATTATTACGTTGAAATTCAACAAAAATAATGCGCATGTACATATAAATCGTCATACAGAATTTCATGACGATCGGCGCGTAATAGGTCCTACATAGTTCCATAGATGGACTACTCCCGAAAACTCATTAACCTACATAAACATCCACTTTGAACCGAAACTTTATACAGATCAGTTATAAGCATGTAAAAATTATAATATTGACTTTTGTGAAAGTGGATTCATAATTGAACATAGCACTCGTACAAGCTCCACTTCCGAGAAGAACCACAGAGTATACAGAGTTGACAATTTTGACGTTATTTGAAACCAAAATCAACCAAAATTATTGAGATGAAATTTAACTAAAACAAATCTAAAATAAATAGAAATTACGGAACAATATTTTATGAAGTTGGCCCCATAATAGATGATTTGATGGTGTTGGGTATATAAGATTCGGGACAGCCAATTATAAACTCTTACTTGTTTATTCTCTTTTCTCTTCTCACATAAAAATACTTGCCTTGACGAGTCAGAATTGAAGAGTGTGATAGCGAACTTAAGCTGTATTCACGCATTCGCAGTTATGAAAAAAGGGCTAAATGGAAAAAAATCCATATAAAGCCACATCCAATTTTCTTTTTTTCGCGTTTTGAGTGACTAAAATCGGGCTAAATCTAGCCCGAAAAGGGCCAAGTTGGCATCGCTGCGCATTCGTTCCGAACAAAATATTTGTTCGCACAAAGTTTTTTTCATATGAATATTTTCTCACTTAAAAATATGTACTTGCCTTGACGAGTCAGAATTGAAGAGTGTGAAAGCGGATTTAAATTAATACTCTTAAATATTTCTCTCTAGCTTTTTTCTGATTTCTCTCTTTAACGAATTCTAAATCATAACAAAACATTATCGCAGGGTATAACAAAGTTTATCAAACAAATTGATGGTTAAGATAAGGGACAACTTAAAAACAAAAATAAATTATTGGTTGCTTTAGTTTAGTAATTGGATTTATACCTATACATTATTTCAGCATTTATACCTCGCCAGTAAACTTTGACGGTGGTATTAGTTCAACATGTTTTAAAATTCTAAAAAGGCAACTAAATTTTTAAAGAAATTTCCATCAGCTAGACAAAAATAATAAAAGTAAACAAAAGTATTTTTAGTATTTAGAAATTGTAAAATTCTTAAACACATTTAATTTATTTTTTTTTTTAACTAGATGATCCGTAAATCACAAATATTAAAACTTATTACCCTGATTGCCCTTGTCTGCCTTTTCATTATATTGCTGATGAACATTTTTAATAGCGGTGTAAGTTATCACTATATAAATGTGGAAAGAAAACTACAAAGGCTGCAGGAACAGCAATTTAACTCATTGCAAAGCAATAAAAATATACAAAATTTTGACAAATTAGCTACTGATTTAAAATTGGACTATAACTCTACAGGTGAGCTTTTTAATGTTTAAAGTTAAAAATTACAAATTATTAAATAGGTCACACGAACTTATCCACTTTACAAATACATACCTACATATGTATATAAAGAAATTGATTAACAATACGAATTTGTAAAGCGATCGTTAACCTTGCAAATTTTTGACAAACTTATCAAAATTTACTTTACAACAAGTTAGAGTGCAATATTCGACTGTGCCGAATATTAAATACCCTCCACGTAAATATAATGAGAAATACTAATAGATTAGCATTTTATATATTGTTTGAAAGACAACTTTACGAACCTGAAATCTAATTTTGACCATTTAAAATTGATGTAATTACCAATTCTACCCATAATTTACAAAGTTTGTCTGATATTCATAACAATCTTTCAGAAAAGAGAATTTTAAACATATGAGGATTTCCCTGTTGAATTTCAATATAATGATAATACATTTAAAACACATAGTCGTATTAGTATTAACGTGAATTTCGGTAGTGGATCTATATATGGGGTATATAGTCAAATATGGACCGATATTTTCAAAATCCAGCAGTTTGATTTTTGCATATATGTAAATACTCCGTATAAAATTTTGGATCGGTATCGTTATTTATACGAGATTACCCCCTGGCCCACGATGTCGAATGATAACGTTCGCTTAGATAAGACTTAAGACATAAACTTCTTTATCGTATCTATTTTTTACTCAATCAATTTTGTTTATTCCACAATCAAGTTTGTGTCTTAAGTCTTAGCTAAGCGAACGTTATCGTTCGACATCGTGGGCCAGGGGGTAAGTTTAAGTGTTAAAGTGATTTTTGGAAGAGTGCTTCATATGGTGAATATGGTCAAATATGGACCGAAATGCACAAAATTTTGTGGAATGATTTTTGTATATATATATTTCAATGATATATATAAAATTTTGAATCGGTACCGATATTTATAAGATACAAGGTGGCGCAAAAGTAAACTTCCGATATTTTTTTGGCTGTCACCGACCGATTATTGGTCAAATAAATAGTCAGCAATATTCCGCGTTCTGTAGCAGTGTAGCGTAACATTGTTTATTAACGTGTATTTCGCATGTGTTTACTACACAAATGTCAAAACAGAACTGACATTAGGGGCCTCGCAAAATTTATAGCATTTTCTGATAGGAGGATTACTTTTGCGCCACCTTGTGGCATCTTTGACCTATTATGGACCGACCATCTATAAGAATTATTTCTGTCGAATTTTAACCTGGTAACTATACTCGTATTTGTACTAGATTTATGTGTATTTAAGTGTCTTTTATATGTGGACTTTATATGGGGTCTATGGTCAACAATGGACCGAACAAAACAGAACAAATTTTGCGATTTATTTTTGCAGAACACTTATTTTTGCCGAATTTGTATTCATATTCCAATTTTATAGGCATTTATTTATCATTAGGCCATATATCGGGAAGATATTTGCATTGATGCTATAAGAAATCCAGGACCGATTCTTATCATTTTCCTCACAGTTTCTTTTTATTATCATAAAATAATAAATAATGTGTGTGCAAAATTTCATTTCAATACTTACAATATATTTAAAAAAAATTGCAAAAAAATTATTTAAAAATATAAAATTTTTATGGAGGTTGTCTCACATTTTGGTCCATAACTCTGGTTCTACTATAACGATTTTGCTGATTTTCAATAGCAAACTGCTTAGGATAATTATAAACGGGTTTTTGTAAACTCTGTTGATTTTGATTGTGTCTTTTGGACGTGAGAGTGTTTTACACAGACAAACGGACTGACGGACATAGCTCAATCAACTTTCAATTCCCTAAGCATCAATAATATATACTTTGTTGGGTCTCAAATGAATATTTCTCAGTGCTACACACGGTATGACAAACTTATACATATATACCTTCATTTACCAGTTGTGTTAGTGGAGGGTAGGTTAGGTTAGGTTTCGTGGGTAGCCGTTTTTTTTAAATAACTCACTTGGGTCCATTGTGTTGATCCCATTGTGATACCCGTTGGTGGGCGACCTATCGATTTCAATCCGCATTAGTTGATTCCCTATCAGACTCCTTGGCAAAGGTGCTGATGCATCTTGGATTAATCCTAGATAGTGCACCCAAACATGGAAGAAAGGGTGCAACGAGTATCCGTTCCTCCTTCATCGATAGGGCCGGGCATTCGCAGAGGAAGTGGATGACTGTCTCCTCCTCCTCCTCGTTGTGACAGCTTTTACAAAAGTCCTTGTATTGGCGTATGTCCCAAAAGTACAGTGACCTGTAAGTAGAGAGTAGGGAGAGTGGAGGGTATAAACAATTTGATGTCAAGCTTAATAAGGATATAATTTTAATAACAACAAAAAGGTGGCGCAATTAGTTTAATAACAATAACAATAACAATATTTCTAACTTTAATTCCAACAATAGTTATCTTAAATTTATATCCCCCATTCCAGAACCTTCAATTTACGATTTAGTGCCCGAATTGCAAAAGAAATTACCCAGTCTACCAATTGAATACTTTTATCGCCATGCAAATAGCAGCATGCAAAAGTTTAAAAATTGTGCCCAATTTCCGGCTTTGCAAGTTATAAATTTCTACAACACCTATTGGCAAACGTTGTACATAGATAACAGCATTTTTCAACTCTACGGAGCCTATTATGACGAACGACCCGAAACTGGGCCGGTGGTGCGTGTACTGGCCATGACCAATCATCAACTAAACGATTTTCCCATAATATATTGCCAGTTATGGTACGAAAATGACAACCGGCCAGTTATTGCCACCATTAAGGAGTATAAAATAATTTGGGAAATCTTTTGGGGTGTGATACCAAATGTTTACTACCCTTATCTAATGACCTGTGAGCTGCCCAAAAATGCTAATATAACCGGAGATAAGACGCCCAAAGTTGTCAATCTAGTGGGTCGTCAATGTGATACGGCTAGTAATAGCTTAAGAATTTTCTATGATAAACCAGCTGAGACTGAGCAAAAACCTGAATTTGCGGTGTGTGTCAAAGGTTTGGATTTTCCCTATGAAGATTTAAGTGTACGACTGGTGGAATGGTTGGAATTGTTGAAAACATTGGGGGTGCATAAAGTATATATGCATCATTTGCAAGTTCATAATAATATCAGCAAAGTTTTAAACTACTATCAGGCCAAAGGTTTTGTGGAAATACAAAACATTACTCTAGTAGGAGGAGTTGTAGACCAGCCGGCAATAGAACACTGGTTAATAAAGACATTTCCTTTGAATAGAAGATTAAATGAATTGATAACCTACAATGATTGTTTCTATCGTAATATGTACAAATACAAATATATAGCTTTGCTAGATATCGATGAAATTATAATGCCCATCAACAAATACAAAAACTGGCAGCAACTTGTCAAGTCCTATGAAAGTGAAAACATCTGCTATGCCAGCCTATGTGCCACTAATGCTTACTTTCCCCTAGCCAATGTACCGGTACGCACTCATCCCAGCTATATGCACATGCTAAATTATGTCTACCGCCATAAAGACTTTACAAAGCAGCATTATCACATCAAATGTTTGCACAACACTAAACAGGTTGTAACTTTACACAATCACTATCCGTTGTCCTATTTGAACACGACTTGTAAGCCTTTTGATTTACCCACTTCCTATGCTCAACTGCAGCATTATCGTGACTTGCCAGCAACTGATGACAAAATAGTGGATCATGTTCTCGTATTGGATGATAATATAGAACGTTATAGAACAACTTTAATAGAAAGCTGTACAAAAGTTTTAAGAGATCTTAAGTTTTTAAGTTGAGTTTAAATATAAAGTTACGGTAACATTTGGCAAATATTTACTCAAAAAAGCATAACCACTTATTTTATTTTTTTTTTTAAAGAAATATATACATGCGTTACTTTTTTGGAAAGGGGATATATTGAAAAAGTAAAGGTGATGAAAGTAGAAGAAAGTTTTTTATATCACAATTCTGCAATTGCGCATTATGTTTGTTTTAGTGCAGCATTGCAGCGCCTCTAGTGGTGAGTAGGCGCATTAATGTTAAAGCTTGATTTTATAGCTTTTATTTAATTATTTTACTTTGGTGGCGTTTTGATAAATATTAGTTTTGATGGATAAAAAAGAAAACTAATAATTATCAGAAACTGATGTTGTTTGAGTGGCAGCGGCTGGGAATCGAACCCGGGTTACAAATACCAACTCGTGCTTAATGATCAAATGCGCCAACCAATTAAGCTACAGATAAATAAGATAGTGTTTGTAAATAAAAATTATTTTATTTTAAACTCTTGAATGAAGAGGAAGTTGTTAATGAACAGGGAGCAATCCAGAACTTAATAAATCACTAAATCTAGATGCATGAATGGCAATCTAGGAAGTCTAATATATTAAGCCGCTTCAAAGCAATGAATTCATAAGCTGAACATATGCAATGAACCAATTAAATTTAAGGAAAAATTAAAAATCTAAGGACAGAGATCGACGAAATTTTTATGGAGGTTGTCTTACATTTTGATTCATAACTCTGGTTTCACCATACCGATTTTGCTGATTTTCAATACCAAACTGCTTAGGATATCGGGTATAACTTTTGAGTGAGCATTTTCTCGAATTGCTTCGATATATTCGACAATAGGCTGATGGGTCTATATGATTCTACTTTTGTGTGATCTTTGCCAGTCTTAGGTATCATGTTAAAATTGGGGTAAATACTTTTTTTAAATGATTAACAAATAGATTCCCTTTTTCAGTGTCACCACTTAAATTTCCCAAAGGGGGTCTTACATAACACATGTCTTTTAAGATTTTTAATGGCTCGCCATAATAAGTAGCGTAATTGCGGAGTTGCGTCCAAACTTTCTAAATATTTATTTAGTAATTCAGTTATCCGATATTCCAAGAGCTCTTTAAGCCTTTTAGTGCAGTCTTTTAGCTTAGATTTAATCCAGCATACCATTTTAAGAGCGCTCCGAAAAAGGAGTCAGAAAAAAGTCCAACAAAAGAGCATTTTCGGAGCGCTCCGAAAAAAGGAGTCAGAAAAGAGTCCAACAAAAGAGCATTTTCGGAGCGAAAGAAAAATTTGCTTGTTACTGTCCTGATTCGGCACGCAGTATGACTCAGAAATTTCACTTAATTATGTGTGTACCAAAGCGCTGTTCTCCTGCTATTTGTGCTTTGAACAAAAAAAAAAACATAGCTGTAACACACAAGAATGATAAAAACAAGATTACACAGAGCCCTAAAAACCCTCATAAAAGACTCTTTTCTGGCATTATCTAAGAGCTCTTTCTGACGGGCCATTTTCGAATGTAATGACCCTCTTTTCTGAAGGTTTTCGGAGCAATTATGATTGTTTTTTGGGTTCATAAAGAGCGTAAACGCTCCGAAAAAGGTGTCAGAAAAGACTCTTTTCGGACTCATATGGCTTGCTGGGAAGTTGCGGCGATCTGTGCAATTGGTTCGACATCTGCAGAAACAGTGGGTTAGAATCAATATTTTTTTTAAATCAATGTTTCATTTGTAAACGGCTGGTCCGTTTTCTTAAACGAAATTTTACATGGGCGTATTAGAGAGGGCTTGAAAATAGTTTGTTTTTCATGCGATTTCAAAGATATTTTTATTTTCTGAAAGTCTCCAGTTAGAAAGCTTGCGTGTGCTCTTCTAATTTTCAAATTACGAGTAAAATTTAAATTTCAAAATATTGGTCAGGTTTTAAATATCCTCAAAATTACTTTATTACTTAAACAGGCAAATTTTTAATTATACACAGAAAGTGTGAAACCAATATCTTTTCCTGTTAAAAAAAATATAGTTTAAGCCCAAAACTGAGTTTACAACACGAATAGCTATTTTGAAAACCTTAGTGGACCTATGCCGCGAAAGAAATGTGGACCTGCAAAAAAAAGCCATTTGTAAAAAAACATTTTTGTGAATTTCGTCGCATTTTTTGAGAATTACTGGATTTTCTTTGTACTTTAACAATAATAATGTCATTGACAGGAAAATTAAGCAAATTAATTCAGGTGTTAAAAGAAGTTCAAGTTTTGTCATAGTTTTTAATTGTTATATTTCCTTTAAAATTAGCAAAAAAAAAAAAAAATCGGAAACAGTAAAAAGCGGGATTTTGTTTAGAAAAATGGGTTGTAGGTTCTAGACGGAATTAGCTTTCAAAAAACGTGATAATCTCACCAAAAGCGGGATATATGGTCACGACCCAGGTGTAGCTAACTGTTGTTAGTTCATATTTGTATTATACAACATTTTCACTATTTATATGTACAAAAAACAATTATATTAACAAAATATTAAATATTTCATAACAAAAGCAATAAAATTTTATTAAACCAATTATATATTTGTTTTATTATAAAGCAGCTCTTATCTCTACACAACAGCGATAAGATAAATAAATAATGTCAGCACGAAATTCTGAGCAATTCTGTTAAACATTTCTTTTATTTATACACACTTGTACTAAGAAAATATAAATAAATATTACAAGCTAAAGGAATAAAAAAACAAAATAAAATCACAATTAACAATTTAAAAACTAGCTAGCTGCCTTTCAAACAAAATATCTCACAAATAGACTAAGAAATGAGGCCATTAAATAAGCTAAAATGCTTATTTGTGTAAAAGCAGCTGCAGAAGTTTTGGGACCTTTCAAAATGGATCTTTCGCTGGCCTTGTTTTGCAGCCAACTTTTGCAGCTGGTCTCATTTTTAATGAATTTGAAAACAGATTCCGCCACATTGGCGGGTGTGATTTCGTTGCACTGTTCCAAATGATGCAAAGTACAGGTCTCAAATTTCACCAAATCAATGCAGTGTTCCGGTTCCACCACAAAATCGGGTAGATTGAACAAATCCGGCATGGAACCATCTTTGGGCACAAATTCACTAAACGATTTATTGGCACAGTGGGTAATGGCCTCCTTATTGGCCTCAAAACATTCGGGACCCTCTTCGGCCACAAACAAAGCTATTTGATCACCACCACGAGCACACATGAAACTCAATAGACCGCTGAGAATGCGCACCATTATGGCATTCTGTGTCTTTTCAGCTTTGCTGAGGCAGGGTTGAACGGCGTTATTGAATTCCTTGAAACATTTTTCACCCTCGGGAGCCTTTTGACAGTATTTGTGAAATACGGTATCCAATTCACCAATTGGCCGGGCAATTTCGATTTCTTCTTGCAAGGCCGTTAAATTGGCTATACCCGACAGGCATTTGGTAAATTTAAGGGCCTGCTTTTCCACTTCCTGATAGAGAGTAGAATTGTCCACACCGGCAGCTTGTTTGCATTTCTCTCTGAAAACTCGTTTCAAGTCATCTGCAAGTTTAGTTAGAAATTAAATTAATAATTGCGCTTCATTAAAGTTTTTATTCTTTTTCTACAGTTTAACTTACCCAAAGTGAAATTTGTATTTCTATATTCGGCTGGCAAAAATTGATTTTTTAAAGTTTCAACTTGACTTACATTAATGGCTTCGGATTGTGTCATTAGCAACACACTAATGGCGGCCACAATTACAATCACAAATAGTCTAAATTTTAACATATTTTATCTTTTAATTGTTGTGTTATAATATTTATAAATGTGGTCTCTACAAATTTTAACAACTCTTTTTAATTAGTTAATTTTCTCTAGTGTTATTTTCAGCAGCAATATTTCACTACTGCTATTTTACCACTCCACTGCTCAAGGAACTGAAATGAAAATATTGTTTTTTTTTTTGAACCAAAAAACAAAAAACATGTCAAACAATTTCATTCTTATCATTATCATTATTGATAAAATGCAGTAAAAAAAGAAAGAAAACATATTTCTTACCGCCAACAGCTAATTACAACATAATCTTATCAAAATTATTGCTGTTGAATTGTAGAAAGTTACTTGAATACATTGACAATTATTTAAAAGTCGCAAAGTACAAATAAACAAGTTGGTAACACAACTACTGTAATGGACTAAAATAGGCTATTAAAAGGGGAATGGGTGATTTCGGTTTAATAACAAATATGTAACAACAATGTTTGCATAACATTTGGTACAACTACCAAGTGGCTTAAAATGTATCACCGGAGCGCAGCTCTATATACCAGTCTATACACTATTCTATAGTCTAACCTACAGTTCAGTCTATAGTCTAACCTACAGTTCAGTCTATAGTCTAACCTACAGTCCAGTTTATAGTCGAACCTACATTTCAGTTTATAGTCTAACCTACAGTTCAGTCTATAGTCTAACCTACAGTTCAGTCTATAGTCTAACCTACAGTCCAGTTTATAGTCGAACCTACATTTCAGTTTATAGTCTAACCTACAGTTCAGTCTATAGTCTAACCTACAGTTCAGTCTATAGTCTATCCTACAGTCCAGGGGGCTAATTCTGGCAGTCGTATACGATCGAATACTTACTCGTGAGTTCGAGTTTTTTTAACTTTTGGGGTTTTATTAGTCGTTATTGAATAATATGTATCGAAATTTCTAATCACAGCAGGCGATAGCGAGCGAGCGTTTAAATGCAACATTGCGAGTAGAAATAAGAGCACTATCGAAATTGCTTTCGAATCGAAAACAATTTCGATCACGACTGCCAGAATTAGCCCCCAGGCTATATTCTAGCCTATATTCTAGTCTATAGTCCAACCCACAGTCTAGTCTATAGTCTAACGTACACGCAGAGAAAAAATATAGTTATGTATTCCCACATTTTTACAATTATTTTTAAAATATTATGGTCACTTTTATTATTTATATGATTGCGGCAACCATAATATGGTCAAGTTATGATTCACATGATTTTAGCAATCATATATATAATTACATTAATTATGTAATGTTTGTGGTGATCAGTTTTCTGATGATCATATTATGTTGTTCTCAATCATAATCAAAGAGCAATGTATTATAATAATTGAATTCATCATAAACATGATTGCCACAAATACATACATAGTTACTACAATCGTATATATGATTGTAGCAATCATCTGCATGTTAACTTAACCATATTATGATTATCGCAATCAAATGAATAAGTACAGTGATCATAACATTGTTAAAAAAAAAATTTTAATTGTTAGCATTGTTGTGGTAAACATGCACAACTATATTTTTTCTCTGTGTGTACAATCCAGTCCAGTGTTTTTTTTTTTTTTTTTTTTTTGTTGGACGTAGTGGTAGCGCGCTATCAACTAGTGGTCACACTCCTAGTTACCCACTTCAGTGGATAACTCCAGAGGGAGTAAGTGCCACTATAGACGTGGATGCCATTCGCGCAATAAAATACCCTACGCAAATGTAGGGTATTTTATCAACAATTTTCCTTAGTATCTTATTATCATTACCCCAATGTTGGCACAACTAAATGTATATAATTTAATTGCTCAATATAATTTGTTTCTACTTCATTTATGTTCATCGAAATTATTAGTGCTCGTACGATTTCTGTCATTTTATTCATTAAATATTATTATTTTTATTATTTACGTTCTTTTATTGTAGAATTAGAGACAAAAATGTGTAAGGAAGGGCTCAAAGTCCAATATGACGTTTTTTACTATATGTATTATTATTGATATTAATAAATATTTGTTATCAATTTGCTAAAGATAAGGAGTAGTTTAAAGAAAAATATGAAAAAAAACCCAATTTGTTTTTAAATCAAGAATATAAATCTTAAAAAGAAAGCTAAGACTTATTTTACTTGAATTAAGAAAAAAAATCTTAAATCAAACCCAGAGAGCAAATGAGCGAAGTTTAGCTTACTCTTTCAGATTCTCTCAATCTCTTTTTTTATAATTTATTGAGTGATACGGTGACCACACTTGGCAAATATGTGCCGAAAAAAATCTAACCACCAAATAAAATATTTTTGAACTCGTTTATTTTTTTAGGACAAGACACCACAAATATTTAATTTTATTTTAATTGATGCTGTTTGGTCTTGCAAGACTCTTGTAGGTTAAACTTATTTGTGCTAAAACAAGTGGTTAGCCTTTTTTTAAAATATTTGCAGTATTTGACCCTAAGAAATTCTTACTTGAAGTCCAATTGTTTCTTAAGTCTCAATTTACACGAAGCAATCGCTGCTTATCTTTAAGCTGATTACCTTTTAGACATCAGGGAGAGGGGAAGATAAGATAAATCAATATTATTTAAGGATTATTTTAAGTTCGAATTCGAGCTTAAATCAATAATTTAAATTCTAGAAACAAGCTAATTTTGTTTCAATTTAACATTTTTCATTCTTAAATCAAACTAATTTTAGAATTTTAAATTCTAGAAACAGGATTAATCCAATCTCGAACACACATCACATCAATCTTATATTAGTCTTAAATCAAGATACCTTCGAGCTTAAAACAAGCACACAATTCTTAACTCAAGGACGTTTAGAGATCACTTTGATCCCAAAAACAATTTCGTACTTTAATCAAGTATTTACTTGATTGTAGATAATCAGTACTTACCGTACTATTGACACAGGTTCTAATTGATTTGAGTACGGATTACTTGATTTTCTTTTTATTTTCGATGTAGTCTTTTCCTATTTTGTTTAGAAAACACTTTAACTTTGAGATTTGTAATTGCAAATTCCCAACAATTCTCAAGAACTTTTCAATAACAAGAACTTTGTTTTTTTTTATTTTTCAAACAAAATAATTTATGTAGTAAATTTTATTCCTACACGCCCTTGCATACAGATGGCGATTCTTTTATGTAAACTTTCAATCACATTTTGCGCCATATGCGTTAACGGATATTTTGTTAATGGATAGATGTGATAATTACAAAACATTTATAAAATTCCATTTAAATAAACAATAAATTAAAAGTAAAAATCACAGAAAATTTTAACAATTTATCTACAGTGGTTTACAGCTTATGTTATGCAGTGCATTTTTTTTTTTCAAAGCTGTATAAAACGAAAATTAACAGCAACTTAGAAAAGAAATACGCTGTGAGCCACTGTACATATATGTATGTATTTTAATCATCCTCAAAAAACTTCAGCTCTTCGAACACTCTCTCTGAACGTTCTATTATTTCATCTTTCATACGCCACAAACTTAAATCCACCACCGTTTCATTTAAGGTTTCTTTAATTTTGGGCTCGCGATAATGTTGCAGTTGAGCCACATTAGCATCAAATGAATAACTTCCGCAGACATTCTCCGCATACCGCATAGAGAAATGATTGTGAGTGGCTATAACATAGTCGGTACTATGCAAACATTTGGTGGCCCAATCTGGTCGTATATGCTCTCTAACACGCTCAACATGCTGCAGCATATAAAAGTATTCGGGTATGTCATGACTATATTGTGGTTTTTCGGGATAGCGAGGGAAGTAGATGCAGCGAAAACAATAACTTGCATATGCTTTACAGTTCTTGGTGGAGACGGTTTCACCAAATGCCATTAAATCGTGCCAGTTTGTGGTATTGCCCAAAGGCATGAGTATCTCATCGGTATCCACTACAGCCACATATTTATAACGATACATATTACGATACAAACAATCATTGTAGGGTATCACTTCGTGCAGAGCTTTAGACCAGCGATTCTTATGTAAATCCAAGTGACGATAGTCATGCAAGTTGCTTACCGCTGTCGACAAACTCATGGGTCTATATTCGAGAAATCCTGTGTCTTCATAATATTTCAAAACCTTTGTGGTATTGTCATGTACTTGCAGCTGATACATAATTATTTTTTCTGCACCCAAAGAACGCATAGTTTCCATGTATTCCACAATGCGATGTGATATATCTACATGAGGATAATCTAAGCCTTTGACACAAACAGCAAATTCTTTTCTGGTCTCGTCCGGCAACAAGGGATTATAGGTTACTCTGACATTATTGGTGGCCTTGTCACAGGGATTAGCCACCAGTGATACGGTACGCGGTACTCTATCCTTGTGCTCTGGTGGCAAAGGGCATGCTAAAAAATGGCCATAATGATATTCCAAACTATGGCCCCACTCATAATACCAGATTTTATGCATTTTCTTAATGGGTGCCACAAATGGCTGACTTTGCTCATCATACCACAGCTGGCAATAGGTTAACGGATACTCCTCGTCTGTTTTTCCCAGGAAATTAAGCATTGTAAGTACGCGCACAACAGGTTCTGCCTGCACTACAGTGGGTCTGTTGTCGAAATAGGCTCCAAATATGTAATAGGAAAAATTACGGTTTTGATACTCCTGCCAGTAGTCATTGTGTATTTTGACATCGCGTAAACGAGGATACCAGGCACATGATTTGTTAAGATTGCGACTTGTGTACTTGGGGTCGGTAAGTCTTTCAACGGGTAAGTAGGGGATGTCCTGTATGATATTTTCCACAAATGCGTTTTCATCGGGAGCTGTAAATTGAGGAGATATATTAAATGAAATATGTAGATAAATTAATTGAGTTGATGTTATGTTAATATAGGGTGTTTTTTTTAGATGTATATGACTTTAAGTTCACAACATTTTTTTTTGTTTTTCGTGTGTGATCATTTGGCAAATATTTACTCAAAAAAGGCGTAACCACTTGTTTTAGTACAAATTTGTTTGACACTGTTTAATCTTACAAGAGTTTTGCATGATCAAACAGCATTACATATTTGTTGTGTTTTTTTTTTTAAATAAATAAATGAGTTCAAATATGTGTTATTTAGTGTTTACGTTTTTTTCAGTAAATATTTGCCAACTGTGACCGTAGCTTAAGGTGAGTTTAAAGTTTAAACTTCCATTGAAACACTTTTGTCTTGAAAATTTAATTTGTTTAATTTTGACTCATTGTTGTTTACCTGTTCTTGTATCCAATTTTAATTTGCGTTCGTGTTTTTCATTGACATTTTTTAATTGATAATTAACGACATAAATTACAGCTACAGTGCAGATGATGGCTGTTATAAATATAATTTGGAAATGTTTACACTTTAGTCTCATGTTGAGGACTGAATTGCTTTACTTGGATTAATAAAATTGTCAGTGCAAATATTAGTTAAACTTATTCAATAGATATTGTATAAAATCAAAACAATTGCATATTTTTTGTTATTCTTGGGTAAATTAAAAAAAGTCTAAAATTAATTAAGTGATAAAGAATGTATGATTATAAATATTGTTTTATTTTAATTAATTTTTATAAATGTTTTTCTTTTCTATATATGTAAATACTTTATGCCGTTTACAGTTTTAAAACATAAATGTCTAATATTGACCATAAACTATAAGGCCCGTTTTCTCAATGTGTCGACAAACTGCCTGTTACTAAATGTTCATTAACAATTTTGGTTTTCTCAATATACCGACAGAAACATTATTTTCATTTGGCAATACCTCTCAAAATTTATGTGAAAATTGGGAACTCTGTGTTCAAGTGACAAGTTGTTGACATAAATCAGCTGTTTTCCAAATGTGAAAAAATAACAAAAAATAAAATCAAAAAACAAATATGTATTTTAGAAAATATAAATAATATCTATGTATGTCTGCCAGGTAGGTCTGGCATGATAAACTCTTTCAACATTCACTTGGCATTCATGTTCTTCGAGTTCATCTTCCGTCAAATTAATGTTTATTCCTCTATTAAACATTTTTTCTAAAATCAATTAAATTTTTTTTACAAAAACTCAAGCTATTACCACATAAAAAATATGAACAGCAGTCAGCTGATTGAATTTATCTGTACAACAAATATATAATCGGCAGATAAGAACTGGTTAGTTTTGCGACAGAATAGAAGCAAATGAGACATTGAGAAAATCAAATTTCTTTAATCGACAGTTTTTCGTTGGCATGATAAACTCTTTCAACATTCTTCGAGTTCATCCTCCGTCAAATTAATGTTTATTCCTCTATTAAACATTTTTTCTAAAATCAATTAAATTTTTTTTACAAAAACTCAAGCTATTACCACATAAAAAATATGAACAGCAGTCAGCTGATTGAATTTATCTGTACAACAAATATATAATCGGCAGATAAGAACTGGTTAGTTTTGCGACAGAATAGAAGCAAATGAGACATTGAGAAAATCAAATTTCTTTAATCGACAGTTTTTCGTTGGCATGATAAACTCTTTCAACATTCTTCGAGTTCATCCTCCGTCAAATTAATGTTTATTCCTCTATTAAACATTTTTTCTAAAATCAATTAAATTTTTTTTACAAAAACTCAAGCTATTACCACATAAAAAATATGAACAGCAGTCAGCTGATTGAATTTATCTGTACAACAAATATATAATCGGCAGATAAGAACTGGTTAGTTTTGCGACAGAATAGAAGCAAATGAGACATTGAGAAAATCAAATTTCTTTAATCGACAGTTTTTCGTTGGGAAAAAAGATAATCGCCTAATGAGAAAACAGCCCTAAGACTGTTAGCGTTTTGTCTTTATCTATAAATATAATGAATAGATATTAAGTGGAAGGAAAATATATTGAGTATTCAAGCAAATAAATCATTTGTTCAGTTCACAAGTGATGTGTTGTATGTTGTACATTGTATGATACAACTATCTGTTTGTGAACACAATTTTGAGCCTTCATATTGTCAGCAGTAAAATCTCAAAACAAATATACAAAATAGCGCAACTCACAATCTTGTGCAAATGATATTGCATCATTGTATTTGCAAAAAGACTTACAGTCTGATTCATAAAAACTAATCAAGGGTTTATAAGAGCTTTATAAAGCAAATTTTGTATGGATTTCAGGGGGTTAGCATATTTTTACTCTTGCTGTGTATTTTGTTAGTGTAGAGTAAAAATATGCTATAAATAAAATTAATAATGCCAGTGACAAAAACAAAATAATTTCTGTAGCGTATGAAAAATATATTGCAGACATTTTAACAATTGACTCAAGTGTAAAACTTTTTTTTTAACTTTTGTATTACAATTTATTTATTGAATCTATTTGCTCTCAGTTGAGAGAGCCATAAGGGACAAATGGGCCCTAAATTAGTAGGGTGGTAAATCAGCTCTACGAAACCTTGTTTCTGTTTGCGTTCTAATAAGCAATCTCGCAAGCGGGTTCCAATGGTTTTGCAACTTCAAAATACAGTGGCTCACATTGAAGGTCGGGCAAACTGTTAGTAAAATATCAAACTTTACTAGCTTACTGTCAACAAATCGCACATAAAGCAACAACCAAAAAATATTTATTTTCTCATTAGGTTTTGTATTGTTTTTGCTCTTTCTTTGTGTTTTCATTCATTGAAAGCAACGAATACTGGACGAATGGTGTGAATGTTTTTAGTTTTCATGTGGCATTGTAATAAGGAATGAGTAAACAAACAGCAATGCACATTTTTATTATTGTCGAGTAAAAACAATGAATTTCCGAATGGTTAGGAAATGTGAATGGTCTCTTTCTGTTCTCTGCTACACATTGTGTAGCGAAATATCGGAAAAAATAAAAATAAAAACTGACCTTAAACTCGAAAAATAAAATTGTTTAAATTATTTATTATTAAACACAAAAACAAATAAATATGGTATTCTACCATTTATATAAAAGAAACAAAAACAAAATAATTAAAAAAAAATATGATCACGCTGAAATTCTGTCAGGTCATTAAATTCAATTATTTATGAGATATTTAAAATATAGTTGCCTATTCTTTTTTGATTCCCGACAGCTTGGAGTCTTTTTGAAATCAATTCAACCAGTTTTTTGCGCAAATCAGGACTTCTTTGGTTCTGTTCTTCCAGTAACGCAGCTCTGATCTTTACTGGTATATAATCTATTTTGCTATCTATTTAAGGTCCATTTAAGGTAATTTATTTTAAGGAATGGACTTTGCGCAAGTGTTTTGAGGATTCATATATATTTATAAAAGATTTATGAGTATTGAAGTGATTTTCGGAAAAGGGGGATACAGTTAAATATGAACCGAAATTCACAAAATTTTGTGGAATGAGTTTTGTGTATATGTAAATGATCTAAATAAGGTTTTGAGTCGGTACCGATATTTATAAGATTAATATAAAGACTTTTTCGAATGTGGTCTTTATATGGGAGATATGACCAATTATGGACCGACCGTTATAAAATTTAGTTCAACAATTCAAGAATTATTTATATCGAATTTTAACCTGGCAACAATAATTATACCACTTTTATACGTATTTAAGTGAATTTTAAAGTGTACTTTCTATGGGGTCTATGGTCAAACATGGACCGAACTAAGCATAATTTCTTTTTGCGATTTCTTTTTGCATGAAACTTTTTTTTGCGGAATTTTCTATTGATATTCCAATTTTATAGGCATTTATGTAGGTATCATTTAGAAATTTTTCGGGAAGATTTTTGTATGGGGGCTATAAGAAATCATGGACCGATTCTTACTATTTTCCTCACACTTTCTTTTTGTTGTCATAGAAATAACGTGTGCAAAATATCATGGTATTATCTGCAATAAAATCGACAAAAAATATCAAATTTTTATGGAGGATGTCTGCTATATTGGTCCATAACTCTGGTTCTACTTTACCCATTTTGCTGATTTTCAATACCAGACTGCCTAAGAAAATTTAAAACAGTTTTCTGTAAATTCTGTAAAGTTAAGTTGTGTATTTTAGACGCAAGAGTGTTTTACACAGACGGACAGAGGGATATAGCTCAATCGTCTTAGAATTTCATAAAGATCAAGAATTCACCACTTGTGGTGATGGAGGCTATAGTTTACGGGTATTAAAGTTTTTTGTATTAATTTTAACTAAAATTTTAAATTTCAACTAAAAATTAAATTTTAATAAAATTAAGGCGATTTTTGAAAAGTTTTGCAGGAAAATTAAAGATTTCTGCTTAAACTCCTAACGTTATGCTTTGTTTATGTTTAGTTATTTATTTATTTTAACAAATCAAATATTTATTTATTTATTCTTTTATTTACAAACATTTCACATTCATTAGAGATTACAAATCATTTATGATTTCTTACTCATTAATCAATGTCGAAATCCAAAAATTTATGCATAAATTCAATGAGTTGTTAGTTTTTTTTTTTTGATTTGTTTGCAAAACATCTAACTTTTTTGAAAACAGTTTTACTAGTGGCAAAAAAAATATTTAGCTTATGCAGAAAATCTTATAAAATTATTTTAGTTGTTACTTATTTGCTTTTATTACCTTTTCCTAAAAGTTACAGACATGCGGAACAAAAAAAAAAAAAAAACAGATATACTTAATCATTATCATGTGATTATGAGTCCAGCCAACGATGATGTTGCTGCAGTTAATGTTTGAGTGTGGAAGATAAAGTTATTTATATTTCTTTAGTTTTTAGATTCTCACTCAAGTTGTAAAAATTTTTTTTATAGATATTCATATGCAATGATGTTGTTAAAATGCTAAAAATCTGGAAACTTTGGGTAAGAGCAGGACAATGAAATGGCAAGGCTAAAGTAAACATCGCAAGACCCCTATACAGTGTGCCTTACTAAAGTTGGCCATAGAAATATCAGGTTTAAAAGCAGTAATACTTAAGCTTTGTACAGCCGGTTGTCAGATCTTACAATGTTGTTCGAAAAATGTTCCGTAAATGTTTTAACAACCGTGTGAACTGAAAATTGTACTCTTCCAACGTTGTAAGAAAAAGCATTTTCAGTATATTGTAAGACAAACATATTGTCAGACATCTAACAATCGTGTAAACACATTTCATTCTTATTTTGTCTTCATTCTCGTTACTTTCTAGGACAATTGTTTTTGGTTCCATGACAATATTTAAAATTTTTAAACACACACACAATGCCTCACAACGAATTTGACTATATTTGCCACACAACAATCTGACAACCGTGTGAACTGACAATTTCGTTTGACTAATAAATTCATTGTGTGACAATTGTTTGCCAATGAAATTGTAAAGGTCTAAACTGACAATTTACCTTTTGCTAACAATTTTTCAATGTCAGTACATTGCTAGCACATTGCTAGATCTGACAACCGTCTATACATAGCTTTACAAACTTGTTTGTCGTACTTAAAAATTTTAATCCCTCTAATACTTAAAACTCCTGTAGGGTATTTGGCAACATGACAACCATCTTTCTTTAACAGCTATATAAAGAACAATGAAAGTATACATTTGATACATTCATATTACTCCGTAAAAAAGAAAGAAATATGATTTATGGTTGAATTATTTTGATAACTTGCGCTAAAAGTACGTACAAAAACACTGAAATAATACGTATAAAAATTAGGAAGTGTAATATAAAGGAAAGAAAAAAGCGATGAAATATATGCGTATTAAACAATGAATTTGTTATAAAGTTGAGAAGAAATCTGTAGAAAATCTTAAACAAAACTTAGCAAAGCACAAGAAAAAACTATGTCTCAATTTACACGAAGCAATTTTTTATTGAAGAGTTTGACACAACTGCGAAGCTTTTGGCTTGTCTGCAGAAAACACCCAGAGCCTTTGGCGGGAATCGAACCCGCTACCCTCTGACTGATAGTCCGCCACACTATCGCATAGTCTATCGGGGCAATAATTTAACAATATACAACATACAGATGCCAAGAAATGGACAACACCGTTCAGAATTGCTTCGTGTAAATTGAGACTAAAGGCTCATGCCTTCATCAACCAGACAACAAATTTAAATAATAGAGATTTTTGTATTTAATTTATGAAAAACTATCATTCAGTTTTATACTTACTATCCTGTTTGTAGAAACTATTTGAAAAAGTATTACAAAAGAAAATTATAAACTTTCTGAATAATCAAAACATTATCCCAGTTCAACAATTTGGTTTCAGTGAACAACAACGAACTATAGCAAGAGCAAGTTAACCATTTAATTGAAGAGATAAGAAAATCTTTTGAACTTCAACAATATTGTTGGGCTATCTTTTTATATGTCCCTCAGGCCTTTGATAAAGTTTGGCATAAAGGTCTAATACATAAAATATAATGCTTGCAGTACTTACAGATTACTAGAGTCTTACCTATCAGTGATTATGTGACAAGTGACTACGAAATCAAAGCTGGAGTTCCACAGGGTAGTGTTCTCGGAGCAACACTTTACTTGATATATTACCTCTGATTTACTAACGAGTGAAAATTTAACAATTTATGCATTTGCAGACGTTACTGCCATTCTTAGCTCACATGTGGATTGAAGTGTGCCATTTAGAGAACTTGATAATTATCTCAGATGTATGGAGACGTGGTTAAAAACTGGAATACACGTGCAAATGAAACGAATATTAGACATGTTACGTTTACGCTTAGCACAGGAAATTTTTACTAAACAGTGTGAATATTCCACAGTCAAATCATGTCACATAACTTGGCATACATATGCACACAGAGAAAAAATATAGTTGTACATGTTTATCACAAAAATTTCAAAATTTTTACAATATTTTTTAACAATATTATGGTCACTGTAATTATTAATATGATTGCGGTAACCATAATATGGTTAAGCTACTATTCAGTTGATTACTACAATCATATATAATATTTCATCACAAAACTGATTATCATAAACATTACTTAATTGCTATAATCATATATATGATTGCTACAGTCATATGAATCGTAGCTTAACCATATTGAGGTTGCCGAAATCATATAAATAATTAAAGTGACCATAATATTAAAAAAAAAAAATTTTAAAATATTGAAAGCGTTGTGGTAAACATGTACGTATTTTTTCTCTGTGTATTACCTAACGCCGACACATAGAAGCCAAGAGGGTCCATATGAGACCAAAGTCTTCTAATCTTCATTGGCTAATTAACGACCAATCTAAGTTAAGCCTTGATTGTAAAGTCATCCTGTATAAGACTATTTTAAAACAAATTTGGACATATGAAATTCAATTATAAGGAATCACAAGTAATACCAGTGTTGAACTTATACAGAGGGCCCAAACGAAAATTCTTAGAACCATGGCGGCAGCAACAGGGTATAGAAGGAATGAAAACTTTCATAGAGTTTTAGAAGTACCATTGGTTAAAGATGAATACAGAAAAAAATCGTGAGAAATATATTTTGAAGTTGCAAAACCATCCTAACCCGCTTGCGAGATTACTTACTAGAACCTAAACAGAAACAAGGCTTCACAGAGCTGATTTACCACCCATTTAATTTAAGAACCATTTGTCCATTATGGCTCTCTCAACTGAGAGCAAATAGTTTTTAAGATGAAGTAATAAATAAATAAAAAGTTTAAAAAAATAAGTGCTAAATTATTGCCCAGAGTTTTCTTTTGGGTAGTGGTATTCTGAAAAGAAAACCACCGAAATGCAACAAGTTAATAAAACAAAACGTCAAGTGGCGTGATCTTATAGCGTTTTCTTTTCTGGCAAAAATGTTACACGTTTTTCCCATTTCACACCTTTTTTAATTTTTTTGTGTTCTTTTCTGAAAATATTTCAACACCGCTAAAGTGTAGTGTGTTCGTTTCTATAAATGTCACACTATAAATTAAAAAAATGGTGCACCTTTCACACTCTGTATTTTTAGAGGGGTAGAATCGCACGATAAAACAGCTGACATTTGTTTTGTTTATAAATGTGTATTTGTGTTAAGAAACAAAAAAAAAATATACAAAATGGAAAATATTACTACCTTTTTATGTGCTGAAAAAATTTTGGATGACTTGTTGGATTCATCTTCATCATCTGACGATGATGAACTATTTGATATGATTATGGAAAGAAATCCACAACCGCGAGTGAAAGGTTTTGTAGAAAACGTAATTAATGAATACTCGGATGTTGATGTATGTCAAATTTCATAGGACAATATCTCCTACTTCTTATATATGTAATGTATGTTTATATATATAATTTTTATAGTTTAAGAAGAATTTGCGTATTAGTCGAGAAGGTGCCATTGGTCTTATTGAGAGATATTCATTGTCTTATTTCAAGCGATCTTACCAGGGAGGAAGACAGCAGTCAACAGTGGAAACCCATATCTTGTCATTTTTGTGGTAAACTTGCCTATATTCATTACTAAAATACAAGAAGTAAAAATATTGTTTGTAGGTTTTGCGGAAATAAAACCACCTTCAGAGAAGTGGCAAACCTTTTTGATATTTCATTGTCAAACCTTCACAATTCCTTCAACAAGGTTTTACAATTTATAACGGAAGATGTAGCGCCGGAAGTAATAAAGTTTCCTCAATCAGACGATGAAAAGAAAGCTGTTGCAAAAGAGTTTGAAAAAGTATGATCTATATTACTATGAAAGAATTTTATTAAAACAGTTTTATTGTAGATTTCCGGATTTCCAAATATTTTGGGATGTATTGATGGAAGCTACATTTCAGTAAGGACACCAAAACATAAAATCCGTTCAACATATGCGAACAGGCATGATGGTGTTTCAATAACCATGCAGGGTATTTGCGATTCAAAGTTACGATTCCTGGACGTATACACTGGAATCCCCAGCAAAATTCACGACTCAAGGATATTAAAATTATCGTTTATAGGAAAAGATTTGCAGCGTTTATGTTCTCCTAATTATCATTTACTGGGAGATTCTGCATACCCCTTAAGAGAATACCTTTTGACACCATATCGTGATTATGGCAACATGAGCGATTCGGAAAAAAATTATAATTTAAAATTTTGCAGAACACGTGTTAAGATCGAGAATGCGTTTGGTGTATTAAAATGTCGTTTTCGACAGCTAATGCGTTTAGATTTTCATAATGTTGCAACAATGTCAAAATTCGTTATTGCATGTTGTGTTCTTCACAACATGTGTATCGATAGGGATGAAAGTCTCCCTGAAGACATTGGTGAAATATGCAGCAATGAATCAAATATAACTGAACCTTTATGCGAGAATAGCAGAGACAGTTTACTTTCTCAATTAGGGCAAATCAAAAGAAATCAAATTAAAAATAGTTTTCTCAATTCAACAACAAATTAATATGTATATATATTTACTTATTTATAAAAAAATTAAATAAAAAACATAACATTACATATACTTCAGTTAATAAAAATAATAATAATAATTCTTCAAAAAAGTTATTAATAAATTTTGATACAAAATTTATTACATTGGAAAAGAAAAAATAATATTGAGATCCATATACATATACAGCCCAATTATGAATTAAAACTCTGGGGGAGTTTTTTCCTTTTTCACATTTTTCCTATTCAAATTCAATGTTAGAAATGGGAAAAAGCTCCAGGGGAATATTTGTTCGTAATTGGGCTGAAAAGACCTAGCGCTTAAATAATTACTAAAATAAAATAAAAAAGGTCAAATAAACTATAAGAAAGATTCTAATAGATGTTCACTAAAATATCCATATTCTCAATGTTTGTTATTATCTAAAATTTGCTTTAAAATATTTTTAATTTCTTTGACTTCATCCATCCTTTCTCTATGACGCCTTTCCTTATTTTCTTCCTTCTTCGCAATTAATTCAAATATTTTATCTTTTGTTGATTCCTTTTTTTTTGTTTTAATATCCGTTTGTGCATCTATTTCTTTTTTTATATACATTTGACTACTCATTTGAACTTCTGGTTCAATTGAGTCATCTAGACGGCAAATTTTGGTTAGCTCCTCTTCAAAATCAATACGTTTTCTCTTTGAGCCAGAGGTATTGTTGTTGTCGATAGCAGCCTTCTTCCTGCGCATAACAGTCTTATACCGTTCCTCACACTGCTTGGCATTCCTGTTGGGTATTTCGGTTGCTATGTAAGCCCACATTTCCTTTTTATTTTTGAATTTTTTCATTGGTCCAATTTCTGGCAAATAGTTTCCATACAAGTCCAGTAGCAGCCGGGTGTCTCCATCTGTCCAAACTATAAAATAGTTATATTTATAAATACATTAATATAATTTATACATGCTTTTCTTCAAATACTTACAATGCACTGTTTTACTCGTACTTGGACCCTCATCACTTTCAATTAAATATTCTATGTTTTCCACCTCAATTTCCATTTTAAAAATATAATTAATGTGTGTACTTATGTACATATTTCTAATTTTGAGCTATCTGCTTCTTCTTTTTTTAACAAAAAAAAAAACAGCTGTACATGAAAAAAAAGTGTTACACTGTTGTGATTTTATGTTCTATTCTGACCATTAAAAATGTGACATCTTTAAAATGTGGGGTAAACATTATAAAAATGTACATAATAAAGGTGTAACATTTTATTTCAGAAAAGAAAACACCATTAGGCTGACATTTAACATGTAAAAAAAAATATTTGTTTTACTTGGCAACAGATACCAAGTGTGCTAACCTCTTGTTCACCACTGTATATTTCAATTATTTCGATAGCTGCTGAAAATATTTTCAATAAAAATTAGGGATCTTTTTTCAGTCTAACACAAATCTATTTATTTATTGCTTTATGTCTTAAATTTTTCACCAAATTCCTTTAATGTCTGTTAATTTTTCTGCAAAAAAAATTTTTAATATAAAAATAAACTTTTCATGATTTCCTTGCCAATTATCTGCTGTACTCTATACAAATTTTTAATGGTGGCCATAACATTTAAATTGAATTTTTAATTTTATTTACTTAACAAAACAACTTTGGTAATTTTATACCCCTACCAACCAAAAAAAACCAAAGGAGTGAGATAGTCAACAACACACAAACAATGTACAAAGTTTTACAAACAATTAAGTTTAATCATAAAAACTGTTTTCCAAACTAATTTAAACTTAATTTTAGTGTGTTGTTGAAAAATTCTAGGTAGTAGATGGTGCAATAAAAAAACCCAAACTTGATAAAAATTAAAACACTACTTCCAGCCAGCAGCCTTTAGGAAGCTGGGCAACATAACGAAATAAAAGCGAAATTACATTAAACTACATTTTTTACAATCTGTGTTTATTATAGTTTTCAGTACAAAAAAAAAATGTCTTTTTTTAATGTTCACTTCAAATAGTGTTGCTCAGTTTGTCACAACAACTGCTGAAAAAGGCATGCTAAAAGATATTAAAAAAAAAAAACAAGGGAACTTAGTGTAAAAAACCCAGGATGACAAGAGTTACTCATTAAAAAGTTGTTTGGGGGAAACATTTTTATTATGTTGATGAGCAGCAAATATGTAGCATATTTTTGTACAAACACAATTAAACCTTAAACGGGTTAAAGGGATTTAAAGAAGTTTAAAATAAAGTCATGTTTTGTAAATGTTTACAACCTAAATATTAACAGAAATGTTTAATTTACAAAAATCACAGCAATTTTTGTTAAATTACTTACATTTATCACAATAAAACTGAATGATTTACCTCATCTAAACTATGTAAATATTTAGGAAATGAAGTTAAAACACCAAAAAGTACAAATTTTTAATAAAATAACTTTCATACCACAAAGTTTAGCAATATTTTACATTGTGTAAACAATTTTTTTTTTAATTACTTACATATATCACAATAAAACTGAATGATTTACCTCATCTAAACTATGTAAATAATTAGGAAATGAAGTAAAAACACCTTAAAGTATATGCATACCACAAAGTTTACCAATATTTTACATTATGTAAACAATGTCAAGAGGCTTTGTAAATAATTAATACCTGTAAAAGTACAAATAACACAATTTTAGCCATATTTTACATTGTGTAAACAATATGAAAAATATATCAAAAAATGCTTAATTCTTAGAAAATATTTATAAAGAGTTAAATTTACTAAAATAAATAAAGATACAATAGTTGACATCATGTAAACAATGTAAATGTTTAAGTAAATAAACAGGAAAAAAAAATTACAATATTTTTCGGAAATTTCTTGCATATAACGAAAATTACACTTAATTTACATTATGTCAACAATGTAAATATATTGAAAAAAAATAAATCTGAACTATTATTAACTAAAACTAAGAATAATTTCTATATATGACATCATGTAAATAATGAAAAAGTTATGTAAACAATGTAAATAACTAGGAAATTAAGTAAAAACACCTAAAAGTACAAATTTTTAATAAAAATTGTTGCATAACACAAAGTTTAGCAATATTTTACATTGTGTAAACAATGTAAAAAATAACAAAAAATGCTTAATTCTTAGAAAACATTTATAAAGAGGGAAATTTACTAAAAAAATAATATTTTACATCACGTAAACAATGTAAATGTTTAAGTAATAGAAAGGAAAACGAAAATTAAAACATTTGTTTCATGCAACGAAAATTACACTTAATTTGCTTTATGTAAACAATCTTAATATATTAAAAAACTATGATTTAATGATTTAATGAAAAAGTTATGTAAACAATGTAAATACACAACTTAGCCATAACCCTAGAAAATATAGTTAAATATTTGATCTTATATCCAAGAATAAACATTATTTACATGATGTAAACAATGTAAAATATTGTAAAATATTAATGCTAAACTGTGATTTGTTAAAAATAAGAATATCTTTAATATTTTACATCAGGTAAATAATGTAAAGAATTATGTAAACAATGTAAATAATATAAAAAACCACATTTAAAACACAAAATTAAAATGTTTTCCTGAAGTTTTTTAATTATTAACAAGTTTACTCATACATTACATTAAGAAGACAATGTAAAATAATCAAAAACTGAAAAATTCATTAAAATAATAACAAATCCAAATTAGGATTTGCTTGATAAACAGAACAGTTGACATCTGACTACTATGTAGCTAACTTTAAGTTAGTTGAAAAGTCATGTAGACACGGACAATTGACTACTTCGCCATGTTAAAATAGTCAGTTCGCTCTATTAAAAGTAATCCAGGCATCAACCACAACTAATTGAAAAAAAGTTAATTTAAAGTTAGCTTTAAGTTAACAGAGTTGCTTGCAGGGATGTTAACCCAACCAAATACAATAACAATAATTTATAATAATGTTCCCTAAAACTGTAATTTACTTTGAGTAGAAAAGAAAACTACTTAACATTTTACATTTTCTGCCTTATTTCCGTACTTTTGCTCTCTTCTTAGGGTTAACATGTTACATATTTACATTATGACACTGTATTTGTTAGCTAAACAAATAAAACGTAGCAAAAGTTTTTTGTTAAAGTAAATATGTAAATAGAAAAACAGCAGAAGGGATGGTCTATTTGACGAGTAAACAACAACACAATTAAGCATTTTATTAGCATATAGTTTTTGTTTTCGCAAAACAGAAATAAACAAAGGGTATATTGTTTATATTAATACAATTAAAAATGTTAATAAATTTAGATATGATTTACATGAAAATAAATAAAGTTTTAATGAAAAGCATGGAAATGATTTTAACGGCAAAACTTAATTAAAAAATTTGGTTCTTTAAACTAATTAAACATGATGCAATAAAAATTGTGTAAAAATAGTGTAGCAATTGCAATTCTAGTCTAGCTTTTTGATACTCAAGGCAAATTTCTTCATAATTTGTTCTATTCTATCTAAATTTCTCAATTTGCTAATTTCGTTATTCCACCAAGAGTTTGGGTGCTAGTTTTACGACAGTCTACGTCTAGGCATTGCAGTATAATTTGTATTCTTTAGTATAATTGTACAAAGTCTTTAGTATAAAACTAAAGTCTGTAGTATAAGACTATGGTCTTTAGTATAAGACTATAATATTTAGTATAATATTAAAGTCTGTAGTATTAAACTATATTTATATAAAAAAATGTCTGCAGAAATATTTGCTGCCTCATATTTTTCATGGGTTGGTATCAAAGAAATCAGCATAAAATCATATGAAAGCACCCCTCCTCCTCCAAATTTAACTAATATATGTATATGGAAATAATCTTTAGCTTAAATCTACAAGTAACTTATTTTTAGTTCGATTTATATTTTTTTTTTTATTTTTTTTTTTAATGTTTTTGTGTTCAAATGTGCCCCCCCATACGGGGCAGCTTTGAACTAGGCTGGGGCAGTTTTGAACGGCAATTTTTTCTTGTAGCGCTTATGTCCAAAAATAACATAAACAGTTATATTTTTTATATATATAATAAATTCGATTTATTTATTAAAAAAACAATTAAAAAATAAAAAAAAATTCTGATCAAAAATAAGTTTTATATTATTAAGACGGAAAAGGCCTTGCGATTTCAGGTGACATTACATTTTCCTTTAAAGCATCATGATCAGCAATGGATTCGTTATTTTCAGAAAATAAGAGAGAATCAACAATGCTTGGTACTTCGGTTGATAAATTAGCATGTTCAAAGGTGCCCCCTTTTTATTTGTTCAAACCTGAACTGGCATGCCATTTCAAGGAAATTTATAATAAATATTTTTTCTTTACATAAATTTCAAATAACTTAACTTAATTTTGTTTGAAATGAATTTTGGACTGCAATAAATTTCTTTCACGAAAGAAAACGATCACTGAATACTTCTTACACTCTTACAAAAAAAAAAAAAAAATAAAAAAAATTTACAATGGCACTGCCAAAAACTTGTTCACTCAACTGCATTCGGTCGACGACTGAAAAAACTAGCAAAAGTTGTTAACATTGCTAGGAAACAAGGTTGGCATATGAAAAACTCGGTTAAGGGTCGGAAAAAATGTTAAACTGAGATTTTATCAACATAGTTCAAAGGTGCCCCGGGTATAAACGTGCCCCCTCTCCCTTGCAGCAGTTTTTGAAAGTGTTAGCGATTTTAATAAGGAAATAAATGTCAGTTGCTGCTTTAAGCTTTTCTTAATTTTTAATAAATTAGCAACAATTTGTGGTTCAAAAGCTATTTTCGTTACCTAAATATTAAAACATTTCCATGATTTTCTGCGAAATTCATCAGCCATTTACATTGATTAATTTTCAATGTAAAACATTTTAAATTAAGTGTCAAACAAAATATACAGCAAGTAAGAAAGTATTGTCGGTCAAGCCCGACCATATAATACCCTACACCCAGTATATAAATAAAACAGTTTTTCTATTATGGACCGATCATCCAAAAATTTAGTGTCATGATGTCTGTGAATATAAGTATTATATGTGTTAAACTTTAACATAAAAAAAAATAAAATGGAAATAAACTTTAGCTTAAGTCTACAAGTAACTTATTTTTAGTTCGATTTATATTTTTTTTTTATTTTTTTTAATGGATGAAGTCATTGTGTTCAAATGTGCCCCCCATACGGGGCAGCTTTGAACTAGGCTGGGGCAGTTTTGAACGGCAATTTTTTCTTGTAGCACTTATGTCCAAAAATAACATAAACAGTTATATTTTTTATATATATAATAAATTCGATTTATTTATTAAGAAAAACATAAACATTAACAATTAAAAAATAAAAAAAATTCTGATCAAAAATAAGTTTTATATTATTAAGACGGAAAAGGCCTTACGATTTCAGGTGACTTTACATTTTTCTTTAAAGCATCATTATCAGTATTGGATTCGTCATTTTCAGAAAATAAGAGAGAATCAACAGTGTTTGGTACTTCGGTTGATAAATTAGCATGTTCAAAGGTGCCCCCTTTTTCTTTGTTCAAACCTGAACTGGCATGCCATTTCAAGGAAATTTATAATAAATATTTTTTTTACATAAATTTCAAATAACTTAACTTAATTTTGTTTGAAATGAATTTTGGACTGCAATAAATTTCATTCACGAAAGAAAACGATCACTGAATACTTCTTACACTCTTACAAAAAACAAAAAAATAAAAAAAATTTACAAAGGCGCTGCGAAAACATTCGGTCGACGACTGAAAAAACTAGCAAAAGTTGTTAACATTGCTAGGAAACAAGGTTGGCATATGAAAAACTCGGTTAAGGGTCGGAAAAAATGTTAAACTGAGATTTTATCAACATAGTTCAAAGGTGCCCCGGGTATAAACGTGCCCCCTCTCCCTTGCAGCAGTTTTTGAAAGTGTTAGCGATTTTAATAAGGAAATAAATGTCAGTTGCTGCTTTAAGCTTTTCTTAATTTTTAATAAATTAGCAACAATTTGTGGTTCAAAAGCTATTTTCGTTACCTAAATATTAAAACATTTCCATGATTTTCTGCGAAATTCATCAGCCATTTACATTGATTAATTTTCAATGTAAAACATTTTAAATTAAGTGTCAAACAAAATATACAGCAAGTAAGAAAGTATTGTCGGTCAAGCCCGACCATATAATACCCTACACCCAGTATATAAATAAAACAGTTTTTCTATTATGGACCGATCATCCAAAAATTTAGTGTCATGATGTCTGTGAATATAAGTATTATATGTGTTAAACTTTAACATAAAAAAAAATAAAATGGAAATAAACTTTAGCTTAAGTCTACAAGTAACTTATTTTTAGTTCGATTTATATTTTTTTTTTATTTTTTTTAATGGATGAAGTCATTGTGTTCAAATGTGCCCCCCATACGGGGCAGCTTTGAACTAGGCTGGGGCAGTTTTGAACGGCAATTTTTTCTTGTAGCACTTATGTCCAAAAATAACATAAACAGTTATATTTTTTATATATATAATAAATTCGATTTATTTATTAAGAAAAACATAAACATTAACAATTAAAAAATAAAAAAAATTCTGATCAAAAATAAGTTTTATATTATTAAGACGGAAAAGGCCTTACGATTTCAGGTGACTTTACATTTTTCTTTAAAGCATCATTATCAGTATTGGATTCGTCATTTTCAGAAAATAAGAGAGAATCAACAATGCTTGGTACTTCGGTTGATAAATTAACATGTTCAAAGGTGCCCCCTTTAATTTCTTCACGGAAATTTATAATAAATATTTTTTTTTACATAAATATCAAATAACTTAACTTAATTTTGTTTGAAATGAATTTTGGACTGCAATAAATTTCTTTCACGAAAGAAAACGATCACTGAATACTTCTGATACTCTTACAAAAAAGACTGACTGAAGACTGACGACTGAAAAAAACTAGCAAAAGTTGTTAACATTGCTAGAAAACAAGGTTGCCATGTGAAAAACTCGGTTAAGGGTCGGAAAAAATGTTAAACTGAGATTTTATCAACATAGTTCAAAGGTGCCCCGGGTATAAACGTGCCCCCTCTCCCTTGCAGCAGTTTTTGAAAGTGTTAGCGATTTTAATAAGGAAATAAATGTCAGTTGCTGCTTTAAGCTTTTCTTAATTTTTAATAAATTAGCAACAATTTGTGGTTCAAAAGCTATTTTCGTTACCTAAATATTAAAACATTTCCATGATTTTCTGCGAAATTCATCAGCCATTTACATTGATTAATTTTCAATGTAAAACATTTTAAATTAAGTGTCAAACAAAATATACAGCAAGTAAGAAAGTATTGTCGGTCAAGCCCGACCATATAATACCCTACACCCAGTATATAAATAAAACAGTTTTTCTATTATGGACCGATCATCCAAAAATTTAGTGTCATGATGTCTGTGAATATAAGTATTATATGTGTTAAACTTTAACTCGATATTAATACTTTTAAAAGATGTATGGAGCTGAAATTGAATTACGGAGAGGGTCTTATATGGGAGTTTCGACTAATTATAGACCGACCATTATAAAATTAGGTGTCATTATTTCTGTATATATGAAATTTATTTGTTTGCATTTTATTTGGATACCAACATTTTTAAGATATTTATGATCGTTAAATTGAATTACGGAGAGGGTCTTATATGGAAGCTACGACTAATTATGTGCCGATCATAATAAAATTATACCATATTATTTTTATATACATGAAACATATTTGTGTTCAATATTATGTAGATACCAAGAGAGTTATGGTCGTTAAAGTGATTTTCGGAAGTGGACCTTATATGGGAGCTAAGAGTAATTATGGACCAATCTGCACAAAATTTGCAGATGTGATTTGGCTTCATTTACCACTCATATGTGATGAAATTTGTGTGGATACTTGCATAATTCAAACATTTATGATCGGTAAAAACCAAATTTCGGGAGGACATTTGTATGGAAGGCAGGTGAAACAATGGACCGATTTCCACCAGTTTCAATCCCATCCGTCCTTGGGCCGAAAAAGTATTATGTACCAAATTTTATAGGAATCTCTTCAAAATTGCGACCTGTACTCTGCGCACAAGCTTTACATGGACAGCTAGGCAGCCAGACGGAAGGACATCTTTAAATCGTCTCAGAAAGTGATTCGGTATACTTTAAGGTGGGTGTTGGACCAATATTTCTGAGCGTTACAAACAGTAGCACAAATCCAATATACCCTCCCCACTATTGTGGTGTAGGGTATAAACATTATTTGGCCCTTAACATGTTTATTTGCTCTCACACATTTCTGTTTTTTTTTTGTGCCCTTAAATCTCTTAAAATCTCTCCTTAACATTGACAATTATAAAATGCAATCAAAAAGTTTTATTTATTATCCAGTAGTACTCGGAGTGGATTTTAGTAGTAGTCACTGAAAAGTTTGTCTCTTTTATATTTACTTACTTGTACTTGGTTTTGCCAATTCCTTTTGCATTTTTTATGCCACATAAAACAAAGTAAGAAACTTAATACTTTGTTTTTTTTTTTTTTTTGTTTATGTGTTTTTGGAGAATTTTTTTCCAACTTGCTTGGCGGATAAAAATTGATCTACTTTTAAAGCCACTTGTAACAAATGCCATAAACTTTGTTAATTGACAAGAAGTTTATTTATTGTAGTGGGAGTGTAGTGGAAGAGTAGAGAAAGTTTTTGCTTTCATTTAACATTTATTGTAAAGTTCTGCCCTGTACGGTTGTGAAATAGCGAAGAGCAGTAATAAGAAATTTAAGTGTTATTGATTAGAACTATAGGGGGAGTTATAATAATGATAATTATTAAAGTTTTGTAATAATTGTTAAGCATAATTGATAATTGAGTATTTAGTAGTTTGTTCTTAAGTGCCGACAGAAATGTTTTCTTGTGTAGTGTTTTTTTGTCCTCAAATCTTTTGATTTTATTACAATCCTTAAAGCTGCCAACAATTCTAGTTAATATTTTTCACAATTTATTTAGCTTGTACTAAGTTAGTTTTAAGTTGCTTTGTAAAACTGCAAAATTTCCAAGTTTTTTTTTTATAAAATTTTTTTTAGAATAAACTTTTTAATTTAACGCTTGGTTTACTAGCTAATTGCATTTTCAAATTCTTATCATGACAGTTTCATTCTAGATTTGTATTTTTGCTTCTGGTTGTCTTTAAGTTGATTATTTTTTGTTTGTTGGTTTTTTTTTTTTTTTTTTTTTTTTGCTATACGGCATCATAAATGATTGTGTCATTGATGGTCACACACTGGCAATCAAGAACTTTTTCCAAGTAGTAAAAACAAAAATTCTAACAAAAAATTACATTTACCACTGAAAACTTATTGCTTGTCATCAGCAACAAAAAAAGAAATAGTAACTTTGAATAAAAGCAATTTTAAAAAATAAGAATTGGCAGTACTGAATATGAAAAGGATTCTCTAATGATCTGTATCTCTGGACCAGAAACATAATTAGTAGTTAGTAACAAAATTTAAACAGCTGCTATCAAATGTGAAACTCTTTCTAATGATTTAAATTTTTTTAGGTTTAAGCTAATTTTCCCTTTCAGACCTGACGCAAAACTACCAGGATTTTTTTTAAAAATATCCTTAAAGGATTTTCAGGACACGCACACTTGATGCATCTCGGTGGATTTTCATTAATATTTTTTAACTAAAACACATTTTTATTGCATGAAACGTTTTCAATTAGTTTGAAATATTAAAAATTATCATTTTTTTAGTTAATATATCTGCACTTCATTATTTGTAAACGATTAATACTTTTGTAATTAAAGATACTAACTTACTTTCATGTCTCATTTTGCTAAAACTGAAATGTGACTGAAGAATTTCGAAATAATTCAAGAAACGTTAAATCAAACAAAAGAGAAATGTGAGAAGGAAATATAACAAACAATCAGCACAATCGATGCATGCCAGTCTATTTTAAATTGGTTTAACAGAAGCAAAAATATTGAAACCGAAACCCAACCGCACAATCGATGCATCACGTTCTGAAAGGTTTATGTTATCAGGATTTTTCGAATTCTTTTTTACTCGAAGAACTTTTGCTTAAATTAATTAAACTTGAAACTTTTGACAGTATTTAACTAACAGTGGCTCACAGCTTATTTTTCGCAGTGAACTTTTTCGTTTTTAAAGCCTCCTAAAAAGAAAACTAACAAAAACTTCAAAAGTCTCACAAACAAAAATAATTGCCAATTTATTGCTAAACTCTAGATTTTAATATATTAAAAAAAAAAAAAAAAAAAAAAAAATGCTCGTTTTTCAACGACACAGCTTAGTTTATGCACGCACGTATGGGTGTCGAAAACTTGAAATTAAAACTGGCAGTTACACGATTTCATATTGGTCGTGATGCTTTTATTATTTCAACAGATTTAAGGCGAGTTGAACTAAATGCAACTAGTTTTTGTAATAATACTCTGCGAAATATTCGATCACTACGTCAGTGGCGCTATTTAGAAATTTTCTAGAAAATTCTGAAAATTCAAATTTAATGGGGAATGTTTAATATGATTTAAAAGAAAATTTTTTGGCAATTATTTTTTGAATATTATGTCCTATTAAATGTTTTCCGTTGCTACGAATCAGATTGTAATTAATTGTAATTTTTAATGACTCGTTCGAGCATTTAGACGGGTAACTGGCGAAGGATACGTGTGATGTTTTCCTCCAAGGCCTGAATCGAAGTGGGTTAGACTTTACATACCCCCACAGGGAAAAGTCTAACGGTGTGATATCACATGATCTTGGTGGCCAATCGAACGGCCCAAAAAGTGAAATTATATGCACACCGAGATGTTGTCTCAATAAATTTATTGATAGATGCGATGTGTGGGAAGTGGCGCGGTATTGCTGAAACCAAGCCGAGATCACGAGCTTCAATTTCAGGTATCAAATAGTCAATTATCATGGCACGATAACGGTCGCCATTGACGGTTACGTTCGCACCGGCATCATTTTTAAAGAAATATGGACCGATGATTCCACCAGCCCACAAACCACACCAAACCGTTGTTTTTTCTGGATGAAGTGGCAGTTCTTGAACCTCCTCAGGTTGCTCTTCGTCCCAAATGCGAAAATTTTGTGTGTTTACATGCCCATTGAGCCAGAAATAGAGCTCATTGCTGAACAAAATTTGGCTCGAAAACGTCGGATCTTCTTGGAAGTTTTCCAGAGGCCATAGAGCGAAGCAATGTCGGTTGGGAAGTTCAAGCGGCTTCAGTCGTTGCACAAGCTGTGTTTTGTAAGCTTTCAATTTAAAATCTCGACATAAAGTCGTTCCATACGTCAATCCTAGTTGCTGCGAACGGCACTGAATCGAGTCTCTACGGTCTTTGTGTACACTCTCAGCTACGGCCGCTATATTTTCTTCACAGCGTGCTGGACGTGGTCTATTCGGTCGAATATTATCCAGTAATGAATGCTGGGTCTCAAAGTTGAGCGGAGTGCACGAAACACATTCCTCACAAAACGTGAATTTTCGTAATAAAGTTGAACGATTTGTAAACGTTGCACAGTGGCGCCCGTAGAGCAAACGAGGTTGCAAAAATCAAAATTTTCATGAGCGCCAACGAAGTTTTGAATAAACCCATGTTATATGTTTTCAACGATTTCAAATATGCCACTCTTAATAATATCACATTTTTAGTTTAGAAGATATAACCGTTCAAAGTTGACCGACTTTCGGTTTTCAAAAAAAAAAACACACAATTTTTAGTCAATTTGTTGCGATTTCAGGTGTAATATCACGAAAAATAGGTAACGAATCGCCATATGTGTAAAATATTCATCTATTACCATAAAATTCATTTTTCTACTAATTTTTAATTTGATAACCCATAAGTAGGCCCCTACAAAGCGTAGCACCCTTTCCAAACGCTCATTTCATAGACTGAACAGGCGATTTCTTTTGCTTGAAAGAATATTTATCTATCATATGCTGTTTAAACTGTTCAATTATCTTATTCGGTTCAAAAGATATGATTTTTGCAACGGAAAAACTCAAATGGCGCCACTGTGCGTTGGTCAGGCGTTATTCTTCTTTCCATTATGAAATGCCAAACAATACTAAACAAAAACAAGTAAGAGTGCTATATTCGGCTGTGCCGAATCTTAAATACCCTTCACCTAAACGTAGTAAGAAATACAGAAACTACACTAGACTAGAATATCCTAATTCTGTGTTTTCTATTCAGTCTTAGTGCAAATTTTATTAGTATTTGATATATTGTTTGAAAGACAATTTTACGACCAACATAATTTATGTTAAATATTTTCAAATGTTGTCTAATTTTTACCATTTTTAATTGATTTAATTACCAATTCTTACCATAATTTACAGAGTCTGTCTGATGTTCATAATAATCTTGAGTGTAACTTAACAAACAGAGTATAAAAAAGGGGTACAATTCGGTTTTAGTGATTTTGTTAAAAAAAAAAACAAATAGGGATTTTATAAGAGATACCAGCAAAAAAAAAAAATTTTGGCAGCCACGCCTATTTTCGAGGGGGCGGGCCCTTAAAGTTGAAAATATATAGGCCTATATCTCGGGAACTGCTGGGTGTCTGATAATTTGTAATACATTAAATAAAAGGTATTAAAAATAGCTTTCCAACGATATATATCATGATTATAAAATATGGACCGAATATGGGTTAAATCCGAAAAGAATATTTTTTGACCCGAATTTATTTGTTTTTGGAAATGCTTCTATATGACAGGTATGACAAATTATGGGCCGATCTTCTTAAATTTTGGAACAGTTATTTTCATGCATATGGGGATATTTCACGTAGAATTTCAACGTAATAACGGTATATTTAAGATATATATTAGTATTAACGTGGATTTCGGTAGTGGACCTTAAGTGGGGGATATAGTCAAATGTGGACCGTTCTTCTTAAAATAAAGCAGTTTAATTTTGGCTTGTATGTCAATGATCCGTGTAAAATTTTGGATTGGTACCCTTATTTATAAGCGATTTATGAGTGTTAAAGTGATTTTCGGAAGAGGGCTTTATATGGGGCATACGGTTAAAAATAGACCGAAATTAACAAAATTGTGTGGAATGATGTTTGCATATATGTAAATGATCTGTACAAAGTTTTGAGTCGGTAACGATATTTATACAATATATATAGGGAAAAATGTCTTTTTCAGATGTGGTCCTTGTATGGGAGCTATGACCAGTTGTGGGCCGATCACCATAAAATTTAGTACAATAATTTATTTGCCTATAAAGAGTATTTATGTAAAATTTGACCCGTTTAACATTATTTATATCTGTTTTATATGTATTTAAGTGAATTTTGGAAGTGGACTTTATATGGGGTCTATGGTCAAACATGGACCGAACTAAAAAAAAATTCGTTTTGCGATTTATTTTTGCACAAAACTTAGTTTTGCTGAATTTTGTCTTGATATTCCAATTTTATAGGCATTTATGTATAATTGAGCAATATTTCGGGAAGATTTTTGTATGGGGGCTATGACCATTTCTGGGCCGAACACCATAAAATTTGGTACAATAATTTATTTGCCTATAAGGAGTATTTATGTCAAATTTTAGCCGTTTAACATTATTTATATCTGTTTTATATGTATTTAAGTGAATTTTGTAAGTGGACTTTATATGGGGTCTATGGTCAAATATGGACCGAACTAAAAAAAAAATTCGGTTTGTGATTTCTTTTTGTATAAAACTTATTTTTGCTGAATTTTGTCTTGATATTCCAATTTTATAGGCATTTATTTATCATTAAGCCATATTTCGGGAATATATATATTTGTATGGGGGCTATGAGAATTCATGGACCGATTTTTACTATTTTCCGCACACTTTCTTCTTTTATAGTACAAACAACGTATACAAAATTTCATGGTATTATCTGTAATATATTTCAAAATATTGCAATAAAATGGACGAAAAATATCAAATTTTTATAGAGGTGGTCTCACATATTGGTTCATAACTCTGGTTTACCTACACCGATTTTGCTGATTTTAAATAGCAAACTTCTCGAAAGCACTTCTGACAGAATTATTGAAGGTTTGGATCCCGAACATATCTTAGGACTTCAAAAAACTGATTTCAACATCCAGACAGACAGACAGACAGACAGACAGACAGACAGACGGACATGGCTTAATCGACTTCGCTATCTATAAGGATCCAGAATATATATACTTTATAGGGTCGGAAAATTATATTGTGGAAATTTCACACGGAATGACAAACTTATATATACCCTTCTCACGATGGTGAAGGGTATAATAACATGCCAACATGAAACGACTCACAGGTGATCTGACAAAAAAAAGCCTATTGAAAAAAGTGCTTCTATTTGAGTCAGCCTTTGTTAATATAATTAATTTTGTCTTTTAATAATATGTGGTGTTGGCTTAATTTTGTCAGTCACTGTATTACTGATTACCAACATATCTATTTAGTTTCTTATGGATGAAATTAACATGGAAATAAATTTCTGAAAAACTAAAGTGTTTGGTTTATATTTGGCGCTCTTATTCGCAATCCTTGCTTCAAATAGTGCAGAAATTACTTCGGATATTATTGAAAAGTAAAAACTATATCAAAAACTTAAATGACCTTCACCAGTCACAAGGGTATTGAGACAATATTTTAAAAGCTGCCAACAATAAAGTTTACAGAAACATCTTTTACAAATGTAGCCAGCCAATCAACAGCAACGAATTGTTTGAAGAATTCTCGGGGGAAAAAACAGAAAAATAATGCTACAATAAAGTCAGCCAGGGCTGCTAGGGTTAAGGTACGATCACACTTGGCAAATATTTGCCGCAAAAAATACGTAACCACTAAATAAAATATTTTTGAACTTGATTATTTATAAGAAAAAAAAAAACTTTGTTTATTTGGCACAAGACACAATAAATATTTAGTTTTAGTTTATTTGATGATGTTTGATCTTGCAAAACTCTTGTAAGAGTAAACAATGTCAAACAAATATTTTTCTGGATGTTGTTTAATAATTATGTAGATTTGTGGGCAAAACTATTTCCAGTGTCCTTTATTGCAATACATGACTGTTTTTTATATTTCATATGAGTTCTTTAGTTACATTTTACTTTACAATTAAAAAGTTTTTTTGTGGTTTTTGTGTTTTTTGTTCTTGTGGGGGGGGGAGGGGTTGAGGGGTTTATTTTACTTTTAAGTACAGGTTTTTAAATCTACACAAAAAGGGTAAAACCAACTAAAACAAACATTTAAAACTTAAATAAACTTTGCTAATTGCCAACATTTACTGATGACCATATAGAAAGTTTTTAACTCTTTTGCAAATTGCTTTAAAACTCAATTTAATTTGAAATGTTATTTACATTTTACAAATACTTACGCAAATTAAACAAATTTAAACAGTTAAATTGAACTTCTCAAAAAAAACACACATAAATTTAAAATAAATATTAATTTCAGTTACTAAACAAATGCTTATCTTGGATAAACAAGGTCTTGTACTTAAGCAAAAAACATGTTGCCTAACATTAGGCTTTTTTATTTACTCCTGAATTCATACTAAAGCTTTCAACAAAAATTTTAAATCTCCAGCAAAATGTATCTTTTTAATAATTTTCATACAAAAAAAAAGCATCAGCTGCAATTGCAATTTTTCTAAGTAGATACAGACATAAAAAAACAACTATTGTCTGCTACTGAGGTGACAAAAACTAAATTTTATCTTAAAAAAAAAACTACAATAAAAAATCCTTGTTTTTTTCCAACTCAAGACTGCATTTTAAGACTAAACAAAAAAATAAGTATAAAAAGGAGCAATTTAAGTGTTTTGTTGCAACGAACACCTGCTGCCATATCAGTACGTTCATTCGTTTTGTTTCGTTATATGCTGAAATGTTGGCATTTTAAAAGGCTTGCAGTAGCAGCATTAGTAGTATTTTGCTAGTGGTAGATCTGGATATTTTTTTTATACATTTTAAAGTTGTGAAACAAATAGAGTTGTTAGTTAAAAGTAGGAATAAAAAACAGGAAAACGATGAATAAATAATATATTGTATATAACAAAAAACACACAAACAAAAAATCTAAAACTGTAGACAAAACTATTTTGTTGAAATAAATATTACTTTGTAAATACATGCTGATGCAGTTTGGAAAACTATATTTATGCAGATGTAAAAACAAATTCTGGTTATAAATTGCTTTTTTATATGCATACAACAAATATGTGTTTCAACATATATAGGAAATAGAAGATTTGTAGATTTAAATAAATACTTATAAAACAAAACATACATTTCAATGTGAGTATGCATATATTATTTATAAGTTTCAATGCTTATACACAGAGAAAAATTTATGAAAATAATGATAACAAATCTATACCACAGACATTATTTACTGGCCAAACTATTATAATGTGTTGTTATCGTTGGCTGAGCTAGCTCAGTAGTGTAGAGGGTGTTGCGATTTCTTTTGCTTGAAAGAATATTTATTGTTGCAATTTTAATTTCAACTTCATATTTGCATTTATCTAGTTTTGAATAATGTTGATAAGGGTTCATCATCAGTTTCTAGCATGATAGCAAATTCTTTGCCAGTATAATTGCATTCACTCATATACATACATGTATATATGTACATACATATGTATGTATAATTGTGTGTTTACTTAGTTGCACTCTCAATTCAAGACAAATTATGTGACCATAGTATATGGTAATGATTTTGTGATTGCTATTTTGTTTTATGACCTCTAATACTAGTATTTATACCCTACACCACCATAGTGGGCAGGCTATATTGGATTTGTGCTGATGTTTGTAACGCCCAGAAATATTGGTAAAGTATACCAATAGACTCAGAAGCATTTTCTGAGTCCGTCCGTCTGGCTGGCTGGCTGTCCATGTAAAGCTTGTGCGCAGAGTACAGGTCGCAATTTTAAAGATATTTCGATTAAATTCGGTACGTCGTATGTCAAGCCTTTGGACGATAAGTCAATTGGGTGGGAATCAAATTACCCTACATGACATCACACCTCGTCATGATCTGGTCTTTATTTTCATTTTATATCTTAAAAGTTATTTGATACTCTTTGGTATATTTAAGCATTAAGAGTATTTATTTATATGCTTATGTGCTTTAATACGGGTTGAGAAACAATTTCCCAAAAATATCTATGTCGAGAAAATCTAAGTGGCATATACTTAAACTTTGTATTATAAATTTTGTAAAATGTATGTGATTTTTGTAATTCATATAAATAACTATCCAGCGCGTAACAAGTGTTAACTTACGATTCTACAAACCTTAAGTAAAAATAAACACAAATCCACTAATTGTTTTATTCGGTTACAATAAATTGTGTATATGTTCAATTATTGACTGCCGCCATGATTCGATGGGACTCAGTCGGATATATACTCGGTAGAGGAACTTGAATTCCCCAGGATACTAGCTCTCGGTTGGGCGGATTAATGGTAGTCGCTGCTTGCATAGTGCACAGGATCGATATAAATACTAACTAAATAATACAATTACCTTAAAAGTGTAATTCTTAATCTAGATAGATTGCCGGGCATAACCGCTGTGTCGAAACAAACAATCAAAGTTTTTGTGCCGAAACTGATGACCAATGTCGTAGTGCCAAAATAAACAACGGAAGTTTTTGTACAAGGAATCAAGTTCGAGTACAAATGACCAATAACGCCTAAGCTTTATCCACCACCTTTGGTGTTGCGGTGTTGTTATTCTTTAATGGTGTTAAAATGATAAAAGTGTTGAGTCAATCACCCTTCTTGGTTTAATTTCTTTTCAGTATAGATTTCACCAGTTCATCGCTTAATATGCAATCTCTTTTTGATATCTCTTTGACCCTTAATGAAAGTGCAACAACATAAAGTCAGTGATATGACTTAAAGAACAAAATAAAAGAACTGAGCGAATTTGTGAATATGCCTTTTGAAGTAATCTTAAGGCTATTATATTGGTTATGAAACTAGCTTATTTATAAGATATCCTTGACTATGGAATTTACTAATGTATTTCCAGGCCCTTCTTTTAGACAAACTTTCACTCTCACTCTTGATAACACGGGTTTAATGAAGAGAATTTGTGATAAGTTTTCGATTGCAAATATGGTAATTAGTTTAGATACATAAACAACTTCTTGTTGACATTGACTGCTAGATTTCAAGGACCTATTCTGTTTCACAAACTGAATTTTTTCTATTGTAGCTTAATTAATTAGCGCGTTTGATCCTTAAGCATAAGTTGGTATTTGTGGCCTGGGTTCGATTCCCAGCCGTTGCCACTCAAAACAACGTCAGTTTCTGATAATTATTAGTTTTGATCAATGCGTCTACTCACCACCAGAGGCGCTGCAATACTGTACTGCTAATAAACATAACACGCAATTACAGTGTTGTCATATGAAAAAGCTTTTCTCTCCTTTCACCACCTATTCTTCTCCTACCTATCCTCTTTTCAAAGAAAGGAACACAATTAATTAATTAATAAATAGGCATATTTCATGAGTGTTAGTTCTCTTAAAAAAAAGGACATGGAATTAGTGTGTGGCTTCTCATATGTTATATTGAGCCTTTTCATTAATACGAATAGCCCTAAAAGCGGATACCTTGTTAGCTATAGTATTCTTCAGGCAGTGATAACAGCAGGCAGCTAGCTTATAAAACTCGTTTAGATGGCATTAAAAATTGCATTGCATTATCTTTCTTTTTTGTCACTTAATCAGCTGAGGGCATCTGATGCTTATACATTATAAGGACAACTCTAAAAGGAAAGTTCAAGTTGGTGGTGATTCTATACAAATGAATTAGATATAAAGTTGAAATTTGTCTCTAAAAAGGACAGCTAACAGACTGTAGAAACTTCTGTATGAATTTAATTTAACAGGTGACATTATGTCGGTCTGATACCCTATTTTGGAACTAGCTTTATATATTCATTTGATCACACATGTTTAATTAAGTCTGCTTAAGTCTAAAGGTTCAGACAATTCTTCCCAAGAAGAAAAACATGCTCAATTTCACTTAGTACTTTTTATTATCGCCAACTTTTACTTATAAAATAAAATCCTTCTCATTTGTAAGAGAAGAAAAACCTTAAAACACTTATTTTATTATCATTTTATTTATGATTTCAACTCCTTAAATCATCTTCGTCATCATTATTATCATCATCAGCAGCAGCAGCAAAGTGAAATAAATTTAGCTTTTCCTTTTAAGATTGTTAAAAAAAAAAGAATTGTCTGTGGCTTTTTTACGGGGGCATTAACAGAAAGCAGAGCAGAGCAGAGTTCCTTTTTATATTTTATTTTCATGAGCCATAAAAGTCATAAATCATTTTTTTTTTTTTTTTGTTGTTGTTGTAGTCTCTATGTTGGACTAAATCTAGATTTGAACGTTTTATGATGATTGCATATGAATATTTAATGAAGATTGTTATAATCGAAAAAAAAACGAATGAATGAATGAAGAAAAAACAGAAAGAAAGAAATGAAAACTTAGGCAACATTATAAGAAAAATGATTTTATGATAATAAAAGAGTTACAAGGTTGTTAAGCAGCAGAGCAGGGAGGGGGGAGAGAAAAGTCTAAGACCTGGTACTTTGAAGAAAAGGTGGATATTTAAGGGCAATGTAAACAAACATTTTGGAATTGTTTGGAATTGTTTAAGGTCTAGAGAAGTATTCACAAAATGTTAAAGGCACCCCATGGGTTAATATTTAAAATGGCTTTAAAATTATCAGAAAATAGAAAAAAATATCAATTTAGCTGATTAATTTCAGCTATAACAAATGTAAGTTTAAAATAATTTAATTTTTTTAAGGAAGTTTAACTGGTTAAGATTTGTATTATCTGCATAAAAGAAGTGGCGTTCGGTCCCCCTTAAAGCCCCCTTAAATTAAGCTGTTATATTCCAAAGCAGGTGTTAGAAATCCTTAATTTGTTTAAAAGAACGTAACAACTTATTTATATTCTTTCTTTTCTTCAATTTCCTTTCCAACTAATGACTTCTATCGCTCTCTCCTCTAGACACGTTTAATGCGCTTACAGCTTTAGCTAAATTTTCTTTAATTTCGTAAATACAATTTTTTTATATTTATTGTGCTTAACTCAGCAAAATGTCGCTTTAAATATTTTATGATTTCAAACTGCATTTGATATTAAAAGAGAAAGAGAAAACTGCAAAGAAAATTAATCAGAAAAATCTACAAAAAAAAAACACTGACTAGCAATTGTTAGTGAATTTTGTAACATTTTGTTTATCAGCTTAAAGCTGAACGCTTAACGTACTATTTTTCTAGTTACTGGAAAAAATACTTTAAAAAAAATGAAACGTATTATCTCTACACAAGTAAAGCGTGATCCATTTCGAGGTTCCCTACTTAAAAAAAAAAAAAAAAAAAAACAGAAAATTCAAATTTAATGGCGAATGCTTATTATCATTTAAAAGAAAATTCTTTGGCATTTAGTTTTTGAAGATGATGTCTATCAAATGTTGGCCCTTGCTACGTTGCAGATGGTCTATCCGTTGAGTTCAATTTTCGATGACTCGTTCGAGCATTTCGACTGGTAACTGGCGAATGACACGCGTGATGTTTTCCTCCAAGACCTAAATCGAAGCGGGTTTGTCCGCATAAACTTTAGACTTTACATATTCCCACAGGAAAAAGTCTAACGCTATGATATCACACGATCTTAGTGGCCAAACGACCGCTATATTTTCATTACAGCTTACTGGACGTGGTCTATTTGGTCGAATATTATCCAATAATGAGTGCTGGGTCTCAAAATGGGTGATAGTGTTGCGAATAGTACGCTCAGTAGGGCGATTATCTTGCCCATAAGTTGAGCGTAGGGCACGAAACACATTCCTCACAGAACCTGAATTTTCGTAAGAAAGTTGAACGATTTGTAAGCGTTGTTCAGGCGTAAGTCTATCCCTTGTGAAATGCCAAACAGTACAAAGCAAAAATAACATGACACGACTTACACGTAATCTGTCAAAAAAAGGCTATTGAAAACAGTATCTCTACTTGAATCACCCGTTATAAGAAACGCAAAACAAAAACGGAGAAATATAAAAAGAATTACTCAAGACTCAAAGCAAGTTGGTTATACAAACTTAAACCTCAACTTACCTTGCAGATAAAACTAAAATCAGACAGCTGTAATACGACTATGGCAAACACCTTACTTCTACATAAGTATCCAATTAGTTGGTTACCATGTAATGACATTAGTAAGACACTAACATTACAAGCTCTCAAATATTTTAGTTTAAACATAAATAAATTCATTAGTTCTAATATTTCAACTGCAACTTGCTTCTCAATAATACCTGTACTTCCTCAACTGTAGCAAAAAAAAAATTACCCGCCTTCTACAATCTCAAACAAAAACTCATTTTCGTAACAGAAATAAGCACAATATCTTAAAAAAACGTTAATAATAGTAAGACTACAACAATACTTCCGCTAGAGATAAAAAAAAATTCTATGATGAATTGCTAAAATTATTTTCTTTATTTGCAGCAACAAAAAGAAATAATCACGAAAATTTATAAAAAGAAAATCCTTCTAAACCTTGCTGAAAAAAAAAAACTGAAAAAAGTGTCTTAAATAAAAGAGAAAACTTTGGTAATAAATTTCACTAATGTATTAAAATAATTTTTAAGAAACATTATGAGAACGATATAAAATAATAATGCTTAAAGATTCAGTTTTAAACCATAATATATATAAATATACATATTTAAAATAAGCCATTTGGTCACATTTGGCAAATATTTACTTAAAAAAAGCATAACCACTTGTTTTAGCACAAATTCGTTTGACATTGTTTAATCTTACAAGAGTTTTGCAAGATCAAACAACATTAAAAAAATTAAAACTAAATATTTGTTGTGTTGTCCTAAATAAACGAATATACTAGAACAAAACAAAAATGAGAACTAGAACCCTACTAGATCTCAATCAACTCGCCAGTTTACTTTTAATCGATCTACATTTCGAAATATGTTTAACCCTTTGTCGACCGACAGTACTTATAAGTACCATTTGTAGTATTATTGGCCAAAGATACTTTAAAGTACCTACCCTTTTGTCTTTCAAATATAATATTTGTTTTGCTAATTGGCAACTTTGTTTGTCTAGAATAACGGTAAACTTAAATGTGTTTCAGCTGCACACGTAAAGTTTTGTGACATCTTCTTAAATTAAAAAAGTAGTAGAAAAAGTACTATTTTTATTATTCAAAAAATAAAAGAAATTTAAAGCAAAATGTTACATTATAGCTAATATTTATAAAAATATTAATTTTAGTAATTTTGAAAAAGTACTAAATTTAATACTTTTTTTAAAAATGTCTCAAAATACATATAATAAAAGATTTACCCCCTTATTCATAAACGATTATTAAATTTAACAAACGTTTACTAAGCAAATTTTTATATGCAAATCTGTCTTAATAAACGTTTGTTAAATTTAATAATTGTTTTTGAATAAGGGGGTTAAAAACTATCTAAGATTGAATTAGGTTTCAGTTAATTTTTTTTGCAGAAAATTAACAAATTTTTCTATTTAAAAAAGTAGTAGAAAAATTACTATTTTTATTAAAAAAAAAAACTTGCAGAAATTAAAGCGAAATATTACATTCTAGCTGACATTAACAAAAATTAAAATTTTAGTAAAGTAATAATCTACTACTTTTTTTATAAAAATCTTTAAAATCTAAAAATTGTTATAAAGAATTGCCTTTAATTAAAATCAGTTTATGCTTAAATCATGTTTTACAGAAAAATAACAAATCTAACAAAAAATTTGACCTATAAAAAAAGGTAGTAGAAAAAGTACTTTTTTATTTTTGAAAAAAGTTGTTAAAATCACAACCACAATATGATAATTTAGCTAAAATTTACAAAAAAATATCAAATACAATTAATTTGAAAATAGTACTAAATATACTACTATTTTACAAAAGTCTCCAAAATATAAAAATTGTTATGATAAAGTGCCAGCGAATAAAATAATTTAGTGTTAAAATAATTTTTTGTTTAGAAATTAACAAATGTAACAAAAAATTCCTCATTTTTAAAAAGGTAGTAGAAAAAGTACTATATTATATTTAAAAAAATTTGTTATTATTAAAACCACAATATGATAATCTAACTTAAATTCATAAAAAATATCAAATACAATTAATTTGAAAATAGTACTAAATCTACTACTTTTTTACAAAAGTCTCCAAAATATAAAAATTGTTATGATAAAGTGCCAGCGAATAAAATAATTAAGTTTTAAGATAATTTTTTGTTAAGAAATTACCAAATGTAAAAGAAATTAAAAAACTTATTAATATCACTCTATCACTATTATTTCCGAATTTTCTTTACCGCAGGGTCCTTTAGAAAGAGTATTTGATAATATTTTGATAATTGCGAAGTGCCAAAGTGGTATTGCAATGATGCAATAACATTTGCACAAAATTGTGAATTGTGCTAATAAATTTAGTACCACAAAGTCCTAGGAAAGTGATTTTGTTTTTTTGTAACGTCGAAATTGTCATCTTTATATTCTATACTGTTTGGTTATTCTCAGAAATCCAGCTTGTTATAAGAAATTTATGCTTGACGATTTTTATATATACAGTGCCGGCCAATTTAATAGCATCAGTTCACCTCTTTATTATATTATTTTTTTTTAGTATAAAAAACAGTTGCATATTTAATGCTATCTCGGAGTGTGTGCATTTGTTGCCAAATTTCGTAACTATCAATCAGTTATAAAAGATCTCTTGTCAACAATTAGCATTTCGTAAAGTCAATAAAATAGCACCGGTAGGCTTTTTTAAATTTGTTTTGCAAAATTGGATATGGATAAAAATTATAAAAAAAATTTGCGTCCGAGGGTAAATTGTATTTCCAAATAAGGGAATTACTGACCTGTTCGAATCAAATAATAATAAATGCCCTAAGATATGAGCCAAAAGTTGAATTCCGTGGTAGAAAGCGAGGTTTGTCACCCTTAATAGTATATCGTTTAGTACAGACGACCAAAGCAAATCAAAAAAACATTGGATGTACCATCGAGCGTGGAAACTTTTCATCGCAGACTTCTAGACAACAGTCATAAAAATGTGCACTGCTTTCGTCTAAGCATGTATGTCTATGTATGCGAACTATTTATGTTGAATTCCAACTTAATAGTGATTTTTATAAGAGATTTAAGCGCATTTAAGTGATTTTCGGAAGTGGCTTTTATATGGGGGCTATGGTCAAAATATGGACCGCTGCAAACAAAATATCCTTTTTGAGATTTCTCATTGCATGAAACTTTTTTTTGCTGAGTTTTGTATAGATATGGCTTCTCTATATACATTTATGTACCATAAAGCCATATTCCGGGAAGACATTTGTATGGGGGCTATGAAAAGTCATAAATCGATTCTTAGTATTTTCAACATTACTTGTCCTTCTATAATAAAAATTAAGTGTACAAAATCTCTTGATATTATCTGCATTAGATTTGAAGAAAATTGCAAAAAATATGTGAAAAATTTCGATTCTACTAAACCGATGTTGCCCATTTGCAATACCAACTATCAATGGATCAAAGAATGTTTAGTAAAAACTTCAGTGTTCTATGTCTTTTATGCGAAGCTCTATCGTGCCTTCAACAGACGGACGGACTTGGTTAGATGGTCTTTGAATCTTATAAGGACCCTTTTTTAGTTCTACGACCATTATTTCGATGTGTTACAAACGGAATGACAAACGTTATTATACCCCCATCTTTATGATGGTGGATATAAAAAGTAAAAACCTAAAAATTTTATTAACTTATGTCTAAAGAATATACTTATATACATATATGTATATATACTTATTAGTTAATCAGCCTCTGCATTTTACTTTTCTTCAAGAAACCCCAGCTCTTCGAACACTCTCTCTGAACGTTCTATTATTTCATCCTTCATACGCCACAAACTTAAATCCACCACCGTATCATTTAAGGTTTCTTTAATTTTGGGTTCGCGATAATGTTGCAATTGAGCCACATCAGCATCAAATGAATAACTATCGCACACATTTCCCGCATAGTGCCTAGAGAAATGATTGTGAGTGGCTATAACATAGTCGGTACTATGCAAACATTTGGTGGCCCAATCTGGTCGTATATGCTCTCTAACACGCTCTACATGCTGCAGCATATAAAAGTATTCGGGTATGTCATGGCTATATTGTGGTTTTTCGGGATAGCGAGGGAAGTAGATGCAGCGAAAACAATAACTTGCATATGCTTTACAGTTCTTGGTGGAGACGGTTTCACCAAATGCCATTAAATCGTGCCAGTTTGTGGTATTACCCAAAGGCATGAGTATCTCATCGGTATCCACTACAGCCACATATTTATAACGATACATATTACGATACAAACAGTCATTGTAGGGTATCACTTCGTGCAGAGCTTTAGACCAGCGATTCTTATGTAAATCCAAGTGACGATAGTCATGCAAGTTGCTTACCGCTGTCGACAAACTCATGGGTCTATATTCGAGAAATCCTGTGTCTTCATAATATTTCAAAACCTTTGTGGTATTGTCATGTACTTGCAGCTGATACATAACTATTTTTTCCGCACCCAAAGAACGCATAGTTTCCATGTATTCCACAATGCGATGTGATATATCTACATGCGGATAATCTAAGCCTTTGACACAAACAGCAAATTCTTTTCTGGTCTCGTCCGGCAACAAGGGATTATAGGTTACTCTGACATTATTGGTGGCCTTGTCACAGGGATTAGCCACCAGTGATACAGTACGTGGCACTCTATCCTTGTGCTCTGGTGGCAAAGGGCATGCTAAAAAATGGCCATAATGATATTCCAAACTATGGCCCCACTCATAATACCAGATTTTATGCATTTTCTTCATGGGTGCCACAAATGGCTGACTTTGCTCATCATACCATAGCTGGCAATAGGTTATCGGATACTCCTCGTCTGTTTTTCCCAGGAAATTAATCATTGTAAGTACGCGCACCACAGGTTCTGCCTGCACTACAGTGGGTCTGTTGTCGAAATAGGCTCCAAATATGTAGTAGGAAAAATTACGGGTTTGATACTCCTGCCAATAGTCATTGTGTATTTTGACATCACGTAAACGAGGATACCAGGCACATGAACTATTAAGATTGCGACTTGTGTACTTTGGATCGCTCAATCTTTCAATGGGTAAGTAGGGGATGGCCTGTATGACATTTTCCACAAATGCCTTTTCATCGGGAGCTGTAAATTGAGGAGATATATTAAATGAAATATGTAAACAATTTTATTGAGTTAATGTGAATTTAGTATCAGGAGCACAGTTTTGTAATTTCAACTAAGAATTGAACTCGAAGCTAAACTAGAACCTGAACTGCAACCTCAACTAAGACCAGATCTAGAAACTCATTTAATACCTGGCCTAGAAACTTTATTAAAACCTGAACTAGAACCTAAACTAAAATCTCAAATCGAACTTGAACTGGAAACTCAATTATAATCTGAACTAGAAATTTGAAACTTTGTTTATTTACCCTGCCTTTACACATGCAAGTACTTGAATGCAAGTGCCGTGTACATATTATATACGAAAACTTATTCGAAAAACTCGACTAGCTCTGCAAGTGAAAAAATGTGAGTGTATTAGTAAAAAAGTGTGAATGTATTGTCTTTTTCGAACTTGCACTTGCATGTGTAAACACAACAAATATTTAGTTTTATTTTATTTGATGCTGTTTGATCTTGCAAAACTCTTGTAAGAGTAAACAACGTAAAATAAATTTGTGCTAAAACAAGTGGTTAGGCTTTTTTGAGTAAATATTTTGTTGAAAATTTAAATAAATAAAAATAAATTTTCAATTTCGAAAAGAAATTCAAAGTACGAAAATATTTAAAAAAAAAACAAATTTTCAATTTCGAATAAAATGTTTTAATTAAATGCAATTGATTTTGTATAAATTAATAAATTTTGACTAAAAATTTAAATATTTGAATTTTAAACAAAAATTTTCAATGTTTGATTTTTAATGTTTAATGTTTTCGCTTAAATAATAATAATAAATTAAATTATTTGCAATAAAATTTTAAAAATTCATAAAAGATTTGACTTACAAACAAAAATTTTCAATGTTCGAATATCGAAAATTCTTAATTATTAATAAAAATTTTCAATTTCAACTTAAGATTGAAATTGTTAATATAATTTTTTAATTTCGAAAAAAAATTTCAATTTCGAAAAAAAAATTTTAAGAAAATTTTAAATTTCGAAAAAAAAAATTTAATAAAAATTATTTATTTTTTATAAAGTAAATATTTTTGAATAAACACTTTAAGTAGTGGTAAAAGATATGAATTTCGAACAAAATTTTTCAATGTTAAAAAATTAAAAATTCGAAATGATAAATTTCAATTTGAGAGTGAAATTTTTAATAAAAATTTTCAATTTCAATTTGGATTTAATTTCATCTCAATAACTTTGTTGTTAATGGTTTTTATAATAATACTCGAGTGTTCCTTTTTTTGTAAGCTATTGCCATTTATGGACTGACAGCTAAAAAATCCAGTAGTGTTATTTCCATATGATCGATATTTGTATAAAATCTGATTTGAAATTTCTGATTGATATAAAATGTTGTTTGGACAACAATATTTTTTAGATATTTTTGTAAGTTTACTTGTTTTTCGGAAGTTGTCCAGATATGGGAACTACGACCAATTATGGACCGATCTTTAGGAAATTCGGTACAGAGAATATCTAAGACAAAGATGTATATTCACAAAATCCAACAATTTGATCTGTGAAAATTTTTGGATCGGTAACGTTATTTACATATAAAAGATTTCTACGTAATTATGTGATTTCGGAAGGGCTGCGACCAATTACGGATCGAACCGCAACAAATATCGTTTTGTGCTTAATTTTTATATGAAACTTATTTTTGCTGAATTTTGTATTGATATTGTCATTTAAGAGGCTTTTATATTAAGCCATATTTCAGAAAAAATATTTATATGGGGCTATAATAAATTATGGACCGATTCTTACTATTTTCAGCACAGTTTCTCTTTTTACGCAGAAATAATCTGCAATATATTTTAAAAGAAAATAGCAAAAAATTGTTGAAAAAATATAAAATTTTTCTAAAGGTTTTCTCATATTTTGGTTTTTGGTATTTGTATTTTACAGATTTTGCTGATTTTCAATACTAAACTTTCTAACAAAATCTGAAACATTTTGCAAGTAATTTCGTTAAGTTTAGTTGTGTATTTTGGAGGTGACAGTGTTTTACACGAACAGTTGACTTAGAAGGATCAAGAATATATATTCTATTTCAGATGAATATTATTATTTTTCACATTTTATTATTTAATATGTTTTTCTTTTCATTTTACCTTTTCTTCTATCTAATTTGAGGCTGTGCCCAGCTTTTCTTTTCAATTGCACAAAACTAAGAATGCTTGCATATAAAAATGCCACACTTAAGATAACGACTAAAGCGAAAATTATTTTTAAAGATTTAACTCTACTCCACATTACAAATTCTGTGATTGTCTTGGCACTCTAGATGAAAAAAGACTAAACTTTATAGAATTATAGCTTAATTATTAATTGTTTTATCAATAACTTAAAACATAAATATATGTATTTATAATTTTCGGTGTTTGTGTTTGCTTTATCTTAAACTAAATAGCAAAACACAAGTTAGAGTGCAATATTCGGCTGTGCCGAATCTTATATACCCTCCTTCTAGATATAATAATAGATATTTCAAAAAGTACACTGTTGTTAGGACTAGAATATTCTTATTCTGTGTTTTTTATTCAGTCTTACTACAGATGGTTGAATTTCATGTCAATAGCGTTGTAGGGTTGGTCGTTATACTCGAAAGTGGACTTAATTCGAGAGCTATTATTGACTGGCAGCTACAAAATCCAGTAGCATAATTGCCGTATAACCGATACTAGTATGATTACTGGATTAAAATTACTGATCTATATAAAAGTTGGTTCGATACCGATATTTATTAGACATTTTTATGGGTTAAATTGTTTTTCGGAAATGGTTCTTATATGGCAGCTATGACAAATCATGGGCCGATCTTCTTAAATTTTGGAACAGTGGTTTTTAATCATATGAGTATATTTGACGTCGAATTTCCCCCCTAATAACGGTATATTTAAGATATATATTAGTATTAACGTAGATTTCGGAAGTGGACCTTATAAAATATGGACCAATATTCTCAAAATCCAGCAGTCTGATTTTGGTATGCATGTCACTGCTTCGTGTAAAATATTGGATAGGTACCCTTATTTATAAGAGATTTATGAGTATTAAAGTGATTTTCGGAAGATGGCTTTATATGGAGCATACGGTTAAAAATAGACCGAAATTCACAAAATTTTGTGGAATGATTTTTGTGTATATTTAATTGATATATACAAAGTTTTGACTCGGTACCGATATTTATAAAAATTAATGACTTTTTCGGATGTGGTCCTTGTATGGGAGCTATGACCAATTATGGGCCGACCATCCATCATACAATTTAGTACAACAATTTATTTACTTATAAGGATTATTTATGTCAAATTTTAATTGAAATTATAACAAAATTTCAATTATTATTTTTTTTTTTGAACTGTTAATTTTAAATCTTTGATATTTCTTTTATTTTGGCTCGAGTTCATTAAATTTAATTATTATTAAATTATTTTTACTGAAGGTAGGAATTGTTACATGGAAATTATTATTAAAATTTTATTGATAATTTTTCTTGGCTTAGGATTCGAACCTGGGTTGTTGGTTGAATTTACATATGTTTCGAGAAACACCACTTTCTCTCATCAGAATTCTTTACGTTCTCACCCTCTGCACCACTGCGGCGCCCTTATGACCTTATGCCGAACAAAAATTTATAAACAACAAAACTAAAGGTCAACAATTTACAACTTTATACATTTTTTAAAAATATTAAATTTTTATGAAGGTTGTCTCACATTTTGTGCCATAACTCTGCTGCTGTTATACCGACTTTGCTGATTTTCAATACCAAACTGCTTATGAGAATTATAAACAGTGTTTTATAAACCCTGTTGATTTTGGTTGTGGCTTTTGGACGTGAGAGTGATTTACACAGACACACGGGCATAGCTCAATCGACTTTGAATTCCATAAGCATCAATAATATATATATATATACTTTGTTGGGTCTCAAATGAATATTTTTCAGTGTTACACACGGCATGACAAACTTATATATACCCTCATTCTCCACTTGTGTTAGTGGAGGGTATAAATAGAAATTGTTGAATTACAATCATTAAATCGACGCGAAAATAATTGTAGATCACGCTAGATTTGAGGCAAGCTGTTTACTTATGAAACAATTTGTTTAACATAATACGCACATATTTGATCAGCTGAAGTTTTTTTAAAACAACAACAATTATTAGATCTAGTCAATCTTAAATAGAGCATTTATACTTTTTGTTTATTTTTCAACAAAAAACAAAATCAAACAAATATCACCTATTTAAAAAATTTAAACAACGCAGCTCTTTACACGTTTTCCAGAAACTCCAAATGTTTTTCAAACAGTTTTATTGAACGTGCTAGCCGTCACAAACTGACATCCATTAAAATATCATTTTTTTGGCTGGCGTTTATGTTCCATTTGAGCCACATTTCCATCAAATATACAACTCCGACAGACATAGAAATATATTCGGGAATTTCATTGGTATTATATTAAACAGATAATAATTTGTCAATTCCTAGAGTTTTCTCCCCAAATTTTTTGCTATACACAATGTTCACATTAAGAATTTTGCGTAAGCATTTGCCTCTGAAGCCTTACAAAATGGAACTGGTGCATGAATAGAAAAGGCCGTCCAAATTCACGCAAATGAACTGTTTTTATTCTGGAAAACTAACCTTTTCTGGATACCTCCACAAGCAAAAGCGACACATATGAGTTTCTTAAAATCCAAGAGCAATTGTTGAGTAGCCTCTACCTAATGAATTTTGGCCTCTTATTAAAAATATGGATATCACTGACATGTGGTCTTAACAGGACAGTCACCGAGACTTTGAATTACCAGGGCGTTTATCGTCACAAAACTCTGTATTCATTTTGGCCGCTCCTAGAAAACCTTAAAATTTCATTGGCACACAATGAATTTTTTCCGTCAAACAAAATTGTCAGTTCACACGGTTGTCAGATTGTTGTGTGGCAAAGATTGTCAAGTTAGTTGTCAGCAATTGTGTGTGTGTTTAAAATTTTTTAATATTTTCATGGAACAGAAAACCACAATTGAAATAACCTTAGCTGCATATGTATTAGAAAGTAGCGGGAATGAAGACAAAATAACAAAAAGAAAAAAAAAAAACGCACCAAAGTTTGGGTGTTTCAGCGACAGCTTGAATAAGATGCGCAGGTTTGTCCATTCTCCTTTGTATTCATTCATATTTAACTGTATGAAATCTGCGATTTCTTGCCATAAAATATCTTTGGGAACTTTTTATTCACGCAACCAGCATCCCAAAAACTTCGCCGTGCCTCAACTTCCTGGATAAGTTTGACCACACGGATTCTAACTTTTTGCGATGCAATTTTTGTTTCAGCCTTGATTTTTGTTGCCTTCAGACCCTGTTGGCAACTGAATAGGACAATTCAATTCAATTGGCTCATAGCTGCAATGTTTTATGTGACAATTTTAAGAGTTTTTAACAATTGTCTTAAAACAATCTTACAATGACAAAAAATGTGTTTACACGATTGTTAGATGTCTGACAATATGTATGTACAGGAGTTTCATTTAGAAATAATTTCTCTGACAATGCTGCCATTAACAGCTACATAAATATTGCACATATGACAATTAAAAGTATTTGATAATTGTCTTAAAACAATCTTGCAATGACGAAAAAAAATGTGTTAACATGATTGTTAGATGTCTGACAATATTTTTGTCTTACAATGTATGTATACAAAATACAAAATTTCATGGGAATATCTGCAATAAATTTAAAAAAAATTGGAAGGAAAAGGTTTAAAAATACCAATTTTTTATGGAGGTTGTCTTACATTTTGATCCATAACTCTTATTCTACTATAACGATTTTGCAGATTATCAATACCAAACTGCGTAGGAGAACTATAAGCAGTCTTTTGTAAACTTTGGTGATTTCGGTTGTGTGCTTGGGACGTAAGAGTGATTTACACAGACAGACAGATGGATGGACAGACAGACAGACGGACTTAGAATTCCATTAGGACCAAGAATATACATGTATAATTTGTTGGGCCTCAGCTGAGTATTTCTCAGTGCTACGCACGGAATGACAAACTTATATACACCCTCATTTACCACTTATGGTGGTGGAGGTTTATACCACCAGCCAATATTTCTAATAGTAGATTAAATGAAAACATAAAAATTAAAGTTTGTATAGTCTCTTATACTTTATATATATCAAAATACCTAAAATGATTAAGAAATCACAACAAATATAATGTTAAACACAGTATTTTACATATAAATTTTGGAGTGTAACATATTTTATTAATTTAGATTTAATTACAATTTTGAAAAAAAAAATAGTTTATTAAGTTTTAAAAAACATTTAAATGTCAAAATATGGACCGATGCCAACAAAGTACCGTTTTGAGATTTCTGGTTGCATGAAACTTATTTTTGCTGAATTTTGTGTAGATACGGCTTCTGTATAGACGTTTATGTACCATATGGGGGCTATGAGAAGTTGTGAACCATTTTCAACAGAACTGGTCCTTGTATTATAAAAATAAAGACTGCGAATTTTTATGATATTAGCTGCATTATATTTAAAGAAAATTGCAAAATCTATCGAGGTTGTCTGCAACTTTGGTCTATAACTCGGATTCTACAGGACCGATTTCGCCCGATTTCTATCGTGCCTTCAACAGACGGACGGACTTGGCTAGATGGTCTTTGAATCTTATAAGGACCCTTTTTTAGTTCTACGACCATTATTTCGACGTGTTACAAACGGAATGACAAACGTTAATATACCGCCATCTTTATGGTGGTGGATATAAAAAGTAAAAACCTAAAAATTTTATTAACTTATGTCTAAAGAATATACTTATATACATATATGTATATATACTTATTAGTTAATCAGCCTCTGCATTTTACTTTTCTTCAAGAAACCCCAGCTCTTCGAACACTCTCTCTGAACGTTCTATTATTTCATCCTTCATACGCCACAAACTTAAATCCACCACCGAATCATTTAAGGTTTCTTTAATATCGGGCTCGCGATAATGTTGCAGTTGAGCCACATTAGCATCAAATGAATAACTTCCGCAGACATTCTCCGCATACCGCATAGAGAAATGATTGTGAGTGGCTATAACATAGTCGGTACTATGCAAACATTTGGTGGCCCAATCTGGTCGTATATGCTCTCTAACACGCTCTACATGCTGCAGCATATAAAAGTATTCGGGTATGTCATGGCTATATTGTGGTTTTTCGGGATAGCGAGGGAAGTAGATGCAGCGAAAACAATAACTTGCATATGCTTTACAGTTCTTGGTGGAGACGGTTTCACCAAATGCCATTAAATCGTGCCAGTTTGTAGTATTGGCCAAAGGCATGAGTATCTCATCGGTATCCACTACAGCCACATATTTATAACGATACATATTACGATACAAACAATCATTGTAGGGTATCACTTCGTGAAGTATATAAGACCAGCCATTCTTATTCATTTCCAAGTGACGATAGTCATGCAAGTTGCTTACCGCTGTCGACAAACTCATGGGTCTATATTCGAGAAATCCTGTGTCTTCATAATATTTCAAAACCTTTGTGGTATTGTCATGTACTTGCAGCTGATACATAACTATTTTTTCCGCACCCAAAGAACGCATAGTTTCCATGTATTCCACAATGCGATGTGATATATCTACATGAGGATAATCTAAGCCTTTGACACAAACAGCAAATTCTTTTCTGGTCTCGTCCGGCAACAAGGGATTATAGGTTACTCTGACATTATTGGTGGCCTTGTCACAGGGATTAGCCACCAGTGATACGCTACGTGGTACTCTATCCTTGTACTCTTGTGGCAAAGGGCATGCTAAAAAATGGGCATAATGATATTCCAAACTATGGCCCCACTCATAATACCAGATTTTATGCATTTTCTTCATGGGTGCCACAAATGGCTGACTTTGCTCATCATACCACAGCTGGCAATAGGTTAACGGATACTCCTCGTCTGTTTGTCCCAGGAAATTAATCATTGTAAGTACGCGAACCACAGGTTCCGTCTCCACTACAGTGGGTCTGTTGTCGAAATAGGCTCCAAATATGTAGTAGGAAAAATTACGGGTTTGATACTCCTGCCAATAGTCATTGTGTATTTTGACATCACGTAAACGAGGATACCAGGCACATGAACTGTTAAGATTGCGACTTGTGTACTTTGGATCGCTCAATCTTTCAATGGGTAAGTAGGGGATGTCCTGTATGATATTTTCCACAAATGCGTTTTCATCGGGAGCTGTAAATTGAGGAGATATATTAAATGAAATATGTAGATAAATTAATTGAGTAAATGTTAGTTTAATAATAAGAGCACAGTTTTAAAATCTCAACGAAGAATTGAAAATCTGAATTCCAGCCTGATGAAGAACCTCAACTAGAACCTGAACTAGAATTTGAACTATATTCTGAACTAGAACCTATATTATAATCTGAACTATAACTTCAATTAGAAACTGCATTAGAACATGAACTAAGACCTCAAATAAAACCTGAACTAAAATCTCAGCTAGAACCTGAACTAAAACCTAAACGAGAACTAGAACCTCAAATAGAATCTGAACTAAAATCTCATCTAGAACCTGAACTAGAATGGGAACTATATTCTGAACTAGAACCTATATTATAATCTGAACTGAAATCTGAACTAGAACTTCAATTATAAGCTGCATTGGAACGTGAACTGAGACCTCAAATAGAACCTGAACTATATATGAATAGAACCTGAACTAAAATCTCAGCTAGAACCTGAACTAGAACCTAAACTAGAACTAGAACCTCAAATAGAACCTAAACTAAAATCTCATCTAGAACCTGAACTAGAATTTGAACTATATTCTGAACTAGAACCTATATTATAATCTGAACTGAAATCTGAACTAGAACTTCAATTATAAGCTGCATTGGAACGTGAACTGAGACCTCAAATAGAACCTGAACTATATATGAATAGAACCTGAACTAAAATCTCAGCTAGAACCTGAACTAAAACCTAAACGAGAACTAGAACCTCAAATAGAACCTGAACTAAAATCTCATCTAGAACCTGAACTAGAATTTGAACTATATTCTGAACTAGAACCTATATTATAATCTGAACTGAAATCTGAACTAGAACTTCAATTATAAGCTGCATTGGAACGTGAACTGAGACCTCAAATAGTACCTGAACTATATATGAATAGAACCTGAACTAAAATCTCAGCTAGAACCTGAACTAAAACCTAAACGAGAACTAGAACCTCAAATAGAACCTGAACTAAAATCTCATCTAGAACCTGAACTAGAATTTGAACTATATTCTGAACTAGAACCTATATTATAATCTGAACTGAAATCTGAACTAGAACTTCAATTATAAGCTGCATTGGAACGTGAACTGAGACCTCAAATAGAACCTGAACTATATATGAATAGAACCTGAACTAAAATCTCAGCTAGAACCTGAACTAAAACCTAAACGAGAACTAGAACCTCAAATAGAACCTGAACTAAAATCTCATCTAGAACCTGAACTAGAATGTGAACTATATTCTGAACTAGAACCTATATTATAATCTGAACTGAAATCTGAACTAGAACTTCAATTATAAGCTGCATTGGAACGTGAACTAAGACCTCAAATAGAACCTAAACTAAAACTAGAACCTCAAATAGAACCTGAACTAAAATCACAATTCGAAACTGAACTGAAACCTCAATTATTTATAATCTAAACTAGAAATTTTATTCGCGACCGAAATCCTGAACGAAAACTTCAGTTAAAAGTTGAAGTGGAACCTCAACTAGAATCTAAACTGAAAACTGAGTTAGAACTTGAACTAGAAATTACTCATAAACTTTAGCAACAGAGTAATTTTCTTTGGGGAAATGTGATCAGTACTCAGCTGCACCAATGTGGATATTGCTGAGATTGGACATTTCTTTATTAGCATTAAATTTCTTTTTTAAATTTTCAATTTACCTTCACTTTTGTCTAATTTTAATTGTCGTTCTCTTTTTTCTTTAAAACTTAAAACTTCGTAGTTGCAACTAGTATAGAGAAACACCAAAATGAATGTGATGATTAAAAGAAATACGATTTTTAACTGTGTTATACTTTTCCGCATCGTTAGTGTTGAAGACTGTCGCTATTTCGATGAATATGATGATTAATGTCGACGAGAAAAGAAGTTGTGGTACCAAGCCCATTTTTGGGTAAATTGTTTAATTACATATTTTATCTGCACTTAAAAAATAACATTTTAACAGATACGAAACTATTACTTGTTGCCTGGCGTTTTTTAGAATACATATTGCATTACACTCAGGCCTTGTTTGAAGGTACTAAATCTAATGTGTGATAAAGACGTGGAAAAGATAACAGAGTGTTCATGGATTTTTAGAAGTTATTTAAAACATTGTCAGCTTTTTTTTTAGATAGCCTTTAAAAGAGTTTTAGTTTAGGTTTTACCCTGCAAATAACGCGACTAGTCCATACATGCATGTAAAGACTAGTCCAAAGAGGAGTAGGAGTACTCCAAAACTACTCCAAATATATGAAAAAAAGGTGGTCCATTTAACATTGCGATGTCCTAGGACTGGACCATATAACCCATCGGAGTAGTCCCAAAACTACACCATGGAGTACTCACGAGGGTTAGTTTTAAACAACAACAACAACTCAATATGCAATCGTGTTAACACGAAACCATGTCGTTTAACTACAAACTCTTGTTTAACTATGACATGGTCCATGACTGCATTACATTGGACCATGTTGTGAGTAGTCCATTTCATCTAAAATGGATCACGTAGTCCATTTCATCTAAAATGGATCACGTAGTCCAATATTATTTGCAGGGTAACTTGTCACACATACATATGTATTTCAGTAATGTTAGGTAGGTAGGTAGGTAGGTAGGTAGGAAGGCCGGTCGCCTCACACCTTCACCCAGAGACCAATACGGTCCATTGCGATGCCTTAGATTTCAGTAATGTTAAACATCTAAAACTTAATAAGTTTTTATTAATTAGAGAAATCATTAAACTAATATTATCTTTTATTTTTTTTTTTTTTATTTTTTTTTTTTTTATTTTTTTTTTTTTTATTTTTTTTTTTTTTATTTTTTTTTTTTTTTTTATTTTTTTTTTTATTTAAGAGAAAAGTTTTATTCTTTCTGGCTAATAGCTCAAATTTTCAAAGAATACAATTGTAAAGTACTAAAACATTTGGCAAACTGGAATGAATGCATTTTCTACCCTGCCAAGGACGTCATTAGCAATTTTCATTGTCCATGATCCATCTGTAAACATCATCTATTTAACTCGCCGTTTTTTTGAGAAATAGAATTCGAGAATTATCATATTTCATTTTTATGTGTTATGTGTGTGTATTCTTTATTATTATTAACAAATATTGTCTTGTTACAAATTAGTTTTTGTTTTTCTTGCTGCGTCTACTTTTTTTTTTGTAGATCAATAACAGCAATGTATGTATGTTTTTGTTGTCATTTCCCCTTTCTTCTTGGTGGATTATGTTATTTTTTGTAACAACGAAACACCGCAGATGGGATGACTAAATACTTTGATACACCGGGCCATGTGTGTGTTTTTATTAATTAGAGAAATTATTGAACTAATATTATCTTTTGTTTTTTGTTTTTGTTTTTAGCTAAAATTGTGTAGGCACATGATAACAAGGCATTCAAAAACATCGCCATACCGTAGCTGTTAATTGCTTACATAAACATTACCCATTACACGAATTTACACGCAGCAATTCTTTAAGCTAAGCTGATTAGCTTTTAGACCTCGAGGTGAGATGAAGATAAGACCAGTACACACTTGATTTTACTAGCAATTTGTGTTACTCTCTTATTCGTATTACATATCAGATAAACCGATTTTTCGCCAAACGTGGCGATTTTTTAGTGCTTATGGCGACATAAATTATGGACCAATCTTTATAAAATTAGTTATCATGATTTCTATATACACGGGTATATGAAAGTTATTTGTATTGAATATTATTAATTTTAAGAGAGTTATACCCGTTAAAGTGATTTTGGAAAGTAGACCTTATTAAACGATCTGTAAACAATTTGTAGATGTGTAGGTTTCATATATAACTTATTTGTTGGAATATTTATTTGAATACGTTTATAAATCACACATTTATAATCGATAATGCCCTAAGTGAGACCAATTTCAACAATCAAAATAAATTCAAAATTACGACCTGTACTTTGCGTTGACAGCCATTAAATCGAATCAGAAAGTAATACTCAAAAAAATATTTAACAACTGAGTTACATATTTTTAAGGTTAGACTCATGAAGAGAATCTTATACTGTGTTCAGATATAAAACTTAATTGAGTCAATATTCGGTTAATTTACAATATTATTTTAAGTGTTCAGGCATACGCAATTTTCAGCTTACTCAATAATCATTTGACAGTTGGAAAACAATACAAAAAATACTCTATATGATTGTTGTGTTTCTATGTAAACAAACTTACCTTCACATTGACTTTTCAATGATTTCTTTAGTTTTCTTTTGTTGACATTTGTCATTTTATACAATTTTGTTCACTAAACACAGTTGTGAACAGTGTTGTATTCGAAATCTTACTCAATATTATAACAATTTCGAGCTTATTGCGCAATAATTAATTGAGGTTTTATATGGAATATTGAGCTCAATAATGGCGTTAATTGCGATTATCGCAATTAAGGTTCATATCTGAACACGCTATTAATTAGTTTTTTTTCTCGAATCCAAAGTTGTATTATTTATATAAAAAGTTTATTTTTTAATCATGCCTACCTCAGATTGTAAAAAATTATTTCAAGAAAGTATTTTAAAATATTTAGCACATTTTTTTTTTGGCATTTTAAAAGCCGCTGAGCTTTTTGAGATCTGGTCACTATGCTCATCAGGGATGCCTGAAATGTTCAGCAAAAAATCTTAATTTCGCCAAAAAAAAAAAAAAACAAAGTCTTATTTTTGAAGAAAAAATCTTATTTTTGGAAACAAGTAGTTTTTTATTATAAATAATAAAAACAATTCATATTTTATTTAACACTAACCAAAAAAATAACAGCAAAAATTCACTAAATTCAATATTTTTTGAGATTGATTAATTTAAAATTTTTCAAATGGGAACAAAGAAGATTTTTTTAATTGAACCTAACCTTCGTCTAGACAAAACAACAAATCTTTTTTTTTTTGGGAAAAAAATCTTAAAATCTTTTTTCGGTTAAAAAATCTTAAAAAAATAAGGTAAGATCTTACTTCTGGCAGCGCTGCTGCTCATCTTGATTATTTCCGTTATTTTCTTTTCTGTTTCTCAAATCACTCTCTCTCTCTCAGTGATATAAAACAACTAATTTTACATGCTAAATGGTGGCAATTAACCATTAAAATTAAAGTAGACCTGTTATTTTCGGTCTCTGTTTATTATTTACATATATGTATTTATTTATTTTACTATAATTAAATTTTGTACTTACATGTTTGTATAATTCCCTTCTGTTTTAGAAAAGATTTTTTTTTGGGAAAAAACCAAAACTAAAATCATTTCGAATAGCTACTTTTTCCCCCCCTTAAATTTGTTTCTCCCTTCACACGGTTAATAAAAATGGCATAAAAACAGAAAAACGAGAAAAGTGAGTATAATAGGTGGTGATGGGGAAAAGAGAAAAATTCTCGCGGAATTTCTCTTTGTGATTGCGCTGAATAAATACCATCTTTTTTGATATAAACATTTGCTTTGTTCAAGGTTATCTTTTACAATTTATTATTTAATATATTTACTTTCCACTTTTACCTTTTCTTCTATCTAATTTCAGGCTGTGCACAGCTTTTCTTTTTAATTGCACAACATTAAGACTGATTGCATATAGAAATCCCAAAATTAAGATTACGGCTAAAGCGAAAATTATTTTTAAATATTTAAATCTACTCCACATTACAAATTCTGTGATAGTCTTGGCACTCTAGATAAAAAAAGACTAAACTTTATATTATTAATAACAAAACTTCATAGAATTCTAGCTCAATTATTATGTGTTTTATCAATCACTAAAAACATAAATATAATTATCATTTTTTGGTGTTTATCTCCAAACAAAAAAACAGTATTTGTGGCTTATTAATTGCTCTTGCTGCAAACGCCCACCTTAATTTATATCTAAATACTCGTATGATAAGAAATTCAGTAAAAATTTCCATATACATCTCTACAATCCAGCAGTAACCCTAAGCAAATAATTGTTTGTATTTAACATGTAATAAAGAAATTAAATATGGATTTTATGAAATCTAAACAATTTAATTGAAATAAATAAAAGTATAAAATAACTTGAATTATATGCAGAAAAATTATCAATTATTTAAGTTTTCTTTAGAAAAACAAATAAGAAACTGTTTGTTCAAATGAACAAAAAAGGAGTTCATAGAAGAGAATGTCAAATCTCTTAAAACATAGCGTGAGAAGTCAGCAATAAACGTCATTATACATATACAACACAAATCAGTGTGCACCAAGTCCAGTACTGCTTTCGTATTTACTATTGAATATGATTTGAATGGTTAATTTTGCCAACAGCACAAGTTAAGATTGACACTTAACTAAATACATGCGACTAATGCTAAACTAAAACTATATAAACAGTTTGAATTGAAGATTAACTAAGACTATATAAATACATACTACCGATTAAAGCTTAACTAACACTGCAGTTGAAGCTTAACCTGAACTATATAAAGAATTTTGATTGAAGTTTAACTAAGCCTTCGATTGACACTTAACTAAAACTGTGATTGAAGCTTAATTAATACTGCTTTGATTGAAGTTTAACTATGACTAAATAAAAGCTTTCGATTGACACTTAACTAAGACTGTGATTGAAGCATAACTAAGACTGCAGTTGAAGCTTAACTTAAACTATATAAATAATTTTGATTAAAGTTTAACTATGACTATATAAAAGCCTTCGATTGTCACTTAACTAAGACTGCGATTGAAGCTTAACTAAGATTATATGAAGGCATGCTATTGAAGCTTAACTAAGACTATATTATGACTTTCAATTAAATATTAATCAAGACTATTTAAAGACCTTAAATTAATGCCCAACAAATGCTGTAATTGAAACTAAACTAAGACTATAAAAATATTGCCGATTAAAGCTTAACTAAAAAATAAAGACCTTCCATTGAAGTTTAATTATTACTACGATTGAAGCCTAACTAAGATTGCAATTAAACATTAACTAAGACTATATAAATACCTTCCATTAATGCTAAACCGACATTATGCCATAACTAAGACTAAATATTAACTAAGAGTGTATAAACCCATGAATTGATTTGACTAATCATTACGAATGCAGCTTAACCAAGATTATATAACTGAGGCTTAACTATGTCTATATAAAGATCTTCGATTGTTGTTTAACTATGACAGCTATTAAAGTTTAACTAGGACTTGATCAGGACAATACGTAGACTATATGACTTTACTAAGACTATTGAAGACACTCGATTGATGCTATATTGAGACTATATAAGTATTAAAGCTTTATTAAATTTATTGAAACACTCTCGAATAAATATTTAAACTATTGTGATCGAAGCTTAACTAGAACTATATAAACAACTATGGTTAAGGCTTAACCTTAGCTTGACGTTTAACTTACACTGCTATTGAAGCTTAACTTAGGCTTTTTAATGTCCTTCAATTAAAGCTTATTTTGAAGTATATAAAGACATAATATTAAAGTTTTTTGCAGCTATTTTTTATAGGTATATAAAGACCATCAACTGAAGCTTAACTAAACCTGCAATTCAAGCTTAACTAAGATTTAAACTAAGACTTATGCAGCTAACCTGTGATTAAAGATTGTGAAAATTTGTGATTGAAGTATAATTATATTTTTAAAATTGAAGCTTAACTAAGTCATAAATCCCTACTCTCTGAAAATTTGGCTCCAAACTTTGTTTCCGTTACACAACTTTACACAACTCATACAAAATGGTTACAACCATAACATTTCGCATAATTTCTCTTAATTTTAAACGCTGGTTATTGTATTTTCATAATGTGTTTGTTGAACTAGAAAACCAAAACTCTACATAAATGTTTTATACCATTTTTTTTTTTAACTTTGTTTCACTCTGCTGTTAACAAAAGGTTTACTGTTTTATTACTTTTGTTATTTGGCCTCTTGTCCTGCAGCTATAAACTAATTGCCATGCTTGTTTCTAGTAGTGTAATAATTTTTTTTTTGCTTTGTTTCCAACAACACATAAATAGTTGTTATTACTTTTGCACTTAATATTTAAGTTTTTACTTGATTGTTGCTACTACTTGGTGTGTGCTGTAAACATAAAAACAGCAGCAACTAAAACAAACTTTTCTATTATGACTCTAAATAAAAACAACAACAACAACAAGAATAAAATTGCAAAGTTTTTTTTATCAAACAAAAATACAACTTTAACTAAATAAATAAGCAACAAAAATAAAGCTTAAACAACATTTTATTTATAACTTAGGATACACTAAGTTTTATAACAATAGGTGGACTTGAAAATTTGTGTCGAAAATAGTTGTATAAATTCTTCTCTTAAATCCCTTTTAAAAGTCGTTTTAATAAAACTTTACTCTACTGCAGCTTTTTCCGCAAACTAGAAATCTTAACTGACTTACATTTGTCTGTGAGCACATTTCATAAGTAAACATTTTAACTTAATTGCTTTTTCACATATCTTGACACTTTTGGAAATGGGGCATGAAAACAGTTACTAAGGAATATAAAATAAAAAAATATTATCATCTTTCTATATTTATTCAAATCATAGCAGTAAATTACTGCAGTAGAAATGCTTTAGCTTAAAAGCATGCAGTATTTTATATAAGTTTTAATGAGCCTAAGGATATGCTATAGTTTTTGAGAAAATATATGAATGTAATATATAAGATATTTATATTGTTTTATCACTTCAATTATGACTAATAACAGTTTTCATTTGTAGAATTTAGCTTCTGGCAAACTTTTTATTCAAATTAGCAGTGAATTACTGAAACAGTAATTAATGAATAACCAAGTACACTAGAGCCCCGATTTTCGTCGTTAATAGGGACCGGGAAAATGCTACGTTAACCGAAACGATGCAAATCGAATCAATTTTTTTCTATACAAATGTATTGACACAAAATTTCAAAGTCGACGCAAATCGGATTCAAAACGACGCAAAGCGGATTAAACTACATTTAGAAAAGCGACGCAAATCGAAACGACGCAAATAGGATAGACGCAAATCGGGGCTCTAGTGTAATTAAAATTCTTTTGTTTGAAATCAATGTGAATGTACTGCTCGTAGTTGGAACAAATATTAACTTAATCATATCGTTTTCATGTATTTTCTATAAAATTTTAACAAAGAGATGATACCTAAATAAATTAACTCTGCCACTAGTTTCGCATTATAATTAATAAAGTTATTTTTCCTTTTGCTAAATGCTTGTGTTAATGTTGCAGTATATGTATATGTACAGGGTGGCCCAAAATTACCGAAGGGTTTGAATTGCTTTTAACTTTGTTATTATGATTTTTTTTCTTCAGAAGACTTGGGGAATTTAAAATAAAGCAGGGGCCAAATTACCGCATTCAATATCGAGTAAAATTGATCGTAATTTTCTTATTTGAGATTATGGCATACGATATCGAGCAAAAAATTTTGTACATTTTATCATAATTTCAATTTCGAAATTGGATGCATTTTTCGTTACGATAGCTCGATCGCGAATGCGGTAATTTGGCGCCAGTACTTAATTGGACAACGTGCCCAAATTGTTTAGCTTTATTTTTCAAATCAACAAACCATTGTTTTGACTCAGCGTGCATATCGTCGTTATTTTAATGTGCGGGTTGGACCCTCAGAGACAACCATAAACCGTCTGGTTGCGAATTTTCGACAACAAGGGGCAGTAAGGAACCTTCCTGGTGCTGGCAGAAGACGAACGCTGCACACGGATGACAATATTGAACTGGTGCAGAGGAGTATTCGTGCTCTCAGGAGCCTCGCTGCAGAGAATTTTGCACACAATAGCAATGTTTCCATGCAAGCTTCAGATCTTGCCCTCACCCAGATGTTTAAAATGTAATTAGCTTAGCTTAGAACCTGAACTATCTATAGGGGAGAGGTGGGCACGTTTATACCCGGGCCACCTTTGATCTATGTTGATAAAATCTCAGTTTAACATTTTTTCCGACCCTTAACCGAGTTTTTCACATGGCAACCTTGTTTTCTAGCAATGTTAACAACTTTTGCTAGTTTTTTTCAGTCGTCAGTCTTCAGTCAGTCTTTTTTGTAAGAGTATCAGAAGTATTCAGTGATCGTTTTCTTTCGTGAAAGAAATTTATTGCAGTCCAAAATTCATTTCAAACAAAATTAAGTTAAGTTATTTGATATTTATGTAAAAAAAAATATTTATTATAAATTTCCGTGAAGAAATTAAAGGGGGCACCTTTGAACATGTTAATTTATCAACCGAAGTACCAAGCATTGTTGATTCTCTCTTATTTTCTGAAAATGACGAATCCAATGCTGATCATGATGCTGTAAAGGAAAATGTAATGTCATCTGAAATCGCAAGGCCTTTTCCGTCTTAATAATATAAAACTTATTTTTGATGTGATTTTTTTTTTATTTTTTAATGTTTATGTTTTTCTTAATAAATAAATCGAATTTATTATATATATAAAAAAATATAACTGTTTATGTTATTTTGGGACATAAGCGCTACAAGAAAAAATTTCCGTTCAAAACTGCCCCACGTATGGGGGCACATTTGAACACAATGACTTCATCCATTTAAAAAATAAAAAAGAAATATAAATCGAACTAAAAATAAGTTACTTGTAGACTTAAGCTAAAGTTTATTTCCATATATATTAGTTAAATTATGTAAAAAGTCAATAATTCAAAAATATAAATTTGTATGTGGCTTGAAAGCAAAAAAAGTGTTCTAAGGTGCCCCCCTCTCCCCTAGAATATAAACTGGAACCTGAACCGAAACCTGAATTGAAATCTGAACTAGAACATGAATCAGAAGCTAAACTAGTTTTCTTTTTTGCAGAAAATTTATTATGTTTTCTTTATGGTGTAACTGTACTATGTATGTATGTAAATAAATTCGTTTTACTATGCAAATTTTTAACTCAAAAGTGTAGGTGTATGTGGCTGAGTGTGTGTGTATAAGTATGGGGAGGGATTGTGTTATTATAAATCCTACTCTAACCATATTGCGTGCGCTGCTAAAATTTAATGTTTTCGAAATTAAAATAGTTTAACTTTGACTGAAAACCACATGCTTTATTTGCCATATTCTAAAATGAAGTGCTGGTGGCATAGGACTGTGTGTGTGTGTGTGGTGTTGTGAAGGAGTGAGCAAATGAGTGCGTGTGGAAATATGTTTGGTGTTTGCTAACACTAGTATTTGAACACTTTCAACTGATTAATGAAGCTAAGCAAATGAGAATAATTAAATTGTAGATAAAACCCATACAACACAAAAATGGAGTTTAGAGAGGCCAGACGAGTTGAAAATATTCCAGCAGAATGAAAGCCAAGCCGGCAGACTGTTTAATGTTTAATTGTTGATGCAAATAATAAGACTGGTCTGTTTTCTTTTTCCCAGCATATTAAACTCTTTGTTAGTTATCGCACAAAAGAAAATTAAGCAATTTAAAATTATGCTCAGTATTGCAAAATATTGTTTGCTCTTATAAGTAATTGCCACAAAAACTTTAGCTGCTGCGACCATGAAGTGCCAGGCGTCTGCATTTCAGCCAAAATTTATTGTATATTTCAAGTGGTATTAGTGGTGGCGCAGTGGCAGTGGCGACGTTGTGCAAAGGTGATGGTTTTTTGAGGCAACTTAATTTTCTTGTATTTAAATTAAGCTTTGGCAGACTGAAACCACAAATTAGACCACAAAATGTTTATAATTTGCGGATGTTACACGAAATATACATTTTCACATATACACACACACTAACACTCTCATTAAAAATTTAACACATTTAAAATTCTTCAGACAAACTACACACATTTGGGAATATTATAACTATTTTTTGTACAGTCAAACCGACTGTCAGGCAGCTATGCAAATTCCTGCATATTCACATATTAAATGTTGAGGAAGATATGTAATATTACAAACATATCCCAAGTGCTGATGCAGAGCAGCAGTTTAAACTTTGGTTTTATTTGTCTTTGCTTATATTTTTAATAGGGTTTGCTGGGGTAGTTTTTCTAAGCGAAAAACTAAAAGTTAAATAAATGTCAACGTTTGAGTTGTGTTAAATTATGCTTAGGTAAAAAAGTATAGGGAATGTTGAAAAGAGCTGAGATATTCAGAAATTGTGATTCTTTTAAAGCTCTTCTAACATTTGAATACATTGATTTAAAGAACACTTACAAATTAGAGCTCCATTACCACTTTAAAATCTTTATTCATAAGAAATATCTTTCCCTAAAATCAAATTTAACAGTTTGGCAATAAATGGTAGTACCTGGCGTTAATATTTTTCATATACAGAAAGAAAATCAGCCCAATCACGAATAAAATTTCCGTGGAAGTTTTTTTCTCTTTTCCCATTTTTCCTATTGAAATTCAATGTTGAAAAAATAAAAAAGGGAAAAAACTTACGCGAAATTTTTATTCATGATTGGACTGAATAATAATAATAATTTTAATTTGCAATACACCAATACCTCACTTTGCGTCGGCATTACGTTCCAAAAAAAAAAAAAAAAAAAAAAAAAAAACGACGCAAAGTGAATTAAGATTAGATAAAGGTAAGGGTTAAAAAAAAATACTAGGCCGTCGGCTTTCTTTCACAAACAATTTGTCCAATGTTTGCTGAACAGCTTTATTCAACGTAAAATAAATTTCCTTGTAGAAATTATCTGTACTCGTTTACTTTTAATGTCATCAAATAAGCTTTTTTGCTTTTGTCGGAATTACCATTTTACTTAATGATATTCTCTGTTCAACTTGATTTTCAATCCAAATAGAAAGCAAGGACTCCAATTCGATCATCAAAGCATTTTTTAACGTTATCGGGTTATCGTTTTAGCATCTAATGATGTTGCAGATTTTATTATATATATTATAGCAAACAGACCATCAAGGCGCTCAATATAGAACAGACACTAGATGGATTAACGGCAGTGATGGGCAAACACATACTATCATGTTTGTATTTGTATTGGTTAAGCAGCAGAGAGCTTTGTGTATTTAAAGAGAAAATGATAAACATTTAAAAATTGCTTCCACAAGTGCTAAACACCAACTGATTCAAGTTTGATCACAACAAAGCAAGAAAGAAATTCTCATTTTAGTAAAACGCTAGTTGTGTGTTATAGTGTACGAGGGTCAACATAGTGTAAGCAGAATTTTGTGGCCAAGTACATGTAATAGATAATTTAAATTTTTTACCCATGACTGATTTATGGACGTGGTTATTTTAGTTCTTGAATCAGCTGGTCATTTTAATTAATTGTCCTGGCTCAATGACTGAAGAAGCACATCAATTGGGCTTGTCTACTGACAGACAGTCTCATTGCAGTAAACAAACGTCTATCAATTGGTATACGTAATTCTTAGTTCAGTGCTTGACTCTTGGCCCAACTGACATGAATAACCCTACTGGAAACATTCAGCACAAGCAAAACTATTTTCTTTAACATGATCTTTAGACCTTCACTTTACTTCAAGATGACTTTCCTTAAATTTTGTTTACTCCATGAAAAATTTCTTTTTCGCACATAAAATTGCCTACTGTTCCTCGCCGTTTAATTAACTGCTTTTTTTGCAACACCTTGTACACAAGAAAAGTGATTAATTTTTAATTAAAAAGTTTCATTTACCGCATACGTTTCAAAAAGAAAATAAATTAAATCACACATTCGGGAAAAATTATGTTTTAATAAGTAATACAGAATAGTTTTGTGTACATTAAAAATAGTTTTGGGAAAATATCAATTTATTTTCTTAAATTAAACATTGTTAAATGCAAATGTAGATTTTCTCGTCCCGCCTAGACGTATGAGTAATATTAATTAATTAGTTTTTTAATAAATCTTAATAACTTTTAAACTATTTAACATAATTTGAAAATTTGAAAAGATTTATACAATTTATAATTTTGTTAAGATAAAAAGCTACAATTTATTTAAAAATTGTGCTACTTAAATGTTAATTTTTTGGCTTTTAACTTCCTGTTGTTTTACACATCAAATCGTTTATTTATATTTTATATTTCCCTAGAATTTAAAAAAGTTTCTTAGCACATTAACATAAACATCATCTGCATTATTATTATAACATTTAAATATAATTTAACTTTTACTACTTACATACATAAGTATACAACAACAACTAACTATAACTATTTTATTATTTTATAAATTTTATGATAATGTGTTAATAATCATTAAACCTACAAATCCCTTATCCGATTGTTTTACATCTTTAATATACTGCTTAGTCTAACAACTATAAGAACTACAACAACAGCAATATTAATTTAAGTGTTTTTCTTGGTTTTGTAATTGTGTGGGGGGCGTTTGGTTGAAGTAGTGTATAACATTCATACATAAAAGGGTGAGGGCAACCATACAAGATTAAAGAAGGAAATGAAATTATAGAGGGAGGTTCAAATATATAGTTAGCAGTAAAGAATTTATTTTAGGAAGCAATTATTTGTAATGGAATTTAGATAGAACTTATTCAAAAATTATTTTAGACTTATTATTACTTAGCAGTATGAAAAGAAGCTATATTATGTAGTTTAAATCTATTAAAAAAATATTAATTTTCTTCAATTTCTTTTCATTACTTTAGTTTCATCTGTTTAGTAGAAAAATCTGCCATATTTTACTTCTCAAAATCTGCAACGCTTAATATTTCACTTTTTTAATGAATAGAACAAGTTATAGCAACCATTTCTGGAAATTAAATACATAAAATTTTGTTAAATTTAGTTTTACAAATTCTGAAAAATTTCGAATTTGACCCACTGTTACCTTCCTAAAAACATTATTTTATAAGCTTAACTTCTTTTGCTATATATATTCCAAAATTTGTACTAATTGCTTTAATACTTTTGCAACTAATTAAATATTTCCGTTTTTATCTCAATCGAACCCACTGTACGTATGATTAATATTAATTAATGACTTATTTTACTATATGCTGTACAAATTGAAAACTATTGTAAAAAACTGAAAACATTTAATATATTTAAAAAGCCAACAATATTTCCTATGAAATATAGTGAAACAATTCTGTTTTAAATGTGTAAAAAGTAAAAAAAAATTATGACAAACACAATAATTTTTTTTTAGAAATTTTCTTTGTTTTTACTTTTAGCTAATAAATTTATATTTTTTTTAATAAATATTTAGGTAAATCAAATACCTGTAATCTGTGCTATAATTTTTCTTACAACTGCAGCTTCACCCCACTAGTTATTATGAGTGTTATTTAAGTGCTTTGGGAAGTTGGGATTATATTTACGTAAACGGAAGTTTCAGTTGACGACATACATACAACTAACATCATTAAAACTATAAGATAAAAACCTGGCAGGGATTGAAAAGTCTCTAAATATAAATTGCTGGTGGTAAAAAAATTTGCTCTTGTTATATCAAAAGCTGTTTCTTCTTAGTGTTGATCACAGTTGGTCCGCACTAACTGCTATTTGTTTTAAAGCAAGTAATAATAATTTTTAAAACCTAAAAATTCACACGAATGAAATCATCGAAAAACTAAGAAATATTTGCAATAGTTTTATAGAAATTCAATGTAAGAATTGTTTACATTTCAGTAGGTCCAAGTTCATTTAAATTTCTTAAACTGGTTTAATTTCATTATTAGCACAGGAACTTTACAAGCCACATAGTAACTATATATGTATATAAAGAACCTCAAACATATGTATGTACATATGTAAAAGTATTTATTTGAGTATGTATATACTTTCGTGTAAATGAGTTTGCCAAAATTTTAGTTTCATTTTATACGTGTTTGAACTGAAATTTGTTTTTTCCCCCTGCTTATTTGTAATTTTTTCCTTTATTAACCGTAACATAAATTATTACTAAAGTTTATAGTTGTTGTGATTGTTAATGTTCCCGTTGTTGTTGTAAAAGGGATATTGCTGCTGCTGTTGTTGTTACTGTTGTTGTTGTTGTTGTTGTTGATGGTGGTGGGTAATTAAATATTACACAAAACTAATTGTTAACGTGTGTGAATGGCAGCATATGGAGCGGCAACCAAACGGCAACTTAAATAATTTATATTTAAAATAAAACACAAACTGGAACAAAAACAATATCAGCTTATAAATAAATAACGAAATTACAACATAAAAATTTTTGTTCTAATTTATGTACAAACATTTTTTGCTAATTACTGTAAGCAACATTTATATAATTTAGAGACTATTAACCTGCTATATTTATACATAATTAACTCTATAAAGTATGATTTTTGCAATAAAACAATTTAACTAGATGATATGTTTAAATGAATTAAACAAAAAAAAATATAGTTATATAAAAACACCTCAAAAATGTCATTAAAAATAAATTTTTAAGCCCTTGTTTCAACAAAAATCGTAGAGAAAATAATAATAAACAAAGAAAAATCTTTACATTAGCTAAAAATATTTTTTTCTTTAAAAACAATCCACAAATTATTAGTTTCTTACAAGCTTTTCTAAGCTTTATGTTATTTAGAAAGATCCTATTCATAAAATAAAGTATTTCGAATTTTGTTCACTTTACAAATCATTTTAAATCTTGTTTAAATTTCCCATAGTTTTCATGATATTGAGAATTAAGTTATTTGCTAATGGTATTAATATTAATCATACGCCTACTGATAGAAATTTTTAAAATTTAAATTTTTTAACAATTCTTTTCTAAATTTATTTATATTTTCAGACAGAAACAAAATTTAAACTGTTTTTAAGTAAATATAAATCAAATTAATATAAAAGAGCCTTAAACATTAAATAAATTTAATAAATAAATAAACATGTTGTGATAATTTAATGTTAAATAAAACCAATTAATTATTTAGCCAGATTGTAAGATTCATTACAAAACGATGGCTTATAATATTACTGATTTTTGTTTTCTTGTTTGTTTAAGAGTTTGCTGTTGTTATTATATATTAAAAGAGTTTCCAAATAAATGATGTAAAGGGTGATTTTTGTTAGCAACTTTGTTTTTAGCAAGACTGTTTTTGGAAGCTCAGCTGGTTTTCGTATAACATCAGTTTGGCTTATAATTTAACCACTCATAAACTTATAGACTTATAAACGAACAACGCTTGCAGATTATTAAATTTTATTACAAAATTAATATGTAAATTGTATTCAGCGACGAAGCTTATTGCCGGTGGCATCATTGGAACATACTTTTTTAAAGATGATGAAGGCAGGAAGGCCTTTCAAATTTATAAAAAGCATATTTTTGCCCGAAAATGCATATTTGTTTCGTATGACACAATTTACATCAAAATTATTTAATAAGGGGTTTGTATCTAAAGGATTTTTAAAGAGTTTTTTTTTAAAAATTATTTTTCTTTTTGACTTTATAAATGCGTAGGTTATATGTAACAAATGTTTAAAAATATAAAATATGAAAAAGCATATTTTTGCTTAAAAATGCATATTTGTGTTTTATTACACAATTCATGCGAAATTTATTTAATTGGTGGATTTTTTATATTTAAAGAATTGCTATATACATAAAACCTGAAAACTTAGTTGAAAATAAAGCCTATTTTGGCATATAAAAGCATATTTACTTCTTGACATGATTTTGGTAGAAAAAGAAAAATTCTATATTTTCAAATTATTATAAATGCTATTATATGTGTTCTAAAAATATTTGGGCATAAAAAAGCATATTTACATAATTTCTCATAAAATAGTATTTCTTGTATTCTTTTTGTTTATATTTAAACAGTTTTTGTTTAAAAATATTAAAAATTATCATATTTTTATAAAGCATATTTTGGCATAAAAAAGCATATTTTACTTTTTTTATGATGATGTGTATGATGATTACAAGACGTTGTCATCTTTCTAAACAATGCCGAATTTGATGATGATGATATTTCACGTTTCTCTCAAGTACAGTGGTTTCCCGGTTTAAAGAATTATATATTGTCAGGCCCATTCCTTATATCGAAAAATTCATTAAATCGGGCAGTTTTTTAAATATGTTTTATTAAATACAAAATCATGTTTATTTATTCTAATTCATAACAAAAACAAAAAAAATTAAACCTGGTTCATATCACATTCAATTAAATAATTAGTTCAAACAAAACTAAAAAATGACTTTGTAACGTATAAATGGTGAGCGAAAAATTTCTTTACATACAAATAAATTTTTCTCATAATGCACTTTTTTCGTAAAGCGTCTCTTATAACATTGTACAAATGTAATTGCAATGACTTTTTTTGATTTCATTTTTTTTTTTTTTTTACTTTTTTGCAAAAAGTCGTTAAACCGAGTACATGACATTTTCATTTGTTCGTAATATAAGGTACTCAATGGAAAGAATATGACTGTTCGTTAAATCGCGAATTCCTTAAATTGAGTATACGTTAAACCGGAAAACCTCTGTACTTTAGAAGTCATTTTAGTGTTCTCGTTTAGTGTTCAATTCAACCCACTGTACGTATGCTTAATATTAATTAATGACATATTTTACTAAATGTTTTATAAATTAAAAACTATTGTAAAAAACATGAAACATTTAACATATTAAAAAGCTAATTATATTTTGTGCAATACTTATAGTCTGTTCGTCAATCTCGAACGTTAACGTTCGCTTAAATAAGACTTAAGACATAAACTTGATTGTGGAATAAACAAACTTGATTGAGTAAAAAAATAGATACGATAAAAAGTTTGTGTCTTAAGTCTTATCTAAGCGAACGTTAACGTTCGAGATCGGCGAACAAGCTATTATTGTAGTATCTCTGATTTAATGTGAAAAATTATCTTGACAAACTCATATTTTATATAAATTATATTTTTTAAAATTTTGAAGAATACAATTTTACAACCTGTAGCTTAGCTTGTATATAATTTTAACAGCTCTTAAAACATTATTTTAAAAGCTTAACTTCTCTTCTATATGTATTTCAAAATTGTAATTAATATCTCAAGTACTTTAGAAGTTATTTAAGTATTCCCGTTTAGTGTTCATTTTAACCCACTGTACGTATGATTAATATTAATTAATGACATATTTTACTAAATGTGTTATAAATTAAAAACTATGCTAATACACTGAAAGTATTTAATATATTTAGAAAACTAATCAAATTGGGTATATCATAAATTACAGCAATTTGGTTTTAAAGGTGTTAAAAGTAAAAAAAAATTTCTTGACAAACACCAAATTTATTTTTCTTAATTTTCTTATTTTTTTTTTCCTAAAATGTTTGCTTTTAGCTTATAAATGTCTACTTTAACATTAAATCTACAAACTACACGTATATATGCACCACAATTGCTTCTTCTATGACAATTTCCTTTTCAAACCATCAACAAATAAAATATTTCTTACATTTTATATTTATTTGTAACTCCAACCTTTATCTGCTTATGACACTTTACACAACAAGACTGCTGTTTCGGCAAGGACTGTCATTGATTGCAAGAATTCTAATGATTACAGTGTTACGTTCACAACACAACGTACAAGTTACTGTTGGTTGTTATTTTTGAGTGTGTGTGTGTGAGATTGCGATTGTGGTGGAAATGTTGTTACCTTAAAATTGTTACCACAATATGTAAATGTTGCTGTTGGTGGTAGCTGTTGTTATTATTATTGTTGTTGTTGTTTGTATAGTATGTGCACGTGTGTGTGTGTGTGTGTGCTATTTAAAAAACCACATGTTTCCAAACTACAATGTTGCAATAATCAAAGACAATGTCTGGAGAAATTCATGTAGAAAACCTCATGATATTAAATGACAATGGCAATGATGTCGACAATATGTCGTCTGCATTAGAAAATTGAAATGAAGCAGAACATTTGTATTGTGTAAAATGGTGGCGAAGTGGGGGTGGTAAGAAAAAGGTGGAAAAGATGCGGTGTCCTTTTTTAAAGGTAAAAAAACCACATAATAAAGACTTGTAGATTTTATGTTTAAATTGCTAGGGGTATAGTTATGTATGTATGTATAGTAGTAGCATATTAAAGAAATGCTTTTAAAATTGTAAATTGTAAAAGTTGTTGGTAAATTGGAGGACTGGCAGCATACAAATAAACATCAATTTAAAAGCAAGCAGCCAGTAGCAAATAGCAGCATAATTATAAAACTTCTAAAGATTTAAGAAAATACAAAAACTATTTTTTGCTTAAAATATCTTAGCACAAACTTATTTGGTGACAAAGCTTAAAAAGGTTTAGTGGTGGACTTAAAATAAAAACCACTTTTCAGCATATATAAAGAGTGTCCCAACTAGAACGCAATTTTAAAATTTTAAATAAAACACAGATATTAAAAAAAAAAATTCATGAAACTTAATTATATCGTAAAATAGACAGAATGAGGTTATGTATGGAACAAGATATCATGCAGATGGCCGCGGCGGCTTTGCTAACACACACGCGATCTTTTAATGAAATTTTCAATGACCTTTTTGCATAAATGCTGCGGTATTTCAATAATGCAGCGTCCAATTTCCTCTTTTAAGGCTTGAGTCGTTTACGCTTATTCGCGTAAACCATCGACTTCAAAAAACCCCAAAGACAAAAAATCTAAAGGTGTTAAATCGCACGATCTGGTCTCCAAAACGCGATATAACAAGACCGGAAAATGACTGATGCATTTTCTTTGGCTGTATGACATGTGGCGCCGTCTTGTTGAAACCACATGCCCTCCACATTAATTTCTTCAATTCTAGGCAAGAAAAAACTGATTATCATTTCACGATACCGAACACCATTGACACCATTGCGTTCTAGTTGGGACACCCTTTATTTGTTCATATATTTTTAAAAATTTAGTTCAACATATTAAAACTAATAACTAGAAATAGTAAAGTAACAAATTATTATTAAGTTTAAAATAAAAGAAAATCACAGCATCAGTACTCTTTTAAGGAAAATTAACTTAAACGCCAAAAAAAATGCATTAACAAATTGGTCACATAATTAGAAACTAACAAAATATAAGTAAAAAAACCTTAGTGAGGTTTAACAAAACCTACTTATCTTTTAATATTTTGTTGGCTAACCCTTGTTTTTAAAAACATTTGCCAGTCTTTTTGGTAAACTCTTAATTAAACGCTGGCATGTTTGCAGAGAAATGTTTTTGCAGCTTTGTTGCACCAACTGAAACAATTTTTTTTTCTTGGACCAGCACTCAGGGGCTGACACCTACTTATGCAATGCATTGTGTTGGAACTAGGAAAATAGGTTATGGAAGGGAGGATAGAGGGAGTAGTGTTTGTGAACATTTGACTTGAATTTTCCCATATTGAAATACTTTTGCTGGTAGTTTTTTCCACTTAATAATTCATTATTATTTCATGGATTTTTGTCCTTTAGGTCTCTTTTAACAATTGGCCATAAGTTTTCAATTGGGTTAAGAACAGAACTTTGGGCCAGTCAAGAACATCAATATTTTGATCCAAAAGCCAACACTTCACTAACCATGAAGTAAGCTTTGGTTCATTATTATGCTGGCATATTCTCAAAGTAAAACGGTTCCATTACATTTTCCAAAATATTTTTATATTGATGTTGAACTATTATTCCCTGAAATCGTACAATTTGACCCATACCATGCCAAAGAAAAGGCACTCCAGACCATAATAGACCCGCCACCGTATTTCACTGTTTTGACAGTGTACCTGGGGTCTAAAGCTTAATTTGGAGGACATCTAACATACGATTTTCCATCAGATTGGAACAAGTAAAACTTAGATTCATCGCTCTAGAGAACTTTATTCCAGTAACGTGGATCTTTCTGAGCATTTCTCTTGCAAACCTGAGCTTTTCTTGTGCAATGCACCCGCAAAGTTCTGACTCATTTAATCGTCTTCTTATTGTCCGTTTGGATATTTCTGCGCTTATTTGCTGTCCAATTTCAGCCTTTATTTCACTTGAAGAAAAAAATTGATTTTCTTACTGGCTCTACAAATAACTCGATCTTTTGCTAAAGTGGTCTTTCGTGTTCTAGGTTTCCTAATTGGGGTTGCAAACTGCTTTGTAAATTTTGTACAAGTGAATAGCACCAAATACCATTTTTTTTTTGAACAAGAAAACTTTTGTGCAATAGCCGGCATTGAAAGTTTTTCATTTTGGTTAAATTGCACAATTAAACGTCTCATTTCTGGAGTACATGACTTGTTTTTGCTCATTTTCGAAACTAAACCGTATCAAAATTATTACAAGTTAATCTTTTGTTTAACAAATTATACTGACTCTGTTATTAATATTTAGAAAAGTGTAAAAGTGGAAGAAAAAATTGCGCGTTTCTAATAACGTGGCCAGCAAAAAAAAAACAATTGTCAAAATATTTTTATATATTTTGAATTTAACTTACCCCCTGCCCACGATATCGAACGATAACCTTTGCTTAGATAAGACTTAAGATACAAACTTTTTATCGTATCTATTTTTTACTCAATCAAGTTTGTTTATTCCACAATCAAGTTTGTGGCTTAAGTCTTATCTAAGCGAACGTTATCGTTCGACATCGTGGGTCAGGGGGTTAATGCTGATTGTTTACTCATTGAATAACGGTGAAAACAATTTACAGTGTAGGTGTTTAAAGAATCGGTCTTGTTATATCAAAGCATCGTTTCCAATTATATGTCCACCGCTGTAAATTCGAATAGTTGTACCAAAAACCTGGTTTATGAGATAGCTTTTTTGAAGTAAAGGTTTTTCTTGCTAAATATTTTGTCTTCATTGGCCCATAATCATAGTCATAGAAAAATCATACTTTAAGTAAAAGTAGACTTTTAATCAACAAAAACATATAAATTTTATTCTGAATTTAAAACAAAAGCATGCTTTTGCTTAAAGTATGCTTTTTCTATGACTATGATTATGGGCCATTGTCTTCATGGCATAAACATTTTAGTTTAATTCGTATTTACTTTTACTCTTCAAAAACTCTACTCTACTCTACTTTCTCTACTTTCATTCACCTTTACACCATTTACTTAATGTATTTACTAGTTTTTCAGACAAGCTGAAAAAGCATTTAATATAATTAAATTGAAAAATTTTCTATAAGTTCTAGAGTCTCTTAATTTAAATTCTAGTTTGGTCAGGTTGGTATTTGCCTTTAGTTTGTGGGCGAAAATGAAACAAAATTTATATATTAAATCAAAATGAAAATTGTAGATAGAGTTACAGCAACTCTAGCAGGTTCGAATTTGGAAATCCCTTCATTAAAGTTAGCTGATCATTAAGCATCTAAAACCATTAGCATGTATTTTATTAGATTAGTGTTTTCAGGCTTGTTTTTCCGTATCAACGTATAAAGACTTGCAATCCCGGAATACTTGTCAGTTTTTCATATCAAATGTAAATTTATGTTTGTAGAAGACAATAACTAACAAAGTTGAAAAAAGTTTTTTCCCATTATCTGTATTATATTATAATGCCCATAATAGTTCTGTCCAAAAGTAGGCAACACCTACAAACACAATAAATTTCCTAAGCTTAAAATTCTTCTACATGAAGAAAATGCATTTAAATCACAATTTTTTTTAAAAATGTGTTTGTTTGTTTGTTTGGTTATTTATGTGGTTTCTAGTCACACACACTCTCTATATCACATCACATACCACTTATCTTCTTCCCAAACTTTAGTATAAACATGTACAGCACCTAGAAGTCCGTAAAAGTGTTTGTACAGGCAATACAAACTCTCACCACACCACAAGCACAAGATAGCAAGTATATTTTAGATAGCATATATTTAACACTTACTATACAAGCATCTAAACAACATACAAATATATATATGTATGTGGAAAGCATACTTTCAGGCTGTGTGGCAAATACATGTTGCAGAGCATACTTTAGAAAGCCTACTTACTACAAGAGTTTATATATAGTATGTATATGAAAACCATATTTATTTGTCGGTTTGTTTGTTTGTTTTATTTATTAATAATTATTGTGAAATATACCATTTATGTTTACAAGTATAATATAATACATAACTATAGCTTTCTTGAAATTTGAACAATTTTAAAGCTTAAGCTTACATTTAGTATTTTGCTGAAATTAATTAATAAATCTTTAATTAAATGTTATATTAATATTAATTACTTAAGCATGTGTAAAATTCATAATGTAAGTAGTTGAGTTTATTTTGAAAATCCTTAAAGTAGGCAATGTTTAACGATGTTAAAGCAACAAGTGTAAATATGCAATTCTTTGAAATAATAATAATATGAATTACTAACAAGTAGAGAAAGTTATTAATGTTAAAAGCAAGTTTATTAAATTGGCAAAGACTTGAGTAATAAAATAATTTTTTTTAAATAAAATGAAGAGACTACTAAAATAGTTAGATTTAGAACTGAGTAGGAACCTGAACTAGAACCTGAACTGGAACTTGAGTAAAACCTGAACTAGAATCTAAACCAAATGTCAACTAGATCTGATCTAGAACCTGAACTAAAACCTGAACTAGAACTTAAACCTCAATTAGAACAAAAACAAGCAGTCAATTAGATCTAAATTAGAAGCAGCACTAGAATCTGAACTAGAACATGAGCTGAAACCTGAACTATAAGCTAAACTAGAGCCTAAACAAGAACCTGAAATAGAACCTGAACTAAAACCTCAGCTAAAACATGTACTATTTTCTTTTTGTTGCTTGTACCAGCACTCTGGGGACAACCCCTACTCATGCAATGCATTGTGTTGGAACTAGGAAAATAGGTTATGGGAGGGAGGATAGAGGGAGTAGTGTTTGTAAACATTTAATTTGAATTTTCCAATGTTGAAAGTAGCAGGGAATGCTTCTGCTGGTAGTTTATTTCACATACGGGCAGTATGGCTAAACAACGAATTTCCCCTGTAGTGTATTGTGCGATCCACTGTCTAGTGGACCATGGATGGGTCCTGACTGAAGAACGTGTATTACGCAAAAAACTACGTGTTTCGGGAACAAGTTCTCTAATTTCAGCAGAACATTTTAGTATCGATAGAACAGTGAAACACAACCCATTACGACGATGCTTCAATGATACCCTACTGTCACCAACAAGCATATTCGCCCTCTCCTTTACGCGGGCGAGTAACTCCAAAATAGTCTTCGAAGCACCGGCCCATACATGAGAGTTTTTGGACTTTAGACAATTGAAAAATGTGTTTGATCCCGCGAACATCACACTGGATTCTCATACCTAGATCGTCAAGAGCGTCTGGTTCCTTAATATTTACACCGCCCATAAAAATCAACATGATCTGTTGAATTAGAAGCTAAAAAATGGACTGGAATCTTAACCGGAACCTGAACTGGAACCTGATAAAGAACCTGACTTTGAATCTGAACTAAAACATGAATAGGAACCGAAACTAGAACCTGAACTGGAAACTGAATTAGAACTTGAACGTGAAATGGAACCTGAACAAGAACCTAAACTAAAACTAAACCCCGAACTATAACCTGAACTGGAACCAGAATTAGAAAGAGAAGAAAGAACGATCTAGAACCTGAAAGAGAACTAGAACCAGAAATGGAAGCTGAAATAAAATCTGAATAGAACTAGAATCTAAAACGGAGCTTGAATTGAAAACTTAACTGGAACCTTAACTAAAACTTGCATTCCCTTTTCTTAACAATTGAAATTTTTAATTTCTAATCATTTATTTTAATATTATAAAATCTTTAACAACAATACTGTTCTGAAACTGAATTCGAACATAAAATTTAATTTCAAAATTTACAGTTGGGAAACTCTTTTTTCAAACATAATTCCTATGACAGTTAGTTAAATACGTTTTCAATAAAAAGCGAAAATCTATATTTCTAACAAATACAAATCAATTAAAAAGAAATTTGAGAGACTCCTACATAGTTGAAAAACATGGCCTTCATAGCAAATCTACGCTTCCCAATAAAACCAAATTTCTTCAAATTATCTTGCACCAAAAATTTCATCAATCAACGTTTCATTTGTGAAGAAGCTTACCACGAAACTCTAAAGAATTTATGCATCACCAAGGAATCCAAAGTTATTTGTCAAGGCTTTACCGGTAAACAGGCCACTTTCCACTGCAAAGAGGCCATAGCTTATGGCACCAAATTAGTGGGTGGTGTTTCGCCCAAAAAAGCCGGTACCAAACATTTAGATTTGCCCGTATTTAAAACGGTAGAGGAAGCTCAAAAGGCTACTTGCCCACATGCCACAGTGATTTATGTACCGCCCCCCTCCGCAGCCGGGGCCATAATGGAGGCCATTAAGGCTGAAATACCCTTAATAGTATGCATTACTGAGGGTATACCCCAGCATGATATGGTTAAGGTGAAACAGGCTTTGCTTACACAAGAATGCTCACGTTTGGTGGGTCCCAACTGTCCGGGTATTATAGCGCCCGAACAATGTAAAATAGGCATAATGCCGGCTGTTATACACAAACGTGGCATGATAGGTATAGTATCACGTTCGGGTACTTTAACCTATGAAGCGGTTAATCAAACTACTCAATTTGGTTTGGGACAAACCCTGTGTGTGGGTCTGGGTGGTGATCCCTTTAATGGCACTAACTTCATTGACTGTTTGGAAATATTTTTAAAGGATCCCGCCTGCAAGGGCATTGTAATGATAGGTGAAATAGGCGGTGATGCAGAGGAAAAGGCGGCTGATTTCTTAAATGAGAACAATTGTGGTGATCCTCCAAAGCCAGTAGCTGCTTTCATAGCTGGTCTAACTGCCCCTCCCGGCAGGCGTATGGGTCATGCGGGTGCCATTATATCGGGTGGCAAGGGAGGAGCTATGAATAAAATAGCCGCCCTAAAAGATGCCAATGTGGTAGTAACTAATAATCCCACAACTATAGGTAAAACTTTGTATCAGGAAATGCTGGAAATGGAAATTATTAAGCCACAAACCAAGAAGCCAGAGCAAAAGAAACCAGAGAAGGGCCAAAAAAAATAAAGTAAAATAGTTTTAATTTATTTTAAATTGTTTTGTAATAAAATTTTAAGATTGCTTTACGCTTTTTTTTTAATTTCAAAACTCTTTGAGGTGTATGCTTGTTTATTTTCTAGTGATAATTTTAAGATTTCCTGCTAAATCCCTCTCATAACAATTTCGTGCTTCATCTTAATAGAAAATCTTAGAATAGAAAATCTCATCATACTTTTAAATAAACTACTTGCTATACAATGATGTCTGTGTGTGTGTTAAAGTATTTTTTTTTTTAAGCTTTAATCTGCTCCTTCTATTTTATTTGGATTTTGTCAAATAAACAGTCTTATCAATGTGTTTACGCATGAAACTGTGTTACCACAATTCAACACGCAAATCCAGCATTAAAAACGTTTTAAACGTTTTTGTTTTTAGCAAGAAAAATAAAGAGTGATTTTTCAAAAACACATTAAATTTAGAGAAATCTATAATGTAAATTATTAGAGTTGAGAGAACGATCTATATGATTTAATGTTAATAAGTTGAGTTCCTGTAAATGTTGAACGTGGTTACGCCTCAAATGGTTCATAATGGGTCCAATTTTGACATACTCTCTCCAACATAACGGCCGGTATTTCACGAATAAATTCTTCAATATTACCTCTCAATTCGTCAACCGTTGCGGGCTTGTGCTTAACCAAGCCTTAAGATAGCGCCACAAAAAATTGTCTAAAGACATTAAACCACATGATATCTTCAACTCTCAATTCGAAACTTCAATTCCAAACCATGCTATGTCGACTTAGCATGTTTTTAATTTGTTTGCGTTTTTGAATTTAGATTTGTTTCAACTTAAATTCTGTCAAATTTTGGTTGTGATTGGCTAGTCCAATCAATAGTTATAAACAACAAAGTTCTACCTCATATGGTTATTTAGATATCGCCTGTAAACTTTAGGAGCTTTTCCTGCAAAACTCACTTTTTCGACTTAGCATGTTTTGGAATTGAGCTGTCGAATTGTGCAATTCTTTCGCGTATTGTGTGGCTAGTGACACTGTTTTATTAAAACCACATGTTAGCCAAGTCCAGCTCTTTCATTTTGGGCAAAAAAAATAAAATTTGTAATCATCGCAAGCTAGCGCTTAGCATTCATAGTAACGTTCCTGCTTTCGTGCACGCAGAGAAACAACATGGTTGTGGTGAACATAATCTAAGAGCAACATATTATGATAAGATTTATGATTGTAGTCGAAGCATATTATGATGAATATAAGTTTCATGGAATATCATATTATGATCAATTATTATTGTAATATTTCATCATAATGTTTTCTTCTTAATCATAATTTGATATTATAACATCATATTATTACCCAATATATGATCATATTATGACCCAAGGTAACCATATTATAGTTTAAAATAATCATATTATGATTCAAAGTAATCATAATATGGTCTAAAGTAATCATATTATATTCTAAAATAATCACATTTTAAAGTAATCATAATATGGTTTAAAGTAATTATAATATGGTCGAAAGTAATCATATTATGATCGTACCTTATCATAATATGTTAAATTAATATCATTTTATTTTTACCATTTATAATATTATGATTTTATAAGTATCATAATATGAATGCAAAATTATGCAGTGGCACCAGTTGAAACATTATTTCTAATGAATTTATTTAGTAAAATATCTATTACATTACACTACGGCCCAATGATGACACCGGCCCATAATCCACAACACACAGTGCATTTTTCGGGATGCATTAGCATTTGTTGCAATGCTTTGGCTGCTCTTTACACCATGACAGTTCTGCTTGTTTGCGTATCTCTTCAACCAAAAATGAGCTTCGTCGCATAATTTTCCGATAAAAAAAAAATTTAATCTTCAAACAACCTTGCCAGCGCCCATTCACTAAACGTTAGCCGTTATGGCTTCATTTCTTGCACCAGCTGTATTTCAAAATGTTTTACACCAGAGGACCGATTGCTGCGAATGCGACGAATCGATAATTCACAGTCATCAAGAACACCATCGTATACAGCTGCGATATTTTCCTCTGACCATCAAGTTTGTACTTCTTTTATTTTCTTTTCCCTTCTCATTCAAAAAGACTTGCCTTGACGAGTCAGAATTGAAGAGTGTGATAGCGGACTAACATGTTACACGAAAACAGCTAAAGTGCCAAAGACAGTTTTTTTTTTCAAAAAGAAAGTTGCTAAATAATCAGTCTTTATATGAAGTTTTAAATTTTTATTGGAAATAAAGTCGAAATAGGAATGAGCTATTACTCAAAAAAATTAGAAGTATATTGCCTTTATTTTTCTTACTGCTTATATATGTGTTCTAAATTAATTTAATTTAAACCAGTGATCGGCATCCACAACGAACAGGGACAGAATGTATTGTTTTAATTATATAAATGTTTTAGCTTTTAATGCAAGAAAGTGTCAGTTTATAACGAACATTTAAAGCTGCAACGTTTTAAAACAAAAACTTCAAATAATTTACTTTACAATACTTCTTATGCCGGCCACTGTTCTATACACTTTATATTCATAATCTCCCCTAAGGTTACCAACAAAAACTGACATTTTCTTTTAGCAATACTAAAATCTGAATATGTTTGTGTTAAAAACCGCATGTATTAAAACATTGTATGAATATGCAAATATATTTAAGATTTGTTAAATATTTACAGTGGGAAGCAAAACTAGCCGGATGTTTTGCATTAAGGATGGTGCTTATGTATACAATCATGCGGCCTATGCCAATAGTATTCTTTTCCATCAGACTGGTATCGGTTGGCTTTCGTTTCGTCGCTTTAAATAACCCATTTCCAGTCATCTACTGTCCAATTTTTGTGGATTTTACAGAACTGAAGGAGTTTTTTCACATTTCTATCGGAAAGTGTTGGCTTTTTCTTGTTCACACTGTCTACTAAACCAATTCTATTTAATGCGCGTCCAACTGTCCAGCAACTGACATCCTTACCAATACTTTTTGCAGCATTTTTCGGGGTCTTGATGTCCTTATTATGTAGCAAACGTTCAATCTGGCTGGCGGGCCATCACCAAGCAGTCTTTGGCGACCCCCTTGGTTGTTATTGCAAGCTACATTACGCCTTTTTCTTGTATCATTTACCGTGGATTGACTTAAATTTAATTTTTCAGCAATTTTACGTCATGAATAATTATTTTGCAACAAATTTATCACATTGTTTTCAATATCAGTTGGCGTTTTTCTCATTTTTAAAGATCTTTTAATTTTTTATTTAAATATCAAGTTAACCATTTCACAGGTCAAACAATAAAAGCTTGATAACGAGATCGCAACAAACAAAAAAACCAACCGATCAAAGACCATTACATTTCAACAGAGCAATATCGTGATAGTGTTTATTGCTTGTACTGTACAAAAGTCTCCGAATAGTGATTTTTTTTTTTTTTTTTTGAAGCAGTTTATGTGAGTTTTTTGTTTTATAATTTAGAATAAAGTTTAATTAAAATAAAAAAATATGATAATATAACTAATTGGTATTATTTTCATTACCTTACTTCCATAATGCAAAATACCAAGACAGTTTTGCTTCCCACTGTATATATTTGAAAAGTATTTCTATTCATAACATGCGAATTGTTTGCTTGTTTCTATTAATTTCTAATAGAAATTTTCTATAGATGTATGTATTTTTGAACTGTGACATGTATGTATAATATTCTGTAGAATTTAATTGTTCTAACCTTTGCATTTGCCTAAAACTCTATACATTGCGAAACATATTTGCAAAATACCAAAACACAAATGTTATTATGACCTCTGGTGACGCACATGGATGACTATATACTCGTACATATTTATCTGCATTTGCATTTAGTATTACGAATTTGTTTAGATATTAAATTGAATTTTATTTATAGATTTGTGAACATTCATTGATATTTTAAAGGCCACAGGAGTAAATTGCTGGCAAAGTGTTGATTTGATTTATGGGGGAAATTAATAAACCATTGTCGCTCCATAATATAATATTTTCAGACAAATATTTAAATTAAATTCATATTTATATTGTATTTGACTTTACAATCCAATAAATAGGAAAGAAAAGCAATAGAATTTTAAAATCGAATCCAAATTGTTCAAAATGATTTGAGCATGCTTTTTTTGTCATTTATATTTTATATATTTCTCTATTGGCAGAATGCTCGAATCATGTTGTAACCATGGTGAAATTAAATACCTTGGTTGTAACCAAGGTGAATTTAAATACTAGGTGATAGCGTAGCGCCAGCTGATTATTCATGGTGAATTTGAAAATGTCAAAAAGTTATATAAAAAAAAACTTTTTGACAGTGACGAAAGTTTTTCATATAGAAAAATGCCTGTTGTTCTTGCCTTGTTGTAATTGTTGTAGCAATGCGGTCACCTGGTATTTAATTTCACCATGGTTGTAACTATACAAGGTGAGTGCAGTAGCACAGCTGACTGACTTTGTTTACAATTTACTTATGTCAAAAGTAATGCTTTGTCAAGTGTTTTTGACAGTAGGTACTACTTTTTATTTTACACAAACAAAATGCCTGTTGTTTCTATATTGTGTTGTATATGTTGCCGATTCAAATACTTGAAAATAATTTTCTAGTTTTTATATTTTATGAACGTATTCTTAGACTACAATAATTTTTATTGCTTACACACATATATTTTTACACAAAAACGCATGTGTGCATTGGTTAGATATGGAATAAGTTGCATGTCACTGCACACATGCATTTAAAAGAGATGTTCTTATCACTCGTGTGTTGTTTATCACACGTAGTGATGGGAATATTAAATAGAAAAGATTCACTGTAAGCAACAGTACAAGAGTTTTGAGTCTCACAATTATGTAATACATTGTATTAGGTTGAATAATTTGTTACCGTTTCGAAAAGGTTTTAATTTAAAAACTTCTGGAACAACGTTCCCTTTCATACAAAACGTTTGAAATAAACCCCCAGCCCCTAAATCCAACAACAAGTTCTGTATTCCTTTCCCTTGGACATGCATTAAGCTTTTAACATTTAGCTATTAAGTCACGTTTTCAATAAGTTTCCAAAAAATGCAACATACTATTTAATTTACCTTGTCATCAGTTCGAATTGGCAGTTTTCAAAATTAACTTTAAAGAAATAAAAAAAATTCAATACATTTCATTATCCATTACAATTTGTATTACATATTTATTTATGCTCAACAAAGTTTATTTTAAAGTTTTTTTGCTTGTACTTCTCTGCCCACCATGATCTCATAGCAAAGACAGCCGAAAGTATACCAGAAAATGATGAAGGAAATTCAATAGAAAATAGAAAAGGGAAGTTAAATAAAACCTGTGTAAACATTTGCCATTTTATTGAAATGCAATAGAGTTGCAGAGTAAGTTGGTGATTCTTTTTCGTTTTTGTAGAGCTTTAATGTAAAAATGTAGTATATATGTAAATAGAATTGTCAAATATATAAGAGTAAATGGCTTGGAATTTGCATAAAATTTTGGGTGAACAAATGTTAGATTACAAGAGTTGCCAAGTAAAGAAGTTAAGAAATAAAAATGGTTTGAATATGTTTTCAAATTAACTGATTATCTATTTACTTGATACTTCAATTAAGAATTTTATTTATATATATAACTATGTATGTATATCTTATGAAATAAGCTTAAATTTCCATAAATCTTGTAGGCAACTCAATATATTTAATTCCCTAAATGATTTGTGATAACATTGTAGTAGTCTTATCTCTGTATTAAGTTTCTAAAGGCTTTTGTTCATAAGCTGGCAATACTATTGTTTTGTATTGCTCGTATTTCTTTTCAAATCAAATTCTAGCAATACCATCATTGAAATGTAAATTCAACACTGCTAACATTGACTTTAACTTGGAATACCGGAAATAGCTGTCACACATACCTGAAATACATCTCAACTTGCTAAGTTAAACTGTAGATAACTACCCTGCAGTTGTAAAAGTGGCAATGGACAACTTTGAACTAGTCACAAAACCAGTTAACTTTGTAGGTTAAGTGGAAGACACAATTGTTTCACAACTAGTTCTAGAATGCAGTTCTAGAACCCAGTACTCGTTCTTGTTATTGGAAATTACAAACTCCAGAACTGATTCTAAATAGACACTGTATAGCTGGAACACGTTATTTAGAGCGCTTCTGTAATGAGTTATTTAGTCAATGTTTTATGTTTGAATTTATCACCCTCGAAACTAGTTCTACAGAAATTTACGTCCACCCTCCACCTAAATATAATGAGAAGTGCAAAAACTACACGGTTTATAGGACTAGAATATCCTTATGCAGTGTTTTTTATTGAAATTTCATGTTTGCAACTAATTTCAAAAAGCATATGATAAGTTAGTTAAAGATAAATAACTGGTTGATCAATCAACGCTTGTTGTTTATATTTCGAAACCGGCTGCTTCTTTAGCGAAAGTATAGATATATTTTCAATTCATTCTTGATAGCTCCTTCAAGCACAACAGAAAAGGCACAACAAATCTGCGCTCCCTCCTGGTTGACACAGCCGGACATTGGAAATTATTGTCTCCACCTCTTCCTCATTTTTACAACTTCTATAGTAATCTTTCAACCTTAGGCCCATTTTTTTAATGTAAGTTCCAAGTGAGCAGTGTCCTGTAACTACTGAAACAATTATCCCAATTTGGTGAATTTGTCCTGACTAGGAGAAAAATAGGTGGTGAAAGGAGAGAAAAGCTTTTTCATATGATAACACTCTAATTGCGCGTTATGTTTATTGCAGCGCCTCTGGTGGTGAGTAGACGCATTGATCAAAACTTGATTTATAGCCATTATTTAATTATTTTACTTTAGTGGCGTTTCAATGCTATACCACCGAAGGAGGGCGCTGTGATAAATATTAGTTATGATAGGATAGAAAAAAAACTTAATAATTATCAGAAAAGCGGCTGGGAATCGAACCCAGGCCACGAATACCAACTCATGCCTAATGATCAAACGCGCTAATCAATTAAGCTACAGCATCCTCAACAGCACCTTCATTCAAGTAAAATTAAAGAATGTGACTTCAATATTAACTTGTAATGAAAGAAGCAAACAGTCACTTACTTTACTATACACTGGTAATGCAAAAGGTGACGAAATTGTCACATAGTTTGGTGGCTTGAAAAATAACTAGTTCCTTGGTAGCTGTCGATCTCCTGTAAATACCCCTACCATTTGTTTTCTATGTATGAAATAAACGTGCGCAAACTTTAGCTTACATAACGAAATCATACTTATTGTTAATGTTCCATGTTTCCCTGATATTTTTATTTGAATGAAAAAGATCTCAAAATACTCCTAACTTAAATTTAAGAGGCCAGCAGCAAACAGTCACTTACTTTACTATACACTGGTAATGCAAAAGGTGACGAAATTGTCACATAGTTTGAAGGCTTGAAAAATAACTAGTTACTAGTGTCTAATAAATTCCTATTGGCGAAACCAGTTCCCAGATCTACCGGCTGTACATATTTACAGTTGTAGGTATTTTGTGTGTTTCTATAGCTGTACAGGAGGCATACAAAAATCCTATGAATTGAATATATTTTTTTTTGTTGCTTTTTTGTTGTTGCAAATATTTCTCCTTAACAAAACCCAGGCAAGATTATCTTGTATGAAAGTTTAATATAAACTTTAGGTTTATTTTGTGTAAATTTTCTTACTTAGAAAAACTTTACATTCTGTGTTTTTTTTTTTTGTCGTTTTCCTTTTGCTCTTTCTGTTGCAAATGGGAAAATATTTGTAAGTTGTTTAAACTGTTGTAGGAAATTTGTTGTAAATTGCTGATATGTATTGAGTAGACTTTAAATAGTTGAGTGTTTAACGAATAATAAAGACTCTACAAGAGATACAAAATTATTTAAAATCTGTTACCGATATGAAAGTATTTGCAGTGAAATGTAAAGCTTAATTTCTTTTACAAAAGTCTTTAATATGTTGTTCCTTAACCTTGTCTTGGACTCCACAAATAAATAGCACACGTAACGGTATTCATAGGTACAGTTTAGTCATCTCTTCCTTTCTTCCAGAAAAGTTAAACTACCTTCCTGCATTTTACTATTAGCAATAGTTCTCAAGTCTTCTTTGATGTAAATATGCAATGGATAAATTTTCAGTATTCTATAAATTTCCTTGGTAGCTGTTGATCTTCTGTACTGTTTTGTTTTGTACCTTTGTTTTCTATGTATGAAATTTACCTTACGTAACGAAATTATACTTTGTTATTGTTCAACCATGTTCCTCGTTACACTGTAATGCCCTGGTTGATATTTTTATTTGCCTAAAAAAGATCTCAAAATACTCCTTAGTTAGATTTAAGGAGACATTCAGCTGGGTTCTACATTTGCAAAATGAATCTGAAGTGAAATTTTCATTTCTAAATTTTGTGAAAATGATTTGAAAAGTTTTCAGTTTGGGTTATCGCAGAATAAAAGTTTTACTCGTTTTCTAAAACGCCTTGGAATTGTCTATGTGGACTCGAAAACGAGTTTAGTTTCACTTTGTATAGGAATATAGAACCTAGGCGATTATAAACTTTTAGTAGAATAAAGATTTGTTGGCAAATGTTAAGCTTTAGCATTTGTACAATATCAATTTAATCAAAGTAATGGCCATTGTTAGCAATCTTTCTGGCAACATATAGAGTCCTGGTCAAAAGAACTACTCATCTTTTGAGGACAAGAACGAATCAAGCCAATTTCGATTACGCTCTTCTGAACTGAAGCGTATCCCAAAGAGAGAGCGAGAGAGAGAAAGCTGGCTGATGAAAAACTTCTCAACCACTTTATTCCTTGGGTGTACCGATAGACTAGGCGATTGTGTGCCGGACTCTGGTGAAAAACTGTTTTATTTATATACTGGCTGTAGGGTATTATATGGTCGGGCTTGACCGACTATACTTTCTTACATGTTTTTCAATGAATTCTGCTGCTGAACGTTAAAAAATTGCTGCCTAAGTAGCTCCCAATAATAACAACAATTTTCATGAAATAATGCTTTCCATTCTTGGTCTACAAACTTTCTGGCTGATCTGGATTATCTTTGTCTTCCGTGTCAAAATCACAATTTTTTATTTTAAACTTGCCATTATTTAAGACTTGCAGAAAACCTGAAGGTATCCATGGCCTCATAGGCCTTTTGGACAATGTATTCTGTACAGCATGCGCTGAGAAGAACAAAGCTATAGAACATTACTTATCAGCGTTGTCAACTTGGTACGTTTCGCACCATTTTTGGTACTTTTTTTTTATTTTTTTGTGCGAAAAATTCCTTTGGTGAGTTTTTTAATTTTTAACATTTTAAACATGTAAATGAAAATTCTTGTATAGCCTGATGGTTTGAACTGTAGAAGAACAACCAGGTTTACAGTCCCAATTGAGCCCTAACAAATTTTATTGAAAAATTCAAATAGCAGTACTTAAAATAGAGAACAAAAATAATTAAAAAAAAGTACCAAATACATATGTACTGAAATTAGCCCTTTTTTACCAATAAGTACTTCAGTTCCGGATAGCATATTGTGAGTTAAATTTTGTGAGGTTAAATGCTTATTTAATATTTATTAGAACGTTTATTTAAAAAAAGGTTTTTATATTATTACTTTTAATAATTATCGTTGATCTCTTTTAAAAAAAAGTTTTATATACAACTAGCGGACCCCGATGCACTTCGTTGCACCCAACCAAAAAAAGAAATGAAATATTCTAGATTTTTTTTATGAAATGAATGCATTGTATTTAAAAATTATTAATGTTAATCCAAAACATTTGGATATTTTTTCGTTAGGTCGAACCGAAATTTAAACTTTTTTTTTCAAATCTTGAATTTTTTCAGGAAAAAAATCATAACTGGAGAATGGCTAGACCTATTTTGGATTTCAAAATCAACTAACCATCATCACTCCTCCCTGTACCTTCCCTAAAAATTTTATGGCAATCGGTCGAGCCGTTCTCGAGTTATGGAGTGACAATCAAAATGTACACTTCTTTTTATATATATAGATTTATGAAATTAAAGAAATGTAAAATTAATTTCATAAACATTTTCAATAAAAAAGAAATTCTAAACTTGTTGCGTTTTTTTTAAATGGCGCGTTTTCTTTCTCCATTTTGGTGCGTTTTGAAATTTCAAAATTGCCAACGCTGTTACTTTTGTCATTATCCCGTTTTTTTTTGTCCAGTCTGGGTTTTTAGTTTAGATTGAAAATGTCAAGCCTCCGGGATGATCGCACAATGGGACGCAATATCGTCCAAAGCGTATAACTAATGTAAGAATTTACTCCTGTGAAGTTTAAAATACACTTATATTACCTCTCTTATTACTATAGCAATGAATACTTGGTAATAAATGAAAAAATGATTATATTGAAATGTAAATATGTGCGCTTGTTATAAAACATAAGTACGAGTATGTTAGTAAAGAAGAACAAATAATATACAATATGATTGTTTTTTTTTCTAACGTTTTCATAGTTGATAGACATATTGGCTACAATATCAACTAAAAAAAAATCTTCTATAGTATTTTCTTTTGTTGAGTGAACAACAAAATGTGTATAGAAGTATAGAATTATACGAGGGCGGTTCGGAAACTTCTTAGCCTAGAACGGTATAAACAGAAAAAAATTAAGTGTTTTGAAAACTTTCATCTGTTAAAACATGTTAAATTTCTTTTCGATCTGGCAATTAGAAAAATTAGAAATTCGTGGTGTCATTAAATATTTAAATAAAAGAGGTTTATCGGGGCAAGAAATTCATAATGATATGGTGATTAGCTAGATTTACACGATTGAAATTTTCTTCAAATTAACGTTATCGTTCGACATCGTGGGTCAGGGGGTTAATAAATAAATTAAAAAAAAAATAAAAAAATATTTTTTAATATACAAAAATAAATAGTAGTGTACAATAGTACTAGCCAGAGGAAAAATTCTCAATTAGTAAATAAATAAATTTTGAAGAAATTTTGCTGTTTACACGAGTTTGAGGCATTTTGAAGAGCAATTTTGAAGAAAATTTCAATCGTGTAAATCTAGCTTTAGGTGAAAGTGCTGCTTTATATGCAACAGTAAAAAACTGGGTTGCTGAATTTAAACGTGGCGATTCATTGCATTGAGGATGAACCACATAGTGGAAGTCCAAAAACAGCAATACAGAATTTATAGCCAAATTAATGATATAGTATTAAATGATCGGACGAATAAAAGTGCGTGAAATAGCTTATATTGTGGGCATCTCAAATCATTGAGTCCCTTTAATTTTGCAAGAAGAACTAGAGATGAAAAGGCTCTCTGCAAGATTAATGCTGCATTTGTTAACAATCGACCAAAGACGCATAAGAATGAAAATTTTCTCAAGCTTGTTTGGAACGCTTTAAGAAAAATAAAATGGATTTTAAGCGTCGTTTCATAACTGTTGATGAGACTCCAGAGACAAAAGCACAATCCAAGCAATGGACTGAAGCTGGAGGAAGTGCCCCAAAGAAGGCAAAAACTATTCATTCGGCTGGTAAGGTTATGACTTTAAAGCTATTTTATTGATTGGCAATCTGCAAAAGGATAAAACAATAAAATCAGAGTACTATTGCAACATTTTGAATCAATTAAGTGTAAAAATTCGAGAAAAACGTCCTGGCTTGCCACACAAAAAATATTTTCTCATCAAGACAACGCAACAGCTGTAGCTTAATTGGTTAGCGCATTTAATCATTAAGCATGAGTTGGTATTTGCAGCCCGGGTTTGATTCCCAGCCGCTGCCACTCAAAACAACATCAGGTTCTGATAATTATTAGTTTTCTTTTCTATCCATCATAACTAATATTTATCACAGCGCCCTCCTTCGGTGGTATAGCATCCAAACGCCAGCGAAGTAAAATAATTAAATAAAGTCTATAAAATCAAGCTTTAACATTAATGCGCCTACTCACCACCAGAGGCGCTGCAATTCTGCTCTAAAAACAAACATAATGCGCAATTACAGAGTTGTGATATAAAGCTTTCTTCTACTTTCACCACCTTTACTTCTTCAATCTATCACCTTTCCAAAGCAAGTAACGCAATTATATAAAGGCATATTAATTGCCTGAGTGTTACTTCTCTTTATAAAAAAAACAGCGCACAAGAGTGTTTTAACAATGGCTAAAATCAACGAGTTGCTTGAACACCCCCCTTATTCTCTTGATTTAGCTCCCAGTGACTTTTACCTGTTACCAAATCTAAAGCAATTCCTAACTGGCAAGCGTTTTACCTCAAATGAAGATGCAATTACAGTTGTAAACCACTATTTTGAAGGTTTTGAGGAAAACTATTTTAATCAAGGGATATAATTGCTAGATAAGCGTTGGACTAAGTGTATTGAAGTTTCAAGAGATTATATAACTATAACTATTCTCTTTCTGCGCTAACATAAGAAGTTTTCGAACCGCCCTCCTAGAACTGGAGTTACTTTAAAGTAAATATCGACAGTCATAGCTAACAGGGGCCGACCATATCTAATGACGAATGTCAACTAGGTGCATAAAAAAATCTTAAATAAGAAACAAATATCACTAATAGCAGCTTAGAAGATAGAATATCACTAATAACAATAAGGAAAGAAAGTTTTTTTATGCCGGCCACTGCTGTAAATTTCCCTACAAATAGCTTATATTTACTTTTCAGAAGCTCCACACACCTTGGCCTTTTTCGCAAAGTTTAACCTTTTTTATATATTGCATGCAAAATGTATATACGCACAATGTGGCAGAATCGAAATTTATTGTAAATAGGGGAGAGGGGCACCTTAGAACACTTTTTGCTTTCAAGCCACATAAAAATTTATATTTTTGAATTATTGACTTTTTACATAATTTAACTAATATATACGGAAATAAACTTTAGCTTAACTGCCGTATTCATAAAAAGTAAAGTAGGTTTGAAGTGTGCTTTTAGACAAAATTGTCATACAAAATTTTCTTAAAGTACATTTAAGTCTACTTTAATTTTTAATGAATAAGGGCATAAGTCTACAAGTAACTTATTTTTAGTTCGATTTATATTTTTTTTAATGGATGAAGTCATTGTGTTCAAATGTGCCCCCATACTGAGCAGTTTTGAACGGCAATTTTTTCTTGTAGCGCTTATGTCCAAAAATAACATAAACAGTTATATTAAGAAAAACATAAACATTAAGAATTAAAAAAGAAAAAAAAATTCAGATCAAAACTAAGTTTTATATTATTAAGACGGCAAAGGCCTTACGATTTCAGGTGACATTACATTTTCCTTTAAAGCATCATGATCAGCATTGGATTCGTCATTTTCAGAAAATAAGAGAGAATCAACAATGTTTGGTACTTCGGTTGATAAATTAACATGTTCAAAGGTGCCCCTTTTTCTTTGTTCAAACCTGAACTGGCTTGCCATTTCACGGAAATTTATAATAATTATTTTTTTTTTTACATAAATATCAAATAACTTAACTTAATTTTGTTTGAAATGACTTTTAGACTGCAATAAATTTCTTTCACGAAAGAAAACGATCACTGAATACTTCTTACACTCTTACAAAAAAAAAAAAAAATAAAAAAAAATTACAATGGCACTGCGAAAACTTGTTCACCCAACTACATTTGGTCGACGTCTGAAAAAACTAGCAAAAGTTGTTGACGTTGCTAGAAAACAAGGTTGGCATGTGAAAAACTCGGTTAAGGGTCGGAAAAAATGTTAAATTGAGATTTTATCAACATAGTTCAAAGGTGCCCCGGGTATAAACGTGCTTCCCTCTCCCCTATATCTGTCATTTCTAAACTACTGCTACGATCGAGATAAAATTTTACTTGAAAGTAGGAAAAGGGTAATTGTGTTTAACTTTTTCAGATGGACCTTTAAACCCTCCAGGGACAGAGCTGTAGGTTCTAAAAATAGGGCACCTTTGTTTAAACGTATTCTTTTGGTTTTCATCCAATTCCCCAGATCTTTTATATATTCTGAAAGTCCTCGGCTTGGTCTTAAAAAACAATGTTTAGCAATCTTTATCTACTATTTATAGTTTTCGAGTTTTAGGCATTTCTAAATAGAAATTTCAAAATTTTGCTCAATCCAGGTCTGATTTTTGTAAAATATCGGGCAGTATTTTTTAACGATTTTCCTTAAATAATTTTTTTTTATTAAACTATTTCCAAGCTATATCTAATCTAGGAATGATACTAAACTATTTTGAATTGTGGTAAAAATAATCGATTTATGCCTTCATCAATTGCAAGTACTATATTTTTGGACATAGAAAAAATATTGATTTGAATATCAACTCGAAAACACCTTAAATTTCGTTACGATAATTGCAATAGCTACTGAGATACCGAATTATTTCAAAAATAAAACGTTTTTAAACCTGATAGAAATTATTAAGAAATAGGTGGTTGGCAAATTTTGTCTCATCCACCTTATAGTCCAGACCTTGGCCCTTACAACTATTATTTGTTTCGATCGATAGCATAACGCTCCCTCTGGGCTAAGCCTCACTTCAGAACACAATATCCAAAATTGGCGTATTTCATTATTGACCTCATAAGATCAACAGTTCTTTTGGGGCAGCATCCATATGTTGCCAGCAAGATGGGAAAAGATCATAGCTAACAATGGTCAATACTTTATATAAATTTATATTTACATACAAATGTTTCAAAACAAAAAAGCTAAAAATTTAAAAAAAAAATTAAATATAAATTTACTTGTGTTGAAAAATTCATATCTTTGACCACCATTTAGTATAATAACGCCCCACAGTACTCTCCCATAATCACTGCATTTACAACAATAACACATTATGTTACAAACAACAAGTGCAATATTAAGTAACACTACAACTAGAGCGAACAGAATTGGAACGTTTAATGCATTTCGAAAATTGTTTTTAAGTTGACATTTAATAAGTTTTAAACGCTTATTATGTTTACATTTGCTTGCATTTGTTTAAAATAGATTTTATTATTCTGCCTGATGCTCTTCAGTGGGGGTTTTTTTTTAATATTAATACAACTCCAACATTATTAAGTCAAGCTAAAAGAAAAAAGGAGTAAAAGTTAGTAAATATATAGTTGGAGAACAGAGAACAATAGACAAGTAGAACTAGAGTAAAGAGGAGTTTATTTAAAGGGCACTTGGTGAGATGCTAGGAAATAAGGTGGCCAGTTGAAACAATGTTTATTTTAAAGTAGATTAGTAGCATTGGGCATTAATTCTAACAGTCTTGAGGCCCTATGGACATCTGCTAAATATTGTCAGTGGACTTGTAGACAGTAAGTAGTCTAAACAAGCTACTTTAATATAAAACTCTATATATTTAATTGAAACCGTCTGAAAGTCTTATGGAAATCTGCTAAATATTGTCAGCTAACTTATAAATAGTAAGCAGTCTAAATAAGCTGCTTTTGTTTGTTATTTCTTAAGGTATGGTCACACTTAGCAAATATTTACTGAAAAAAGCGTAACCACTTGTTTTAGCACAAATTTGTTTGGCGTTGTTAACTCTTACAAGAGTTTTGCAAGATCAAACAGCATCAAATAAACTAAAACTAAATATTTGTTGTGTTCTGTCCTAAATAAGTTAAATGTTTTTTAATAAATAAACGAGTTCAAATATTGGCAAATATTTGCCAAGTGTGACCGTACCTTTACTCGCACACATCTTCTACATCTGGTCTCTCTAACCTAACCATTTAATGTCCGCTGCCTTTTAATACTACACTTCTTCGTACTATAAAATTTAAACTACAAAATTCATACACTTAAATGAAAAATAAAATGAAGAATAAAAACTCAACTCAAGTAAAACGCAAAATATGTCACAAGAAAAGCTAAACACACATCTTAATGTCAGTTTAGTTTTTCCTAACAACTAGTACAGAGTGCTTTCACCGCTCAACAAGAGTTTGTTATATACTGTACTCTAGTAAATGTAGACCCCTTAAAAAGCACAGGAAAAACAAACAAAAAATGGCGACAAATTTATTCAATTAACCTAATTAGATTGTATTTACAAAGAAGAAGTTATCTAAAATTTAATGAAGGAAAGGATTAGAAAAGGATAGTTTTTTAAATAGAGCTTTCATTTCCAAATGGAATAAGATAAACATCAACCAAATATCGCCGAGATCACGAGCTTCAATTTCAGGCATCAAAAAGTCGGTTGTCATGTGACGATAATGGTCACAATTGACCGAATCGACTCTCCACGGTCTTCGTGTACACTCTCAGTTACGGCTGCTATATTTTTGCGGTCGAATATTATCCAATAATGAATGCTGGGTCTCAAAATGGGTGATGGTGTGGCGAATAGTACGCTCAGTAGGCCGATTATGTTGATCATAAGTTGAGCGAAGTGCACGAAACACATTCCTCACAGAACGTGAATTTTCGTAATAAAGTTGAACGATTTGTAAACGTTGTTCAGGCGTAAGTCTTTTCATTATGAAATGCCAAACAATACTAAACAAAAATAACATGACAGCATGGCACGACTCACACGTGATCTGTCAAAAAAAAAGAAGGCTATTGAAAAAAATTGAATCACTCTTTACCGAATTTTATGACAACGGGCCCATATATTACCGCAGCTACCATATAAAGTTCATTAAACAACACTATCTAGTTGAAATTCGACAGAAATAATCCACATATATATGTATATGGTGAATTTCACATCAAGTGACCCAATGTTAAAAATCGATTTGAATGAAATTTGCACCAAGATCAGTACTATTGGGTAGTAGGCCAGACAAAAATTTTTAGCTCTATCAGTCCAGAAGTGCCGGAGTTAGAGGGGGTCAAAGTTCGAAATTTTGGTCAATTTTGGTCATACAGGGTTTTTATACCCTTCACCATCGTGAGAAGGGTATATATAAGTTTGTCATTCCGTGTGTAATTTCCACAAAAAAATTTTCCGACCCTATAAAGTATATATATTCTGGATCCTTATAGATAGCGAAGTCGATTAAGCCATGTCCGTCTGTCTGTCTGTCTGTCTGTCTGTCTGTTGAAATCAGTTTTTTGAAGTCCCCAGATATACTCGGGATCCAAACCTTCAATAATTCTGTCAGAAGTGCTTTCGAGAAGTTTGCTATTTAAAATCAGGAAAATCGGTTTAGGTTAACCAGAGTTATGAACCTATATGTGAGACCACCTCCATAAAAATTTGATATTTTTCATCCATTTTATTGCAATATTTTGAAAACTATTGCAGATAATACCATGAAATTTTGTATACGTTGTTTGTACTATAAAAGAAGAAAGTGTACGGAAAATAGTAACAATCGGTCCATGATTTCTTATAGCCCCCATACAAATATATATATTCCCGAAATATGGCTTAATGATAAATAAATGCCTATAAAATTGGAATATCAAGACAAAATTCAGCAAAAATAAGTTTTATACAAAAAGAAATCGCAAAACGAAATTTTTTTTAATTCGGTCCATGTTTGACCATAGACCCCATATAAAGTCCACTTCCAAAATTCACTTAAATACGTATAAAAGAGATATAAATAATGTTAAACGGCTAAAATTTGACATAAATATTATTTATAGGCAAATAAATTGCTGTACTAAATTTTATGGTGGTCGGCCCAGAACTGGTCATAGCTCCCATACAAGAACCACATCTGAAAAAGAGATTTTTCCCGATATATATTGTATAAATATCGGTACCGACTCAAAACTTTGCACAGATCATTTTAATATATACAAAAATCATCCCACAAAATTTTGTGAATTTCGGTCTATTTTTAACCGTATGCCCCATATAAAGCCCTCTTCCGAAAATCACTTTAATACTCATAAATCGCTTATAAATAAGGGTACCAATCCAAAATTTTACACGGATCATTTATATACATGCCTAAATCTAACTGCTGGATTTTGAGAATATCGGTCCATATTTGACTATATCCCCCACATAAGGTCCACTCTCGAAATCCACGTTAATACTAATATATATCGTATATATACCGTTATTATGTTGAAATTCGACGTGAAATATCCTCATATGCATGAAAATAACTGTTCCAAAATTTAAGAAGATCGGCCCATAATTTGTCATACCTGCCATATAGAACCATTTCCAAAAAACAAATAAATTCGGGTCAAAAAATATTCTTTTCGGATTTAACCCATATTCGGTCCATATTTTATAATCATGATATATATCGTTGGAAAGGTATTTTTAATACCTTTTATTTAATGTATTATAAATTATCAGACACCCAGTAGTTCCCGAGATATAGGCCTATGTATTTTCAACTTTAAGGGCCCGCCCCCTCGAAAATAGGCGTGACCGGCAACAAATTTTTTTTTGCTGGTATCTCCTCTAAAAGCCCTATTTGCTTTTTTTTTTTTTTTTTTTTTTTTTTTTTTGAGCAAAATCACTAAAACCGAATTGTACCCCTTTTTTATACTCTGTTTGTTAAATTAAACTCAAGATTATTATGAACATCAGACAGACTCTGTAAATTATGGTAAGAATTGGTAATTAAATCAATTAAAAATGGTAAAAATTAGACAACATTTCAAAATATTTAACATAAATTATGTTGGTCGTAAAATTGTCTTTCAAACAATATATCAAATACTAATAAAATTTGCACTAAGACTGAATAGAAAACACAGAATTAGGATATTCTAGTCTAGTGTAGTTTCTGTATTTCTTATTACGCTTAGGTGAAGGGTATTTAAGATTCGGCACAGCCGAATATAGCACTCTTACTTGTTTTTTTTTTAATGAGTGTAACTTTTCACCTATTGGTCCTAGCAAAAATTGTCCAAAGGACTTTAGATAGCTATGTCTTCAGTCATTTCAAAAATATTTTTTTTTAATTTTTAAAAAAAAATTTAATATTTTTTTAAAAAAAATTTTTTATTAATTTTTGTTTCAATTTGGGCCCTTTTTTGCTGAAACAAATTTAAAAAAATTAGGAATTACAATTCCTTTAATCTGTTAATACAACGTTTTGCTACATAATCAACAGTTTCGCAGTTATAAATAAATGTATGAAGAAAAAAAACTATTTTTTGCCTAAAAAATTTAATTTTTTTTATTTTTACTTCATAAAAAATCCAAAACGGTAAAAAAAAGTGTCAAGTCCTATTACTTTTACGTAGAGTCACATAACCTTTAAACCAAATGAGACATAAATCATGAAAATCGATGAACGCGTTTCGCTTTTATTCACAATTAAGTAAAGGTATGAATTTAAAAAATTGGCTTAAGTCGGTTTTAGTGACTTTTTTCAAATCATTATAAAAATTTTATCACTAATAGAATTTTAAATTCTAATTAAAATAAAAAAAAAATTGGGGCAGTCACGCCTATTTTCGAGGGGGCGGGGATCCAAAGTTTGTAATATATTTAGCTATATCTTGAAAACTACATTTTTTATTAGACGATATATATATATATATAAAATAATATTTATTTTTAAGACCTTTCCAACGATATGTAATATGACCTATTTAAATGGACCACCTACACTTCTGCACTAAAAACAAAAATAATGCGCAATTGCCTGAGTGTTACACGATCTTTACAGGTAGTAAAACTCTTTTTCCCTCAAATATTTCAACAATGGCAACATACCTTTAAGTTTCTGTAAAATCGCTTCTTTCATAAACTGGCTGATATGAAAACTCTACAAATATCTAAAAATTCCTGACCTTTCTGCCTACAAATTATTCAATCGTTATTTTGTTTATACTTCAGCCCATTCGTTGCCACAATAATCCCATATTTAGAAAAGATAAGCCCTTACATACAAATAATATAAATTAAACCAAATTTGACTATCTTCCAATAATTGAAAAAAAGTTTTTCTATTTACCCTACGATAAGATAATAAAAATGAATATGAAAATGAGTTTAAGCAAATAACAGATAAATCCAGAACAATTGACCAATATTTTAATTGTTTTCAAAACCATCTAAATTAGTCGATATTCTAACTCAAAACAGTTTAAAAGTATTAAAATAAATCTCTTGCAACTTCCCAATGAAATATATACTAACTTGCTTAATAGTCAGTGTAGTCATTTCCTGCACAAAATCATACAATTACCCGAATGCAGTAAACAATGATTTGGAAACATTAACGCGTGACTATTTGCCAGAACAATTTACCAAAACAAATTTCACATTGCAAGATGCCAAAAGACTTTTGTATAAAAAATGCAAAAAGGCAGCTTTGTTTTCCAAAAATCCACCCCAAACCTTTGAGAATATTGAAATGGCGGCGCACAAAGTGCTAGAGTGTGCTAATGGCATTGCCAATATAACAGTAATGTTGGCCGAAATAGAAGCTGCACATCCGGTCGGTGATTTGGATGTTGTCTTTCACAAATACTGCAATAAACTGCCGCAAGCCGAAGACTGTTTAATGGAGTTCAATGCACAAATAGTACCCTGCCTGTCTCCCGCCGAACGTGCCCAAAATGTCATTATGATGCGTATCATCACCTCGCTGTTGGGTTTCATTTGCCATAAGAATGGCGATCAAATCGCCTTCTTTATAGCTGAGGAAGGCCCCGAGTGCCTGGAAGCTAATAAAAAGAACATATCGAATTGCATGAATACCACATTTTCAGCGTATCTGCCAGAGGGTGGCCAAGTGCCGGCCAATGATGCTGACTGGCCAGAGTTGGTGTTGGGGCCAAAACAATGCATTGATTTGCATGACTTTGAGGAGTGTGTTCTCAGCTACTTGGAGAAATGCAATGAAATTACCCCAGCCAATATTATCGAATCACTGTTCAGACATGTCGCGAATGAAACTAAGTGCCAAGAGGAAATCGATAAAGTGATTAGTTTTCAGCCCAGCCAACAACAGCAGCGCAATAAGGGTGTTAATCGTACACTGTGTGTCACCTTCTATTTGGTCACATACATGATGGGCTTAAGTGTGTTCTTAAAGTATTATTTTTGAGTTTTATGAACGAACAGGAATAAATTTATTACAAGAAATCAAATAATGAATAAAGAATATTATTAATATATTTTAAGCCTTGACCTTTTTCCAAAGACACAAAAACTTAAAAATGAAAACCATTGTAGAGTCTCATTTTATAAAACGAATGCCAAACAATAAAAAGTCTTTATGCATAATATTCCAGTTTCAAACCGTTTCCTAAATATTCTAGGAAAATACTCTATATTAAACCAGTTTCTATAGAAAATCTTCGGCAGTATTATTGCATTTTCTTTAGAAAATATTCTGTATAAGAGTATTTTATTTCTAAAATCTTCTGTATAACAGTATTTCTCTTTAACAATGTTTTCTTTAGGAAATCTTCTGTATAACATTTATTATATACAAAATCTTCTGTATAACAGTATTTTCTACAGAAAATTATTTGTATAAAGGCAGTATTAGTCTCTACTTTCTGTTCCGTTCCGAATCAGCTGACTTGATTCTGTTAAATAGAAAATGTGTAGAAGTCGTTAGTTGTTTTGTTACTTTCCGTGCCGTTGCGGACATCTGTACAACAAAAAAAATTTTGGTTTATTACAAAAATTTTCAATTTCTTTGAATTTAATTAAGTTTTTGTATAAAAGTTATAAAAATATAAAAAATAAACGATGGATGACGAAAAACTCATTACTTTAGTCGATTGATTTGTATTTTTTTAATATATTTTCGCGGTGTGTTGTCTGTTTACCTAAAACAGCTGATACGTTTATACGGAAAACTAACTACAAAAATTTAACAACAGAACGACACGGAACAGAACAGCAACAGAAAGTAAAGACTAATGAAGCCTTAATAGTATTTTCATGGCTGTTGTCTTTACTAAATTCAAGTTTTAACATATGTAGGTACTTTTACAATTTTAAGTATACAGTTTCACATATTCTTTATAGTTTTATTTAAAATTTGGTTTATTTTAACATTTACTAATCGGTATACACTTGCCATTGGCATCACGTGCATAGCCCTCATTACAATAGCAACCATCTGGGCATCTGATATGACGTATTAAACAAGGTTGATTCAAAGTAGCGCATTCAGTTTGACAGCTATTACCGCAAGATGTATAAAACTCATTTTTGGGACAAGTGTTGCTAGCAGCTGTAAACAAAGCAAAGGGGATTTACAAAAGTATATCTTAAAACGTGACAAAATTTAAATGGAATTTAAAAATGAGCAAACAAACTAACCTTCTCCCATTTGCATGATCGAAATGGCCGAAACAATGACCAGCATTAGACAAAAGCTTACAGAGCGTGTTTTAAACATTTTGTTTTTTTTTTTATTTATTAATATATTGTTTTTTAATATTTAATTGATCAAACTAATATGTTGTACTATTTGTTTGAAATTTGTAGAAGCGACTGATTCAGGTTTCAGTTTAGTTCGTTTATTTATGGGAATTTTTATGTGGTGAAGTCTAGTGTTTAGTGTGAATTTTTTGTAAGAAAATGTAAACAAAACAGATACGGATTAAATGGAATCTAGAATATTTTAAAACTTAATTATAATTACATTATTTCAAAGTATACTTTCTTACAAATCAAATCTACTTGGGTAATAAATACTTTATTGATTACACTAAGGATTATTATGTACCTGGAAGAGTAGTATACTTAGTAAACTTCAACTCAGAGACTTGCAAACCTTTCGCCATAAGATTGTTCGGGAATATGATAAAGAAGCGAAGAAACTAACCTACCATAAATACCTTCTTAGCTACCATTAAGACAATATTTTACCCTGATGAAGCAAAAACTTCTGCGGCATACAATCAACGCCATCTGGCTTCTAATATAATAAAATTTGTTTTTGTCTCTCCATTTTTGTTACTAACCTCCTTATTCATAAACGATTATTAAATTTAACAAACGTTTATTAAGGCAAATTTTATATGGAAATCTGTCTTAATAAACGTTTGTTAAATTTAATAATCGTTTTTGAATAAGGGGGTAAAAGTTTACAGTATAATTAATTTTCTTTTTCAATCAGCTGTTTTTATTATGAAAATTAAATCCAACAATATGTCAAAAAGTAGTAGTGTAAACGCCAAAAATTGTCTTTAAGATTTTAATTGAAATCTCCAAATTTTGCGTAGGTGTAAATGTAGTAATATTAGTTTTCCACTTTTTAATAATCTGGCAACCTTTTATATATTTACTAATAATAAAACACTCTGTTAATTAACAACATGCTGTTGGGTTTATGACTTCACTAAATCAGAACACAAGGTGATACAAACATTTTATTTAGATAATTATTAAACACCTTGTTGCTATTTACTCTTATGATTATTTATTGTCTTTACTAAATTCCACTTTAGAAAAACCGATTGATTCACATATATATATAATTTGTTGCATTTATTTTATATCGTAAGACTTTAGGGCACTGCTACACGTTCAATAAATATCGTGATATTTGGATCGCGATTCATTTTAAAGTATTGATGGATCACGAGCGTATGCTACATGTTTAATATTTATCGTGTCAGTATTTATGTTATTTTTGTGCTGTGCGGGTCGTTGATCAATATTGCGAGAAAACCAAAAGAAAGCCTGTTTAGCTATTTTGCTTGCTTTTTCATGGAAGAAAAAAGTGGAAAGGAAAATTTGGAGCAAAAAGTGGTTGCTGGATCGGAAAAAATATACGCACTTAAGTTTAATGGACACTGACAATATAAATACAATTTTTATAAAATTTATCCATATTTAATTTAATGTGAAAATTACTGTTAAATTTACGTAACCCTGATGAAGTCAACAAATAATTGACGAAACGTTGGAAAACATGTAAAGAAAAGTCTTTTATTTACATTAAATAATATAGGCCCAATTAGCTGACTAGATATAATTCAAACATAAAATTTTTATTAGAATTGGCCAAATAACACATTAGTATATACAATTATTATTATTTGTCACATTTTACTGACTGAAAGTATCGTGTAGTATCGTTCAATATTTACCACGAGATCCACGATCCGTGATCTGGATTTCATATTTTAGGCCATTCTGCGATATGGATCGCGATATTTCTAGTAGCAGTGCCCTTAGAGATTCATTATTATGAACTCTGACTAATCGGTATAAATTTACTATTAGCATTACGTGATAACCCTTGTTTCAGTAGCAACCTTCTGGACATCTTATATGTTTTGTGTAACAGTGTTGATTCAAAGCAGGGTATTCAGTTTGACAGTTAGCACCGCAATCAGTAAAGAATTAATTTTCGGGGCAAGTGCGCATGGCAGCTGAAAACATTAAAGGGGATTTTTTTGTTAAATAAATTTTTATGGATATTACAAGAAAATAAAGTATATTTTGGGAATAAATTAAGGGATTTTAAGTAAAATAAAATGATTTAATAAACTTAATTACTGTTTCAAAAAGTCTTTAAATTTTTAAATGGGTTTTTTAAACAGTTAAAGTAAACAAGCCATCTTTTTAAACAGATTTTGCAGCTCAGATTTGACGATTTATCGTTCTTTTGACGTCTTTTAATAATTAATAACAAAAGTTGTGTTGAACTAAAATTTAAAAAAAATTATATACGTACATATATTATATTAAAGAGACTATATAAACTTGAATTTTTATGTTTTCATTTTATATTTCCTTCTTCCGATTTTTAAAATAAATGACGATTTTTTCCGAAATTTATCTGGCAGTCCTGATGACAACAGTTTTATCAAACAATAAATTCTATCTAATTTGATTTAAATCTACGTTGCCAAAACCCTATGCGTTTCATTTGTAAAAGTACTTGGGCTGTGTGTTTTATACACTCATACAGCTGCGGTAAAAAATAACACTGAAGGTAGGACTGTACATATAAATTTTACTTCGTTTTAGTTCCCTAGTTATTTCCGTAACACATAATTGATATGTCAAACATTTATTCAATATTTTATTAGAATTTCAAGTGAAGTATTAAAATTTGGTCTGTACAAAAATAGCACTATTCATTAACCCTTTGATGTCAGAATTAAAGTGGGCGTATTTAAAATTATTTTGAATACATGAACTGAATTGAATATGAACTGGTAACAATTTAAAGCCGATATCACTTCTGGTTTTACAGTTATAAAATGTTGCAACATTGCGCCATGGCAACATTGCGCCATGGTAGTACTTTTTAAAACACAAACGAATATTGATATTTTATGTTATTTTTATTAATTTTTTATACATTTCATGAGTGATATGAAACAAAACAATTTTTTTGTGGGTTACAACATAAGTGTACCTTACATTTGGAACATTTTGATTTTGGAATACCGGTATGACCTAGTCTACACCTTCCTTTTCCTGCCCATTCAACCCAATGACCGGTTTGATCAAGACGCATGGATTTTGTAGGTGGATGGACGACCTCTTTTGCGTTGATTTACTGGCGTATTATCAGACATAACACCTGAAGTTTTGCGAAAGGGTATGGATATTGTGTTGGAAGGAGCACAAATTTGCGAAGCAGAAAATGGCCACCACTTGCGAGATATTATTTTTCATAACTAAACTAAAAATATTTCCCATTTATATGAATGAATAGGAATATTACAAGCGAAATACATGTATTGAAAAGAAAATTAAGGGATTTTAATAAAATAATGATTTAAAATACCATTATTGATTGTTTCTTAAACATTTTTAAAAAGCTTGAAGTACATCCAAACCGATTAGTCCGCAACATAATAAATAATAGTGGCTGCATTCCAATAAGAAGAAGGGATACAGCGGATCTGAGCCGAAGACAAGAAGGAAAAACGCCAACTTAAACAAAACAATTTTTGTCCGGCACTGGCTGGATTAATAATTGAATTTTTTTTTAAATATAAGATTTGAAAACTTATTGTTAGTTAATTTTTAATGAAGATACTTAAATAAATAAATAAATGAAGAAACAAAAATTAAGTATTTAAATTGGAGCTTGGAAATTTTTTTTAAAACTGTAAAAGTGTTAAACTGCCTTACCATCTTTTCAAATTTTACAGCTCAATTAGACCAAGAGAGAATTGCTTACAATCATGACAACAGCTTTAACTCTTTTCAGCTAAAACTCCAGCGAACAGTTTACAACGGCAATGCGAGCGAGTAACAACATTTAAGCGGATACAAGCGGATCTAAACGTGTTAGTAAACAAAAAATAAAGTAAAGCAAAAAAAAAATTGCCAAAAAAAAAATAAATGAAAAAATTATACTAGAAAAAATGTTTTCGTTTAAAGAAAATAATGATAAAGGAAAACCAAAGAAAATTTTCGGTGTAAAAAAAATATGAAAGTTTAAAATGGAAAATCTCAACAAAAGAAAATCAAAAATTTTAAAGCAAATTCAGCTTAAATTATAATAAAGTAAATACTAAAATAAAGAATCAAAGTAAATAAATTTAAAGAAATAAAGAAATAATTTCTTAACGAAATATTTGCAAATAATAATAATAATAAAAAAGAAAAGTTTAGTGTGTGAAAAATTCTAGTGTTAATTTGACAAATTTACCAAGAGTGTTTTTTATAATTCAAAAGAAAATTTCACTTTTGTCTGTGTGGAAACAAAATGGTATGAATAACAAATTAAACCATTGTATAAGAAAATATTTAATTTTATGTTTGTTTTTCTGTCTTATTTGCAATATAAAAAAATTGTATAAAAAAAAATGTTTTCAACATTAATTAAAAGAAAATTTTTGCAATGTACATAGCTAAAACAAGCAAAATGTATGTTAGTGTATGTGTGTGTTTAAACCTCATTTCATGTTTGATCTTTTTTTTCTGTCTTTATCTTATTGTTGCTGTATTTTGTTGTTTTCATTACATTCCTTAACGTTAGCAGCAGCATAAAAGTTGTTTGACTTGTTTGCATGTTGTTTTTGTTAGTGACTGCGCTGTTAAAAATAAATGTTTTGTTCAGTATAGTTAAAGAGAACCCAATACTCGTACAAGAGATTGTTTGTCTAACTGGCTAAAGAGTGTTGTCAATGGAATTGTATGAAAAGAAAAAGCATCTCTTCCACAATTTCGACAATTTTCTTGGTGTACAAATTATTATGATTCAAGAAGATTCAGAGTCCTGTACAACTTAACAAATAATTAATTAATTGGCATCGCACCTTAGCCCACTTTAAATACAGGTCATTGTTTGTTTATCCAATATTTTTTGCAAAGTTTTTAAATTAATTAATTTATAATTTAAAATTTTAAATTGGGCACTTGGTGAAACTTAAATAAAAACACGACCGAATGGTTTAGATTCAAAATTGCAAGTGTTTATTTATCCTTTATGTACAAAAAAGCCTACTTTTTCTTAGGGCTATTTTTCAGCAAACCCGTTACACTTAACATTGTAAGCTGTAAGGGTTTACAACTTATATTAGTTCTTAATATTATTAGGGTCGTAAGTATTATAAAATTCATTTATTATTATTATTATTAGTATTATTAAATATATGATCAATACGACCCAACATTATTCTTATAACTTTCTAATGTTGTAAGCAATGTAACCTTATCCATAGATGACGTCTTCATGAAAATTGGATTGTCATCCAACAGGCGGAAAGGTTTGACACTTTATATGTTGACATATCAGTAGTAGAAACGTTGCCAATTGTTTTATATTGAATTCAATTTCACTATAAAATTTAATATGATAATATGGATATTAAAAGCTACATCTCGTCCTTCTGAGACCGTTGATAGCAATTGGTTGATAAAATTGCCGCATCTCAGCTTTTGTAAACCCAAGAGCAGTTGCTGAAAAGTCCTTGCATGCAGTACTATATGCTGCGCAATGTAGGTGTGATTGAGCCTTTTTTCCGAAATTTCTGCTGGGATTGCGGTTACAATGAATGGATTACGCTATTGAGAAATATTAAGATATTCTAAGTTTGAGATATTTGCAGTCAAAAACTCGTAATAAATATGTTACCAAGACGGTAAAACATGGCGGCGGCTCAGTAATGGTCTAGTGTTCGATGGCGGCTTCAGGGATCGTAAATCTTACATTTGTAGAATCTTCAAATTAAAAGTAAGAATATTTCGACATTTTAAAAAACAATGTAGCCCTTAGTGCAGAGAAATTAGAACTAGCACAGAACTGGATTTTCCAACACGACAATGATCCTAATTATACCTGGGAGTTTTTGCTCAATATTGTTCAAAAACATTAAATCAACCTCCGCAGTTTCCAGAACTCAATCAAATTAAGCATCTATCGGAACAAAAAAATAAGGCAAAGAAATATTTCTGGCAATTGCAATGTTTTCCAAGTTAGTACAATTAATGGTTTGCTAGGTATGTGGGAAAAGGTTAATGAGTGCCTCAAGACACTCTTTGGCTTTTATTGATTAAAATTTAGTCATTTCTAAGAAGGTATATTTCGTTGATTTTTATTGCAAATACTTTACATTAGTTGCAAATAAATAGAAAAAATAAATTATTTGTGATTATGATAATCAAAAAAAAAAAAAAAAAAACAATTTTTATTGTTTGAGCTGCATAAGTGAATTTTGCATTTCAAATAAAAGCATTGCGTCTGAGAACATTTTTTACTATTTTCCTTATTTAGCCAGAGAAGGTTGTGATTAATGCTATCATCGCGAATATCCGCAACTAGTTGAATAGTTTTGCTGCTTATTTTTAAATGATTCGGTTGTGGTGAATTTACTAAGGATATGCAACTAGCACAGCAGTAATGGCTTCCCGAAATTCTGGTAACTCAAGCGCTTTAAAAAAAAGTGTAGCAAAATACATATACAGAATTGAGCTTTCAAAAGCTTTTAAAATTTTTTGAAAATATTTTAGTATGTTTATTACCAGCTGTAAGCTTTTGGAATAAAAAAATCAGTTCTATTTATCACCATTATCACTTTTGTGATGAGTGCCTTGAGGCATGGTTAAGCATTAGAGGGTTAAATTTGTACTTGTAGTATATATGTATGTACATATAATAAAAAAAGTTTAAACAATATTATATGCAAGGTGAATTTAAATACTAGGTGGCAGCGTAGCGCCAGCTGATTATTCATGGTGAATTTGAAAATGTCAAAAAGTTATATAAAAAAAAACTTTTTGACAGTGACGAAAGTTTTTCATATAGAAAAATGCCTGTTGTTCTTGCCTTGTTGTAATTGTTGTAGCAATGCTGTCACCTGGTATTTAATTTCACCATGATTATATGCTTACTTTATACTGGCGCTCACAGTAAGATAACTTGTTCTACTACCCAGCATAGGGTTAGAACATAATATCATCTCATAAGGAGACACCCAACCAGGGACTTGATAATCAATCTATAAACGTCAGTATATATTTCAAATCTTATTTTTAAAATTCAATTCACATAATAAACTTTATTGAACTTAAGGAAAATACCGCAGAATTGTCAACACTGTTCTAAAAAAAACATGCTCAGCTCAAGTTGTATTTTTTTATATGTTCTCCTTTTAGCCTCCTTTTTCTGAAACTTCTGCTTCTTGTTATTCCTCTTACACACATACATAAACACACTCTTATAGCCCGAGTAAAGTATTTGAAGTCGGTGTGTGTATGACCGAGCAGGCCATGCTGTTAATAAAGAAAGAAAAACAACAAAAACAAAAATATATTTCTTGTTTTTAATATTTTTTGTAAAATTTTGAGTTTTTTTTTTTTTTTTTTTTGTTTTTAATTTACCAAACATGTGCATTCACCTGTAATTATAAATGTTAGTTTTTGGTAATATATTTTGTGGTAGTTGTTGTTGTTAACCAGGGTAAAAATAAAATTTATTTTTATTTTTAATTTGTTTTTACTTTTTTTACAGCAAAAACAAATCAACAACAACACCACCTCACTTATGTTATACATGTTTCTTCAATTAAATGTTATTTGTTGATGTTTTTTTTAAGTTGGTTTTTTATTTTTGGTTTTGAATTTGTTGGTTTTTTCTTTGCGTGTTTTCTTAGAAAAACAAGTTTTCTTAAGTCTTTTGTTTTGTTCAAATTTTTTGTTAATAGAAAAGTTTTATTTTGTTTTTTCTAATAGAAACAACATTAAAATTATTTTTTTTTTATAATGAAATGAAAAATTGCGTGTAACAAATTCATAGTAATTATTGAAACATAACATTTGCTGTATGCAAGAAAAAATACTACATTTTGCTAATGTTGTTTTAATAACATTTCAGACAAAATACTCTTACAAATTGTTTTACAAATGGTAAATGGTTTAGCAAATATGGCTTTTTTTAGAGAATTTAAATAAATGCTAAAATCTTTGAGAGATTTGTATATAATTAAACGTATTGTAGGAAGTAATTACTGTTATTAACACTCCAAAACAAAATCATAATTTAATTCAAAAACATTGACACACACACAATAGCCAAGATTTAAATTTTATTATTCAAACATAAAATGTCTAAGATGTTTATTAAATCAAGTGTGTGAAATAGTGTTTAAATAATCCTCAATTAAATGGCCGCTTGTCTAAGATTAAAGTTTTATTTTTGTTAAATCAAAACGTAAAACCAGTAATTATAAAACAATTAACGCTGTTTAGATTTAATAAACTTTTAGTGTTGGTTGTTTTTTAAACTTAAAAGTCTTAGCTATCTTTTTAACAAATGCCAGCTGGTTTTATGAAACAAAAATTTTAAAATTCAAATCAAGTAAAGGGTGTCCCAACTAGAACGCAATTTTTAAATTTGGCGCCATTCGAAATGTCATTGTTTGACATTTGAACAATTGTTATTGTTTGCTAGTAGAAGGTACGAGGTAAAAATGAAGCGCTACACGAACGAACAGCGCATTCTCATTGTGAAATGGTTTTACCAAAATGGTGAAAGTTTTGCGGCTACAGTTCGCAAATTGCGATCAATTTGGGGTCACAATAATGCTCCAAAAGAGTCAACTGTAAAGAGATTAATGGATAAATTTGCCGAAACTGGGTCTGTTTGTGGTGTAAAGACAACAACGCGCCTTCGACCAGGTCGATCGACCGAAAATGTCGCAGCTGTACGTGATGATGTCGTTCAAAATCCATCCACCTCAATTCGACACCGAGCTCAGCAAATTGGTGTCTCCAAATCCACTATGCAGCGAATTTTGACGAAAGATTTGCATCTTCATGCAAACAAAGTTCAATTGACTCAGGAACTGAAGCCAGCTGACCATGGGCAGCGAAGGGAGTTCGTTAATTGGGTATTGGAGAGACAACATGAAAATGCTGATTTTGCCGATAAAATCATCTTCAGTGACGAGGCCCATTTCCATCTTGATGGCTTCGTCAATAGGCAGAATTGTCGCATTTGGGGTGAGGAAAATCCTCGAGTGATTCACGAGAAGCAAATGCATCCTCAACGTGTCACTGTGTGGTGTGGTTTTTGGGCTGGAAGAATCATTGGACCTTTTTTTTATGAAAATTAGGCAGGTCAAACGCAAACAGTCAATGCTGTTCGGTATCGTGAAATGATAACCAGTTTTTTCTTGCCTAGAATTGAAGAAATGAATGTGGAGGGCATGTGGTTTCAACAAGACAGCCAGAAAAACAATATGTGTGTGAAGTTAAATTCGAATTTGAGTAGCAAAGACAAAAACCATATTTGCCAACATTGATAATGTTACAGTCAACAGACCACTGTTAAGCACTTAACAGTCAAATTTACTTGCATTTTGAAAAATGTAGCTTTTAGGATGAAATTCTCTAGACGAATTTGGACAAATATCGAGTTACACACGTATCCCACTATATAGAAAGGGTAGTCCAAAGGGTCCTAAATGAGACTACATTAGCCGAATTTCTGAAATAATTTTGGAATTTGAATAAATCGAATTTGAAAAAAATGTATTTTTGGAAAAATTAACTTTTAGGATGAAATTCTCTAGAAGAATTTGGACAAATATCGAGTTACACACGTATCCCACTATATAGAAAGGGTAGTCCAAAGGGTCCTAAATGAGACTACATTAGCCGAATTTCTGAAATAATTTTGGAATTTGAATAAATCGAATTTGAAAAAAATGTATTTTTGGAAAAATGAACTTTTAGGATGAAATTCTCTAGAAGAATTTGGACAAATATCGAGTTACACACGTATCCCACTATATAGAAAGGGTAGTCCAAAGGGTCCTAAATGAGACTACATTAGCCGAATTTCTGAAATAATTTTGGAATTTGAATAAATCGAATTTGAAAAAAATGTATTTTTGGAAAAATGAACTTTTAGGATGAAATTCTCTAGAAGAATTTGGACAAATATCGAGTTACACACGTATCCCACTATATAGAAAGGGTAGTCCAAAGGGTCCTAAATGAGACTACATTAGCCGAATTTCTGAAATAATTTTGGAATTTGAATAAATCGAATTTGAAAAAAATGTATTTTTGGAAAAATGAACTTTTAGGATGAAATTCTCTAGAAGAATTTGGACAAATATCGAGTTACACACGTATCCCACTATATAGAAAGGGTAGTCCAAAGGGTCCTAAATGAGACTACATTAGCCGAATTTCTGAAATAATTTTGGAATTTGAATAAATCGAATTTGAAAAAAATGTATTTTTGGAAAAATGAACTTTTAGGATGAAATTCTCTAGAAGAATTTGGACAAATATCGAGTTACACACGTAGCCCACTATATAGAAAGGGTAGTCCAAAGGGTCCTAAATGAGACTACATTAGCCGAATTTCTGAAATAATTTTGGAATTTGAATAAATCGAATTTGAAAAAAATGTATTTTTGGAAAAATGAACTTTTAGGATGAAATTCTCTAGAAGAATTTGGACAAATATCGAGTTACACACGTATCCCACTATATAGAAAGGGTAGTCCAAAGGGTCCTAAATGAGACTACATTAGCCGAATTTCTGAAATAACTTTGGAATTTGAATAAATCGAATTTGAAAAAAATGTATTTTTGGAAAAATGAACTTTTAGGATGAAATTCTCTAGAAGAATTTGGACAAATATCGAGTTACACACGTATCCCACTATATAGAAAGGGTAGTCCAAAGGGTCCTAAATGAGACTACATTAGCCGAATTTCTGAAATAATTTTGGAATTTGAATAAATCGAATTTGAAAAAAATGTATTTTTGGAAAAATGAACTTTTAGGATGAAATTCTCTAGAAGAATTTGGACAAATATCGAGTTACACACGTATCCCACTATATAGAAAGGGTAGTCCAAAGGGTCCTAAATGAGACTACATTAGCCGAATTTCTGAAATAATTTTGGAATTTGAATAAATCGAATTTGAAAAAAATGTATTTTTGGAAAAATGAACTTTTAGGATGAAATTCTCTAGAAGAATTTGGACAAATATCGAGTTACACACGTATCCCACTATATAGAAAGGGTAGTCCAAAGGGTCCTAAATGAGACTACATTAGCCGAATTTCTGAAATAACTTTGGAATTTGAATAAATCGAATTTGAAAAAAATGTATTTTTGGAAAAATGAACTTTTAGGATGAAATTCTCTAGAAGAATTTGGACAAATATCGAGTTACACACGTATCCCACTATATAGAAAGGGTAGTCCAAAGGGTCCTAAATGAGACTACATTAGCCGAATTTCTGAAATAATTTTGGAATTTGAATAAATCGAATTTGAAAAAAATGTATTTTTGGAAAAATGAACTTTTAGGATGAAATTCTCTAGAAGAATTTGGACAAATATCGAGTTACACACGTATCCCACTATATAGAAAGGGTAGTCCAAAGGGTCCTAAATGAGACTACATTAGCCGAATTTCTGAAATAATTTTGGAATTTGAATAAATCGAATTTGAAAAAAATGTATTTTTGGAAAAATGAACTTTTAGGATGAAATTCTCTAGAAGAATTTGGACAAATATCGAGTTACACACGTAGCCCACTATATAGAAAGGGTAGTCCAAAGGGTCCTAAATGAGACTACATTAGCCGAATTTCTGAAATAATTTTGGAATTTGAATAAATCGAATTTGAAAAAAATGTATTTTTGGAAAAATGAACTTTTAGGATGAAATTCTCTAGAAGAATTTGGACAAATATCGAGTTACACACGTATCCCACTATATAGAAAGGGTAGTCCAAAGGGTCCTAAATGAGACTACATTAGCCGAATTTCTGAAATAACTTTGGAATTTGAATAAATCGAATTTGAAAAAAATGTATTTTTGGAAAAATGAACTTTTAGGATGAAATTCTCTAGAAGAATTTGGACAAATATCGAGTTACACACGTATCCCACTATATAGAAAGGGTAGTCCAAAGGGTCCTAAATGAGACTACATTAGCCGAATTTCTGAAATAATTTTGGAATTTGAATAAATCGAATTTGAAAAAAATGTATTTTTGGAAAAATGAACTTTTAGGATGAAATTCTCTAGAAGAATTTGGACAAATATCGAGTTACACACGTATCCCACTATATAGAAAGGGTAGTCCAAAGGGTCCTAAATGAGACTACATTAGCCGAATTTCTGAAATAATTTTGGAATTTGAATAAATCGAATTTGAAAAAAATGTATTTTTGGAAAAATGAACTTTTAGGATGAAATTCTCTAGAAGAATTTGGACAAATATCGAGTTACACACGTATCCCACTATATAGAAAGGGTAGTCCAAAGGGTCCTAAATGAGACTACATTAGCCGAATTTCTGAAATAACTTTGGAATTTGAATAAATCGAATTTGAAAAAAATGTATTTTTGGAAAAATGAACTTTTAGGATGAAATTCTCTAGAAGAATTTGGACAAATATCGAGTTACACACGTATCCCACTATATAGAAAGGGTAGTCCAAAGGGTCCTAAATGAGACTACATTAGCCGAATTTCTGAAATAATTTTGGAATTTGAATAAATCGAATTTGAAAAAAATGTATTTTTGGAAAAATGAACTTTTAGGATGAAATTCTCTAGAAGAATTTGGACAAATATCGAGTTACACACGTATCCCACTATATAGAAAGGGTAGTCCAAAGGGTCCTAAATGAGACTACATTAGCCGAATTTCTGAAATAAATTTGGAATTTGAATAAATCGAATTTGAAAAAAATGTATTTTTGGAAAAATGAACTTTTAGGATGAAATTCTCTAGAAGAATTTGGACAAATATCGAGTTACACACGTATCCCACTATATAGAAAGGGTAGTCCAAAGGGTCCTAAATGAGACTACATTAGCCGAATTTCTGAAATAATTTTGGAATTTGAATAAATCGAATTTGAAAAAAATGTATTTTTGGAAAAATGAACTTTTAGGATGAAATTCTCTAGAAGAATTTGGACAAATATCGAGTTACACACGTATCCCACTATATAGAAAGGGTAGTCCAAAGGGTCCTAAATGAGACTACATTAGCCGAATTTCTGAAATAATTTTGGAATTTGAATAAATCGAATTTGAAAAAAATGTATTTTTGGAAAAATGAACTTTTAGGATGAAATTCTCTAGAAGAATTTGGACAAATATCGAGTTACACACGTATCCCACTATATAGAAAGGGTAGTCCAAAGGGTCCTAAATGAGACTACATTAGCCGAATTTCTGAAATAATTTTGGAATTTGAATAAATCGAATTTGAAAAAAATGTATTTTTGGAAAAATGAACTTTTAGGATGAAATTCTCTAGAAGAATTTGGACAAATATCGAGTTACACACGTATCCCACTATATAGAAAGGGTAGTCCAAAGGGTCCTAAATGAGACTACATTAGCCGAATTTCTGAAATAATTTTGGAATTTGAATAAATCGAATTTGAAAAAAATGTATTTTTGGAAAAATGAACTTTTAGGATGAAATTCTCTAGAAGAATTTGGACAAATATCGAGTTACACACGTATCCCACTATATAGAAAGGGTAGTCCAAAGGGTCCTAAATGAGACTACATTAGCCGAATTTCTGAAATAATTTTGGAATTTGAATAAATCGAATTTGAAAAAAATGTATTTTTGGAAAAATGAACTTTTAGGATGAAATTCTCTAGAAGAATTTGGACAAATTTTTTCAAATTCGATTTATTCAAATTCCAAAGTTATTTCAGAAATTCGGCTAATGTAGTCTCATTTAGGACCCTTTGGACTACCCTTTCTATATAGTGGGATACGTGTGTAACTCGATATTTGTCCAAATTCTTCTAGAGAATTTCATCCTAAAAGTTCATTTTTCCAAAAATACATTTTTTTCAAATTCGATTTATTCAAATTCCAAAATTATTTCAGAAATTCGGCTAATGTAGTCTCATTTAGGACCCTTTGGACTACCCTTTCTATATAGTGGGCTACGTGTGTAACTCGATATTTGTCAAAATTCTTCTAGAGAATTTCATCCTAAAAGTTCATTTTTCCAAAAATACATTTTTTTCAAATTCGATTTATTCAAATTCCAAAATTATTTCAGAAATTCGGCTAATGTAGTCTCATTTAGGACCCTTTGGACTACCCTTTCTATATAGTGGGATACGTGTGTAACTCGATATTTGTCCAAATTCTTCTAGAGAATTTCATCCTAAAAGTTCATTTTTCCAAAAATACATTTTTTTCAAATTCGATTTATTCAAATTCCAAAATTATTTCAGAAATTCGGCTAATGTAGTCTCATTTAGGACCCTTTGGACTACCCTTTCTATATAGTGGGATACGTGTGTAACTCGATATTTGTCCAAATTCTTCTAGAGAATTTCATCCTAAAAGTTCATTTTTCCAAAAATACATTTTTTTCAAATTCGATTTATTCAAATTCCAAAATTATTTCAGAAATTCGGCTAATGTAGTCTCATTTAGGACCCTTTGGACTACCCTTTCTATATAGTGGGATACGTGTGTAACTCGATATTTGTCCAAATTCTTCTAGAGAATTTCATCCTAAAAGTTCATTTTTCCAAAAATACATTTTTTTCAAATTCGATTTATTCAAATTCCAAAATTATTTCAGAAATTCGGCTAATGTAGTCTCATTTAGGACCCTTTGGACTACCCTTTCTATATAGTGGGATACGTGTGTAACTCGATATTTGTCCAAATTCTTCTAGAGAATTTCATCCTAAAAGTTCATTTTTCCAAAAATACATTTTTTTCAAATTCGATTTATTCAAATTCCAAAATTATTTCAGAAATTCGGCTAATGTAGTCTCATTTAGGACCCTTTGGACTACCCTTTCTATATAGTGGGATACGTGTGTAACTCGATATTTGTCCAAATTCTTCTAGAGAATTTCATCCTAAAAGTTCATTTTTCCAAAAATACATTTTTTTCAAATTCGATTTATTCAAATTCCAAAATTATTTCAGAAATTCGGCTAATGTAGTCTCATTTAGGACCCTTTGGACTACCCTTTCTATATAGTGGGATACGTGTGTAACTCGATATTTGTCCAAATTCTTCTAGAGAATTTCATCCTAAAAGTTCATTTTTCCAAAAATACATTTTTTTCAAATTCGATTTATTCAAATTCCAAAATTATTTCAGAAATTCGGCTAATGTAGTCTCATTTAGGACCCTTTGGACTACCCTTTCTATATAGTGGGATACGTGTGTAACTCGATATTTGTCCAAATTCTTCTAGAGAATTTCATCCTAAAAGTTCATTTTTCCAAAAATACATTTTTTTCAAATTCGATTTATTCAAATTCCAAAATTATTTCAGAAATTCGGCTAATGTAGTCTCATTTAGGACCCTTTGGACTACCCTTTCTATATAGTGGGATACGTGTGTAACTCGATATTTGTCCAAATTCTTCTAGAGAATTTCATCCTAAAAGTTCATTTTTCCAAAAATACATTTTTTTCAAATTCGATTTATTCAAATTCCAAAATTATTTCAGAAATTCGGCTAATGTAGTCTCATTTAGGACCCTTTGGACTACCCTTTCTATATAGTGGGATACGTGTGTAACTCGATATTTGTCCAAATTCTTCTAGAGAATTTCATCCTAAAAGTTCATTTTTCCAAAAATACATTTTTTTCAAATTCGATTTATTCAAATTCCAAATTTATTTCAGAAATTCGGCTAATGTAGTCTCATTTAGGACCCTTTGGACTACCCTTTCTATATAGTGGGATACGTGTGTAACTCGATATTTGTCCAAATTCTTCTAGAGAATTTCATCCTAAAAGTTCATTTTTCCAAAAATACATTTTTTTCAAATTCGATTTATTCAAATTCCAAAATTATTTCAGAAATTCGGCTAATGTAGTCTCATTTAGGACCCTTTGGACTACCCTTTCTATATAGTGGGATACGTGTGTAACTCGATATTTGTCCAAATTCTTCTAGAGAATTTCATCCTAAAAGTTCATTTTTCCAAAAATACATTTTTTTCAAATTCGATTTATTCAAATTCCAAAATTATTTCAGAAATTCGGCTAATGTAGTCTCATTTAGGACCCTTTGGACTACCCTTTCTATATAGTGGGATACGTGTGTAACTCGATATTTGTCCAAATTCTTCTAGAGAATTTCATCCTAAAAGTTCATTTTTCCAAAAATACATTTTTTTCAAATTCGATTTATTCAAATTCCAAAATTATTTCAGAAATTCGGCTAATGTAGTCTCATTTAGGACCCTTTGGACTACCCTTTCTATATAGTGGGATACGTGTGTAACTCGATATTTGTCCAAATTCTTCTAGAGAATTTCATCCTAAAAGTTCATTTTTCCAAAAATACATTTTTTTCAAATTCGATTTATTCAAATTCCAAAATTATTTCAGAAATTCGGCTAATGTAGTCTCATTTAGGACCCTTTGGACTACCCTTTCTATATAGTGGGATACGTGTGTAACTCGATATTTGTCCAAATTCTTCTAGAGAATTTCATCCTAAAAGTTCATTTTTCCAAAAATACATTTTTTTCAAATTCGATTTATTCAAATTCCAAAATTATTTCAGAAATTCGGCTAATGTAGTCTCATTTAGGACCCTTTGGACTACCCTTTCTATATAGTGGGATACGTGTGTAACTCGATATTTGTCCAAATTCTTCTAGAGAATTTCATCCTAAAAGTTCATTTTTCCAAAAATACATTTTTTTCAAATTCGATTTATTCAAATTCCAAAATTATTTCAGAAATTCGGCTAATGTAGTCTCATTTAGGACCCTTTGGACTACCCTTTCTATATAGTGGGATACGTGTGTAACTCGATATTTGTCCAAATTCTTCTAGAGAATTTCATCCTAAAAGTTCATTTTTCCAAAAATACATTTTTTTCAAATTCGATTTATTCATATTCCAAATTTATTTCAGAAATTCGGCTAATGTAGTCTCATTTAGGACCCTTTGGACTACCCTTTCTATATAGTGGGATACGTGTGTAACTCGATATTTGTCCAAATTCTTCTAGAGAATTTCATCCTAAAAGTTCATTTTTCCAAAAATACATTTTTTTCAAATTCGATTTATTCAAATTCCAAAATTATTTCAGAAATTCGGCTAATGTAGTCTCATTTAGGACCCTTTGGACTACCCTTTCTATATAGTGGGATACGTGTGTAACTCGATATTTGTCCAAATTCTTCTAGAGAATTTCATCCTAAAAGTTCATTTTTCCAAAAATACATTTTTTTCAAATTCGATTTATTCAAATTCCAAAATTATTTCAGAAATTCGGCTAATGTAGTCTCATTTAGGACCCTTTGGACTACCCTTTCTATATAGTGGGATACGTGTGTAACTCGATATTTGTCCAAATTCGTCTAGAGAATTTCATCCTAAAAGCTACATTTTTCAAAATACAAGTAAATTTGACTGTTAAGTGCTTAACAGTGGTCTGTTGACTGTAACATTGTCAATGTTAGCGAATATGGTTTTTGTCTGTGCTACTCAAATTCGAATTTATCTTCACACACATAAAAACAATTCAATTGCTGCATCAGTCATTTAAAAATTGCGTTCTAGTTAGGACAGGGTGATAATGTACTATTAAGTATATGAAGAAAAAATTGTGAAAATATTTCTAAAAACATTTCAAGGAAAAGGTATATTTCTTTATAAAGTTATAATATTATTCATATATCTGATAGCTGGAAGCAGTGTTAATTAAATAAAAGAAAAATTTACTCAAAATTTAAACAACTATATTTATTATAAAAACCCAAAGTTAGACAATTTTTAAAACTGCTCGTTTTCGAGTAGTAAACAAAACTTTGTTACAAAACTAATATTACAACAAATTGAATAAATCTGCATGAATTTGTGATTCAAAATAATTCAAACGCTTTATTAAGACATTTATATGATGGGATTTAATGTAAACAAGACTTTATTTAATATAATCTTAAAATTAATAGTTTTTCAAAATAAGCGAAAAATCACTAAACAGTATCAATCAGATAATAAATAGCGCATATAAAAACGCCCGTTTTCTGTTCAATAGTTTAATCGTTTAAATGAAAATTTTTGAAACTAAGTACACAGCATAGTTAGGTGAGGACACATTACCTTTTATTCAATATTCCATCAACTTAATCATGCCATGTAAGTAGATATATTGTGATGTCGCTAGTATTAAATGGCCTGCACAACTGTCGATCTTGAACTAAGGTCTGCTTCTTTCAGTATACTCAACTCTCTTTGCTTTAATCTACATATTTTATAATATCAATATATAATAAAACTTTGGTAATCAATTTATCCCAGTGAAATTGGTTGGTGTTAATGAATACTAAAAATGTTCATTTCTTAATTTGATACTTTATAATAAATCTTAATTGGGCTCACAAAGCATGACCCTAGATAGGCTGTGAGCGTCAATATAAAGTAAACACATAATATTATTTTAAAAAAAATGTTTTATTATAAAGCGTAATCCATTTCTCTCAATAAATTCATTGATTGATGCGATGTGTGGGAAGTGGCGCCGCGTCTTGCTGAAACCAAATTTCGTCAAGATCAAGAGCCGCACCGAACCTCAGTGTAAAAATATTATAGATGACAACTGTCAGGTGTTAACTTCAGTTGCCAAACATTGCAACCGAGAATTTGTGCTTGCTTTGATTTTATTGCAAGTGGTAAATATTAAATGTTAGTAATTTTGTTGTTAAATTTTTTATATTTTTAACATATAAATGTTTGTTATCTATGCGAAAAAAGAAAGATTAAAAAAGAAAACTGCCATACATAATAACAACTCGCATATTAGTTGCGTTGGCTATGGGCAAGTTAAATCTAGTTTTGTTACAATACATTTTCGATCCATATGATTTGGCGAGTCTTAATTGGTGTTTGTCTTCCGATTGTGAATCTTTTACTACACAATTTAATCTCTTTGAAAGAAAAATTATGAAACTTGCAATTATTTTAAGCGGCACTTTAGCGTGTACTTCCACTGACGGAAGGAGAGCCAGTAGAAAGTTCAAACTCCAATTCAATTCACAAACAGCCCAGCAACCATGTGAATTTTCATAACGATAGCTGTAATAACTCCTGAGATGCCGAATTATAAGGTGGCGCAAAAGTAAACTTCCGATATTTTTTGGCTGTCGCCGACCGATTATTGATAAAATAAATAGTCAGCAATATTCCGCGTTCTGGAGCAGTGTAGCGCAACATTGACTTTTGTGAAAGAAAAGCTATGGCCAATTTTGGACCACCCAAAATCGGTTTCCTTCAGGTATTTTTGTTACCTAATTTATTGTGTTTTAAAGTAAATCGTTTTATGTCACATACTGCAAAATTATAAACAAAGAGCAGTTTTGAAAGAAAGAAACAAATATAATTTCTTAATTATAACTGGAATATACATAAAATTCTTGAAAATATCGTTATACGTTCGCTCCATAGGAGATTAAGTGTTGGGTATATATGTACATACATATATATTTTTGAAAGAGAAGTAACACTTAGGTGAATAATATGCCTATATATAATTATGTTTCATTCGTTGGTAAGGGGATAGGTTGAAAAAGTAAAGGTGGTGAATGCAGAAGAAAGCTTTATGATAGTGAGTAGGTGATTTACTTTAAAGCTTAATTTATAGCCTGTATTTAATTAGTTTACTTCATTGGCGTTTTAATGCTATACCACCAAAATGATCAAACGCACAGCCGAATATAAACTCTTACTTGTTAGTTTTTTTTTTATTAAATTTTTAGTTACTCATCAGTTCAAAGTCTTTAAAATTGTGTCGTTAATTATGATTTTTTTTTTTATTTCTTTTTTGTTTATCTATGTTCGTAATTATTATTTTATTTTTGAACTTAAATTTTGAGTTCCAACTATTGTATATTATGTAAATTTTATTAAAACTTTTACAACATTTCTTTATGTGTTTCTTTATTGTGTAGTTAAATAATAAGTTTAAATTTAATTTTAAGCAATACAAAGCCAAACAAAACAAAGCAATTCAAGTTCGTTGCCTAAGTCTTTTGTTTTGTTTTATAATGAAATAAAGAAAAATTCACGAGTTTTTCTTTTTGTTAAAATCTTGCATTTTTGAACAAAAAAGGAAAGGAATATAAACTAAATTTTATAAAAAAAAAAGATGTTAAGGCAGAAAAAAATATTTGTTTTAGAAGAGAATTTAAGAAATTTTAGAAATTTTATTTAAGAAATTTTACAAAACTCATACAAAATTTCTTTATTATGTAGTTAAATGTTAAATAACTTTACTGTTCAGTTTAAATTTAAGTTTAAGCAATACAACGCCAAACAAAACAAAGCAAAGCAATTCAAGTTCGTTGCCTAAGTCTTTTTTTTGTTAATTTAAGTTTACATATTTTTTAACAGGTATTTTTATTTTATTTTATTTATTTCAAATTTATTATAATTTAAATTACAATAAATAATATACAAAAGAACTAGCTACTACAGGCTATCGGCTTAAAACTAAAATTACTAAATCTTGTTAATTAACTTTATATGCTGTAGGAAATTATAGATATAATTGATATTTTCTACTGTCGGAATTTTTAATAAAGGTATAATGTTTGATAAATTACATAATTTTTTACGAGTTTGATGCAAAGCTGGACAGTCTTTTAGAAGATGAAATATTGTAAGTGGAGCAAGGTTGCAAAATGTGCATATAGGTTTAGGTTCTCCTTTAAGAAGGTGTTGATGAGTGATTTGTGTGTAAGTTAGCCTAAGCCTAACACAACATTTGTTTTTGTACCAATCGCTTTAGGGAGGAAGTTTAATTGGATATTTTTCTGGGTTTATCTCTTTGTGCGGGTGGTTGAACTGGTTGCAGGACTTTGTTAACGATTTGTTTAATTTTGAAACTGCCGTCCTGCATAAGTAGGATCGTGTTTACGGAATGAATTGAAAGGTTGGGTACAAGTAAGTTTCCTTGAATGCCTATATGACTAGGAAGCCACGCGAGCTTTATATTGTTTTGTTGATGTATTAAAAGTTGTCGAATGTTGCATATAGTTTCGTTGTTGTTTCTATCGTTATATGTTGCGTCAAAAAGGGAACGGCTGTCAGAGCTGTCAGTCTTATTTATTGTTTTTTTGCATAACTCGAGAGCTCTTAAAATTGCTTCAGCTTCGAAAACTGAGGTATTAAGAGATAGAATGCCGTTGAGTAGAAGGTCCTGCTCGCCGACTGCAGCAAATCCAACGTTTGATTCTGTTTTTGATCCGCCAGTGAAAATAAAGTTCCAGAATTCAGCTTTGTCTTTGGCGTAAATTTCGTTGAAGCAGTGTCTATATATGGTGGTCGAGGTGTCTGATTTATTGAAGAATAACTAATCCCTCATAAAAACGTCAGTTTTTAATTGCCACGGCGGGTATTTTTCTTTAGGTAAAATTGGAATATTTTATAGATTTGGCACAAAGTGGAAGAATATTTTAGTTCAGTTTTCCTCTTGCTAATTAGAGATAAAGGTGTACTTTATAAGTTAGTTGATTGGTTTAACAATTTGTATACGAGTCGGTGTTTGAGTCTATTTGCATGAATGCGCAGTGGCTCTAGACCACATTTCGCTTGCAGAATTTTGAATGGTGTTGTTCTGTAGGCTCTAAGACTGGTAATTTTAGTAAGGTGTTCGTAAAGTCTGTCTTAACTATTTTGAATATTAATTAAGATTAATTAATGTGGTTGTACATATTTGGAATATAATTTAGATTATATGCTTGATAAAATGTTAAGAAAAGTATTTTAAAATTAATTCTACAAAATTAACTATAAGTCACTTAATAAATTGCTTTAATATGCTTATTTTTCTTTTAAAATAATCTGGGGTTTTTAAAAATATCATAACAAATCTAAATAAATTTGTTTATTACAAACTAACAGAACAAAGCTTTTATATATATGAATATCTATAAAACTATCTATTGATAGTGCTGCCATGAAAACTCACAAAATTAACATAATATGTATTATAAAGACAAAATCTAGCTTAATATATTCATATGGAAAATAATACAACAAATAACTAACTAATTAACAAATGTGGTTTTAGTTTCTAACAAAGCAAACTCTAACAGAAACCCTAGTAAATCTACCGTCTTTTAATTTTGTCTTCACCTCAAGCCCCGAAAAAAACTCAAACCTTGTTTGCTTGTTTTTAAATTAGAATGAGTGTCTGTCAGTCAATTCAAGTCAATCATTAAGTATCTATCGATTGGTTTTAGTTTTGATTTACCAATCAAGTTCATTTGCATTTTGTAGTTGTTTTTTTTTTTTTTTTTTTTGTTGTGTGACAATGTGAGTTTGGTCATGATGATGATGAGGTTGATATTAATGTTGCTGGCTGATCGTTGACAATGATTCATTCAGTTGGAGACTTAAGACATTAGAATAAATTAATGGGTTATCATAACGTTTTAGCCTACATTGTTAATGGCCGTTACATAAACAGCAAGTACAGTACTTGGCGGAAATAATGAGTATTTATTTAAATAACTTAATATGACATAATATTAACTTATTCTTCTCAACCTTATTCTAAACAGAAATATACTATTTGTTTGAATTCTAAAGACTTATTATAAGACTAAATTTTTTTTTTATCAATAAAAGTTTTAATAAGATTTCATGTTGTAAAAACAATTCCTACCTTCAGTAAAAATAATAATTTAATGAAAATTAAATTTAAATGAACTCGAGCCCAACTAATTATCAAAAATTGTAAAATTAACAGTTCAACTAAAAATAATCACCTCTATCGTAAATAAAAATTCCCCATGAAATTTGTTCCCTTTTCACATTTTTCCTATTAAAATTCAATGTTAAAAAAAAGGAACACATTTCATGTGGAATTTTTGTTCATAAGACTAAAGCTTTAAAATACTAGTCCTCTTTTGCTTAACAAAACATTTTTAAATTCCGGAACCTTTAAAAATTTCTTTAATAATAAATATCAAAAGTTCAAAAATTTTTCTTTAAGAAAAAAACAGAAAACTCTAAAAATTGACAATGAATTTTTGTGAATTTTTTAGTAAAATTAAACATAATTTTTAAAATAAGTTTAATTTTTTTAAAAATTAAGTTTTTTTTTCAAGATATTTCAACAACTTCCATCTTGTTCTGTTGTAAACAGCTGGTTGCTTTACCAAATAATCAAATTATACAGTTGGACTTATTTTGCTTTAAATATGTTTTTTAAACCATTCTAAATGGCTTTGTTCCCATGTCAATTTTAATTGGATTATCATTTGTATTTTAATTTAACAAACTGCTAAAATTGTTTATATTTAATGCTTTAATTAAGCATAACAGTGTGGAAACAAAATTTAGATATAAATTATGAATAAAAAATTCAAACAATATCACTCACACACACACACACACACACACACACTACAAAAAAGCTACAGTTTTAAAAGATTAAGAGAGTAGCAATTAACTGCCGTATTTATAAAAAATAAAGTAGTCTTGAAGTGTGCTTTTAGACAAAATTTTCATACAAAATTTTCTTAAAGTACACATGAAGTCTACTTTAATTTTTTATAAATATGGCAGTTAATAAACAGCAAACAAGTAAGAAAGTATAGTCAATTAAGCCCAATCAGGGTTATACCCTACAGCCAGTATATGTACAAAAACAGGTTTTTTCAGAAATAGACGCTATATGGCACCTGTGACATATTATGGACCGATCCTTCAAAAATTTGTTTATTTATTTATTCATTTATGTAATATCAAGCCTTATAGGCCGAAATAACAATATTACAATTAAATAATACCTGATTCTTATAACTATTTTCAATTCATAAATTCCATAAAACAAAAGAATTTATCACTTAGATTAAGGCTCCCCAGCCACATTAAAAGAATATGTATTAATAAATATCAGTATTTAAAAAGATTTTTAACGAAAGGCATTGTTAGAACAAGAAAAAATACGTAAGGTAATAGGCAAAAAGTTCCAGAGTCTTGCTATATCCGCACAATAAAACATTTTTCAAAAAAAGATGTTGAGATTCTTGGTAAATTTATTTGGGGGGGTAAAAACAAAAGTTCTGCATAACCGAGGAGGTTTGGCATTTTTTATAATTTTATAAAACAAAAACAAATTGCGACATTTAATAAAGTTATTAAAAGTACATCCAAGAAAACGAAAAGCAAGTTCGTAATATGTTCATAGCGTTCTAACATTATAAACAAAACGCACTATTAAGTTAAATATACGAAAAATCCTTCTCAATCGCATAGCGCCAGTACCAGAGTAAACCTCAAGACCATATAAGATTTGTGAAAACATTAAAGCATGAGCCAAATTATACCTAATTCGCAATGGTAAATATAAGTTAGTAGAATAAATTTTAAGTAATGTAGCACAAATTTTTCCATAAACCATATCTATGTGTGGATCAAAAGACAATTTGATATCCAAAAGTATAGCTAGACACTTAATACGATCAACTAAGGTTATTTGAACGTCACCCAAAACTGTATTAATGTCGGGAAAGAAACGACTAGTTGGACCAAACATAATGGCTTTAGACTTTGCAGGGTTAATAGGTAATGAATTGAAAGAAGTTCACTCACATACTCTACCCAAACAAAAATCGATATTGCTCTGTAAAACATCACTAAAGTCAATTTGGCTATTGAAAAGTAAGAAAACATCATCAGCAAAAATAAATGTCTTACAAAGGATGAGGTAATCAAATCAGAAAGGCTATTTATATATAACGTGAAAAATAGGGGACCTAAAACGGAACCTTGAGGAACACCAGTTGATAAAACACGCAGAGAAGAAGTAGTTCCATTGTAGTCCACATATTGAGATCTACCAACCAAATACGAGAATATAAGTTTACAAGCTGATTTAGAAAAGTTGTATTCATCTTTGAGTTTCCTTTTCATCATAGAATGAAAAATAGAACCAAAAGCATTAGCAATATCTAAAGAGACAAGAACACTTAGTTTGTTATCATGAAGACATTTACGAATGTGATCAGTAAGATCAACAACCATCAGCGTAGAACTATAGCCTCTACGAAAAGCGTATTGACTATCAAAATTGCAGAATCCAATATTTACTGTTTCTTCTTATGTGTTCAAGAACCTTGGACAAAGCCGGAAGAATACAAATCTAAGGTCTAAGGTCTCCGGGCTGACTTATTACGCGAGATTTAGGAATAGGAGTTACACGAGCCTGTGGAAAAATTAAAGTAGTAAAGATAATATTTAAAAAGTGAAGAATATAACTTAGTGGCATAACTTCTGTGCAAATAAATTTGGTTTGTGTTAAATTTAATCTCGATATAAATACCCTTAAACGATTTATGCATGTTAAAGGGATTTTCGATTTTAACCCTTTATGGTAGCTATGACTAATTATGAACTGATCGCTATCAAAATAGGTGTCATGACTCATGAGTAGTTTTGTTTGTTTGTGTTTTGGAAATATATTTAAATATTTAAACAAATTTGTGTTTTTTTCTAAAGAGATCTGTTTATAATTGTCATAAATTAAAGTAGATGTAAATGAGTTTTTAATTGTAAAATATAGGTTATTGTTTATTTATTAGGTGAATAATGGTTTTCTAGTTTATTTTTGTTTTGTGAAATGTTTATAAATTAGTTATTTGTTTTTTAGTTTAAATCAGGGAACCTGGATTGTTAATTCACTGATAACAAACACGTAAACAAAACTCATAATCCATAGCTGGTTAGATTAGGCAATATATACAAGTTGCCTGTTTTCCTTATGTCGTTCAACGATTTAAACAGAAACAAACTTAAATCATTTGTTTATTTTTCATGAATTTTAAAAATGTTTTGCTTATAAACACCCAGTTTTTAATTTAACTAATTAATTAAAGCTCCAAATGGTTTATGGGCTTAAATTTTTAAAAACAAAATATTAAAGATTTTGTTAATTAAAACTTATATAGTTTTGTAAAATTTACACAAACCCCTTGCATTAAATTTAAAGTTTATTTTGTAAGAAAGTTAAACTAGTTGTCTACAATACTAATCCATTGCAGCTCTTGAATAATGACAGGGCCAAAATATTAAATATTTAATGTCACAAATTCTACAGCTATATTATCTATTAAAAAAGTTCTCATGAGAATTTTTTTTACTTATTTTGATACAAAACATTTACTTTTTTTGTTTGTAAATTAACTGCTTCTTCATGCCGTCTATTTCTTCTATGTTTAATTGCAAGTTATTATGAAAAAACCACACAACAAAAGTACTACAAAAACAATTATCTTTTACTTTGAGTAATTTGAAGACATCATTTACGGTTGGGCGCCGCAACCATGACACCTTCATAGCTGTATGCTTTACTAAAGAACATCGATTAAATCATGTCAATGATGATGAGTATAAAAAATATTTAGAAAATGTTTTAAACATTAAAACAGCAACAAAATAAATGTAAAAACTTGCTACCAGTTCTTATAAAGTTTATAGTAAATAGTAATTGTTTAATTTGTTTTTTGTCTTTTGCATGATTTTCTTTGGAAATTGTAGAAAATGTCGGACATTTTTTAAATATTTAGTTGAAAGGAATTTTTATGCAATTCCAAAAAACGTACTATTTTGTTATTTCAACTTCATAAACTAGTCTTTATAAAGAGTGATTTTTTAAGAGCTTTTTGATTTGAAGAGAAATGTATGAAATCTTTATCGATAGAACGCTTAAAATAATTCAATATTTAAAGTTGATTTCATTTGAATGTTGACCGCCGCTACGCCTCAAATGGTTCATATGCTGGTTTAAAATTCGGCATACCCTAGTTTAGCTTCAATCGCAAGTTTTTATACAGTCAAAAAATATCAATGATTTAAAATTAACAGTTCAAAATAAAAAAAAACATAATAATTGTTCTTGTCATTATTTTATTCAAACCTAGCTTAATCATTATGCAGTCAAACTTTAGCTTCAATCGTGGGCCTTTATGCAGTAATTTTTTATCTTCAACCATCAGTCTTTATGCAATCGAATTTTAGCTTCAATCCTGGGTCTTTATGCATGCCAATCTTAACTTCAAACTTAGCCTCAATCATGGCTAAGCTTCAATCGTGGGTCTTTATGCAGTCTCATTTTCATATTAAAATTTATCTTCAATCGTGGATCTTAATGCAGTCAAATTTTGTTTTCAGGCGTAGGCTATTAAACACTCCATCATGGGTCTTTATACAGTCATATTTAAGATTCAATCATAAGTCTTTATACAGTCCAATTTGAGATTTAAACTTAGCTTGAATCGTGGCTCTTTATGCAGTCAAATTTTATTTTCTTGTGTAGGCCTTTATACAGTCTAAGTTGAGTTTCAAGCATAGCTTCAACCGCAGATTTATATACTCGTACAGTCCAATTTAATCTTTAATCATGGGTTTTTATGCAATAAAATTTTAGCCTCAATCGTAATATAAATTCAATCATAACTCTTTATAGAGACCAATTTAAGATTTATAGAGTCCAATTTAAGACTCAAACTTAGCTTTAATCGTGGGTCTTTATGCAGTAAAATTTTATTTTAAAGCATAGACCTTTATACAGTCAATCGTGGGTCTTTATACAGTTCAATTTGAGTTTAAAATTTTTCTTTAATCGGAGGTCTTTATACAGTTCAATTTGAGCTGCAAACTTAGCTTTAATCGTAGGTATTTATACAGTTCAATTTGAGCTGCAAACTTAGCTTTAATCGTAGGTATTTATACAGTTCAATTTGAGCTTCAAACTTAGCTCTGATCGTAGGTCTTTATACAGTTCAATTTGAGCTTCAAACTTAGCTCTGATCGTAGGTCTTTATACAGTTCAATTTGAGCTTCAAACTTTGCTTTAATCGTAGATCTTTATATAGTTTAACTTGAACTTTAAACTTAGTGTGAATCGTAGGTATTTATACAGTTCAATTTGAGTTTAAAATTTTTCTTTAATCGGAGGTCTTTATACAGTTCAATTTGAGCTGCAAACTTAGCTTTAATCGTAGGTATTTATACAGTTCAATTTGAGCTGCAAACTTAGCTCTGATCGTAGGTCTTTATACAGTTCAATTTGAGCTTCAAACTTAGCTCTGATCGTAGGTCTTTATACAGTTCAATTTGAGCTTCAAACTTAGCTCTGATCGTAGGTCTTTATACAGTTCAATTTGAGCTTCAAACTTAGCTCTGATCGTAGGTCTTTATACAGTTCAATTTGAGCTTCAAACTTAGCTTTAATCGTAGGTCTTTATACAGTTCAATTTGAGCTTCAAACTTTGCTTTAATCGTAGATCTTTATATAGTTTAACTTGAACTTTAAACTTAGTGTTAATCGTAGGTATTTATACAGTTCAATTTGAGGTGCAAACTTAAGCTAAATTTACACGATTGAAATTTTCTTCAAAATTGCTATAACTATTGATAACTATTAAATAAATAAATTTTGAAGAATTTTTGCTTTTTACACGAGTTTGAAGCATTTTGAAGAGCTATTTTGAAGAAAATTTCAATCGTGTAAATTTAGCTTTAGCTCTGATCGTAGGTCTTTATACAGTAATATTTTAAATGCAATCATAAGTCAAATTTAAGCACCAAACTTAGCTTTAATCATAAGTCTTTATACAGTTCAATTTAAGCTTCAATCGTGGGTTTGTATATAGTCATATTTTATCCTTAATGTTTTTTCCTTATACGGTAGTATTTTAGCTTCAATCATAAGTCTTTATATAGTAATATTTTTTATTCAAACTTAGCTTCAATCGTGGTTCCTCATGCATACATTAAATTTTTCTCTGAATTTGTATTCTTTCTATAACTGCACTTTTTGCACTGTCGCTTACATTGTAATCATAACATGAAAACGTTTTTTTTTCTATACCACTTTATATCAACTAATGTCGTATCATCATGTCTTCATTAGATTTAAATTAACCACATACATACAATATACCTGTATTTTTTCTAACGTAATTATTTTTTTTACTATTTTTTTTTTCTCAACATTATTTATTTATCAAATTATTCAAATCACCCAAGAACACACAAAACAAACAAATGAGAATTTTTGCTCAGAAAAATAATAAAATAAAAAAAACAGAAAGAAACATTTTTAACTGTACAAAAATACCCCAAAGTTAATCAGCAAAAATGTTGTTGTCTTTTTCTCTTGCTACAAACAACATGTTGCTGCATATTTTTCCAAGTCAAAAGCTGGAACTCTGAAAAAATAGATGATGATGAGGGGCAATACTAGCAAAGGAAATAGCAACAATGTTGCCGAAAGCCATATGATTAGAACATAAACCACCTTAAACAATGTTTAATGCATGTTAATGTGTTTTTGTTGCAGCAAAAACAAACTAAAAATTGTTAGGAAAAAAAATACAGCAATAAAAACTACAACTAACTCCATTAAAATATTTTCTATGACAAATGTACATGTATGAAGAAATTCTTTTGTTTGAAAAAAAACAGATTTCAACAAAATATTTTTTACAAAAACAATCAGGAAAACATGGAAATTATTTTAAATCTACTTAAAGGGGAAGACGAATTTCGAACACGCTACACTAAAGGTGGTTACATCCATTTGTTCTGAATAAAATATTTTGTTCGGAAAAAGTTTTTTTTATATGAAGTTTGACGCCTCTCTTTTTAAGAGAGAGAAAATATTCATGTGAAAAAACTTTGTCCGAACAAAATATTTTGTTCGGAACGAATGGTTGAATCCACCTTAAAAGTAGTATAAAGACTTTTTTTAAATAACATGACTTAGAAACCAATTAAAATTTTACTCTTAGCTTCAACAGTAATATTTTAGTTTAGTCACAGCTCATATATCACTTCAATCTTAGCTTCAAACGTTATTAGTCATAGCTTCAATTGCAGGTATTTGTACAAGCTGAGCTCCAAAAGTTAGACTTTCTCCAGTCATATTTTAATTTCAATAATAGTTCTTTATACCGTAAAATTTTACTGGCATATTAGCTTCTGTAATAGCTTTTTATACAGCCCTAATTTTACTTCAATCTTAGCTTCAATAATATTTCCTTATATGTTTCTTTATTAATAGTTTAGCTTCAATCGCTGGTCTTTTTAAAGGAAAAATTATAATTTAGGTAAACAGACAGCCGCAAAGTACGCAGCTCACTTAAGTCCATATCACTGATCCTTTTGTGTTGATATTACAACTTCAATCACACTTATTTTAACTTTAATCTTAGCTGAAAATGTAGTTCTATAATTTGTTATATTTTAGTTTTAATTAACTTTAAATAACTTTAATCTTGCACTTAATAATAGATTTTTAAACAAAAAAAAAATAGTTAAAACAATCCTAAAGTCAAAAGAAGAATAAAACCACTGTGCGATCTACATTAACACAGTTACTAAAGAAAGATGTTCGATAGTTCCGAACCTCCCACGATAGGACGACGTAGGAACGAAACCAAAATAAGGTTAAAAACAAAATAAAACACCCATCCTGATGAAATGTTAACGCAGCCAGGGTGAATTGGAACCACAATGGACCACAAGGTCTCCGGGTGGAAGTGCACTTTATGCACTACCCTTCTATCCTATCCTATCCAGGGTGAATTGGAGAAGTCGTGAGCAGCGTTGTCAACAGTTGCTTTTAATGTTTTTGTGCGAAAAATTCCTTAGTTGGTGCGCGGTGCACTTTTTTTAATTTATTAGTCTCTTTTTTTTAAGAGAAGTAACACTCAGGCTGTTAATATGCCTTGCGTTACTTTCTTTGGAAAGGTGATAGATTGAAGAAGTCAAGGTGGTGAAAGTAGAACAAAGCTTTTTATATCACAACTCTGCAATTGCGCATTATGTTTGTTTTTAGTGCAAAATTGCAGCGCCTCTGGTGGTGAGTAGGCGCATTAATGTTAAAGCTTGATTTTATAGACTTTGTTTAATTATTTTACTTCGCTGGCGTTTGAATGCTATACCAGGGCGCTGTGATAAATATTAGTTATGATAGGATAGAAAAAAAACTTAATAATTATCAGAAACTGATGTTGTTTGAGTGGCAGAGGCTGGAAATCGAACTCGGGCTGCAAATACCAATTCATGCTTAATGATTAAATGCGCTAACCACTTAAGCTATAGCACCCTCTTATTCTTAGTCTTAGTATGACTTATGTATTATTTAACTTCTTTTTAAATAATATTTAATAAAGTTGTATAAATTGAAGTAAAATTTATGTTATCCGGGTTAAATTTATTATGCAGGCTTTTGCGCACAAACATACACAATTTAAATTTAAGCCTTAAACAAATTAAAACCGCTGAACCAGCATAATTATGCAGAATTTTTAATTAAGTTATAAAACACACAGACAGTTTGTGCAAAGGAAATAATAGTTGAAACAAAAACAAAAAACGGAAAACATAAACGTTACTAATAATTAAAGACAAGGCAGGGGATTTCCTTTATATACATATTTAGCAGATAATTAAACCAACTAATTAGATGAAAAATAATTGGTTAGAGCAGCGGAAAGTAAACATGTTGAAGATAAAGGAAAAGTTAGAACAAATTAAGGATTTAGAAAACAATGGGGCATTTTGAATTCTGTAGCAAGTTTAGAAACAAGTTAAAACAAATTTTTCAGTTTTTATGGTAGTTTTAAAATAATTACAATGCTGATACTTTTATTTCCATAAAATTCTTTTGTGTTACATTGAGAATGTCAGAATATTTATGTTGTTAAAATGTTTTGACAAGTTAATTTACAGACAAATAAAAGACTTAAGCTACAAACATAAACTTAATTAGTTGAATTTTTTTTATTTATTCTTTATATTGTTGGATTTTTTATATCTTTGAGGACTTTTTACTGCTGTAAAACATCGTAACACTTAATTAAGAAGGCAAGTTATTATTTAAAGCTATTTAAGCATAATTTTTTTTATATATAAAACCTTTGTCTTGTACAATAAACTAAACGTTTAATTTACAACTTTTATTAAAAAATTTCTTATAAAATAGAAAGAAAAAAAAAAACACTTTTAATTACTTTTAATTAAATTTATTGACAGTTAATAAAACTGTTTAATATAATAAATGTCATCATTATTGTGGCGCCTTTAGAGATTTTATTATGAGAAACATTTTGATTTTAAAACACATTCCCAGTGATTAGACAATTTGCTATTGGAAAATAAATTCTATATATTTTAATAAAAAAGCTGGTTAGAATTACTAACTTTTTATTTCATGAAATTATATAAAGTCTTTGATTTAACCGCTTTTTTATCTCTATATTTTATTTCATTTCTATGTGTGTTTTTTTTTAGTTTTGTTGTTGTTTCATTTTTGCTTTGTAATTTAACGTAAAATTAAAATTCTTAGAAATTCTTATTTTATTATCTTTCAAACACACACACACAATATCTAAATGTCGGCAGTTTTATGTTTATAACTCATATTTCATTTCCGTTTCTTATTTGTAAGAAAATCAAAAGGGAATTAACACAAAAATATCATTTAAAACTTTGATTTTTCTTCAATATTAAGCAGCTAATGGTTTCGAAGATGAAAGGCAATCACAGAAATCATAATAAAACACTGTTTCCCAAGAAATTTATTACAGAAACTATTTCAAATGTTTTCTTAGACTAAAATTTAATTTAATTTAAATTGTAGTTCTAAGTGTAGTTCTCTGACTTCTCTCTGAATAGTTTGAGAGTTTTAAATGATCTTGGGAAACAGTGTATTAGTTTCTAGTCAAATCAGACGGAAGTCTTCTCTAGTCAAACTGAAGTCTACTGCAGACAGACTGACAGACTAGTCCAGTAAGACTCAAGACTGCAGTCCAGTCAGATTGTAGTCTTTGCAGACTAAAGACTGTATTATTTACGAACTAAAGATTTATTTACAGACTGTGGTCTTTGCATAAAGATTATAGTCTCTACAGACTGTAAGGTGCCCCCTACCTTAGAACACTTTTTGCTTTCAAGCCACATAAAAATTTGTATTTTTGAATTATTGACTTTTTACATAATTTAACTAAGATATATGGAAATAAACTTTAGCTTAAGTCTACAAGTAACTTATTTTTAGTACGGGGCAGCTTTGAACTAGGCTGGGGCAGTTTTGAACGGCAATTTTTTCTTGTAGGGCTTATGTCCAAAAATAACATTAACAGTTATATTTTTTATATATATAATAAATTCGATTTATTTATTAAGAAAAACATAAACATTAACAATTAAAAAATAAAAAAAAATCAGATCAAAAATAAGTTTTATATTATTAAGACGGAAAAGGCCTGGCGATTTCAGGTGACATTTTCCTTTAAAGCATCATTATCAGTATTGGATTCGTCATTTTCGGAAAATGAGAGAGAATCAACAATGTTTGGTACTTCGGTTGATAAATTAACATGTTCAAAGATGCCCCCTTTTTCTTTGTTCAAACCTGAACTGGCATGCCATTTCACGGAAATTTATAATAAATATTTTCTTTTACATAAATATCAAATAACTTGACTAAATTTTGTTTGAAATGAATTTTGGACTGCAATAAATTTCTTTCACGAAAGAAAACGATCACTGAATAAAAATAAATAAAAAAATTTACAATGGCACTGCGAAAACTTGTTCACCCAACTACATTAGGTCGATGACTGAAAAAACCAGAAAACAAAGTTGCCATGTGAAAAACTCGGTTAAGGGTCGGAAAAAATGTTAAACTGAGATTTTATCAACATTGTTCAAAGGTGCCCCGGGTATAAACGTGCCCCCCTCTCCCCTAGTTTTTACAGACTGTGGTCTTTACAGTCTTTACAGTTTTACATAACGACTGTCTTTACATAAAGATTATAGTCTCTACAGACTGTAGACTTTCGTCTCTAATGCCTGTACTCTGTAAGTTTATTTAGACTGTCCCTGTTGCCTAATTATTGATATTATAGTGTGTGGTTTTTGTTCTCATTTGCTTCAAAATATTGAAATTATTTGCTTATTTATATTTATTTACCGCTGTTTTACACTTTAGTTTATACTTGATAAAGTTATGTAGCAAAATTCTTTACAGTTGTCAGTTTAAATTTTTTCTTGGTGCCACAAAATTAAGCCTATTTTCAAAACTTTATAAACCAAACGTAAATTACAGTCTGTAGTTTTGATAAACATTCTCTTAGTTCTGACTTCTATCTGAATAGTCTGAGCATTTTTCAAAGATCTTAAGAAACAGTGTATTAGTGTATACCTTTTTTTCTTCTCTAAATGTTTGGTCATGAACCAACAAGTGGCGCCTGCATACAGAAGATTTTTTTGCCCAAACATTCCAGACGATAAAAGAAAATCACTATTATTACTCACTGTACTTTAACTTACTATTGTGCATATTTTCATGTTTCTCAACGAGTTCAAAAGAAGCATGTAAAGAATGCATGTTAACAATATTTTTTTTTCTTTGTACTTTATTTATATTGTTGCTTAAATCTTATATTTCTTAAATTAAAAAAGATGTGAAAATAAAAATAATAATTTTTATGTTTACACCTGCATTGTTTTTTTTTTTTTTTTGTCCGTTTATTTTAATAGTTTTTAGCGATAAGAAATAATTGAATTTTTTTCAGCTTAATTTTATAAATATAATTTATTTGCTGTTGCCTGTTGTTGCAGCAGCAGCAGCTTCTCTGACTTGAAATTATGGCACATACACCCATAAATTGCCAGTTTTTAGATTTTCTTATATCAAAAAAAAAAAAAAAACAGGATTTCTATCAGATTTATGAAGGAAAATAAATTAAAACTTAATAAAAGACAATTACTAGGAGAGTGTTTAAGATGACGGCCAGAAAAAGTGAGAGGTTGTTTGTGTTATTTATGAAACAGTTGTGTAAGTTAAACAAAATGTTTGAAAAAGAAGTTTTAAAAAAATAAAGCAAAGGAGATGTTAACAATTACGCACGTGTCTTGAAGTCTTTTGTTTTCCACAATAAAATTTTATAATAAAAGAGAAATTTTGTTAAACTTATTTTACAACAATTAACAAAAATGGGTCACAAAACTTTAATATTCATTTATATCTCTGTGCTAACAAAACCTTATACGAGCATATAAATATTCTCAATGAAATGCTTTTAGAACTGTCATAAATATTTGCTAAACTCATAAATAATTTACTAGTAACTATAAAGAAAAAATTACATTTTTAGAGGCCATAATTAAACTGTTACAAAAATTTCAAATAAACATGTCTGTAATACAAAGAAGTTTTTAAAAAAAAAAATATCCAAAATCTTATGGTTAATTAGTTTCAATAACATTTAACACATGTTGGTCACTCATGTTATTTGGTTTAACTTCGTTATATGTATATGTATATTTTATAACATAATTCGTTTTACATAATAAATTTTTATGACTCAATTTTATTTAACACAAGCCAAACAACACAAAATCATATTTTTTTTTTGTACAAAGAAGAATTTTTATCAGCTTCGGTTTCAATTTTTTTTTTTCGTATTTTCTTAGTCTCAACAACTTTTCAAACCTTAAGATAAACATGTAACGGCTACGCCTTAAACAATAAAAACTGCCAAAATTTACGTTTAGTTAATAAAGGTTTGAATATAAGCTTAATTTTGTGGCACCAGGAAAAAATTTAAACTGACAACTGTAAAGAATTTTGATAAATAACTTTATCAAGTATAAACTAAAGTGTAAAACTGCGGTAAATAAATATAAATAAGGAAATGATTTCAATATTGTGTAGCAAATGAGAACAAAAAAAAAAAAACACACTATAATATCAATAATTAAGCAATAGGGACAGTCTAAATAAACTTACAGAGTACAGGCAGTAAAGACGAAAGTCTACAGTCTGTAAGGACTACAGTCTGTAAAGTCTAGAGTCTGTTATGGCTCCAGTCTAACAAGTCTACAGTCTGTGGAAACTACAGTCTGTAGAGACTATAAACTTTATGTAAAGACAGCCGGTATGTAAAAATGTAAAAACTACAGTCCGTAAAGATTACAGTCTGTAAAGATTACAGTCTGTAAAGATTACAGCCTTTAAAAATTACAGTTTAAGATTACAGTCTGCAAAGACTACAGTCTGTTAAGACCACAGTCTGTTAAGACCATAGTCTGTAAAGACTACAGACCGTAAATAATTCAATATTTACCCAGCGAGAAAAAGAGGCTATAAAGAGGCCTTCTAGAAGGCCTCCTTTGGCAGTGGCAAGTACTTCCAGCAGCATTGTCAAATCGTTTCAATTTTATTTTATCAAAATAAAAATAATGTTTGTTATTATAGTGGCGATATACAGCAATAATTGCTAAGTCATTCCTGTTTGCTATTGAAAGCATGATTTGTTGACATTCTGTTCAAATGCAATTTTGAATGTGTATAAAACGCAGGCCTACTGAAAGCAGACATGGTCTTTGAGAATGCGTAAACAGAGGAGTTACTCTCTATTGCAATGCGTAAGAGTATCAATTTGTATGCTTCTCGCAATAGAGAGTAACCTCCCAGGTCTTCAAGTCTGACAAGACTACAACCTAACTAGTTCAGTCTTACTGGAGTGGACTTCAGTTTGACTGGAGCAGTTTTCCGTCTGATTGGACTAGACTTTGGTCTGATTCGACTAGACTTCAGTTTGACTGGAGCAGTTTTCCGTCTGACTGTTTTATACTTCCATCTAACTAGAGTTTTTTTTCTATCAGCCATGTTACAGAGTTTAATTCCGTTCGGAAATGGAATTAATTTCGTATTTTGCTTCTTTAGAAAAGGTAAAATGAAAAAGTTTTTCGGAATGAAACCTAGAAATGCTTAAAATTACAATTCGTCATAGCAAATTAAAAGTGGTTTCATTTGGAAAAAATGTTTCGTTTTACTTTTTCTATAGAAGCAAAATATGGAATTAATTCCACTTCCGAACGGAATTAAACTCTGTGACATGGCTGTATATGTAACACAGTCTGGTCAGCACAATATTGTACCTCATAAATTGTGAAACATCCACCACCTTATAACCCACTTCCACCAACCGCCCTCCCCTCAAAAGAATTAATGGCAACCTGTACTTTTTTTTAGGTTTTTCTTTTAGCCAAAAACCAAAATACAAATATACTTTAAAAACGTTTCTTTTTTCAACCTAAAAACAAAAATTTTAAAATACTTACATATATGTAATTTATTACCCAAAGGCGCAGAAGGAGTGTTGGCCAAAACCAAAACAAAAGCAAAATATTAATGCCAGAGTCATTTATTTAATAGCGGAAGTTATTTGTACTAAGAAAACTGTTGCAGAACTTTACAGTAATTTCGGCAACATTGTTGCAAAATAAAACGCAGCGAAAACGTAACGTTTTTTGTAATAACATCAAAAACATGGTGACTAAGAGATATAGTCAAGGAGTTGACATATTAACATCATTTATCAAAACTGTTAATAAGTAATACAACACGATTTTAAAGTAAAATAATATCGAGGAAAAAAGTGTGTGTCTTAAGTCTTTTGTTTTAACTAATACAATGTAAAAATATATAAATAAAGTGAAGTACAATATATAGAAGTGTATATGTATTGACATTAATTTGTCCTTAAAAGGCTTAAAATAAGCCACAACATAAAGCAGATTTTCTGATTTAAAAATGTGTTCAACAGATTTATTTCTACCTTTAAGTCAATTTTATTACTTGGTTAATAATATTTTCTTATTATTTTCTAGCTTACAAATAGTTAAATAATCAAACTGATAGAAATTTTGTATTCTTGTTTCTCTTTACAGTTAAATAATTAGTTATATAGAAATGCCTCCGTTTGGTGATAAACTAAGGAATTGCGGAAGTTAAGCAACTAAAATATAATTAAAAATTAAAGTTAGTTTTCCTTGGGTTACGCAACTATTTTAAATGTTTTACTAAACGATGACAAATTATGAAAATTTATTAAATTTGCCAATGAATTTTAGTGGCAATGAATTGAATGGTGATTCAAATAATTCCAATATACCAACACAACATGAAGCTGTAAAAATGTCCCAAAGAGATTTCTCGGAGGTAAGTTTGTTATAAAAGAAAAAATACGCAAAAAAATATATTAAAGCACAATATGTTCAAGGAAATATTTAAGCAACTGCTTGGTTGAACTAATTTTTTAAACGAGAGAGACTAAGACTAAGACCAAGCAGTCTATATAGACAGACTCAAGACTGTATAGCCATTATAATCGCACTATTTGCACTGGAGTTGTAAAGGAGTTCCCTTTAGACTGCCTAGTTTGATTTAATCTTTCAGTTAACTGCCTCTAATATTTAATATTGTTTGTTAATCTCTAATACTCTGATTTCTTTTCAAATTCCTTTTATTTAACAAAAGTTTTGTTTTGTTCCGTCTGTTGTTGGAAAAAAACATCCTCGTTATACGGCTATCTTATCTAAGATTTTTGTTTCAGTTTTATCTTTATGTAATTTATAAAACAAATTAAAATTCGTAACAAAGACCACAGCCAACGACAACGATACAATATCAAGATTAAACAGCCAGTCAGATGGATCGCAAGACAGACAGACAGTTAAAAACCTTTTTTCTGCTGCTGCTAAGACTTTCAAAAGTAAAATACATCTACATAAAATGTACAACATCTAATTTGTTACGAAAGCAAGATCTGGTCTCTAAAGGGTTTTATTTGAAATCCTGCCTCAAAATGTTTATCAAATACTTGTGCGTTTGCAGCTTAGTTCTTTAAGTGACCTTCATAATGTTTAAAGTCTTTTATTTTATTTAAAATTTTTTTTAACAAGAAATGTATTTTTATCTTTTCGCATTTTGCTTTTAATTTCTTTTGATTTTAATCGATTTTTTCTTCATTTGCTTCGTTATATGTCTTTTGTATTTTGGTTATTGGTTGTTTGTTTTTTTTTTTTTATATTTTGTACATTTTTAGAGTTTGATGTTTATATGGCTTGACTGGAACTTGTTTCTTTTATTTATTTTTATTTTAGTTTTGTTTAAATTTAGTTTTATTTACGAGTATTTCTTATTTTGAACCTTTACTGTTTGCGTTTGTTCAGTTTTATTGTTTTTTTTTTTTTTTTTTTTTTTTTTTTGTAAGAATTAGAGCAAAAATTCGTATTTTAAACTTCACTGAACTCAAAACGAGCTTTAGTACAAAAGGTAATTTTAAAGTTTCTTTTTGAAGGCCATCAACGCCATAAATTTTATGAGTAGGCGTTAATCAATACCAATTATTTTTTGGTGATCATAGATTGATGGAAAAGTTTTTTTTTTTTTTTTTTTTTTTTTTTTTTTTAGGCTGTTGGAAAAGGCTTAACGTTTTGTTTTTAAGGGAATAATAAAGAAAATTAAAAGTCTAAAAGTGAAATTCGACCAGACCTTTAGTGAATTGCCTAGAGTAAATTCTAAATGGTCTCTAGTTTGAATAGACTCCAACCAGTATAAACTCTAGTGTGAATATATTCCAAACTAAATAGAATCCAGTGTGAATAGACTCCAATATAAATAGACTCCAGTCTGAATAGGATCCAGTGTGACACCAATCTAAATAGACTCCAGCGTGAATAGATCTCAATTTGAATAGATCTTGCTGTGAATAGACTCCGATCTGCTTAGACTCAAATCTGAATAGATTTCAGTGTGAATTGATGCCAATCTAAATAGACTCCAGTTTGAATAGACTCCAGCCTGAATAGACTTTGATGTAAATAGACTCCAGTGTGAATAGAATCCAGTGTGAATAGACTCCAGTCTAAATAGATTCCAATCTGAATAGACTCCAATCTGAATAGACTAAAATCTGAATAGATTCCAGTGTGAATAGACACCAATCTAAATAGAATAGACACTAATCTGAATAGACTCCGATCTGCATAGACTCAAATCTGAATAGACTCCAGTGTGAATAGACTCAAGTGTGAATTAACTCCAGTCTAAATACACTCAAATCTGAATAGATTCCAGTGTGAACAGACACCAATCTAACTAGACTCCAGTGTTACTAGACTTTAAATAGAATAAACTTTAGTGTGAATAGACTCCGATCTGCTTAGACTCAAATCTGAACAGACTCCAGTGTGAATACACTCCTCCAATTTGAATAGATTTTGCTGTAAATAGACTTCAGTCTAAATAGATTCTAATCTCAATAGCCTCCAGTGTGAATAGACACCAATCTACACCACCAATAGACTCCAGTGTGAATATACTTCAGTCTGAATAGACTTGAGTCTGAATAGTCCGTCTGTAGAAACTTCAGTCGGTCTGTAGAGGCTATAGTCAATCTCAAAATATTATAATGAGACTTAATAGACTGCAGTGAGTCTGCTTAGCCTACCTAAAATTAGTCTTATTACACTTATTGTCCTTAGGAAATAATGTGAACAAAACCAAGTTTTGTGATTTCTTCAGCAGTCTGCACATTGTCTAAACAGAATTATTCTGATTACACTTATTGTCTTTAGGAAATGGTGTAAACAAACCCAAACATTTATGATTTATTCATCCTATTTTACTTAGCGGTGATGAAAAACTACTTTCAACTACTGATTTTGAAAACAGCAATTCGTTTGTTTTCGTTTGTAACATTTTCCCTGTGCCTCTACGTCAGCGATAAATGTCTGTTTTCTTATTTAATTAAAGCACATTTTCATGTTGAGAAGTTTTTCTGCAAACCAAACGATATAAGAAACAAAATCAGCAACTGATTGCAACGTACAATTTAACCCTTTGCATACAAACGACAACCCAGATGAAGCAAAAAAAAAAATAAAAGAAGTTGTAATGACAAAATTTTTTTGTTTTGCAGCAACTGAATGTTTGTTAATTCGGTAAAACTGATTTGACAAACGTGACATACGGATTTTTTGTGGCTGTTTTTACTCTGGCAAAGAGACTGTTTATCAAAAAAAAAAAAACTTTCGTGGGTATTTTGCTTGAGTTTTTTTCAGTTTTTTTAGTTTCGCTAAATTTCATTTATTTACTTTGATCCCCATATGAAGATTTGTTTAGTTTAGTGTGTTTAAGAAAAAGTTTTCTAAAAATGCTGGGCTTGAAAAAGATAAAATGTTTCCCAGCAAAGTGATTTTAAAGGCAAAAAAAAAAGCTAAACGCTTAAGGAGTGTACATAATTTCTTACAGTTTCCTTTAGCTAAAATAAGCGGCTGATAACAATTGAGCTGAACTGGACTTGGTAAAAAAATGAGTACCATTTTCCTAAATTCTTTAGGAAACTGTGTAACTTACCTTTTACATTTTGAAACAATTTGCTTGACCGACTGTTTTCGTTTCATTTTTCGAGCTGTATGCTACCCTTTTCCTTAAAGTTAGGCAACTGTTTTATTCCAAAATCTTTTTTTCTTTTTCTTTTTTTTCTTAATGTTTCATTCAGTTGATTGCTTCATGTTTTATATTTTCTTATTGCTGCTGCTTTTGTTTGTCACTACTGAAAGACGTGCCAGACGTGAGTTGATCGTAAAGATTTCGTTTGGTTAGTTTTTTTTTAACTGTTTTCTTTTATTGTTTTTGTTTGGTTTTATAAGCCAACTTTAAGACGGCCCAAATGTTTGTTAAAATTGCCACATTTTTCTCCTGTTCTTTCACGAAATGTGCAGAATGCATTTCGAAATTTTAATTCTAAAGAATTTGGCACATTCTTATATGTTTTTATTTGAATTGTTTTTTTTTTTTTTTTTTGCATCCATTATTTCAGCATTTAGTTTAAATGTCTTCAATTGTTTAAAGACTCTCATCCATCCATCGTTAGATGGAAAACTTAAAGGTATGAGTTACATTGCTGATATTTTTTTTTTTTTTGAGGGGAAATCTGGTAAGGATTTAATGTTGCTAAAATTTTTTATTTGCTTTTAAATGACAGTTTAAAAAGCATTTTAACTTGTCAATTATTCAGTCTTGGTTTTTGGGAAATTTTTGTTAGACTTGATAATGGTGTGATGAAAGGCTTGATGTCCCTTGAATGTATAGTGTAGAGGAAAACAGTGATTTTAAAAGAGCAAAATTGCAAAATATTGAGACTAAATACCATACAGCCTTAATAGACTTTAGTCTGAAGAGAGTGACTACGGTCTGAATAACAGAATGCAGCGTAAATAACAGACTACAGTCTGAATAACATGCTACGGTCTGAATTACAGACTAGAGTCTGAATAACAGGCTACAACATACATGAACAACAGATCACAGTCTCAATAATAGACTAAAGTCTGAATTATAGACTACAGGCTGGATAGACTCCAGTTTGATTAGACTTTAAATCAGGGAAAGGCAACCTATACTATTACATTTTGCAATTGTATTAGTAATATACTTTCTTCGCTCTCAACACAAATCGGTGTTGCCAGAAAACTTGCGTCACTTATCCCCAATTAAAAATTTAAAATCTCCAAAAAAAAACTCTATTTTATTATTTGCGAAAAATTAGAAAATCAGTCAGGAAATTGAATTACATCTTCAACATTTATTTCATATGGGCAACATTTTATGCGTATTAAATTTTCGAAATGTGTATCTGTTAAACGATTTCGACTTTTTGTTTGAATATGTTTTAATATAGAAAATATTGACTCACAAATGTAGGTGGATCCAAACATTGAATATAATTTTAAAATTTCATTTTCTGCCTTTGGCAGAAATACTTCTCCAGAACTCTTTCCCACTAGTTAATGGTAAAGTAATACTTTCGTATTCCTTGTGATATGCAAGAAAATGCCTTTGCATGTCATGTTTTTTAGTGCGTGATAACGCACGTTGGCAAACCAAGCATTCTGGTTTGTCATAATAATTTAAAGAAAATAAAAAATTAATTTCATATTCATCACACATTTTTTAAAAAGTTGGGAAAAAATTTTTTTTTCTGGCAACGCTGATTTTTAATTTACACAACCTGTCTGTTTGAATGCTCAAGCTAAGCTGATTAAACTTTGTTTATTTCTTTACAATGCGTGTGCACACGTACATAAGAGAAGAGTAAATGAAAAACGCGGCGCCCATGTTTTGCCTTTCCCTGCTTTAAATACACTCTACTCTGAATAGACTCTAGTCTAAATAGACTCCAGTTTGAATATATTCTAGTCTGCCTACATGTTTTTCAAAGTACATACATATTTATTTTCTTCATTTATATTAAACCACAAAATATATTTACCCCCAAACCACTGTCCTTTTTATACTAATTATTTTTTATATCCCTGTTCCCTTACCTTTTTTTTTAGTCAGATCACTTAATATTTGTTGTAAAATAAAGCGTGGGTTGTCCTGCTCTTAAACTTTAGCGTTCACAAAAGCACAAAACATCAGTTTCAGTTTTTTTTCTGTTTCTTTTCATTTTAAATGGTGTTTAGTTAAATCGTTTAAATACTCCACCAAATAAACACACTTGCAACTGATTAAGTATTTAAGATTATTTCCTTTAAAGACTTACAAGGCAAATGGAAATAAAAATACTCGTATATAAAGAAAAACTCAATGCAACATTTGCATTTCGTCTGAGAGATTTTGATCATTTAGTTTTGTTTAATTATCGAAAAAAAAATATATGTACAACGTTGTTATGGTAATAAAAATGTAACCGAAAAGGGGCAAACAAAAAAACAGACGACAAAAATGGCTGGCAAATGTCATGGCATCTTATTGGAGAAATTGGTATGTCATTGTTTTGTTAGAGGCGCAATATGCAATGGAACTGGTGTGCACAGAGAGTTGGAATGGCTTGGTAAAAGGTAAACATTTAAAATTTGTCGTTAAGTAAATATAAGGATTTTGCCTGTGGAGTTTGTTGTTTCAGTTATTCTTTGAGAACATTCATTTAAAAGTGTTAGAATCCTTAAAGAACTAAACATTAATCATACAACTCATATTTACATTGTTGCTTTTACCCATTTTGTTGCCTATTTATATACTCTTACTGAGTTGCAATTATCATCTTTTAATCATACTACTTAAGTTTACAACCTTGTCTTTAATGTACGCTTTCTTCTACAGGGTTGCGTTTTTTAGTACTATTTGAATGTTTTGGCAGAAAGCGTCATAACGGTTTGTGTATTGTTTACTTTAGTTGCAGCATATATTTCCTATAAATACCCACAACTATTCTTCTTGTTATCTGTTTAATTTTTAAATTATTTACCGCCAGACCACCAGTTAGTTAAACGCTATGCTGCATAATTAATGGGACACTAATTATGCTGCTAAAAAGCTATCATCAGGCTAAACTTTAAAAGCCACCAACCAACCAACCAATTACTTCAAACGAATCTCTTAAGTACAAGTAATTTAATATTTATATTTGACACTATAAGCGATAATCATAAATACCACATGTCGCCGTTTTGAAATTTAACCAATTGCTTAAGATATAAATTACCAAAAAGCTTTTAAAACTTAGTTTAAAATCTACTCAGCAGTTTATTAATAAAAATTAGCATCAATATATAAAAATAATACCAAATCTAAAGAATTTTATTTATCGCCAAATTGAATAACTTTTAACTATGGATGATATAAAATGAATAAATAAAAAATATTTATACATATTTACATATATAAAAAAAAGATTAACAACAAGAATATTTTATACAAAAAAATTCCTAATGTAAATTTCAATTTCATCCAGCCGGTAAGACAGCAAATGTGACAAAATAACTGGCTTCAAATAATATGAAAAAACCTATTAAATGCTCAATGGACATTTTTATTTCTAGAAATACTTTTAAAAACTATGCTAGACAAAAATAAAAGTCTAGAGAATGTAGTTAAATTACCAATTTACTATTGAGAAAACTATTTAAGTTCACAAAAAAAAAAACGAGAACATACTTACATATGCTGAAATATGCTTAAGTAAAAGTATTAGGGGTATAAATAAATTAAAGGACTACAAAAGGATAAGTTAGGAATTCGAATTAGAACCTGTAATAAAACTTGGACTATAAACTAAATCAAAATCAGAACTAGAAGTTAAACTAGTACTTAAACTAGAAGTTACTAGAACTTAAACTTAAACTCAAAACTGAACAAGAGGCTAAACGAAAATCTGAACTAGAACTTAAACTAGAAGTTAAACCAGAACTGAAACTAGAAGTTAAACTTGAAGCTAAACTGTAACTTTAACTAGAACCTGTACTAGAATTTAAACTAGAAGTTAAACTAGAACTGAATCTAGAAGGTAATCTAGAAACTAAACTGTAACTTTAACTAGAATCTGACCTAGAACTCAAACTAAAAATTAAACCAGAACTGAAACTAGAAGTTAAACTAGTATCTGAACTAGAACTTAAACTAAAACTTAAATTCGAAACTGTACAAGAAACTGAACTATAACTTAAACTAGAACTTAAACTTGAAGTTAAAATTAAACTTAAATTAGAACCTGAACTATAACTTAAACTTGAAGTTAAACTGAAACTTAAACCAGAACCTGAAATAGAACTTAAACTAGAAATTAAACTAAACCTTAAACTTGAACTAAGACTAGAACCTGAACTAGAACTTAAACTTAAACTCGAAACTGAACAAGAACCTGAACAAGAACCTGAACAAGAACCTAAACTGAAACCTGAACTAGAACTTAAACTAGAACTGAAACAAGAAGTTAAACTGCAACTTCAACTAGAACTTAAACTTGAAGTTAAAATTAAACTTAAATTAGAGCCTGAACTATAACTTAAACTAGAACTTAAACTTGAAGTTAAACTGAAACTTAAACCAGAACCTGAAATAGAACTTAAACTAGAAATTAAACTAAACCTTAAACTTGAACTAAGACTAGAACCTGAACTAGAACTTAAACTTAAACTCGAAACTGAACAAGAACCTGAACAAGAACCTGAACAAGAACCTAAACTGAAACCTGAACTAGAACTTAAACTAGAACTGAAACAAGAAGTTAAACTGCAACTTCAACTAGAACTTAAATTAGAATTTAAACTTAAACTAGAACTTAAACTTGAAGTTAAAATTAAACTTAAATTAGAACCTGAACTATAACTTAAACTTGAAGTTAAACTGAAACTTAAACCAGAACCTGAAATAGAACTTAAACTAGAAATTAAACTAAACCTTAAACTTGAACTAAGACTAGAACCTGAACTAGAACTTAAACTTAAACTCGAAACTGAACAATAACCTGAACTAGAACCTAAACTGAAACCTGCACTAGAACTTAAACAAGAAGATAAACTGCAACTTCAACTAGAACCTGAACTAGAACTTAAATTAGAAGTTAAACTTGAACTAGAAACTGAACTAGAAATTAAACTAGAACCTGAAGTTGAACTAGAACTTTAACTAAAACTTAAACTCGAAACTGAACAAGAACCTGAACTAGAACCTAAACTAGAACAAGAAGTTAAACTGCAACTTCAACTAAAACCTGAACTAGAACTTACTCGTAGACTAGAACCTGAATTAGAACCTAAACTAGAACCTGAAGTGGAACTTAAACTAGAACCTAAACTACAACTGAAACCTGAACTAGATATAGAACTTAAACTAGAACCTGAACTATAAACTCAATTTAAAATGATCTAGACTGACTAACTTTCTCATACCACCAATATCGCCCAAACACTACTACACAAAAAGTGATAATTTCTCTTTTTTCCCCCAAAGACAAGACAAACATCATGAAAATGTAATAAAAACTAAAATAATATTTTATGGATAAAATTCCTTCCTTTCTTCACAATATACTCGCACTCTTAACAACAAGCACAATAATAATAACTATGAGTATTCAGCCATTGAAACACATAGAGAGTGTGAAAGAGAGAAAAGAAGCTCATGAATATGTTAGTAAAGTGGTGGCAATGACTACAATGATCATCATGCTGATGATGGGGTTTCTATTCCAACTGTGTAGCATGTAGTATTGTTTCCATGATATTTGCAGTATCTTCTTAGGGTTTTCATTTTCTATTTTATGTTTTAGTTTAAGTTTTTTACTGAGTTTTTTTTTTATGGCAGCCAATAATGGCAGATGTTATCTGGCCTAGCGGTGGTCAACTACTATCACTAGTTTTTATGTCTTATGCCTTCTGTGAATTGCAAATAAAACAACAACAACAAAAAACGTAAACGTAAACCAAAAACTACATAATGGCATCGCTATGACCAGAAAAAAAAACGCAGAAAAATTTTAGCCAACATACCGCAAAACAATTCACAGCCATCATTTGTAACCAACCAAGAGTAACAGCGAAAAAAGTGTGGGGCGTTAACAAGCCTTGAATAGAAAAAAAATTATTGCCATTTTTTTTTTTTTGTGTAAACAACCGCAAAAATATATAAATTTTAAAAATTATTAAATATTAAGAAAAAAAGTAATAAAAGGTAAATGGGCTCTCATACGCATTTGTTTTGCATAAAAATTTCAACTGTTTCCTTCTTTTACTTTTGCTTGGTTGACAAATATATATATATAAACATATAAACGCGTGTCTTTTACTTGCTGTGTTTAATGTGTTTAATGCTATATCGGCTAATATTTTTTTATTATTTTTTTTGTATTATATTTTTTATTCAATAAAACAACCAGAAACACAAACTGCGAAGCTTTTTTGGCTTGTCTGCAGAAAACACCCAGAGTCTTTGGCGGGAATCGAACCCGCAACCCTCTGACTGATAGTCCGGCACACTATCGCCTAGTCTATCGGGGCACTCAATTTTTAATTTTTCTTTAACCTAAATAATTTTTGAACCTTTGCTGTTTTTTTTTATCCTTATTGCCAACCACATTATTAACCGTAATGGGAAATTTGAATTTACCAAAAAAAAAATATTAATATTTTCTCAGCTTTAATTGGATTTAACCAAAATTGTTGTATTGTTGTATTTTTTGTTTTTGCTTGGCAGGCAGATACAATATGAATTCACTTACACTCAAAATAATTAGCTGATCAAAAGCAGTTACAGTATTTTCCTTCGATCATCAGCAAAGGAAAAATATGTAAGTGAAAGTTAACTGATTGTGGTTAAAGGATTGACCAGTCTACAAATGTTCACCGCACCATAGCCAGATGATTATATCTACTTTATAGAAATGTGTAGAGTTAATAAGTCAATTTGTTGACACTGTTTTGAGTAAAAAAAAAACACTAGTACACTGTCTTTAGTATAAAGACACTATTACACTGTCTTTAGTATAAAGACTACACTGTATTTAGTATAAACACACTATTACACTGTCTTTAGGATAAAGATACTACTACACTGTCTTTAGTATAAAGATACTACTACACTGTCTTTTGTATAAAGACACTACTACACTCTATATAGTATAAAGACACTACTACACTGTCTTTAGTATAAAGCTAGAAGCACACTGTATTTTGTATAAAGACACTATTACACTGTATTTTTTTGTATAAAGACACTACTACACTGTCTTAAGTATAAAGATACTACAACACTGTATTTAGTATAAACACACTATTACACTGCCTTTAGTATAAAGACAATAGTACACAGTATTTAGTATAAAGACACTACTACACTGTCTTTAGTAAACTCTACTACACCGTCTTTAGTATAAAGTTACTACTACTGTCTTTACGAGTGTTATAACGACACTATTGACTTTAGTATAAAGAAAGAAATAATATCGAAATTTTGAAATCCCAATATTGCTGCAAACACTTTACACACATTTTAAATGTACATATATTTCTCTGATTGTATGATACACAAACTATTTATAAAGCAAACATATAAATATTTGTATGCCATTGTACACACAATTGTTGCAATGTGTTGCAGGTATATGTATGTACCTTACCACCTGTGCTTTTTGTTTCAAACTTAAGTTGTACCTCTTTTTTTATTTCTTAGTTTCTGCGCTCATATCGATTGCAGTTGTACACACTGAAACTAGCTTAAAAACTAAAATACACTCCCTATATAGTGTGTGTAAATTTTTCTGTTAGTTTTGTGGTTCTTGTGCTCGTATTTTATGATGGTTTAGATTTGTCTGAATGCGGTTGAAATTGTATACGTGGTAGTAAGGTAGTTTATGTGTTACAGCTTCCACAAGATACGCATCAGAGTATTTTTTAATATATATACATATATACTTATGTATGTATAAATTTTCTTGCTGCTTTTTTTTTTTTGGACGGGACTAAGAAATATTATGAAAACCACTCTAAGGCCTATCAAAGGCTAAATACGTTTGTTGAGCGCACGTATGTGTAGAGTGTATATGGCAGGGGCGTGTTACTAGAGGCACCTGTGAGGATGTACTAAAGCTTAAAGCATTTGAAGTCAATTTATCCAACCCAATTTGTAAGAGATTTGACTTGAGTTGAGATGACTTTAATCTTCAATATTTTAATACAATTTTTATACTTTTACCATAAAGAACCTGGACAATATAAACCTTTATAATAGAAATCAGTTGGGTGATAAATTTAGTAGTTTTCCCGCCTAGAATATAGATTTTTAAAATCATTAATATATCTCTTTTTTAATTTGAAAGAAAGGCTAAAATAATTCCATTTTTCGCACCTTTTTCAAAATCCTTCTTGAAAATCCCCATAAATTGTCTTTGTATTTCCCCTTCACTGTTTAAAAACGATTCCTTAGAAATCATACAACCACATACAATGGCAACAAATTAAAGCAACAACAGCAGGAAAAAAGCTCAAACTAACACACTCGCAAAAACAAAAACAATATGGCAACTACAAACAACAGAAACAGCAACAAAATAATCATATTAAACTAAACAACAGTGGAGTTGATTAGTGAAAAATGCTGAGTTTATTTAAATTAATTACAATTTATATTTTAAACTACAAGCCTGGTGGAAAGACTGTGTAAAAGGGAAACACCAATTCAATACTCTTTACATCCCAGACAATCTAATATTGAGTGTAAAGACAGAAATGTGTTTAGTATAAAGACATTATTGCCTTTAGTTTAATCACAGTATTGTCGTTAGTAATAAGACAGTTATTTTCCTTAGTATAAAGACAATATTGTCTTTAGTACAAAGACCGTAGTATAAAGACAGTTATTGTCTTTAGAATAAAAACAGTATTATCTTCAGTAAAAAGACAGTATTGTTGTTAGTATAAAGACAGTATTATATTTAGTATTAAGACAGAAATGTGTTAAGTAAAAAGACAGTAGTGTCGTTACTATAAAGACAGTTATTTTCTTTAGAATAATGACAGTTAACTATTGTCGTTAGAATAAAGATAGTATTGTCTTTAGTACAAAGACCGTAGTATAAACACAGTATTGTCTTTAGTATAAATACAGTATTGTCTTTAGTATAAACAGTATTGTCGTTAGTATAAAGACAGTATTTTCTTTAGTATAAAGACAGCATTATCATCAGTACGAAGGCAGTATTGTCTTAAAAATAAAGACTGTATTGTCCTTAGTATAAAGACAGTTATTGTCTTTAGTTAGAAATATTGTTCATCTTTTCCCACTGTAAGTTCTTAGAGTCCCAAACCAACAACAGAGAAAAATTATGTATTTATGTAAGAGTCCATGTGTGTGCGCCAGAAGAGCTGTGCATCTGGAATGCGATCAGTAACGATCGGTATGTGTTGATTGGAATTTTTCTGAACTCTTTTTTGTTTTTGTTGCTGTTGTGGTTATAGTTGCTGTATTTATTAGTTTTTGCTGTCGTTGTTGTTGTTGTTGTGCAGTTTTTTGCAATTTTTTCTCTTGATTGAATTATTTTTATTACCTACCCGAAGTAAATATACAAGTAGTATGTAGTAGTAGAACTTCAAAACGATTGTTTGTGTGAATTGGGTATTTCTGTTTTTTGTGTTTCTTTAAGTTTATAAGTCTTATTAATATTATTTTTATGACTGAACAACAACAGCAAAAAAAAAAAGTTAATGATACTTACAGTTTACTTTTTGGTCTTGTAAGATGTCTGCATATAAATGTTGCCGAAAACTAACTACACTTAAAAAAACATTTTCGAAATTTGAAAGTTAAATTTCATAATTTTACATTAATTCCAAAATTTATTAATTATTATTAAACGATATTTCTATCGATATTGAATACCGTGATTTTCTTCTAAAAAAAAGTGCTCATACAATAAATGTAGTATTAAAATAAGCTCTAGTTTCTCAGGCGTTTATTAACCGATTGTGCTGATTTTCAATACCATTATATTCTAGACTATAGACTAAAATTTTATGCAAGTAAAATTTCTATAAATGGTCAACTGACAAAGAAAATTTGATTTAAACATACATACATACATAACGCAGGATTTTGGTAGGATCAAAATCTAATGCATGAGCCATTATGATTTCTACATCCAAATTTTGTGTTGCAATTTGAGAAATAATAAAATAATTTTATTAACCATTTTGTCTCTCTGTGTATAAATTGTTACCTGCTTAAATGAACAAGTACATAATTCCATACAACATGCATGCTAATGCCCATTCCCATTCGTATTTTCATACAACATTGTATTCTATTTGATTCTGTACGATTCTGTATGATGCTGTTTTATTGCAACATTGTATTGCCCACAAGATTTTGGATAATGACGTGTAATTTATTCAGTCGCTTTAGTAAAAAAAACATAACAACAATTCAAAACAAAATATAAAGTTCTTGTTTTTTTTTTCGTTTAGAATTTATTTGTTATGGTGTATTTGAAAAATAGTCAAATTAAAATTATTTGTATGTTTGATTATCGCCACAGTTGGAATAATGTATGGATATGTTAATATACTGAGTATGTTTGAGTGTGTTTGAAAATGTTGCGTAAGTGTGTTTGGTAAAACTCATCAAAAATGTTTAGACAACAAATAAGAAAGGTATCCTAGATGGAAATTAAATATAGTAAAATAGAAAGGAATAAATTGCGTAGAAAGTATTGGAATGATTTAAGTTAATAGTGATTCTTATCTTAGGTAAATTTGCGTGATTTTGTTATCGTAATAGCAATGGTTGCTGATTTGACAAGCTTTGTTCGATCAAACTCGGGTCATTTCGGTGCGTAGAATCTCCTATCACGGGAACGAGTTAAATTATCATGAAGCTCAAGTCCAATAAAACTGAAGTTATTAGCTAATTAGTTAAAATGGTCATACTAAATTGGAAATAATACCCGATATGTCAGACTAAAGACACTATCTGCTCTTCGTATTCTTGGCCTCAGTTTGTGCAAAAAAACTGCATCTAATTAGACAATACTAGAAGTATTTATGGGCTCCAAATATCGTGATACTAGAAATATCACGATATTTATTGAACGTGTAGCATGCAATATGGATGGATCGCGATCCATATCGCAAAATGACCTAAAATATGAAATCCAGATCACGGATCGTGGAACTCGTGATAAATATTAAACGTGTAGCATTTTCAGTCAGTAAAAAGTGGCAAATAAAAGAAATTAAATAAAATAAAATTAAACAAACAAAATTAAAACAATTGACAAAATTTGTGTGTTGTAATAAAGAGTAATTTTACCCCCTGGCCCACGATGTCGAACGATAACGTTCGCTTAGATAAGACTTAAGACACAAACTTGATTGTGGAATAAACAAACTTGATTGAGTAAAAAAATAGATACGATAAAAAGTTTGTGTCGTAAGTCTTATCTAAGCGAACGTTATCGTTCGACATCGTGGGCCAGGGGGCTAATTTATGTATTGTAATAAAGAGTAATGAGAGAAGACAGTGAAAGCGAGTGGGTTCTGCCGGTGGAATCGGAATTAACCAATGAAAAAATGATTTTAAAAGATTTAATTTGGAGGCAAAATAGCTAAACAGGCTTTCTTTTGGTTTTCTCGCGACATTGATAAACGTTTCGCACAGCACAAAAATAACATAAATACTGACACGATAAATATTAAACATGTAGCATACGCTCGTGATCCATCAATACTTCAAAATGGCTCGCGATCCAAATATCACGATATTTATTGAATGTGTAGCAGTGCCCAAACAATTATTCAAAATACATATTTAATTTTATGTTTGTGTTTTTATATAAAATATGTATGTATGTATGTCATTTTCATATTTATCATAAGCAAACTGTAAGCTATTTTAAACTACAATAATTTCCAGCTTTTAACAATAAAATCAATTGCATTTCTTTTATAAAAATATTGCAAATATGTTTTAAAAAATGCATTCATTTTAAACTCAAATACTATACGAAACCCCTAAACCATTGCTGCCTAGCAATAAACTAAGAATTCCAGAATTCTAGAAAAACTTCTAAGCGTTAATTTGCTGATAATAATGATGATGATGATGAGGATGTGTAAAGGTCATATGCTTAAGAATGAAAAAAAAAACTCCAAGAACAGTCATTAAAATGTCTTTAATATATAATAGAAACATTAGATACAAACTGCATAACCTTTTATCTTTTTCTAAATGAAAGCTGAATTCTAAGAAATTCCAGGCTCCAAAAAACACAGATTACAACAAAAGCAAATGAACTGCCTCCCTGCCTGGTTGCAAGAGTTTAAAACAAACAACTTAGACAACAAACTTGATGTGAATGTTTGTATGTGTTTTTTTTTTTTTTTTTGAAATTCCTTGGGGAAAATATGTTGAAAATCTTTGCTAATCAAATAAAGTCTGTCTGTCGGTTGGTTTTTTTTTTTTTTTTTTTTTTTTTTTTAGTTGAACCAACATTTTACCAAACAGTGGTTAATTATTGTATGGGACATAAAACATACAAAACAACAACAAGAACTAACAATTACCTGTGAAAGCTAGTAAAATTAAAAATCAACCAGCATAGAGCTGCAGAAGTTTTAATGTAAACACTTTAACTAAAATTCTTAGAATATTTTGTGCAGAATTTTATAAGCCGTTTTCTGTAATTCTGACTGCAAACAATTTGCGGCTAAAATACTATATTGTATGGCTAAAAAATTCAGGCATACACACAAAAATTACAACAACAACAACAACAATAGCAGTATTAACAGCAGCAGCACAAAATATATTTCTACCAACAGTGGGTCGCTTAAAGGAAACAAACATAAATAAACTTTCTTAAAAGGTAAAAGGAAACATTAGTTTTCAGTTGAAGAACTTAGTTGTAAAAAGCATCTTTAAGATACAATTTTACAAAATATACCGTCTTTTAAGTTCTAATTTGTTTGTTATAAAATCTATTAAAACTTTGTTTGCATTTTAAAATTTATTTTTTTTTTGGTCCCACTATGCACAAAAGCTAATCTGGGATTTCTATAAAGAAATAATCTTATATTATATGATTTTCTTTTGTTGTTGTTACTGATATTGTATGTTTGTTGTTGTTGTTGTGGCTTTAAGTTGAGTAAAACATAACTACCAATTTGGATAATGTCTTTTTGAATCTTTTGATAGACTGAGAGTAAAGCTGGGCATCTACTGCTAGAAAAACTCTGTGGTATAAAGCAAGTAGTGGCATGCTTGTTTCCTGTTGTTATTGTTGTCTTTGAACATTTCTTATTTTTTCAGAAATATTACTTTCAAGTACCCTACAACAATATATTAGAAACTAATTTAATGTTAAAACTGTAAATGAAATAGATAGGGGAGAGGGGGGCACCTTAGAACACTTTTTGCTTTTAAGCCACATAAAAGTTTATATTTTTGAATTATTGACTTTTTACATAATTTAACTAATTATATGGAAATAAACTTTAGTTCTATTTATTTTTTTTTATTTTTTTTAATGGATGAAGTCATTGTCTTCAAATGTGCCCCTCCATACGGGGCAGCTTTGAACTAGGCTGGGGCAGTTTTGAACGGCAATTTTTTCTTGTAGCGCTTATGTCCAAAAATAACATAAACAGTTATATTTTTTTATATATATAATAAATTCGATTTATTTATTAAGAAAAACATAAACATTAACAATTAAAAAATAAAAAAAATTCATATCAAAAATAAGTTTTATATTATTAAGACGGAAAAGGCCTTGCGATTTCAGGTGACATTACATTTTCATTTAAAGCATCATGATCAGCATTGGATTCGTCATTTTTAGTAAATAAGAGAGAATCAACAATGTTTGGTACTTCGGTTGATAAATTAACATGTTCAAAGGTGCCCCCTTTTTATTTGTTCAAACCTGAACTGGCATGCCATTTCACGGGAATATTATAATAAATATTTTTTTTACATAAATATCAAATAACTTAACTTAATCTTGTTTGAAATGAATTTTGGACTGCAATAAATTTCTTTCGCGAAAGAAAACGATCACTGAATACTTTTTATACTCTTACAAAAAAGACTGACTGAAGACTGACGATTGAAACAACTAGCAAAAGTTGTTGACGCCGCTAGAAAACAAGGTTGGCATGTGAAAAACTCGGTTAAGGGTCGGAAAAAATGTTAAATTGAGATTTTATCAACATTGTTCAAAGGTGCCCGGGTATAAACATGGCCCCCTCTCCCCAATGTATATTAGGGTGGTGTGAAATTTTGTTTTGTCTTAGATCGTCTTCTAATAGCAAAATTTTGTTGTTTTACTAGTTCAAATAGAAGTCTTTAAAATTTTATTGAAATATTTTAAATGTTAGAGCCCGCGCATTGACTACAAAGTAGGGTGGATCGCTTGTGTATGGGAAAAATAAGTTAAAATTAAGTTAATTAATAAAGTTCTAATAGTAATAATTTGCTGTCTTAGACTTAAAAAGGTAATACTTGAAAAAAATATTCAATTAAGTGATATCTTTAGCCCGCGCATGTGTCTTAAAATTTTTGGAATTTTCATAAAAACATTTTTCATTTAAACTTCAATATTATCGCAGTTGTTGTAGAGTCTATGTAGTGTTTTATGTAAATGTATTAATTTTTAGTAACAAAATAATAAAATATTTAAAATATTGCAGTTTATCAAATTTTTAACTCATATCTCAATTTTTTCAAAAGAAATTTCAAAATTATTTCTGATATCATACTACTACGATTTGTTTAAAAATTAAGACCAGTGTTGAGCACTCATGGCCATCAGAGGTACATTAAAATCGGTTATTTACTTGTAAACAACACGAGTGTTAACTAAGTTAATAAAACAATTTTAAAGTAGGTCTTTTCAAAACAAATTTATGAAAATTTCTAAATTCTTTTAGATATCTTACTATGACAATTCCGGAAAGAATTAAGACTGGTCTTCATACGGCACTTATAGCCTTTAGTGGCATATTAAAATTGGTTATTTACTTGCAAACAATACGAGTGTTAACTAAGTTTACGGAAAATTGTTAAACAAGGTGATATTCAAAACAAATTTATGGAAATTTGAAAATTCTTTCAGATATCTGACTACTATAATTCCGGTAGGAAGTTAAACCATTGGCCGACACTGATAGCTAACAGGGGATGACAAAAATTGTTTATTTATAGCTTATTTTTGAATAAACAGACAAGATATCCAAAACATATTATTAACATTTTAATATCTTGAAGCTTTTGTTAAGTAGCCTCCACTAAGATCGGCTTTGTCCTGTCCCTGCTTGCCTACTTATTTATCATTTGCTGCTGGATTTTGTTCTCTCATTCTCATTGTGTTTGTTGCTCATTTTGTATGCCGTTGGGCGCCAATTTTTAAAATGACATAAAAATGCTCAGACATTTTTTGTGTTTTTCTACAATTCGGTTGGTATGTAGCAGGCAACAATGAAAACAAAATGAAAAAAAAACTTAGAGCTAGAGAAACACAACAAAAAACGAAAACTTCAAATCATAAGCTTAAAACTTAGATTTTGTTTTGTTGCAGCTAAATTAAAACAACAAAACTACAAGAGCCCTTTTATGCCGCTTCAAATATATAAAGAGGAAAATGTAACAGGGAGGACAAGTATAGAAACAAAAGTACTTTTTAGGTACCATGGGAAATTGAATTGAAGCTCCTCAAAAACTTTAAGGCCAGAACTTTATCCTTAAATTGCAAAGGACAAAACTTTAACCCAAGTATTTGTTACTGTTTTCTAAACAACTGAATAGTTGGTTTTATATTTACACTAAATTGAACAAATTAAGTACTTTTGGATTCAAAAAGAAATAGTACTTTTTATAAAAAAAAACCCCCCATCTCTGTTAAAAATATCTGCTTGTATGTATTAAAATATATATGGAGTATCATCAAAAGATCTTAGACAATAACAACAGACAACAACAACAACAACTGAAAAAGGTACCAACGAGTACTTGTACAAACGGCTACAGCAACAGGAACAACAACGACAGCACTAATAATAACAACAACAATAATAATAAGAAAAACAACAAGCAACAATCCTGTCTGAAAAGACATTTACAGACAGCGATTTATGTGACATGACAGCGGTACATAATGAAAGGATTCCTTATATGTTTCTGTTTGTCTTGTTCTGTACGGAACTGTGCTGTTCCACAGCTTAGTTTTGTTGTTGTTGTACTTGTTGTCATTATTGTTGTTGTTGTTGTCTTACTCTTTGGTGTGTTTTCTGTGTTTTTTGAAACTTAACAATCGGTTTTTATGATTTATAAAGGCTGAGTTTTTCCGCTTAATTTCATTCAAATCGAAATCCTAACTTAATGTTTACTGAGTTGGATGGCAGAGCATTTAGGTGGGTATCAAAAAAGGATTTAAAGGGATTTAAAGCGGGGAAGGATTAATTGGGGCAGTATGTATTGTAAAAGCCTAAAAGGCATAATGTATAATTGATAAATTTCTTTTGGTTAAATGAGTAAAATATTTAAATAAAGCAATTTTTAGAAATTATGTTGATTTAATTTAAATTTTTACTGCAAAATCTTTTTATTGCTTAGCTATTAAAATGAGTTATTAATTTGTTTATTAGATTTTATTGCCTTGATTTTAAGATCTTAAATTGCGTCCATTATTGAGGCGCATGAAGATGATAAATTACACCTAATGAAAAGGAAATTGTGTCTACTTACTAAGCATAAATAACTATAAATAGTTTGTTATTAATGAAAGACTTTTTCAACTTCAAAATTCAATTATTTCACAGCGAGTTGTTACCTTTGCTTTCATTGCATACATAAAGTAGATGTTTTGTATATCAATGAAAAGGAAATTGCTTAAACTTTGCAAAAACATATAACAATATTAATTATCTAAAAATGAATAGAAGACTTTGCTTACATTAGATCAAAGCAAACATTTTGCAGTGAGCACTTAAATTTGTCTTCAATAATTTGAGCAGAGGTACCTATATATAAAATAGACATATTATACACCATGGAAAAGGTAATTGTGTTTACTTTCCAAAAATATATAAATTGTTTTACTACTTAGATATTTTTTGAAGACTTTATTTACATAAAAAATCAAACATTTTAGCGGGATTTGTTAAATTTGCATCTATTTGTTTCGCCTAACATATAAACAAAGTAAATATATTGTATATCATTGAACAGGAAATTAACTCTACTTTTCAAAAATATATAAATCATTTAATAAACTTAAAAAGTATAGAATAAAGTAAATCAAAACGTTTTACTGGAAGTTGCTACATTTACCCCATTAATTTGCCCATGTAGGTTATACAAATTGTATATCAATAAAAAGGAAATTACTTCTACTTTCTAAAGATATAAAAATATTTTAATTACTTCAAAATTTCCAAAAGACTTTTTCTACTCAAGAAATCGCGCATTGCACAAGCGGTAGATATATTTGCAACCATTTATTTGACATAAAGTTTACTTACAGCACAGAAATAGTATATCAATGAAAAGGATATTACTTCTACTTCCTAATTACATATACATAAATATTTGAAAAGTAAGTTGTTGCAACAGTTAAAAATAATAAAATTAATGAGTTAACTTTATTAACCAAGTTTTCTAGAAAAAAATAACAGTCATATCAAAGTTTCGATATGTATTTCTGAGATGTTTATTTTCACGCCTTATTACTCCGCCTGGAAATAATACTTTAAAAGCTTCTCCTCCTTTAATATTCCAAATTTAGTTAGCATCAAGTTAGTAGTTTATTAATTCTAAACACAGTTATTGTCACTTCTTTATACTTTAAAATCATCCCCTTTGTCTACTTTATTACATTCACACTGTTAATTGTCTAACAGAATTTTCTTTTAAAAACTTTGAGCTTTTAAAAAATCTTTAAATTCTTTTAAATTATTGTTTATTATTTCTTCAATTTCTTTAACATGTTTCAGTTGTGTTTATTTCAAAGTATTTTTTTGTGGAACCAAATGGAATATTTTATGATTTGCTGTTGGTTGTAAATATTTGTATAAATTGAATTGCAAATAATAACAATGACATAAACATTAACAACAACAATAACAAACAAAAACCCCAAGAAAACATAAACAATCACTAACCAGAAGTAAGAAACAACAACAAACAAAATACATATAGCAAAAAAACAACATCAGAAAAAGAAACAGCTAATGGCAGAAATATGTTTTTGTTTAAATTTGCATGTTGTTTGGAAAATATGTAGGTACTTGTTGTTGTTTATGTGTTTTGGCTTAAATGGTTTAAGAGCGAGAGAGAGAAAAATGATGATGAAGAAGAAAAGAATCCAACGGTAAATATTGTTGTTATTCAAACGAAGCGCTTTAATAGCAATAACAACAAACTAACATTTAAAAAACTTAAAAGCTAAAAATTATAAAAAAAGCAACAAAAAACAAATCTACACACTTTTACATACAAGTTTGTTGTCTAAGTCTTTTGTGGTTTGTTTACAAATGGCTGCTGGCTGTAGGAACAGTGGGTTTTGGCAATGTTTGTCGATAGTGTCTATTAAATGTAAATAACTTTTAAAGTATAAACGTTAGAAAAATGGTTTGCAAGGCCTGTTTGTTTAAATACCGATTACTTAGTGAAAATTTGAACGGTTACTTGCCTTAAATTTCATGAAAATTTAAAAAAGTTTTACATAAGTACCCATTAATTTTGTAAAATGGTTACTTTTGCTCAATTTTGATTTTTATCTAAAAAATTTATAAGTAATCGTTTTTTTTTAAGGATTTAAACAGTTTTCGTCCATAATTTTTCTACAAATACCGATTACTTAATAACAATTTCAATGGTTACTCGCCTTAAAATTCATAATTTCTAGAAAATTCTTTAAGTAACGTTAGTAAAAATATATTTAAATTAGTTTAATATAAGTAACGGACAATTTTTAAAAGTGGTTACTTTTCGCCAATTTTGATTTTTATCTAGAAAAATTATAATTAATAGACTTCTTTAAGGATTTAATAATTTTTCGTCCATACTTTTTATACCTATACCGATTACTTTATAAAAATTAAAACGGTTACTCGCCTTAAATTTATTAATATTTAAAAAAAATTTTAAGTAATATTGTTAAGAGTATTTATTATATTCTAATAATAAGTTTTATATAAGTAACGAATAATTTTTTAAAGTGGTTACTTTTCACCAATTTTGATTGTTATAAAAATTTAATAATTAGTCGAATTCTTTAAGGATTTAAAGAATTGTTGTCAATATTTTTTATTGAAATAACGATTACTTAATAAGAATTTGAATGGTTACTCGCTTTAATTTTCAAAATTTCTTGAAAATTTTCAAAGTACATAATATAAATAAGAATACATAGATTTAAATTAGTTTTACATAAGTAAATAATAATTGAATATTTTTTAAGTATTTTCACAAATTTTGATTTATATTTCAAAATTTTATAAGTAACAGTTTTCTTTGGGATTAAAAGAATTTTTGAAAATATTTTTCGTTTAAATAATGATTACTTAATAAAAAGTTACACGCCTTAAATTTCACAATTTCTAAAAAAAATTTTGAAGTAACATAAATAAGAATATATTTAAAGTAGTTTCTCATAAGTAACGAATAATTTTTTAAGTGGTTACTTCTTCTTAATTTCCATTTTTATCTAAAAATTTTAAAGGTAATTGTTTTCTTTAATATTTAAAATTAATTTTTTTAAAACTTTTTATTCAAAATTCAAACGGTTACTTGCCTTAAATTTATTTATTTCTTTAAAGTAAATGTTAATATTTATTTGTTATTATTTATACTCCCCTAATCCCACTGTTTTTACTTAAAACTCTGGTTTATTGTTTTATTTTAATTTCACAAAATTTGAATATTTTTATGTACAATTCTTTATTTACACAAAAAACAAACAAAAACTAATAAACATGACATGACATTGACAAGAATGTTTCTTGTGCGTTTGTTTTTTTTTTTTTTTTTGTTGTAAATTCTTGTAAAACCTCAACGTTTCTTTTTCCTGCATTCAAACTGTCTTTTGTTTTTAAAGAATTTTTAACACTAAAGAGTCGTAATAAATAAAATCATAAACAAAATGCCAGCATAATGTGCCTTAAATAATTGTTGTAGATGAACAAAAAAAAAAAAAAACATTGAAGAAAAATAAACACTTCACTAAGTAGTCATTATCAAGTTTATAAATTATTGAAAAGTAGGGAGAACAAATAATAAAAAAGCAAATACAACATGTAATATACACCTCTTTATTATTACAACAACATGTAATATGTTTTGTTGTTGTTGTTGTTGTGTTTGCTATTGTGGTCTTTATACCCTTTACGCTTTAATGTTGTAGTAAAAGCTGTAAAAACTTTACCTTAACGTGTTGGTTTACGCAGCACAATGGGCGAAATTTGGCAGAAATGTAGACAAATTTAAAAAAATTAATTTTTGCCTGAAAATAAATAGAGTATTTAGTAATTTTTAGAGACATGTTTAAACTTGTTTTAATCTCTTTTTTGAGTTCTTAAGTTAACTTTAGTTACCAATTCTGGAATATATACGCCTCTTCACTCTTTTCCCTTTAGACCCATAGTTTCCCCACTAGAAATCTTTGTTTAACCTGTACAATATGAACAAAAAAAAATGATTCCTCTACGTTATTACATTCTAAACCTTAATTTAAGTTTTAGTTATTTAGTTTTTTTTTATTGTTTTTGTTCATTTCAATTTTAAACATCATCAACATGACGTTGTTGCATTTAGACTTGAATACATATATGTCCTTCCGTTTGTCCGTCCATTGCCCCGTCTGTCTGTCTTATGTTCTGTCTATCTTACTGCTTTGTATATTATTGTCTGTCTGTCTGTCTATCCATCTTATTATTTCTTTCTCATATTTATTTTTCTAGTGAACTTGAGTGCAGCTTGTAACCATACGCTTGTTTAAACGCATTTATACTATTTACACATGACTGCATTTTCATAGAAACTGACATCACGAGGACGTTTTTCTTAACAAGTGTTTTTTTTCTCTGATTTTTATGTTGTTGTGTTTTTTTTTTTTGTTCTATGTTCATACGTTTATATTTACTCTCTTGGCTTCATTCACAATATTATTTTCATTTATTTATTATTTTGTTGTATTTCATTTCATTTGCGGTATTATGGCCTGTAATTCTTTTTTTTTTTTTTTTTTTTGTAGTTTAATTTTAAAAGTTGTTTATTTTTACTACAACATGTTATTGTGATTATTAATTTAATGTTGTTTGGAGGTGTTTTTTTTTTTTGTACTTTTGTTGCTTTAAAAACCTGAAAACTTTTGGTTCATGGTTTCGTGTTTGGATATTTTCAAAGCGTTTTCCATTCAGGCTTGTCGTTTTCAATCAATGTCTTTATAGTGTTAAACTATAAATCTCAGACAAGATCATGTAAATAATATAAATTGAAATATAAACATTTGAGTGAAGGTAGGTTAATTAAGCAATGTTTAACAACTTAAAAACAAGTAAATAAAAAAAATCTGGGCAAATTTTTAATATGAAAAAGAAATTGTTAATCCATTAATAATACTCATTTATTTTTATTGTATTAATTAAATAAAATATAAAGTTTTAACCAAATTAACACTTATCTGTCTACTCACATGTTCCAAATTTAAAATCCTTCTTCTCCTTAACTCAAATAATGATATTATGCTATGAAGAATATCTCTAATAATCGTAAATATCTAAAGAAATGTCAAAGTTAGCAATTGCCAGAGTTCACTGTATAGGTAATAATACGCCACCTGGCACACATTCCTTGGCTGTCCCGTATGGTCATCGATGAAACCCTCGAGCACCGTTGTCATATGATGAATAGCAGTCACCGTGGATTTTCCCGATTGATCAGTAAATTGAAAACATTGTACTGGACTCCCTTATGAAACTGATGTAAGCAGAGTCTGATTGGTTTGTTACATTAAATGCCTGCCAATCTGGTAACTTTAAACAAAATTTGTGTTGTTATTTTATTTTTGTGTACATTACAAGAATAACAACAAAAATCACATTCCTCTGCATAAAGAAATTATGGCAATTTTGAACAAAGTAATTTGCAATCTGTCGACTTTAGTATATAGCAAGAAAAAACGTAAAATTAAGCGGATGAATACAACATTTTTCTCTTGAAATGCAACCAGACAGTCAGCTATAATGCCAGTCGGGGTTATGCTTACACAACAACAATAATAAGACCAGCAATAACGTTATAAACAAAATGGAGTTACTACATACAAAAATTACAAAAATCATTTAGAATGTGTAAAGGAAAATAGGAAGATCTGTATGGATACAAAGTATTTATAATAGAAAAGGAAAAACTACAGCAAACACCATTTTGAGGGAGAATTAAAGAAATTTTTTTAATATTTTTCAAAACCTTATGATGTAATAATAGTGTGACCACCTCAATTTTGAGCGAAACTGGGACATTTTTCGAAAAAAGTACTAAAATCCGGAACATTCAAACTTATAACCGGGCCATTTTTTATGGGAAAAAACTTTATTATTCCAGTCAAATTTAGACAATTAAGTAATTTGAATTTAATTTTCTTTTTGTTTAAAATCGTATTTATCCTGTGACGAAATTTGCTTCAGCAATGATGGGGATTCTTTCAAAAAATTGTAAAATTCAACACATTCTTACTTTAAATTTTATTTGAAAAATAGCATATGTTTCAAAGTATCTAGCTTGAGTTGCGATTTTTCTTTTGTTCATAATTTTGCGATCAACGAAAATATACGCTCTACACTTACAGATGTTGCTGGCAAACAAAATATAAATTCAATGATTCGCGCGAAGCGAATGTACGATACATTGTTACTTTGAAAATGTTTGAAACATTGTTACTTTGAAAATGTTTGAAACATTGTTACTTTGAAAATGTTTGAAACATTCCACCCAACGTTGATGTGGTTTAGTAGAACGTGGCTTAGTAGGAGGATTATTTTTATTCCATTCGCTAATTTTCTCTGGGGTAATAAATTTCAATATGAAACCAAACTCGTCAAACAATTCTACATTGTTGTCTTCAGGTTTTAACCATTTCTTTTCAACCATAAATTTGATCGTTGTTTCTACATCTTTCCAATTCGGTGCAGCAGCGAGTCCCTTTTTGTTTAAGTAAAAACAATTAAAAAAAAAAATAATAATAATAATAAATTCTCAATAAATTGTGAGTTAAATAGATGATATTTACAAGTAGATCTTGGACAATAAACATTACTGATGACGACCTTGGCAGGGCAGAAAATGCATTTCAGTTGTCTAGAAAAATATAGTTTTCACAGTGGTATTCATCGAGTTATTAATTAAAAATGAAATCAAGCCTAATTAAAAAAAAAATTCTCTAATATAATAAATAAATGCGACTTTTAAATTTGTTGTATTTAAAATTGCTATGACTCTTTTTTGACACGATGTAAGAGCTCTTTCTGAGCCCAAAAACCCCCTCATAAAAGACTCTTTGCTGACATTATCTAAGAGCTCTTTCTGACGGACCGTTTTCGAATGTAATGACCCTCTTTTCTGAAGGGCTCATAAAGAGCATGAACGCTCTAGAAAAGGTGTCAGAAAAGACTCTTTTCGGACTCATATGGCTTGCTGGGGATATGCACAGACACATGATTTTAAAATGAATCATTCAAAAGAATTAATTTCCATTAAAATATGATGCGATTGTGCCAAATTTCAATGAAATAGACTGTTTTGTTGTTCAAGTCCACATAATTTTTCATTTAATTAAATTCAAAATAAAAATCCGAGCCATCCGGGGGATGTCACCGTGACACCGGGACAATGGTTCGAAAACCGGGCCATGTCCTGGATTTTCCGGGCCAGTTGGTTACACTATGTAATTATTAAAATATATCTGAAACTAGAGACATTTTGTTAATAATTAAAAAAGATTTTGCTCAACTCAAATTTCTCAATTGAGAATTACTCAATTTCTTTTGTAAATGGTGTGTGTTAGCACACGAAATATAAAAAACGCTGCAAATGCAATGGTTTTTAATTTTGTTTTGTATTTGCAACAATTTCTTAAACATAAACGTGACTCAACCTTCAACGACTGCATTACCAAATCCATGCGTTCCTCTGCCAACCACACTGTCTTCTTTAAGTTGTGGCAACGTCCCTACGTCTGTCATAGCAGGCAGCAAATAATGACTCGTTGGTGGCAGCAAACTTAAATTATAATATTGCCAAGCAGAGCAGCTACATACATAGTTTACAAAGAAATTCCAGACAACAAAAACAATAAGAAAATATGTATTTTACAACAATAAAAACACAAAATCGAAATAAAATAGCAATTTTTACAACATGACTGCATTTAACATAATTACCAGCTTCAACATACAAATCAGCCATGTTAGCCAGCCAAGCTACATATAAAGTTAAAGGTCCATAAATTTATAAAGAATATATGTATGTATGTACAAAGCTTTCTTTCTTTGGCCAAAGAAAATAAAATATTTAAAGAGGAGTTGTAAATGCAAGCAAATCTTTTGTCCATTCGTATTCAATGCCCTTAAGGAATGCGTAAAACAGATGTGGCGATTTTTTTTATTCTTGTTTTGTTCCTTCTGTTAGATTTGCTCTAGATTTAGCGATTGTATACTAGATCGTGCAGTTCTTGGCTTCTTTTTTCTTATGCTGTGTGTACAGTTTTGCCATGACGGAGTTGCCAAATTGATACAATATTCTTAAAAACATGAATATTACAGACTGGCATTACCATAAACTTGATTTCTAAATGATCTGCCAGATCTGTAGAGCTATGTATAGACGATCGTCAGATATTGCAACGTTGTCCGAAAAATGTTCAGAAAATGTCTTACAACCTTATGAACTTAAAATTTTTGTCTTCGAACGTTGTATGAAAAAGCATTTTCAGTACATTGGATGATATTATATCGAGCCATTACCGCCAAAATAATGTATCCCACACCATAATCGATTAATGTTTTTTATCGAAATCGATAGTTCAACATCATTTAAAATTATTAAAAGTAAATGTATTACACAAAACAATATTTACATTATAAATTTTATAATAATGGCTTTATTCAAACTGATTTTATTTAAAAAAAACCTTCCCCTGTAAAATTTTGAGTTTGTGGGATACATTTTTTCGGCGGTTATGGCTCGATATATTGTCAGACATCTAACAATCGTTGAAACACACAATTTTGTCATTGTCATTGTTTTAAGACAATTGTCAAACACTTTCCATTGTCATATGCAGCATTGTCATAGAAATTACTTGTAAATGCAACTCTGCATATACATAAGTAAGTAAACAAACAAGTGTGCATTAATAACATTTTGTTGTTGTTTGTTAATAATTATTTTAATAATCTTGTTGTATGTAGTGTTTCTCTTATATTATATTAATATTTATCTGAACTGCTTGATATTTTAAAAGCATCTATTGTTTTTTTTTTTTCAATAAATAAAATTTCCTAACAATTGATTTTATATAGCATATATATATATATAGCAAATATTTTATATTGGGTGAATTTCACGTCAAGTTACCCAATTTTTTTACATGTGCCAAATATTGAAAAATCCTATTCTGGAGTTAAAAAATAATTTTTTTGATAGATAACCCACTCGCATCCCATTAGGCGATTATAAAGGCCTTAAAGTAAATTGTATAAGCTTTATTTTGAGAAAAAAAAAGGCCCAAATTGAAAAAAATTAAAAAACAAATAATTTAAAAAAAACAATTTTTTTAAAAATTAAAAAAAAATATTTTTTAAATGATTGAAGAAATAGCTATCTAAAGTCCTTTGGACAATTTTTGTTAGGACCAATAGGTGAAAAGTTACACTCATTTAAAAAAAAACCCTGTATGACCAAAATGTCCAACTTTGACCCCCTCTAACTCCGGCACTTCTAGACTGCTAGAGCTGAAAATTGGTGCAAATTTCATCCAAATCGGAAGACATCGATTTTTAAAATTGGGTCACTTGACGTGAAATTCACCATTGATATACTGATATCAATATTAATTTGTTAGAAATTTAATTTAATTTAATTGATTAAAATTTGATTTGAAAAATATTATTACCCATCTCAGATATCAAAGACTCAAATTAGCTACAATTCAAGCACATAAAGAAAGGCTGTATATTGTCTCAAATTGGCTTTACTCACAGGTCTTTCTTATGGTGGATTCACCCATTCGTTCTTAACAAAAAAATTGTTCGCACAATTTTTTTTTATATGAAGTTTGACGTCTCTATTTTTGAGAGAGAAAAAATATTTTTTACGAACTTGAATTGGTTTAATTTTATATTTTTTCTGGACAAAAATGAATTGAGTTGCCAATAGGTTGCATATAAGCAAAAGCAACTTTCTTTTTTCATTAATTTTGAATTTATATCTGTAATTTTTTAATACACAATACTTTAAAATAATTTAATATTTGTATTTTGACACTTAAAGCCCAAAGCAAAATAAATCAATGGGCGCACTTGTAAAGCAAATAGATTTTTTTGCATATGGCAACTTTTGCTGCAAAAAACTCTCAGTAAAAAAATTTTTTTCTGGAAAAAATTTTTGTTAAGAACAAATGGGTGAATCCGCCTTTAGGTTCTACAGTATGGTTCCTAATAAAACAAAATTTTAGCTCCAGCTGTGACTCTTCATACAACAACACTTTGGCTTATATTCTTATAGAACAAAATTTTAGCTTCAATCAAGACTCTTTATAGAACCACATTTTACCACATTGAATTAAATTTTAGCTTCAATCAAACCATTATCAATAACAGTTATGACAATTTCCTTCTGATCAAATTTACAAAAATGAAATTTTTTCTAAAATATCTTAAAATATTTGTTTTTAACAGCATATCACGCCCAAAATTGCCAATGTTTTGAACTAATTTTTTGGCTATCTTAGTTTTAATATGTTTGCTATTGAATGTCATTGCAATTTTGGATATCAATGACAACAAAAATTTTGACTTTTGGCCGATGAAATTAAATCCTGATTCACCGTGCGACGTAAGAAAAAGAAATAAAGTTCGCCGCGTATGACGAATTTAGGCGACGCCATTATTGTGTATATTTTCATATGCACAAAAATTCGACCATAACACATCTTCCCAACAGCTGAGGGGCGTTTTTCAACAAAAACTTTGTTTCAGATAATAGAGAGTTTCGGAGGCAAACAGAGAATTATTTTAAAAATAATACTTGAATGTTATTTGAAAATGATCAATTTCGTTTATTAAAACTTCCTCAGACAAGGCTTGCGTGTAGAAGTAACAATTATAATATTGTCGAAAATTTCTTCCTTCACTAACAATTCCAACTGTGTCGAAAATGTCTTCCTTCCAGTAGGCTCAACACTCCATGTGTGATTCAAATCAGGGATGCAAAATAAGATTTTACAAATTGTACCAGGTTCGAACCCCAGTCAAGAAAAATTATCAAAAATAAAATGTTTCAAGCTGTAAAACAATTCCTACTTCAGTAAAAATAATTTAATGAAAATTAAATTTAATGAACTCAAAGCCTAACTAAAGAAATATCAAAATTAAAATATTAACAGTTCAACTAAAAATACTAATTATTGTAATTGTACTAAATTTAAGAAAAAATGTACTTTTTTCAGCTTAACTGTACTAAATTCTTTTCTTATTTTTTTTAATATTTTCCATATTTCTCTTTCCTAAAGTACAATTGTACCAACTTTTGCATCCTTTATTCAAATCATTAGAGAGCGAGGAGACAAGCATTAGATTAGTAAAAGAAGACAGAATTTTAATGAGAACTATACTCGAATATTACTTTTATCACTCTTTATTCCCTCCACAATTTCTGTCATTATTTTTTTTAAGTCTAATTTTAAGTTTCCTACAGATTATATCTAACAAATCCCAAATTGTATCACCCTTTTAACTAGCAGACAATCATTTCCACTACAACCAATTCTCATTTAAGCAATTTTCTTGCCTCCCATCATTCTGAACAACAACAACCCATTACTGCAAAGTTTTATTAAGAAAATGGCAACGTAAGAGAAAACAAAACAACACACACAAACAAATATAAGAAACATTTAACTTTGGAATGTTGTTTCTATCACGAGTATTGTTTATTAAAGAAAAATTACATTTTCCCATTATAATAATTTAAACTTAACATACATTTTAGTGGTTTAAATGTTGTATGCACTCGTTACGTATGTATCGTATACGTTATTTTGTTGGGGCACAGCAACAAATGTTGCGGGGCAACAACATGTTTAGTTTTTAGTGGCATCTAAATGTTCTAATAGTTACTTACATACTTTGTTGTAGAGTTGCTGTTATTGTTCTGTTCTGGGTTCTAAAATCCAAACAGACAGACAGACAGACATACAAACCAGAGTTAAACACAGAGGTGTCCAAAAAAGGTATCGTAGAAACTGTATGTTGTAGTTGGGGAATACACTAGTAGAGTTGGCAAAAAGAAAGGTACAATAAAATATTATGGCTTAAAGATATTGCCTTTAGATTTTGCATAAAAAAGAATAAAAATTGTCAACATTAGCAAAATTATTCGCTATAGGATCTTTTGAAAGGAGTTCTTATCAATGGTCAGTTAATTTCACACAAAAGCCCAGTTTACTCGTACCCTTCTATCTTCTTGTACTTTTGCTTAAATTTGTTTTAAATCCAAAAAAAAATTATAGACAAAAGTTTTCTTAGATGTTTTAAATAAATGTCAGCTTAAATACCGATTACTTAATTAAAATTTAAACGGTTACTTGCCTTAAATTTTAGAATTCCTAGAAAATAATGTAATTAATTTCATGTGGAGTAAATTTATAACATTGGAAGTCAGTAACGAGTAATTTTACAAAGTGATTACTTTTGCTCAATTTAGATTTTTGGCTCAAAATTGCTTATGCAATAGTCTTCTTAATTTTTTTATAAATAATTTTGGCAAGAATTTATACTAAAATACCGATTACTTAATAGAAATTTAAACGGTTACTCGCCTTAAATTTCAGAATTTTTAGAAAATAATATGGTTAATGTTGTGTGGAGTAGATTTAAAACATTTGAAATAAGTAAGGAGTAATTTTTCAAAGTGGTTACTTTTGCTCAATTTTGATTTTAAGCTCAAAATTTCCTAAGCAGTAGTTTTATTAATTTATTACAACAAATTGGGGCAAAAATGTTTGCTTAAATACTGATTACTTAATAGAAATATAAACGGTTACTCGCCTTAAATTTTTAAATTTCTACGATATATTGTAAGTAATATTATTTAGAGTAAATTTATAATAGTTTTAAGGAGTAATTCAATAAAATTCACTTTCGATTTTAAACTCAAAATTTCCTAATAGTATTCTTAATATTTCTACAAACTACTCTGACAAAAATTTTTGCTTAAATACCGATTATTCTTAATTTCCTACAAACTACTCTTTTTGCTTAAATACCGATTATTAAATTGAAATATAAACAGCCCTAAATTTTAGAATTTCTATACAATAATATAAGTAATGTTATATAGAGTAAATTTATAATAGTTTTACATCTGTAACGATTAATTTAACAGTGGTTACTTTTGCTCAATCTTGATTTTAGGTAAGTTGAAGTAGGTAACGACAATGTGGTTATTTTTGCTCAATTTTAATTTTTAGCTCAAAATTTTCTACGCAATAGGTATCTTTATTTCTTATAACTATATAATTTTGGCCAGAGTTTTTGCTTAAATAACGATTACTTATAGCAGATTTAAACGGTTACTCGTCTTAAATTTGAAAATTTCTAGAAAATAGTGTAAGTAAGTTTTATATACGTAACGAGTAATTTTTTGAAATGGTTTCTTTTTCTCAATTTTGGTTTTCGATCAAAAATTTTTTTAACAATAGTTTTCTTAATTTTTTAAAAACGATTTTGGCAATAACTTTTGCTTAAATACCGATTATTTAATGAAAATGTAAATTTTTTAATTTCTAGAAAATAATATTAGAAATGAAAGTTAGCGTACATTTATAGCACTTTTACGTAAGTAATGAGTAATTTAAAGAGTGTGTTTACTTTTGCATAATTTGATTTTGAACCAAATATTTTATAGGTAATAAGGTTTTTAGAACTTGTAAATAATTTTCGGGCAGCATTTATGCTAGAATACCGATTACTTAATGACATTTTAAACGGTTACTCGCCTTAAATTTCAGAATTTCTAGAAAGTATTGTTAAGGAGGTAAATAACACTAATTTTATAATAGTTTTACATAAGTAGCAGGTAATTTTACAAAGGGGTTACTTTAAGCTAAAAATTAAATTGTTTATAATTTTCTTAAATATTTTAAAACCCATGTGACATAAATTTTACCTCAAATACCGATTAATTAGAAAAAAATAACGGTTACTCGCCTTAAATTTTATAAAAGTGTCTATTATACAATAAGTAGCAAGTTTTAAGCAGTTTTGCATAAGTACTGAGTAATTTCTGAAGTGGTTACTTTTCAGCAATTTTGAGATAGAACTAAAAATTTCATATGTAAATGGTTTCTAAATAATTTACAAACTATTTTAGCAAGAATTTTTTCTCAAAAAGTGATTACTTATTTAAAATTCAGCGATTACTCGCATAAAAATTCATAATTTATAAAAAAAATAGTTTAAGTAACGTGAATTAAAATGAAAGGGGTAATTTGCTTCACCTTGAAATCTGGATAAAAACGCTCCACTGGATGAAGACCTACACTGAATATTTTCAATTTATTTTCTCTTACGAACATAAGCCTGATCATACTAAAGCTGCCTCCAAATTGCCCACACCTGTTTTGTGCATACTTTGTTAATGTTTTTCGTTTTCTTTATGACGAAAATAAATAACTTTAAAACGCAAGAAGGAGGCGGCGAGAGCACAGCTGAATGAGAAGAGGAAAAATTATTGTAAGAAAAAATATTTTTGATTAAGATTGAATGTCTTTAAAGATAAGCTTTTTGAATAATTGTAGTGTTGTGGTGCACTTAAAACACTAGATTGATTACTTAGATACTTTATGTTGCAAGTAACTTTATATACATAAAAATACTTGAGGTGTATACAATTTTATAATATATAGCTAGTTAAGAAAAAATTCCTTCAATTATTTTGATATTTTATCCAATAAATGGATTTTAAACAACAAGCTATGCCTCATCATTTGAAAAGATTTTCAAATAACAATGAAATTAGTTAGGGAAATTACTATGGTGATTTAAAGATATGACAATTACTTAGGAATAATTTATAATAACTTTTAAAAGGGTTTTAGCTTTGAAAAGATAGGAAATTGGAAAACAAAACTGCCTGATAAAAATTATTCAAAATATTTCTCTTTCTACAATTCCTGTTAAAACTATAAAAAACTTTAAAAATTTCATTTATTAAAAATACTAACGATGTCTCTCTCTTTCTCTCTCCTTTTTCTTTCAGAATGAACCCGAGTGCAATCCTGAACTCACCGCTGCCAATCGCGCTTTGTTCTTGGAAAAAGTCCGTCAGTCAAATGCCGCCTGCCAGAGTGGTGACTTTGGTACCGCCGTACTACTCTACACAGATGCCCTGCAACTGGATCCTGGCAATTATATACTCTACAGTAATCGTTCAGCGGCTCGTTTGAAACATGGTCAATTTGCCTTGGCCTTGCAAGATGCTACCAAAGCCCGTGAACTTTGTCCGCAGTGGCCAAAAGCCTATTTCAGGCAAGGAGTGGCTTTGCAATGTCTGGGCCGTTATGGTGAAGCTTTGGCTTCCTTCGCTGCTGGTCTGGGGCAAGATCCCCAAAATAAACAACTGCTGGCAGGTCTATTGGAGGCCTCCATTAAAAGTCCTTTAAGACATGCTCTAGAGCCCACTTTGCAGCAACTGCGTGCCATGAACTTAGATCAGTCGCCATTTGTGGTCATATCTGTGGTGGGTCAAGAATTATTGCAAGCCGGGCAATATCATTCAGCCGTTACAGTATTAGAAGCAGCCTTGCGTATTGGTTCCTGCTCCTTAAAGTTAAGAGGTTCGGTATTTAGTGCCTTGAGTTCAGCTCATTGGGCTTTAAATCAGTTAGATAAAGCCATAGGTTACATGCAGCAGGATCTGGCGGTGGCCAAAAGTCTGGGCGATACTGCGGGAGAATGTCGAGCTCATGGCAATTTGGGTTCTGCCTATTTCAGCCAGGGCTCGTTTAAGGAGGCCTTAACCGCCCACCGTTATCAATTGGTCTTGGCTATGAAGTGTAAAGACACACAGGCTGCTGCTGCAGCTCTTACTTCTTTGGGTCATGTTTATACCGCCATAGGCGATTATCCCAATGCCTTGGCCAGCCATAAGCAGTGTGTTCAGCTGGTTAAACAAATTGCTGATCGTTTGCAGGAGGCCCGCGAAATAGGCAATGTGGGAGCGGTTTACTTGGCCATGGGAGAATTTGATTCGGCCGTTGATTGCCATACACAGCATTTGAGATTGGCTCGAAAACTAGGCAATCAAGTGGAGGAAGCCAGAGCTTATTCCAATCTAGGCTCTAGTCATCACTACCGGCGTAATTTTGCCCAGGCCATGACGTTTCATGAGCAGGTTTTAAGAATTTCCCAACAACTGGGAGATCGTAATATAGAGGCCCGAGCATATGCTGGTTTGGGTCATGCGGCTCGCTGTGCCGGCGACTTTGTGCAGGCCAAGAAATGGCATGAAAAACAATTGGAAATGGCTTTGGCGGCACGTGATAAAATCGGAGAAGGACGTGCATGCTCTAATCTGGGTATAGTTTATCAACTTCTAGGAGAACATGATGCCGCCCTGAAATTGCATCAGGCACATCTCACCATAGCCCGGCAGCTGCATGATCGTGCTGGCATGGGTAGGGCATATGGTAATATAGGAAATGCCTACTCCTCGGCAGGTTTATATGAGGCCGCCATCAAGTACCACAAACAGGAATTGACCATTAGTAAGGAAGTTAATGATCGCAGTGCCGAGGCTTCTACTCATGGTAATTTGGCAGTGGCTTATCAAGCTTTAGGGGCCCATGACATGGCCTTAATACACTACAGAGCTCATTTGAATATAGCCAGAGAGTTGAAGGATACACAAGGCGAAGCCTGTGCTTTATTAAATTTGGGTAACTGTTTAAGTTCTAGGCAAGAATTTGCCCAGGCTGTGCCCTATTATGAGCAGTATTTAATGTTATCACAAGAGTTGGGAGATGTGGCGGCCGAAGGCAAGGCCTGTCACTTTTTGGGATATGCCCACTATTGCATTGGCAACTACAGAGAAGCCGTAAGATACTATGATCAAGATTTAGCCTTGGCCAAAGATTTGCAAGATAAAATGAATATGGGTAGAGCTTATTGTAATCTGGGTTTGGCCCATTTAGCTCTTGGCAACAATCAGGCAGCCTTAGAATGCCAAAAATACTTTCTAGCCGTGGCTCATATGACCAATCATTTGTCGGGCAAGTTTCGTGCTTTAGGCAACATAGGCGATATACTTATTAGGACCGGAGAGATAGAGGAGGCTGCAAAAATGTATCAACGCCAACTTACCTTGGCTCGCCAGTCTCGTGAAAGATCTATGGAAGCTGCTGCCTGTGGAGCTTTGGGTTTGGCTCATCGTTTGATAAAGAAATATGACAAAGCCTTGGGTTATCACACCCAAGAGCTGACCTTGAGACAGGAAATGTCGGATTTGAAAGGAGAATGCAAGGCTCATGGCCATTTGGGAGCAGTGCATATGGCTTTATGCAATTATACCCATGCAGTAAAATGCTATCAAGAGCAATTGGAAAGAGCCCAAGAGTTACAAGATTCGGCCATAGAGGCCCAGGCTTATGGTAATTTGGGTATAGCCAAACTAAATATGGGTCATTATGAAGATGCCATAGGCTATTTGGAACAACAGTTGGGTACTTTGGAGCGTGTCAATCTGCCCACCACACAACATGATCGAGCCCGAGCTTTGGGACATTTGGGTGATTGTTATGACGCCCTAGGAGATTATGAGGAGGGCATTAAGTGTCATGAACGTCATTTACAATTAGCCACTTCGTTGCAAAGTTTTCGCGATCAAGAAAGAGCCTATCGTGGCTTGGGCCACAGTCATCGAGCTTTGGGTAATTTACAGGAAGCTTTAGTGTGTCTGGAGAAACGTTTGGTGGTAGCCCATGAATTGGGTAGTCCGGAAGTGAAAGCGGTTTCCTATGGTGATTTGGGTAATATACATTGCGCCCTGGGCAATCACGAACAGGCGGTAAACTGTCTGGAGCATCAGCAGGAAATAGCCAGAGAATTGGGAGATAGGATGCTGGTTTCCGATGCCACTAGTGCTTTAGGTAATGTGTATCAACGTATGGGCGATAATGATGGCGCTTTGAAATTGCATAAAATGGACTTGGAAATGGGTGAACATTTGGGTAATGCCTTTATGCAGGCCAGAGCCTGTGGCAATTTGGGAGCCGTATATGAAGCCATACGTTCCTATGTGGATGCGGTAAAGTTTTATGAAAAACAGCTGGCTTTAACCTCGGATAGATTGAGTAAAACATATGCTTGTGGTTCACTAGGTAAGTAAATAATAAATTTAATAATGTTTTGTTTCAAGCGAAAGATTTCTAAATGTTCTTGTTTTCTTGTAGGCAGAGTATTTCATCAAATGGGACAACATGCTCAGGCTATTAACTATTTGAAGCAGGGCTTGAGTATAGCACAGTCGATTAATAAATCGGAAGAGGAGGCCAAAATAAGACATCAATTGGGTGAGTTTATATATACATAAGTATGTACATTGATGGTTGAAGAGGGAATGCTAGCTCTTAAAACAATTGGATTTTCGCTCGGGAATAATCATACACAAATAAATCTTAAATTTCGAATTCAAAATCCTAAAATACAGTTTATACAACAAACACATATTTGTGTCCTCAATTAATTCGGTTGTGGGAACTTAATTATTTGTAATAAGTTAGCTGACAATTAAAAAAAAACCATTTCATTATTTCTCTCTCATTTTAGGTCTTGCCTTAAGAGCTTCCGGTGATAATGAAGGTGCTAAACTTCAAATGGAAACTGCCGCCCAGCTTTTGGAATCAGTACGCTATGATCAACGCAGTCCCGAGGCCCGCAGCAGCCTGTTCGATTTGCAAACCTCTTGCTATCACATTTTACAGCAAATTTTTGTAGCCATGCAACGTAATGAAGATGCTTTAGTGGCGGCGGAACGTTGTAAGGCCCGCTCCATGCCCGATACTAATAGTATTTCACGCAAAACCATGATGACTTGCAGTGAAAGTATCTACGATATTGTGAATCGTACCAAAACCAATGTTTTATACTACAGTTTAGCCGGCGACGAGTTGTATGCCTGGTTTTTACAGCCTCAGAAAGGCATCGTACGTTTTCACTCCATCAAAATAAGTGAGGAGTCTTTGAAAATGTCCACAGAAAAGCTGGCTGAACATGCCAAGGATACGGAGGATAAGGAAAGTCTTTTAGAGCGCTATATTAATATGGTACGTGATAATTTGGGTGTTAATTCGGATTCAGTGTTGCACGAAGGAGATGGCAGTGGCTGGCGTTCTAGTTCGGAGAATCTTCTGGATGATTTCTCTAATGAAAGATCGGGTTTTTTGCGCATGGTTAATCGTAATCATTTAATGAACTCCTCCAACTACTCTTTAAGTTCCTTATTCAGTTTAGGTTCTGTGGGTGGTTCGGTGGCCAGTTTGCAGGGCTCTACTAGATCCATAGGCAGCCTGCAAGGCTCTTCACGTTCTCGCCGTGCTCCCATGCTGCCCGCTTGGCAGGGTCCTTCTTGTTTGCATACTTTATTTAATATTTTATTGTCTCCTTTTGATGATCTGCTGCCCACGGGGGGAGCTGTATCTAGACAGGGACGCAAAGAGTTGATTTTAGTTTTGGACAATGAACTGTATTTGGTGCCTTTTGCTATACTGCGTAGTGCCAAAGAAGATGGTGAATATTTGTCCGAAAGATGTTCCCTAATCACAGTGCCCTCACTGCAGTCTTTAAGAATGAAGAGTAAAATGTTGCGCTCCCGTGAATTGGCGGAAAATCTTAATACCGCTTTAGTGGTAGGAGGACCACGTATACCCTCTACATTATCAGAGACTTGGGGTTGGTCTGAGTCTCCAGCTTCTTTGCAAGAAGCAGCCATGGTTGCGGATATGTTGCAAGCCAAAACCTTGGCAGGCTGTAATGCCACAAAAGAGGCAGTGGTCTCCGAGCTGCCATCGGCCGAATGTGTACACTTTGCCGCCAATCTAAGCTGGAAAATGGGTGCAGTGGTATTAAGTCCGGGCGATGTAGTAGACTCCCAATCACAAAAACGTTTCTACCAATCATCCAATGCTGAAAATTCTGCGGAACAAGATGAGACACCCGAGTTGTCCGGAGGCAATATGGAATTGCCACAATTGTCCGACTTTATTTTATCATCCACAGATGTTTTAAATATGAAACTTAATGCAAAATTGGTGGTTTTAAGTTCCTATCATTCCATAGAACCTATAACAGGTACTGGTGTAGCTAATTTGGCGGGTAGTTGGTTATGTGCAGGAGCTGGTGCCGTTTTAATATCTTTATGGCCGGTACCAGAGACAGCGGCCAAAATTTTGTTGAGAGCCTTCTATTCGGCCTTACTGCAAGGTGTAAGAGCAGCCAGGTTTGTTTCTGATTCACACTAAGAAAGGTTTATATGTATAATTATAATTTATCTTTGAAATTGCAGAGCTTTAGCTGAGGCCATGCAAACGGTGCAGCATACCAAACATTTTGCTCATCCTGCCAACTGGGCTGGTTTCCTGCTTATAGGTGGCAATGTGCGCCTTTCCAACAAGGTGGCTCTTATGGGCAATGCTTTATGTGAACTTATGCGTACCCCTGATAAATGCCGCGATGCTTTGCGTGTTTGTTTGCATTTGGTGGAGAAAAGTTTGCAACGGATACATCGTGGTCAAAAAAATGCCATGTACACTACACAAAAAAGTATAGAGAATAAGGCGGGACCCGTGGCAGGCTGGAAAGATTTACTAATGGCAGTAGGTTTTCGTTTTGAACCCGCCGCCAATGGCATACCGTCCAGTGTTTTCTTTCCACAAGCCGATCCAGAAGATCGTCTTTCACAATGTTCGGCCAGCTTGCAGGCTTTGTTGGCTCTGACGCCCTTGACCTTGCAGGCTTTAGCTAAACTTGTTAACAGCTCGGAAGTAGCAGATGACATCATAGCTGTCATACGCAATGTATTGTCACAATATCCTCCCAAAGGTAGTCCCGAAATAGAAGCCTCTATAGAGATACCTTTATCGGTAAGATTATGGCGTGTGGCCGGTTGCCATGAACTACTGGCTTCCATGGGTTTTGATCTGACCGAAGTAGGTCAAGATCAGGTCACTCTGAGAACAGGCAAACAGGCCAATCGCAGAACCTGCCAGTTTGTTCTGCAGGCTCTCTTAGCTTTATTTGGTAAGTTTTGTAATTTAAATTAAAGATTTATTTTAAACATATAAAATAATTTAATTTTCGTTCACTTTACAGACACCCAAGAGGCTCCCAAAACCTTAGGCCTAGATTCTTCCAGTAGCTGTGAATCCTTAATTGAGGAAACTTCTGCGGATATTACATTAACAAATGCCAGCTCTACTTTACCGGCTTTGACTTCCACGCCTCATCAGAATTTAAACTTAGACACTACGAAATCTTTAAATATGGGCTTGACGTTGCCTCCTCTGCCCATAAATCGTTCTCGCTTGATCAGTAACGGCAGCGGAGCGTTTATATCCTATGTACGACGTCGAGGAGAACCAGATGGTGGCAGAACAGATAACGAATCCACTCCGGCCAGTGCTTCTAGCAGTACGGGCGTTTTATATCCCACTTTGGACTCTAGTTTAAATAACACTACTGACAGTGAACTATCGGATGGTTATATATCACAATCCCATATAACCAAAACGAATGCTTGCCGCTTGGGACCATCTACACTAAGAGGTCCTATAAGGGTGTCCAGGCCAGGCGGTGGAGGAGAGAGTGATGCTGCTTTCACTCCCAGTCCTCCAGTGACCAATCAAAATCCTGTCGATCCTAATGTTTCACTGGCCTTGGCTCATCAGACTAGAATACGGAATTTATATTCCGGCAGTGGCATGGGTTATTTGGGTGACAATGTTATACCCGAAATGTCAGCAGTGCCAGCCAATACCAACAACAGACGACCGGATAGCTCCAGTTCGGCTAGTTCCACCACAGATTGGGAGGGATCGGGTCATGCCACAGTATTACGCAGAGGCGGTCTCATGCCACCTTTGCCACCGCCACGTCAAAATATGCCTTTGGTGGATAGTTTAAGACCTTTAGCGCCCATGGCTCCGGTATACAATAACTTGGGACAATCAGTAGGTCCCAATTTAGCGACCGCAACCAGCGGCACTCTGGACTCCAATAGCAGTGAATCGGACTTTGAAAGAGGCTTAAAAGTGGGACAAATGTCTCATTTCCGTTTGAAGCCCAAAATCAAACTGGGTAGCGCCCAAACTTCAGTGGCAGCTAGGGTAAACAAAGAACATGCTCTATTCATGGATCGTTTAAGTGTAAGAACCGAGGTAAATACTTTGGCCACAGCAAATACCGTGTCTAACACCTCTGCAGTGGCTACAAATAATACAGCGGGCAGTAGAAAACCAATTAATCTGCCCGAAGATGAAGACAATGCTTTAGTGTTTAATGCCTCTAATTTATACTTCTCACAAGCTGACAACGAACTACTGCAAGAAGCTAAAAAGGACTTGAATACAGCCAGTGCAAATAGCATAGCTAACCCTGTTAATATCAACACACAAGGAGCAGTAGCGAAGGAAGCGGTAAAGACCAACCAAAAAACCATACAAGATTCCATTATGCGCCACATGAATAGAGAAATGACACCCACCATCTCCGAGGTCTATCACGAACGCAATTTGGGCCTGGGACTGGCACCACCGCTTTCAAAACTATTGCTTAGCAAAAACTATGATGAAACGGAAACTTGCAAAGCCACACCAGCCACTAGCAATGCTTTGAAGTCTTTAGTAGATGCTGTTAGTGAAATGGAGTTAAGTGGTGCCTCCTCCACCTCTTCAGTTAGTACGGCCAATACCAAGACTCTCAACACCCAATGCTCTGCAAATAACTCAGCACCCAAAGAAGTCTGTTCGATCTGTGGCGAACCGGCTGATATTATATGTCGCTGCAAGGCAGCCACCGTGCAAAAGAAATCCAACCTGAAGCCTTGGCTCAGCAATGTTCCCTCCAGTATTGTCAAGGCCAGTGATCTAACAACGGCCGATAATTTAGAGAGACAGCATAAAATACGCACTAGTGTCAGCAGTAATATAACGAATTTGAAACGGGCACCCAGTCCTTTTAATGAATTCTGTCGGCGTGATGAAGGTGATGGTCGTTCGGTGGCTGATTCCCAGTGCAGTAGTAATTATAAGAATATAACTGCTTTAAAGAATGATGCCAGCCAGCAGGCAAATAATGTTGTGAATAGGAAGGCGTAAAGAAGGGAGGAGATGAAAGGCAAGAAGGAAAGTGACACTTCCTTGTAATCTTTGAATTAAAGAAGAACTTCAGTAAAAAATCAAATATATGGGAAAAATATATTGAAAGAGGATTAATAATTAAAATAGGTTTTTAAATAATGGGTCGAATTATTATTTTTGTGCGAAAGCACAATTTGAAATTATTCATTAAGTTGCTGCGGTATCATTTCTACACAGGCAGTATTGCGGCATGCCGCAAGAATGAATAATTACATTTTACATATCGATCGATATTTTTTCCGCTTAGTTTTACTTTCGGTGCGGAATCAATAATACCACCAAATGATAATTTAACCCATTAATTTCACAAGAAATATTTGAAAAACATCGTTTTTCCAAATCAAATACTTAACGAATCTGTTCTCTTTATGCCGACCGCTGGCCTAAAATAACTGTATAATTCTTTCCTATAAGAGAAGAGCAAATTCAGTAAAGCTTTTAATAAATCATAAATGCTACAATCACAACTGGCACGAACAACAAATTTCGCTCAATACGACAAATTAATCGGTGACAATTCGTCGTACGAAGCACAATAACGACGAAAAATAATGTTTTTGTTTTCGTATAACAGCTGGTAGAGAGTGTGAACATATTCAAAAAAAAAAAAAAAAACAACAAAAACACAGTTAAAAAATAGTTTTATTGTTAACTATTTTGTATATTTATTTTAAATTATATAAAGTCAAAAATAAAACAATAATTAAAGTAAAAATTAACATTATTTACTAAAACATTAAAAACTAAAACGAAACATGGTCAGCCAGTATTGTTTGTTCCTCGTTCTCCGGCGTAAGAAATAGAAATAAATGTATTTCAGAGTTCTACGCGTATGACGAATTTAGCCGACGTCATTATTGTGTGCAGCTTCATATTTTCTAATTTTTGGTGACGAATATTCGCGACCAAAAATTGATCGTTCGTTCCAAGTGTGTTTCTAGCAAAAAGTTTCAGTTTGTAAAAGTATCAAAATGAGCAAATTATTAAATATTATACTCAATGCAAAAATATAGAAATATAGATAAATTAATTTAATGTATATAAAGCTTAATAAAAAGTAATAATATGTATATTTTAAGTATATTTCATAATCGCTTAACATTTTTTTTTTATAATTTTTATAAGTTTAAACTTACTTTTCTTACATATTATTGTAAATTTTTTTTATAATATTTAAATAGGTATTTATTTAAAGTTGTATATCATTAGAAATCATTGCAATATTTATGGTATTATATTATTGCGTGTAGAAGTAACAATTATAATATTGTCGAAAATTTCTTCCTTCACTAACAATTCCAACTGTGTCGAAAATGTCTTCCTTCCAGTAGGCTCAACACTCCATGTGTGATTCAAATCAGGGATGCAAAATAAGATTTTACAAATTGTACCAGGTTCGAACCCCAGTCAAGAAAAATTATCAAAAATAAAATGTTTCAAGCTGTAAAACAATTCCTACTTCAGTAAAAATAATTTAATGAAAATTAAATTTAATGAACTCAAAGCCTAACTAAAGAAATATCAAAATTAAAATATTAACAGTTCAACTAAAAATACTAATTATTGTAATTGTACTAAATTTAAGAAAAAATGTACTTTTTTCAGCTTAACTGTACTAAATTCTTTTCTTATTTTTTTTAATATTTTCCATATTTCTCTTTCCTAAAGTACAATTGTACCAACTTTTGCATCCTTTATTCAAATCATTAGAGAGCGAGGAGACAAGCATTAGATTAGTAAAAGAAGACAGAATTTTAATGAGAACTATACTCGAATATTACTTTTATCACTCTTTATTCCCTCCACAATTTCTGTCATTATTTTTTTTAAGTCTAATTTTAAGTTTCCTACAGATTATATCTAACAAATCCCAAATTGTATCACCCTTTTAACTAGCAGACAATCATTTCCACTACAACCAATTCTCATTTAAGCAATTTTCTTGCCTCCCATCATTCTGAACAACAACAACCCATTACTGCAAAGTTTTATTAAGAAAATGGCAACGTAAGAGAAAACAAAACAACACACACAAACAAATATAAGAAACATTTAACTTTGGAATGTTGTTTCTATCACGAGTATTGTTTATTAAAGAAAAATTACATTTTCCCATTATAATAATTTAAACTTAACATACATTTTAGTGGTTTAAATGTTGTATGCACTCGTTACGTATGTATCGTATACGTTATTTTGTTGGGGCACAGCAACAAATGTTGCGGGGCAACAACATGTTTAGTTTTTAGTGGCATCTAAATGTTCTAATAGTTACTTACATACTTTGTTGTAGAGTTGCTGTTATTGTTCTGTTCTGGGTTCTAAAATCCAAACAGACAGACAGACAGACATACAAACCAGAGTTAAACACAGAGGTGTCCAAAAAAGGTATCGTAGAAACTGTATGTTGTAGTTGGGGAATACACTAGTAGAGTTGGCAAAAAGAAAGGTACAATAAAATATTATGGCTTAAAGATATTGCCTTTAGATTTTGCATAAAAAAGAATAAAAATTGTCAACATTAGCAAAATTATTCGCTATAGGATCTTTTGAAAGGAGTTCTTATCAATGGTCAGTTAATTTCACACAAAAGCCCAGTTTACTCGTACCCTTCTATCTTCTTGTACTTTTGCTTAAATTTGTTTTAAATCCAAAAAAAAATTATAGACAAAAGTTTTCTTAGATGTTTTAAATAAATGTCAGCTTAAATACCGATTACTTAATTAAAATTTAAACGGTTACTTGCCTTAAATTTTAGAATTCCTAGAAAATAATGTAATTAATTTCATGTGGAGTAAATTTATAACATTGGAAGTCAGTAACGAGTAATTTTACAAAGTGATTACTTTTGCTCAATTTAGATTTTTGGCTCAAAATTGCTTATGCAATAGTCTTCTTAATTTTTTTATAAATAATTTTGGCAAGAATTTATACTAAAATACCGATTACTTAATAGAAATTTAAACGGTTACTCGCCTTAAATTTCAGAATTTTTAGAAAATAATATGGTTAATGTTGTGTGGAGTAGATTTAAAACATTTGAAATAAGTAAGGAGTAATTTTTCAAAGTGGTTACTTTTGCTCAATTTTGATTTTAAGCTCAAAATTTCCTAAGCAGTAGTTTTATTAATTTATTACAACAAATTGGGGCAAAAATGTTTGCTTAAATACTGATTACTTAATAGAAATATAAACGGTTACTCGCCTTAAATTTTTAAATTTCTACGATATATTGTAAGTAATATTATTTAGAGTAAATTTATAATAGTTTTAAGGAGTAATTCAATAAAATTCACTTTCGATTTTAAACTCAAAATTTCCTAATAGTATTCTTAATATTTCTACAAACTACTCTGACAAAAATTTTTGCTTAAATACCGATTATTCTTAATTTCCTACAAACTACTCTTTTTGCTTAAATACCGATTATTAAATTGAAATATAAACAGCCCTAAATTTTAGAATTTCTATACAATAATATAAGTAATGTTATATAGAGTAAATTTATAATAGTTTTACATCTGTAACGATTAATTTAACAGTGGTTACTTTTGCTCAATCTTGATTTTAGGTAAGTTGAAGTAGGTAACGACAATGTGGTTATTTTTGCTCAATTTTAATTTTTAGCTCAAAATTTTCTACGCAATAGGTATCTTTATTTCTTATAACTATATAATTTTGGCCAGAGTTTTTGCTTAAATAACGATTACTTATAGCAGATTTAAACGGTTACTCGTCTTAAATTTGAAAATTTCTAGAAAATAGTGTAAGTAAGTTTTATATACGTAACGAGTAATTTTTTGAAATGGTTTCTTTTTCTCAATTTTGGTTTTCGATCAAAAATTTTTTTAACAATAGTTTTCTTAATTTTTTAAAAACGATTTTGGCAATAACTTTTGCTTAAATACCGATTATTTAATGAAAATGTAAATTTTTTAATTTCTAGAAAATAATATTAGAAATGAAAGTTAGCGTACATTTATAGCACTTTTACGTAAGTAATGAGTAATTTAAAGAGTGTGTTTACTTTTGCATAATTTGATTTTGAACCAAATATTTTATAGGTAATAAGGTTTTTAGAACTTGTAAATAATTTTCGGGCAGCATTTATGCTAGAATACCGATTACTTAATGACATTTTAAACGGTTACTCGCCTTAAATTTCAGAATTTCTAGAAAGTATTGTTAAGGAGGTAAATAACACTAATTTTATAATAGTTTTACATAAGTAGCAGGTAATTTTACAAAGGGGTTACTTTAAGCTAAAAATTAAATTGTTTATAATTTTCTTAAATATTTTAAAACCCATGTGACATAAATTTTACCTCAAATACCGATTAATTAGAAAAAAATAACGGTTACTCGCCTTAAATTTTATAAAAGTGTCTATTATACAATAAGTAGCAAGTTTTAAGCAGTTTTGCATAAGTACTGAGTAATTTCTGAAGTGGTTACTTTTCAGCAATTTTGAGATAGAACTAAAAATTTCATATGTAAATGGTTTCTAAATAATTTACAAACTATTTTAGCAAGAATTTTTTCTCAAAAAGTGATTACTTATTTAAAATTCAGCGATTACTCGCATAAAAATTCATAATTTATAAAAAAAATAGTTTAAGTAACGTGAATTAAAATGAAAGGGGTAATTTGCTTCACCTTGAAATCTGGATAAAAACGCTCCACTGGATGAAGACCTACACTGAATATTTTCAATTTATTTTCTCTTACGAACATAAGCCTGATCATACTAAAGCTGCCTCCAAATTGCCCACACCTGTTTTGTGCATACTTTGTTAATGTTTTTCGTTTTCTTTATGACGAAAATAAATAACTTTAAAACGCAAGAAGGAGGCGGCGAGAGCACAGCTGAATGAGAAGAGGAAAAATTATTGTAAGAAAAAATATTTTTGATTAAGATTGAATGTCTTTAAAGATAAGCTTTTTGAATAATTGTAGTGTTGTGGTGCACTTAAAACACTAGATTGATTACTTAGATACTTTATGTTGCAAGTAACTTTATATACATAAAAATACTTGAGGTGTATACAATTTTATAATATATAGCTAGTTAAGAAAAAATTCCTTCAATTATTTTGATATTTTATCCAATAAATGGATTTTAAACAACAAGCTATGCCTCATCATTTGAAAAGATTTTCAAATAACAATGAAATTAGTTAGGGAAATTACTATGGTGATTTAAAGATATGACAATTACTTAGGAATAATTTATAATAACTTTTAAAAGGGTTTTAGCTTTGAAAAGATAGGAAATTGGAAAACAAAACTGCCTGATAAAAATTATTCAAAATATTTCTCTTTCTACAATTCCTGTTAAAACTATAAAAAACTTTAAAAATTTCATTTATTAAAAATACTAACGATGTCTCTCTCTTTCTCTCTCCTTTTTCTTTCAGAATGAACCCGAGTGCAATCCTGAACTCACCGCTGCCAATCGCGCTTTGTTCTTGGAAAAAGTCCGTCAGTCAAATGCCGCCTGCCAGAGTGGTGACTTTGGTACCGCCGTACTACTCTACACAGATGCCCTGCAACTGGATCCTGGCAATTATATACTCTACAGTAATCGTTCAGCGGCTCGTTTGAAACATGGTCAATTTGCCTTGGCCTTGCAAGATGCTACCAAAGCCCGTGAACTTTGTCCGCAGTGGCCAAAAGCCTATTTCAGGCAAGGAGTGGCTTTGCAATGTCTGGGCCGTTATGGTGAAGCTTTGGCTTCCTTCGCTGCTGGTCTGGGGCAAGATCCCCAAAATAAACAACTGCTGGCAGGTCTATTGGAGGCCTCCATTAAAAGTCCTTTAAGACATGCTCTAGAGCCCACTTTGCAGCAACTGCGTGCCATGAACTTAGATCAGTCGCCATTTGTGGTCATATCTGTGGTGGGTCAAGAATTATTGCAAGCCGGGCAATATCATTCAGCCGTTACAGTATTAGAAGCAGCCTTGCGTATTGGTTCCTGCTCCTTAAAGTTAAGAGGTTCGGTATTTAGTGCCTTGAGTTCAGCTCATTGGGCTTTAAATCAGTTAGATAAAGCCATAGGTTACATGCAGCAGGATCTGGCGGTGGCCAAAAGTCTGGGCGATACTGCGGGAGAATGTCGAGCTCATGGCAATTTGGGTTCTGCCTATTTCAGCCAGGGCTCGTTTAAGGAGGCCTTAACCGCCCACCGTTATCAATTGGTCTTGGCTATGAAGTGTAAAGACACACAGGCTGCTGCTGCAGCTCTTACTTCTTTGGGTCATGTTTATACCGCCATAGGCGATTATCCCAATGCCTTGGCCAGCCATAAGCAGTGTGTTCAGCTGGTTAAACAAATTGCTGATCGTTTGCAGGAGGCCCGCGAAATAGGCAATGTGGGAGCGGTTTACTTGGCCATGGGAGAATTTGATTCGGCCGTTGATTGCCATACACAGCATTTGAGATTGGCTCGAAAACTAGGCAATCAAGTGGAGGAAGCCAGAGCTTATTCCAATCTAGGCTCTAGTCATCACTACCGGCGTAATTTTGCCCAGGCCATGACGTTTCATGAGCAGGTTTTAAGAATTTCCCAACAACTGGGAGATCGTAATATAGAGGCCCGAGCATATGCTGGTTTGGGTCATGCGGCTCGCTGTGCCGGCGACTTTGTGCAGGCCAAGAAATGGCATGAAAAACAATTGGAAATGGCTTTGGCGGCACGTGATAAAATCGGAGAAGGACGTGCATGCTCTAATCTGGGTATAGTTTATCAACTTCTAGGAGAACATGATGCCGCCCTGAAATTGCATCAGGCACATCTCACCATAGCCCGGCAGCTGCATGATCGTGCTGGCATGGGTAGGGCATATGGTAATATAGGAAATGCCTACTCCTCGGCAGGTTTATATGAGGCCGCCATCAAGTACCACAAACAGGAATTGACCATTAGTAAGGAAGTTAATGATCGCAGTGCCGAGGCTTCTACTCATGGTAATTTGGCAGTGGCTTATCAAGCTTTAGGGGCCCATGACATGGCCTTAATACACTACAGAGCTCATTTGAATATAGCCAGAGAGTTGAAGGATACACAAGGCGAAGCCTGTGCTTTATTAAATTTGGGTAACTGTTTAAGTTCTAGGCAAGAATTTGCCCAGGCTGTGCCCTATTATGAGCAGTATTTAATGTTATCACAAGAGTTGGGAGATGTGGCGGCCGAAGGCAAGGCCTGTCACTTTTTGGGATATGCCCACTATTGCATTGGCAACTACAGAGAAGCCGTAAGATACTATGATCAAGATTTAGCCTTGGCCAAAGATTTGCAAGATAAAATGAATATGGGTAGAGCTTATTGTAATCTGGGTTTGGCCCATTTAGCTCTTGGCAACAATCAGGCAGCCTTAGAATGCCAAAAATACTTTCTAGCCGTGGCTCATATGACCAATCATTTGTCGGGCAAGTTTCGTGCTTTAGGCAACATAGGCGATATACTTATTAGGACCGGAGAGATAGAGGAGGCTGCAAAAATGTATCAACGCCAACTTACCTTGGCTCGCCAGTCTCGTGAAAGATCTATGGAAGCTGCTGCCTGTGGAGCTTTGGGTTTGGCTCATCGTTTGATAAAGAAATATGACAAAGCCTTGGGTTATCACACCCAAGAGCTGACCTTGAGACAGGAAATGTCGGATTTGAAAGGAGAATGCAAGGCTCATGGCCATTTGGGAGCAGTGCATATGGCTTTATGCAATTATACCCATGCAGTAAAATGCTATCAAGAGCAATTGGAAAGAGCCCAAGAGTTACAAGATTCGGCCATAGAGGCCCAGGCTTATGGTAATTTGGGTATAGCCAAACTAAATATGGGTCATTATGAAGATGCCATAGGCTATTTGGAACAACAGTTGGGTACTTTGGAGCGTGTCAATCTGCCCACCACACAACATGATCGAGCCCGAGCTTTGGGACATTTGGGTGATTGTTATGACGCCCTAGGAGATTATGAGGAGGGCATTAAGTGTCATGAACGTCATTTACAATTAGCCACTTCGTTGCAAAGTTTTCGCGATCAAGAAAGAGCCTATCGTGGCTTGGGCCACAGTCATCGAGCTTTGGGTAATTTACAGGAAGCTTTAGTGTGTCTGGAGAAACGTTTGGTGGTAGCCCATGAATTGGGTAGTCCGGAAGTGAAAGCGGTTTCCTATGGTGATTTGGGTAATATACATTGCGCCCTGGGCAATCACGAACAGGCGGTAAACTGTCTGGAGCATCAGCAGGAAATAGCCAGAGAATTGGGAGATAGGATGCTGGTTTCCGATGCCACTAGTGCTTTAGGTAATGTGTATCAACGTATGGGCGATAATGATGGCGCTTTGAAATTGCATAAAATGGACTTGGAAATGGGTGAACATTTGGGTAATGCCTTTATGCAGGCCAGAGCCTGTGGCAATTTGGGAGCCGTATATGAAGCCATACGTTCCTATGTGGATGCGGTAAAGTTTTATGAAAAACAGCTGGCTTTAACCTCGGATAGATTGAGTAAAACATATGCTTGTGGTTCACTAGGTAAGTAAATAATAAATTTAATAATGTTTTGTTTCAAGCGAAAGATTTCTAAATGTTCTTGTTTTCTTGTAGGCAGAGTATTTCATCAAATGGGACAACATGCTCAGGCTATTAACTATTTGAAGCAGGGCTTGAGTATAGCACAGTCGATTAATAAATCGGAAGAGGAGGCCAAAATAAGACATCAATTGGGTGAGTTTATATATACATAAGTATGTACATTGATGGTTGAAGAGGGAATGCTAGCTCTTAAAACAATTGGATTTTCGCTCGGGAATAATCATACACAAATAAATCTTAAATTTCGAATTCAAAATCCTAAAATACAGTTTATACAACAAACACATATTTGTGTCCTCAATTAATTCGGTTGTGGGAACTTAATTATTTGTAATAAGTTAGCTGACAATTAAAAAAAAACCATTTCATTATTTCTCTCTCATTTTAGGTCTTGCCTTAAGAGCTTCCGGTGATAATGAAGGTGCTAAACTTCAAATGGAAACTGCCGCCCAGCTTTTGGAATCAGTACGCTATGATCAACGCAGTCCCGAGGCCCGCAGCAGCCTGTTCGATTTGCAAACCTCTTGCTATCACATTTTACAGCAAATTTTTGTAGCCATGCAACGTAATGAAGATGCTTTAGTGGCGGCGGAACGTTGTAAGGCCCGCTCCATGCCCGATACTAATAGTATTTCACGCAAAACCATGATGACTTGCAGTGAAAGTATCTACGATATTGTGAATCGTACCAAAACCAATGTTTTATACTACAGTTTAGCCGGCGACGAGTTGTATGCCTGGTTTTTACAGCCTCAGAAAGGCATCGTACGTTTTCACTCCATCAAAATAAGTGAGGAGTCTTTGAAAATGTCCACAGAAAAGCTGGCTGAACATGCCAAGGATACGGAGGATAAGGAAAGTCTTTTAGAGCGCTATATTAATATGGTACGTGATAATTTGGGTGTTAATTCGGATTCAGTGTTGCACGAAGGAGATGGCAGTGGCTGGCGTTCTAGTTCGGAGAATCTTCTGGATGATTTCTCTAATGAAAGATCGGGTTTTTTGCGCATGGTTAATCGTAATCATTTAATGAACTCCTCCAACTACTCTTTAAGTTCCTTATTCAGTTTAGGTTCTGTGGGTGGTTCGGTGGCCAGTTTGCAGGGCTCTACTAGATCCATAGGCAGCCTGCAAGGCTCTTCACGTTCTCGCCGTGCTCCCATGCTGCCCGCTTGGCAGGGTCCTTCTTGTTTGCATACTTTATTTAATATTTTATTGTCTCCTTTTGATGATCTGCTGCCCACGGGGGGAGCTGTATCTAGACAGGGACGCAAAGAGTTGATTTTAGTTTTGGACAATGAACTGTATTTGGTGCCTTTTGCTATACTGCGTAGTGCCAAAGAAGATGGTGAATATTTGTCCGAAAGATGTTCCCTAATCACAGTGCCCTCACTGCAGTCTTTAAGAATGAAGAGTAAAATGTTGCGCTCCCGTGAATTGGCGGAAAATCTTAATACCGCTTTAGTGGTAGGAGGACCACGTATACCCTCTACATTATCAGAGACTTGGGGTTGGTCTGAGTCTCCAGCTTCTTTGCAAGAAGCAGCCATGGTTGCGGATATGTTGCAAGCCAAAACCTTGGCAGGCTGTAATGCCACAAAAGAGGCAGTGGTCTCCGAGCTGCCATCGGCCGAATGTGTACACTTTGCCGCCAATCTAAGCTGGAAAATGGGTGCAGTGGTATTAAGTCCGGGCGATGTAGTAGACTCCCAATCACAAAAACGTTTCTACCAATCATCCAATGCTGAAAATTCTGCGGAACAAGATGAGACACCCGAGTTGTCCGGAGGCAATATGGAATTGCCACAATTGTCCGACTTTATTTTATCATCCACAGATGTTTTAAATATGAAACTTAATGCAAAATTGGTGGTTTTAAGTTCCTATCATTCCATAGAACCTATAACAGGTACTGGTGTAGCTAATTTGGCGGGTAGTTGGTTATGTGCAGGAGCTGGTGCCGTTTTAATATCTTTATGGCCGGTACCAGAGACAGCGGCCAAAATTTTGTTGAGAGCCTTCTATTCGGCCTTACTGCAAGGTGTAAGAGCAGCCAGGTTTGTTTCTGATTCACACTAAGAAAGGTTTATATGTATAATTATAATTTATCTTTGAAATTGCAGAGCTTTAGCTGAGGCCATGCAAACGGTGCAGCATACCAAACATTTTGCTCATCCTGCCAACTGGGCTGGTTTCCTGCTTATAGGTGGCAATGTGCGCCTTTCCAACAAGGTGGCTCTTATGGGCAATGCTTTATGTGAACTTATGCGTACCCCTGATAAATGCCGCGATGCTTTGCGTGTTTGTTTGCATTTGGTGGAGAAAAGTTTGCAACGGATACATCGTGGTCAAAAAAATGCCATGTACACTACACAAAAAAGTATAGAGAATAAGGCGGGACCCGTGGCAGGCTGGAAAGATTTACTAATGGCAGTAGGTTTTCGTTTTGAACCCGCCGCCAATGGCATACCGTCCAGTGTTTTCTTTCCACAAGCCGATCCAGAAGATCGTCTTTCACAATGTTCGGCCAGCTTGCAGGCTTTGTTGGCTCTGACGCCCTTGACCTTGCAGGCTTTAGCTAAACTTGTTAACAGCTCGGAAGTAGCAGATGACATCATAGCTGTCATACGCAATGTATTGTCACAATATCCTCCCAAAGGTAGTCCCGAAATAGAAGCCTCTATAGAGATACCTTTATCGGTAAGATTATGGCGTGTGGCCGGTTGCCATGAACTACTGGCTTCCATGGGTTTTGATCTGACCGAAGTAGGTCAAGATCAGGTCACTCTGAGAACAGGCAAACAGGCCAATCGCAGAACCTGCCAGTTTGTTCTGCAGGCTCTCTTAGCTTTATTTGGTAAGTTTTGTAATTTAAATTAAAGATTTATTTTAAACATATAAAATAATTTAATTTTCGTTCACTTTACAGACACCCAAGAGGCTCCCAAAACCTTAGGCCTAGATTCTTCCAGTAGCTGTGAATCCTTAATTGAGGAAACTTCTGCGGATATTACATTAACAAATGCCAGCTCTACTTTACCGGCTTTGACTTCCACGCCTCATCAGAATTTAAACTTAGACACTACGAAATCTTTAAATATGGGCTTGACGTTGCCTCCTCTGCCCATAAATCGTTCTCGCTTGATCAGTAACGGCAGCGGAGCGTTTATATCCTATGTACGACGTCGAGGAGAACCAGATGGTGGCAGAACAGATAACGAATCCACTCCGGCCAGTGCTTCTAGCAGTACGGGCGTTTTATATCCCACTTTGGACTCTAGTTTAAATAACACTACTGACAGTGAACTATCGGATGGTTATATATCACAATCCCATATAACCAAAACGAATGCTTGCCGCTTGGGACCATCTACACTAAGAGGTCCTATAAGGGTGTCCAGGCCAGGCGGTGGAGGAGAGAGTGATGCTGCTTTCACTCCCAGTCCTCCAGTGACCAATCAAAATCCTGTCGATCCTAATGTTTCACTGGCCTTGGCTCATCAGACTAGAATACGGAATTTATATTCCGGCAGTGGCATGGGTTATTTGGGTGACAATGTTATACCCGAAATGTCAGCAGTGCCAGCCAATACCAACAACAGACGACCGGATAGCTCCAGTTCGGCTAGTTCCACCACAGATTGGGAGGGATCGGGTCATGCCACAGTATTACGCAGAGGCGGTCTCATGCCACCTTTGCCACCGCCACGTCAAAATATGCCTTTGGTGGATAGTTTAAGACCTTTAGCGCCCATGGCTCCGGTATACAATAACTTGGGACAATCAGTAGGTCCCAATTTAGCGACCGCAACCAGCGGCACTCTGGACTCCAATAGCAGTGAATCGGACTTTGAAAGAGGCTTAAAAGTGGGACAAATGTCTCATTTCCGTTTGAAGCCCAAAATCAAACTGGGTAGCGCCCAAACTTCAGTGGCAGCTAGGGTAAACAAAGAACATGCTCTATTCATGGATCGTTTAAGTGTAAGAACCGAGGTAAATACTTTGGCCACAGCAAATACCGTGTCTAACACCTCTGCAGTGGCTACAAATAATACAGCGGGCAGTAGAAAACCAATTAATCTGCCCGAAGATGAAGACAATGCTTTAGTGTTTAATGCCTCTAATTTATACTTCTCACAAGCTGACAACGAACTACTGCAAGAAGCTAAAAAGGACTTGAATACAGCCAGTGCAAATAGCATAGCTAACCCTGTTAATATCAACACACAAGGAGCAGTAGCGAAGGAAGCGGTAAAGACCAACCAAAAAACCATACAAGATTCCATTATGCGCCACATGAATAGAGAAATGACACCCACCATCTCCGAGGTCTATCACGAACGCAATTTGGGCCTGGGACTGGCACCACCGCTTTCAAAACTATTGCTTAGCAAAAACTATGATGAAACGGAAACTTGCAAAGCCACACCAGCCACTAGCAATGCTTTGAAGTCTTTAGTAGATGCTGTTAGTGAAATGGAGTTAAGTGGTGCCTCCTCCACCTCTTCAGTTAGTACGGCCAATACCAAGACTCTCAACACCCAATGCTCTGCAAATAACTCAGCACCCAAAGAAGTCTGTTCGATCTGTGGCGAACCGGCTGATATTATATGTCGCTGCAAGGCAGCCACCGTGCAAAAGAAATCCAACCTGAAGCCTTGGCTCAGCAATGTTCCCTCCAGTATTGTCAAGGCCAGTGATCTAACAACGGCCGATAATTTAGAGAGACAGCATAAAATACGCACTAGTGTCAGCAGTAATATAACGAATTTGAAACGGGCACCCAGTCCTTTTAATGAATTCTGTCGGCGTGATGAAGGTGATGGTCGTTCGGTGGCTGATTCCCAGTGCAGTAGTAATTATAAGAATATAACTGCTTTAAAGAATGATGCCAGCCAGCAGGCAAATAATGTTGTGAATAGGAAGGCGTAAAGAAGGGAGGAGATGAAAGGCAAGAAGGAAAGTGACACTTCCTTGTAATCTTTGAATTAAAGAAGAACTTCAGTAAAAAATCAAATATATGGGAAAAATATATTGAAAGAGGATTAATAATTAAAATAGGTTTTTAAATAATGGGTCGAATTATTATTTTTGTGCGAAAGCACAATTTGAAATTATTCATTAAGTTGCTGCGGTATCATTTCTACACAGGCAGTATTGCGGCATGCCGCAAGAATGAATAATTACATTTTACATATCGATCGATATTTTTTCCGCTTAGTTTTACTTTCGGTGCGGAATCAATAATACCACCAAATGATAATTTAACCCATTAATTTCACAAGAAATATTTGAAAAACATCGTTTTTCCAAATCAAATACTTAACGAATCTGTTCTCTTTATGCCGACCGCTGGCCTAAAATAACTGTATAATTCTTTCCTATAAGAGAAGAGCAAATTCAGTAAAGCTTTTAATAAATCATAAATGCTACAATCACAACTGGCACGAACAACAAATTTCGCTCAATACGACAAATTAATCGGTGACAATTCGTCGTACGAAGCACAATAACGACGAAAAATAATGTTTTTGTTTTCGTATAACAGCTGGTAGAGAGTGTGAACATATTCAAAAAAAAAAAAAAAAACAACAAAAACACAGTTAAAAAATAGTTTTATTGTTAACTATTTTGTATATTTATTTTAAATTATATAAAGTCAAAAATAAAACAATAATTAAAGTAAAAATTAACATTATTTACTAAAACATTAAAAACTAAAACGAAACATGGTCAGCCAGTATTGTTTGTTCCTCGTTCTCCGGCGTAAGAAATAGAAATAAATGTATTTCAGAGTTCTACGCGTATGACGAATTTAGCCGACGTCATTATTGTGTGCAGCTTCATATTTTCTAATTTTTGGTGACGAATATTCGCGACCAAAAATTGATCGTTCGTTCCAAGTGTGTTTCTAGCAAAAAGTTTCAGTTTGTAAAAGTATCAAAATGAGCAAATTATTAAATATTATACTCAATGCAAAAATATAGAAATATAGATAAATTAATTTAATGTATATAAAGCTTAATAAAAAGTAATAATATGTATATTTTAAGTATATTTCATAATCGCTTAACATTTTTTTTTTATAATTTTTATAAGTTTAAACTTACTTTTCTTACATATTATTGTAAATTTTTTTTATAATATTTAAATAGGTATTTATTTAAAGTTGTATATCATTAGAAATCATTGCAATATTTATGGTATTATACACGTATTTATGTATTTTTATTATATAGCAAGTGGCTCTTTATTTGATTAATAAGTTTTCTATAACGTTTATATTGTCTAATTATATGGCTCAATCTTGTGCTCTCTTTTCTATATAAAAAAAAAACAAAAACCCAGAACTGATAAACTTTAATTGTATTGTATTTCATATATTTTATGGTATTTTTTTAATAATTGTATGAATAATTTAATAAAGCGTAATATTACAAAAAAAAACATTTAAAATGTAATAGTTTGAATTGAAACCAAAGAATTTTAAACGATAAAAGTTAAATCCAAATGATATATATACCTATAGCTATAGATACGATAAAAGCTCAATCGCCCTTATTAAGTTCTTTCTTGTAATTACATTAAAAACAAATAAGAAAGTATAGTAGGTCAAGGCATGGTCGGACAAATATATAAAAACAGTTTCTCAGAAATGCACGCTATATGGAAGATATAAGCTATTGTGAACCGATCATCCAAAAATTTAGTAGCTGTTTTTTGTTGTTACATCTATATAATATACCACCGTAAAGTGTCACTCTCATTTAATTACAAATAAATGAGAGTCTGTGTATGTATAGGTGTTTAAAATGAATTTTCTATTAATACAAGATTTTATGTTTTTTGCATTTTTCTCCTAAATTTGCCGTCCGATTGGGCTGGAAACACCTATTTACCGTGAACCCACACGCTGAATCCGAATATGGACTCAGAATTTTGATAGGACAAATTTTTTTTCGAAATCCCATACAAAATTTGAGTTTTAGGTAATTTCTGTATAATATACCTCTGTAAAGTATGCTATACAAATCACTCTCATTTAATTACAAATAAATGAGAGTCTGTCTATGTATATGTAGGTGTTTAAAATGAATTTTCTATTAATACAAGATTTTATGTTTTTTGCATTTTTCTCCTAAATTTGCCGTCCGATTGGGCTGGAAACACCTATTTACCGTGAACCCACACGCTGAATCCGAATATGGACTCAGAATTTTGATAGGACAAAATTTTTTTCGAAATCCCATACAAATTTTGAGTTTTAGGTAATTTCTGTATAATATACCTCTGTAAAGTATGCTATACAAATCACTCTCATTTAATTACAAATAAATGAGAGTCTGTCTATGTATATGTAGGTGCTTAAAATGAATTTTCTATTAATACAAGATTTTATGTTTTTTGCATTTTTCTCCTAAATTTGCCGTCCGCTTGGGCTGGAAACACCTATTTACCGTGAACCCACACGCTGAATCCGAATATGGACTCAGAATTTTGATAGGACAAAATTTTTTTCGAAATCCCATACAAAATTTGAGTTTTAGGTAATTTCTGTATAATATACCTCTGTAAAGTATGCTATACAAATCACTCTCATTTAATTACAAATAAATGAGAGTCTGTCTATGTATATGTAGGTGTTTAAAATGAATTTTCTATTAATACAAGATTTTATGTTTTTTGCATTTTTCTCCTAAATTTGCCGTCCGATTGGGCTGGAAACACCTATTTACCGTGAACCCACACGCTGAATCCGAATATGGACTCAGAATTTTGATAGGACAAAATTTTTTTCGAAATCCCATACAAATTTTAAGTTTTAGGTAATTTCTGTATAATATACCTCTGTAAAGTATGCTATACAAATCACTCTCATTTAATTACAAATAAATGAGAGTCTGTCTATGTATATGTAGGTGTTTAAAATTAATTTTCTATTAATACAAGATTTTATGTTTTTTGCATTTTTCTCCTAAATTTGCCGTCCGATTGGGCTGGAAACACCTATTTACCGTGAACCCACACGCTGAATCCGAATATGGACTCAGAATTTTGATAGGACAAAATTTTTTTCGAAATCCCATACAAATTTTGAGTTTTAGGTAATTTCTGTATAATATACCTCTGTAAAGTATGCTATACAAATCACTCTCATTTAATTACAAATAAATGAGAGTCTGTGTATGTATATGTAGGTGTTTAAAATTAATTTTCTATTAATACAAGATTTTATGTTTTTTGCATTTTTCTCCTAAATTTGCCGTCCGATTGGGCTGGAAACACCTATTTACCGTGAACCCACACGCTGAATCCGAATATGGACTCAGAATTTTGATAGAACAAAATTTTTTTCGAAATCCCATACAAAATTTGAGTTTTAGGTAATTTCTGTATAATATACCTCTGTAAAGTATGCTGTATAAATCACTCTCATTTAATTACAAATAAATGAGAGTCTGTCTATGTATATGTAGGTGTTTAAAATGAATTTTCTATTAATACAAGATTTTATGTTTTTTGCATTTTTCTCCTAAATTTGCCGTCCGATTGGGCTGGAAACACCTATTTACCGTGAACCCACACGCTGAATCCGAATATGGACTCAGAATTTTGATAGGACAAAATTTTTTTCGAAATCCCATACAAAATTTGAGTCCTAAGGTATTTTCTATATAATATACATCCGTAAAGTATGCTGTACAAATCACTCTCATTTAATTACAAATAAATGAGAGTCTGTGTATGTATAGGTGTTTAAAATGAATTTTCTATTAATTATTCGAAATCCCATACAAATTTTGAGTTTTAGGTAATTTCTGTATAATATACCTCTGTAAAGTATGCTATACAAATCACGCTCATTTAATTACAAATAAATGAGAGTCTGTGTATGTATATGTAGGTGTTTAAAATGAATTTTCTATTAATACAAGATTTTATGTTTTTTGCATTTTTCTCCTAAATTTGCCGTCCGATTGGGCTGGAAACACCTATTTACCGTGAACCCACACGCTGAATCCGAATATGGACTCAGAATTTTGATAGGACAAAATTTTTTTCGAAATCCCATAAAAAATTTGAGTTTTAGGTAATTTCTGTATAATATACCTCTGTAAAGTATGCTATACAAATCACTCTCATTTAATTACAAATAAATGAGAGTCTGTCTATGTATATGTGGGTGTTTAAAATGAATTTTCTATTAATACAAGATTTTATGTTTTTTGCATTTTTCTCCTAAATTTGCCGTCCGATTGGGCTGGAAACACCTATTCACCGTGAACCCACACGCTGAATCCGAATATGGACTCAGAATTTTGATAGGACAAAATTTTTTTCGAAATCCCATACAAATTTTGAGTTTTAGGTAATTTCTGTATAATATGCCTCTGTAAAGTATGCTGTACAAATCACTCTCATTTAATTACAAATAAATGAGAGTCTGTCTATGTATATGTAGGTTTTTAAAATGAATTTTCTATTAATACAAAATTTTATGTTTTTTGCATTTTTCTCCTAAATTTGCCGTCCGATTGGGCTGGAAACACCTATTTACCGTGAACCCACACGCTGAATCCGAATATGGACTCAGAATTTTGATAGGACAAAATTTTTTTCGAAATCCCATACAAATTTTGAGTTTTAGGTAATTTCTGTATAATATACCTCTGTAAAGTATGCTATACAAATCACTCTCATTTAATTACAAATAAATGAGTGTCTGTGTATGTACATGTAGGTGTTTAAAATGAATTTTCTATTAATACAAGATTTTATGTTTTTTGCATTTTTCTCCTAAATTTGCCGTCCGATTGGGCTGGAAACACCTATTTACCGTGAACCCACACGCTGAATCCGAATATGGACTCAGAATTTTGATAGGACAAAATTTTTTTCCAAATCCCATACAAATTTTGAGTTTTAGGTAATTTCTGTATAATATACCTCTGTAAAGTATGCTATACAAATCACTCTCATTTAATTACAAATAAATGAGTGTCTGTGTACGTACATGTAGGTGTTTAAAATGAATTTTCTATTAATACAAGATTTTATGTTTTTTGCATTTTTCTCCTAAATTTGCCGTCCGATTGGGCTGAAAACACCTATTTACCGTGAACCCACACGCTGAATCCGAATATGGACTCAGAATTTTGATAGGACAAAATTTTTTTCGAAATCCCATATAAAATTTGAGTCCTAAGGTATTTTCTATATAATATACATCCGTAAAGTATGCTGTACAAATCACTCTCATTTAATTACAAATAAATGAGAGTCTGTGTATGTATAGGTGTTTAAAATTAATTTTCTATTAATTATTCGAAATCCCATACAAATTTTGAGTTTTAGGTAATTTCTGTATAATATACCTCTGTAAAGTATGCTATACAAATCACGCTCATTTAATTACAAATAAATGAGAGTCTGTGTATGTATATGTAGGTGTTTAAAATGAATTTTCTATTAATACAAGATTTTATGTTTTTTGCATTTTTCTCCTAAATTTGCCGTCCGATTGGGCTGGAAACACCTATTTACCGTGAACCCACACGCTGAATCCGAATATGGACTCAGAATTTTGATAGGACAAAATTTTTTTCGAAATCCCATAAAAAATTTGAGTTTTAGGTAATTTCTGTATAATATACCTCTGTAAAGTATGCTATACAAATCACTCTCATTTAATTACAAATAAATGAGAGTCTGTCTATGTATATGTGGGTGTTTAAAATGAATTTTCTATTAATACAAGATTTTATGTTTTTTGCATTTTTCTCCTAAATTTGCCGTCCGATTGGGCTGGAAACACCTATTCACCGTGAACCCACACGCTGAATCCGAATATGGACTCAGAATTTTGATAGGACAAAATTTTTTTCGAAATCCCATACAAATTTTGAGTTTTAGGTAATTTCTGTATAATATGCCTCTGTAAAGTATGCTGTACAAATCACTCTCATTTAATTACAAATAAATGAGAGTCTGTCTATGTATATGTAGGTTTTTAAAATGAATTTTCTATTAATACAAAATTTTATGTTTTTTGCATTTTTCTCCTAAATTTGCCGTCCGATTGGGCTGGAAACACCTATTTACCGTGAACCCACACGCTGAATCCGAATATGGACTCAGAATTTTGATAGGACAAAATTTTTTTCGAAATCCCATACAAATTTTGAGTTTTAGGTAATTTCTGTATAATATACCTCTGTAAAGTATGCTATACAAATCACTCTCATTTAATTACAAATAAATGAGTGTCTGTGTATGTACATGTAGGTGTTTAAAATGAATTTTCTATTAATACAAGATTTTATGTTTTTTGCATTTTTCTCCTAAATTTGCCGTCCGATTGGGCTGGAAACACCTATTTACCGTGAACCCACACGCTGAATCCGAATATGGACTCAGAATTTTGATAGGACAAAATTTTTTTCGAAATCCCATACAAATTTTGAGTTTTAGGTAATTTCTGTATAATATACCTCTGTAAAGTATGCTATACAAATCACTCTCATTTAATTACAAATAAATGAGTGTCTGTGTACGTACATGTAGGTGTTTAAAATGAATTTTCTATTAATACAAGATTTTATGTTTTTTGCATTTTTCTCCTAAATTTGCCGTCCGATTGGGCTGAAAACACCTATTTACCGTGAACCCACACGCTGAATCCGAATATGGACTCAGAATTTTGATAGGACAAAATTTTTTTCGAAATCCCATATAAAATTTGAGTCCTAAGGTATTTTCTATATAATATACATCCGTAAAGTATGCTGTACAAATCACTCTCATTTAATTACAAATAAATGAGAGTCTGTGTATGTATATGTAGGTGTTTAAAATGAATTTTCTTTTAATAAAAGATTTTATGTTTTTTGCATTTTTCTCCTAAATTTGCCGTCCGATTGGGCTGGAAACACCTATTTACCGTGAACCCACACGCTGAATCCGAATATGGACTCAGAATTTTGATAGGACAAAATTTTTTTCGAAATCCCATACAAGTTTTGAGTTTTAGGTAATTTCTGTATAATATACCTCTGTAAAGTATGCTATACAAATCACTCTCATTTAATTACAAATAAATGAGTGTCTGTCTATGTATATGTAGGTGTTTAAAATGAATTTTCTATTAATACAAGATTTTATGTTTTTTGCATTTTTCTCCTAAATTTGCCGTCCGATTGGGCTGGAAACACCTATTTACCGTGAACCCACACGCTGAATCCGAATATGGACTCAGAATTTTGATAGGACAAAATTTTTTTCGAAATCCCATACAAGTTTTGAGTTTTAGGTAATTTCTGTATAATATACCTCTGTAAAGTATGCTATACAAATCACTCTCATTTAATTACAAATAAATGAGTGTCTGTGTACGTACATGTAGGTGTTTAAAATTAATTTTCTATTAATACAAGATTTTATGTTTTTTGCATTTTTCTCCTAAATTTGCCGTCCGATTGGGCTGGAAACACCTATTTACCGTGAACCCACACGCTGAATCCGAATATGGACTCAGAATTTTGATAGGACAAAATTTTTTTCGAAATCCCATATAAAATTTGAGTCCTAAGGTATTTTCTATATAATATACATCCGTAAAGTATGCTGTACAAATCACTCTCATTTAATTACAAATAAATGAGAGTCTGTGTATGTATATGTAGGTGTTTAAAATGAATTTTCTTTTAATAAAAGATTTTATGTTTTTTGCATTTTTCTCCTAAATTTGCCGTCCGATTGGGCTGGAAACACCTATTTACCGTGAACCCACACGCTGAATCCGAATATGGACTCAGAATTTTGATAGGACAAAATTTTTTTCGAAATCCCATACAAGTTTTGAGTTTTAGGTAATTTCTGTATAATATACCTCTGTAAAGTATGCTATACAAATCACTCTCATTTAATTACAAATAAATGAGTGTCTGTCTATGTATATGTAGGTGTTTAAAATGAATTTTCTATTAATACAAGATTTTATGTTTTTTGCATTTTTCTCCTAAATTTGCCGTCCGATTGGGCTGGAAACACCTATTTACCGTGAACCCACACGCTGAATCCGAATATGGACTCAGAATTTTGATAGGACAAAATTTTTTTCGAAATCCCATACAAGTTTTGAGTTTTAGGTAATTTCTGTATAATATACCTCTGTAAAGTATGCTATACAAATCACTCTCATTTAATTACAAATAAATGAGTGTCTGTGTACGTACATGTAGGTGTTTAAAATTAATTTTCTATTAATACAAGATTTTATGTTTTTTGCATTTTTCTCCTAAATTTGCCGTCCGATTGGGCTGGAAACACCTATTTACCGTGAACCCACACGCTGAATCCGAATATGGACTCAGAATTTTGATAGGACAAAATTTTTTTCGAAATCCCATACAAATTTTGAGTTTTAGGTAATTTCTGTATAATATACCTCTGTAAAGTATGCTATACAAATCACTCTCATTTAATTACAAATAAATGAGTGTCTGTGTACGTACATGTAGGTGTTTAAAATGAATTTTCTATTAATACAAGATTTTATGTTTTTTGCATTTTTCTCCTAAATTTGCCGTCCGATTGGGCTGAAAACACCTATTTACCGTGAACCCACACGCTGAATCCGAATATGGACTCAGAATTTTGATAGGACAAAATTTTTTTCGAAATCCCATATAAAATTTGAGTCCTAAGGTATTTTCTATATAATATACATCCGTAAAGTATGCTGTACAAATCACTCTCATTTAATTACAAATAAATGAGAGTCTGTGTATGTATATGTAGGTGTTTAAAATGAATTTTCTTTTAATAAAAGATTTTATGTTTTTTGCATTTTTCTCCTAAATTTGCCGTCCGATTGGGCTGGAAACACCTATTTACCGTGAACCCACACGCTGAATCCGAATATGGACTCAGAATTTTGATAGGACAAAATTTTTTTCGAAATCCCATAAAAAATTTGAGTTTTAGGTAATTTCTGTATAATATACCTCTGTAAAGTATGCTATACAAATCACTCTCATTTAATTACAAATAAATGAGAGTCTGTCTATGTATATGTGGGTGTTTAAAATGAATTTTCTATTAATACAAGATTTTATGTTTTTTGCATTTTTCTCCTAAATTTGCCGTCCGATTGGGCTGGAAACACCTATTCACCGTGAACCCACACGCTGAATCCGAATATGGACTCAGAATTTTGATAGGACAAAATTTTTTTCGAAATCCCATACAAATTTTGAGTTTTAGGTAATTTCTGTATAATATGCCTCTGTAAAGTATGCTGTACAAATCACTCTCATTTAATTACAAATAAATGAGAGTCTGTCTATGTATATGTAGGTTTTTAAAATGAATTTTCTATTAATACAAAATTTTATGTTTTTTGCATTTTTCTCCTAAATTTGCCGTCCGATTGGGCTGGAAACACCTATTTACCGTGAACCCACACGCTGAATCCGAATATGGACTCAGAATTTTGATAGGACAAAATTTTTTTCGAAATCCCATACAAATTTTGAGTTTTAGGTAATTTCTGTATAATATACCTCTGTAAAGTATGCTATACAAATCACTCTCATTTAATTACAAATAAATGAGTGTCTGTGTATGTACATGTAGGTGTTTAAAATGAATTTTCTATTAATACAAGATTTTATGTTTTTTGCATTTTTCTCCTAAATTTGCCGTCCGATTGGGCTGGAAACACCTATTTACCGTGAACCCACACGCTGAATCCGAATATGGACTCAGAATTTTGATAGGACAAAATTTTTTTCGAAATCCCATACAAATTTTGAGTTTTAGGTAATTTCTGTATAATATACCTCTGTAAAGTATGCTATACAAATCACTCTCATTTAATTACAAATAAATGAGTGTCTGTGTACGTACATGTAGGTGTTTAAAATGAATTTTCTATTAATACAAGATTTTATGTTTTTTGCATTTTTCTCCTAAATTTGCCGTCCGATTGGGCTGAAAACACCTATTTACCGTGAACCCACACGCTGAATCCGAATATGGACTCAGAATTTTGATAGGACAAAATTTTTTTCGAAATCCCATATAAAATTTGAGTCCTAAGGTATTTTCTATATAATATACATCCGTAAAGTATGCTGTACAAATCAATCTCATTTAATTACAAATAAATGAGAGTCTGTGTATGTATATGTAGGTGTTTAAAATGAATTTTCTTTTAATAAAAGATTTTATGTTTTTTGCATTTTTCTCCTAAATTTGCCGTCCGATTGGGCTGGAAACACCTATTTACCGTGAACCCACACGCTGAATCCGAATATGGACTCAGAATTTTGATAGGACAAAATTTTTTTCGAAATCCCATACAAGTTTTGAGTTTTAGGTAATTTCTGTATAATATACCTCTGTAAAGTATGCTATACAAATCACTCTCATTTAATTACAAATAAATGAGTGTCTGTGTACGTACATGTAGGTGTTTAAAATTAATTTTCTATTAATACAAGATTTTATGTTTTTTGCATTTTTCTCCTAAATTTGCCGTCCGATTGGGCTGGAAACACCTATTTACCGTGAACCCACACGCTGAATCCCATACAAGTTTTGAGTTTTAGGTAATTTCTGTATAATATACCTCTGTAAAGTATGCTATACAAATCACTCTCATTTAATTACAAATAAATGAGTGTCTGTCTATGTATATGTAGGTGTTTAAAATGAATTTTCTATTAATACAAGATTTTATGTTTTTTGCATTTTTCTCCTAAATTTGCCGTCCGATTGGGCTGGAAACACCTATTTACCGTGAACCCACACGCTGAATCCGAATATGGACTCAGAATTTTGATAGGACAAAATTTTTTTCGAAATCCCATACAAGTTTTGAGTTTTAGGTAATTTCTGTATAATATACCTCTGTAAAGTATGCTATACAAATCACTCTCATTTAATTACAAATAAATGAGTGTCTGTGTACGTACATGTAGGTGTTTAAAATTAATTTTCTATTAATACAAGATTTTATGTTTTTTGCATTTTTCTCCTAAATTTGCCGTCCGATTGGGCTGGAAACACCTATTTACCGTGAACCCACACGCTGAATCCGAATATGGACTCAGAATTTTGATAGGACAAAATTTTTTTCGAAATCCCATACAAATTTTGAGTTTTAGGTAATTTCTGTATAATATACCTCTGTAAAGTATGCTATACAAATCACTCTCATTTAATTACAAATAAATGAGTGTCTGTGTACGTACATGTAGGTGTTTAAAATGAATTTTCTATTAATACAAGATTTTATGTTTTTTGCATTTTTCTCCTAAATTTGCCGTCCGATTGGGCTGAAAACACCTATTTACCGTGAACCCACACGCTGAATCCGAATATGGACTCAGAATTTTGATAGGACAAAATTTTTTTCGAAATCCCATATAAAATTTGAGTCCTAAGGTATTTTCTATATAATATACATCCGTAAAGTATGCTGTACAAATCACTCTCATTTAATTACAAATAAATGAGAGTCTGTGTATGTATATGTAGGTGTTTAAAATGAATTTTCTTTTAATAAAAGATTTTATGTTTTTTGCATTTTTCTCCTAAATTTGCCGTCCGATTGGGCTGGAAACACCTATTTGCCGTGAACCCACACGCTGAATCCGAATATGGACTCAGAATTTTGATAGGACAAAATTTTTTTCGAAATCCCATACAAGTTTTGAGTTTTAGGTAATTTCTGTATAATATACCTCTGTAAAGTATGCTATACAAATCACTCTCATTTAATTACAAATAAATGAGTGTCTGTCTATGTATATGTAGGTGTTTAAAATGAATTTTCTATTAATACAAGATTTTATGTTTTTTGCATTTTTCTCCTAAATTTGCCGTCCGATTGGGCTGGAAACACCTATTTACCGTGAACCCACACGCTGAATCCGAATATGGACTCAGAATTTTGATAGGACAAAATTTTTTTCGAAATCCCATACAAGTTTTGAGTTTTAGGTAATTTCTGTATAATAACCTCCGTAAAGTCTGCTGTACAAATCACTCTCATTTAATTACAAATAAATGAGAGTCTGTGTATGTATATGTAGGTGTTTAAAATCAATTTTCTATTAATACAAGATTTTATGTTTTTTGCATTTTTCTCCTAAATTTGCCGTCCGATTGGGCTGGAAACACCTATTTACCGTGAACCCACATGCTGAACCCGAATATGGACTCAGAATTTTGATAGGACAAAATTTTTTTCGAAATCCCATACAAAATTTGAGTCCTAAGGTATTTTCTATATAATATACATCCGTAAAGTATGCTGTACAAATCACTCTCATTAAATTACAAATAAATGAGAGTCTGTGTATGTATAGGTGTTTAAAATGAATTTGCTATTAATACAAGATTTTATGTTTTTTGCATTTTTCTCCTAAATTTGCCGTCCGATTGGGCTGGAAACACCTATTCACCGTGAACCCACACGCTGAATCCGAATATGGACTCAGAATTTTGATAGGACAAAATTTTTTTCGAAATCCCATACAAATTTTGAGTTTTAGGTAATTTCTGTATAATAACCTCCGTAAAGTATGCTGTACAAATCACTCTCATTTAATTACAAATAAATGAGAGTCTGTGTATGTATATGCAGGTGTTTAAAATTAATTTTCTATTAATACAAGATTTTATGTTTTTTGCATTTTTCTCCTAAATTTGCCGTCCGATTGGGCTGGAAACACCTATTTACCGTGAACCCACACGCTGAATCCGAATATGGACTCAGAATTTTGATAGGACAAAATTTTTTTCGAAATCCCATACAAATTTTGAGTTTTAGGTAATTTCTGTATAATATACCTCTGTAAAGTATGCTGTACAAATCACTCTCATTTAATTACAAATAAATGAGAGTCTGTGTATGTATATGTAGGTGTTTAAAATCAATTTTCTATTAATACAAGATTTTATGTTTTTTGCATTTTTCTCCTAAATTCGCCGTCCGATTGGGCTGGAAACACCTATTTACCGTGAACCCACACGCTGAATCCGAATATGGACTCAGAATTTTGATAGGACAAAATTTTTTTCGAAATCCCATACAAATTTTGAGTTTTAGGTAATTTCTGCATAATATACCTCTGTAAAGTATGCTATACAAATCACTCTCATTTAATTACAAATAAATGAGTGTCTGTGTATGTACATGTAGGTGTTTAAAATGAATTTTCTATTAATACAAGATTTTATGTTTTTTGCATTTTTCTCCTAAATTTGCCGTCCGATTGGGCTGGAAACACCTATTTACCGTGAACCCACACGCTGAATCCGAATATGGACTCAGAATTTTGATAGGACAAAATTTTTTTCGAAATCCCATACAAATTTTGAGTGTTAGGTAATTTCTGTATAATATACCTCTGTAAAGTATGCTATACAAATCACTCTCATTTAATTACAAATAAATGAGTGTCTGTGTATGTACATGTAGGTGTTTAAAATGAATTTTCTATTAATACAAGATTTTATGTTTTTTGCATTTTTCTCCTAAATTTGCCGTCCGATTGGGCTGGAAACACCTATTTACCGTGAACCCACACGCTGAATCCGAATATGGACTCAGAATTTTGATAGGACAAAATTTTTTTCGAAATCCCATACAAATTTTGAGTTTTAGGTAATTTCTGTATAATATACCTCTGTAAAGTATGCTATACAAATCACTCTCATTTAATTACAAATAAATGAGTGTCTGTGTATGTATATGTAGGTGTTTAAAATGAATTTTCTATTAATACAAGATTTTATGTTTTTTGCATTTTTCTCCTAAATTTGCCGTCCGATTGGGCTGGAAACACCTATTTACCGTGAACCCACACGCTGAATCCGAATATGGACTCAGAATTTTGATAGGACAAAATTTTTTTCGAAATCCCATACAAATTTTGAGTTTTAGGTAATTTCTGTATAATATACCTCTGTAAAGTATGCTATACAAATCACTCTTATTTAATTACAAATAAATGAGAGTCTGTCTATGTATATGTAGGTGTTTAAAATGAATTTTCTATTAATACAAGATTTTATGTTTTTTGCATTTTTCTCCTAAATTTGCCGTCCGATTGGGCTGGAAACACCTATTTACCGTGAACCCACACGCTGAATCCGAATATGGACTCAGAATTTTGATAGGACAAAATTTTTTTCGAAATCCCATATAAAATTTGAGTCCTAAGGTATTTTCTATATAATATACATCCGTAAAGTATGCTGTACAAATCACTCTCATTTAATTACAAATAAATGAGAGTCTGTGTATGTATATGTAGGTGTTTAAAATGAATTTTCTTTTAATACAAGATTTTATGTTTTTTGCATTTTTCTCCTAAATTTGCCGTCCGATTGGGCTGGAAACACCTATTTACCGTGAACCCACACGCTGAATCCGAATATGGACTCAGAATTTTGATAGGACAAAATTTTTTTCGAAATCCCATACAAATTTTGAGTTTTAGGTAATTTCTGTATAATATACCTCTGTAAAGTATGCTATACAAATCACTCTTATTTAATTACAAATAAATGAGTCTGTCTATGTATATGTAGGTGTTTAAAATGAATTTTCTATTAATACAAGATTTTATGTTTTTTGCATTTTTCTCCTAAATTTGCCGTCCGATTGGGCTGGAAACACCTATTTACCGTGAACCCACACGCTGAATCCGAATATGGACTCAGAATTTTGATAAGACAAAATTTTTTTCGAAATCCCATACAAATTTTGAGTTTTAGGTAATTTCTGTATAATATAGCTCTGTAAAGTATGCTGTACAAATCACTCTCATTTAATTACAAATAAATGAGAGTCTGTCTATGTATATGTAGGTGTTTAAAATGAATTTTCTATTAATACAAGATTTTATGTTTTTTGCATTTTTCTCCTAAATTTGCCGTCCGATTGGGCTGGAAACACCTATTTACCGTGAACCCACACGCTGAATCCGAATATGGACTCAGAATTTTGATAGGACAAAATTTTTTTCGAAATCCCATACAAGTTTTGAGTTTTAGGTAATTTCTGTATAATATACCTCTGTAAAGTATGCTATACAAATCACTCTCATTTAATTACAAATAAATGAGTGTCTGTCTATGTATATGTAGGTGTTTAAAATGAATTTTCTATTAATACAAGATTTTATGTTTTTTGCATTTTTCTCCTAAATTTGCCGTCCGATTGGGCTGGAAACACCTATTTACCGTGAACCCACACGCTGAATCCGAATATGGACTCAGAATTCTGATAGGACAAAATTTTTTTCGAAATCCCATACAAATTTTGAGTTTTAGGTAATTTCTGTATAATATACCTCTGTAAAGTATGCTATACAAATCACTCTTATTTAATTACAAATAAATGAGAGTCTGTCTATGTATATGTAGGTGTTTAAAATGAATTTTCTATTAATACAAGATTTTATGTTTTTTGCATTTTTCTCCTAAATTTGCCGTCCGATTGGGCTGGAAACACCTATTTACCGTGAACCCACACGCTGAATCCGAATATGGACTCAGAATTTTGATAAGACAAAATTTTTTTCGAAATCCCATACAAATTTTGAGTTTTAGGTAATTTCTGTATAATATAGCTCTGTAAAGTATGCTGTACAAATCACTCTCATTTAATTACAAATAAATGAGTGTCTGTGTATGTATATGTAGGTGTTTAAAATGAATTTTCTTTTAATAAAAGATTTTATGTTTTTTGCATTTTTCTCCTAAATTTGCCGTCCGATTGGGCTGGAAACACCTGTTTACCGTGAACCCACACGCTGAATCCGAATATGGACTCAGAATTTTGATAGGACAAAATTTTTTTCGAAATCCCATACAAATTTTGAGTTTTAGGTAATTTCTGTATAATAACCTCCGTAAAGTCTGCTGTACAAATCACTCTCATTTAATTACAAATAAATGAGTGTCTGTGTATGTATATGTAGGTGTTTAAAATGAATTTTCTTTTAATAAAAGATTTTATGTTTTTTGCATTTTTCTCCTAAATTTGCCGTCCGATTGGGCTGGAAACACCTGTTTCCGTGAACCCACACGCTGAATCCGAATATGGACTCAGAATTTTGATAGGACAAAATTTTTTTCGAAATCCCATACATGTTTTGAGTTTTAGGTAATTTCTGTATAATATACCTCTGTAAAGTATGCTATACAAATCACTCTCATTTAATTACAAATAAATGAGTGTCTGTGTATGTATATGTAGGTGTTTAAAATCAATTTTCTATTAATACAAGATTTTATGTTTTTTGCATTTTTCTCCTAAATTTGCCGTCCGATTGGGCTGGAAACACCTATTCACCGTGAACCCACACGCTGAATCCGAATATGGACTCAGAATTTTGATAGGACAAAATTTTTTTCGAAATCCCATACAAATTTTGAGTTTTAGGTAATTTCTGTATAATAACCTCCGTAAAGTCTGCTGTACAAATCACTCTCATTTAATTACAAATAAATGAGAGTCTGTGTATGTATATGTAGGTGTTTAAAATCAATTTTCTATTAATACAAGATTTTATGTTTTTTGCATTTTTCTCCTAAATTTGCCGTCCGATTGGGCTGGAAACACCTATTTACCGTGAACCCACACGCTGAACCCGAATATGGACTCAGAATTTTGATAGGACAAAATTTTTTTCGAAATCCCATACAAAATTTGAGTCCTAAGGTAATTTCTGTATAATATAGCTCTGTAAAGTATGCTATACAAATCACTCTCATTTAATTACAAATAAATGAGTGTCTGTCTATGTATATGTAGGTGTTTAAAATGAATTTTCTATTAATACAAGATTTTATGTTTTTTGCATTTTTCTCCTAAATTTGCCGTCCGATTGGGCTGGAAACACCTATTCACCGTGAACCCACACGCTGAATCCGAATATGGACTCAGAATTTTGATAGGACAAAATTTTTTTCGAAATCCCATACAAGTTTTGAGTTTTAGGTAATTTCTGTATAATATACCTCTGTAAAGTATGCTATACAAATCACTCTCATTTAATTACAAATAAATGAGTGTCTGTGTATGTATATGTAGGTGTTTAAAATCAATTTTCTATTAATACAAGATTTTATGTTTTTTGCATTTTTCTCCTAAATTTGCCGTCCGATTGGGCTGGAAACACCTATTCACCGTGAACCCACACGCTGAATCCGAATATGGACTCAGAATTTTGATAGGACAAAATTTTTTTCGAAATCCCATACAAATTTTGAGTCCTAAGGTAATTTCTATATAATATACCTCCGTAAATTATGCTGTACAAATCACTCTCATTTAATTACAAATAAATGAGTGTCTGTGTATGTATAGGTGTTTAAAATGAATTTTCTATTAATACAAGATTTTATGTTTTTTGCATTTTTCTCCTAAATTTGCCGTCCGATTGGGCTGGAAACACCTATTCACCGTGAACCCACACGCTGAATCCGAATATGGACTCAGAATTTTGATAGGACAAAATTTTTTTCGAAATCCCATACAAATTTTGAGTTTTAGGTAATTTCTATATAATATACCTCCGTAAATTATGCTGTACAAATCACTCTCATTTAATTACAAATAAATGAGTGTCTGTGTATGTATAGGTGTTTAAAATGAATTTTCTATTAATAAAAGATTTTATGTTTTTTGCATTTTTCTCCTAAATTTGCCGTCCGATTGGGCTGGAAACACCTATTCACCGTGAACCCACACGCTGAATCCGAATATGGACTCAGAATTTTGATAGGACAAAATTTTTTTCGAAATCCCATACAAGTTTTGAGTTTTAGGTAATTTCTGTATAATATACCTCTGTAAAGTATGCTATACAAATCACTCTCATTTAATTACAAATAAATGAGTGTCTGTCTATGTATATGTAGGTGTTTAAAATGAATTTTCTATTAATACAAGATTTTATGTTTTTTGCATTTTTCTCCTAAATTTGCCGTCCGATTTGGCTGGAAACACCTATTTACCGTGAACCCACACGCTGAATCCGAATATGGACTCAGAATTTTGATAGGACAAATTTTTTTTCGAAATCCCATACAAATTTTGAGTTTTAGGTAATTTCTGTATAATATACCTCTGTAAAGTATGCTATACAAATCACTCTCATTTAATTACAAATAAATGAGAGTCTGTCTATGTATATGTAGGTGTTTAAAATGAATTTTCTTTTAATAAAAGATTTTATGTTTTTTGCATTTTTCTCCTAAATTTGCCGTCCGATTGGGCTGGAAACACCTATTTACCGTGAACCCACACGCTGAATCCGAATATGGACTCAGAATTTTGATAGGACAAAATTTTTTTCGAAATCCCATACAAGTTTTGAGTTTTAGGTAATTTCTGTATAATATACCTCTGTAAAGTATGCTATACAAATCACTCTCATTTAATTACAAATAAATGAGTGTCTGTCTATGTATATGTAGGTGTTTAAAATGAATTTTCTATTAATACAAGATTTTATGTTTTTGCATTTTTCTCCTAAATTTGCCGTCCGATTGGGCTGGAAACACCTATTTACCGTGAACCCACACGCTGAATCCGAATATGGACTCAGAATTTTGATAGGACAAAATTTTTTTCGAAATCCCATACAAGTTTTGAGTTTTAGGTAATTTCTGTATAATATACCTCTGTAAAGTATGCTATACAAATCACTCTCATTTAATTACAAATAAATGAGTGTCTGTCTATGTATATGTAGGTGTTTAAAATGAATTTTCTATTAATACAAGATTTTATGTTTTTTGCATTTTTCTCCTAAATTTGCCGTCCGATTAGGCTGGAAACACCTATTTACCGTGAACCCACACGCTGAATCCGAATATGGACTCAGAATTTTGATAAGACAAAATTTTTTTCGAAATCCCATACAAATTTTGAGTTTTAGGTAATTTCTGTATAATATAGCTCTGTAAAGTATGCTGTACAAATCACTCTCATTTAATTACAAATAAATGAGAGTCTGTCTATGTATATGTAGGTGTTTAAAATGAATTTTCTATTAATACAAGATTTTATGTTTTTTGCATTTTTCTCCTAAATTTGCCGTCCGATTGGGCTGGAAACACCTATTTACCGTGAACCCACACGCTGAATCCGAATATGGACTCAGAATTTTGATAGGACAAATTTTTTTCGAAATCCCATACAAATTTTGAGTTTTAGGTAATTTCTGTATAATATACCTCTGTAAAGTATGCTATACAAATCACTCTCATTTAATTACAAATAAATGAGTGTCTGTCTATGTATATGTAGGTGTTTAAAATGAATTTTCTATTAATACAAGATTTTATGTTTTTTGCATTTTTCTCCTAAATTTGCCGTCCGATTGGGCTGGAAACACCTATTCACCGTGAACCCACACGCTGAATCCGAATATGGACTCAGAATTTTGATAGGACAAAATTTTTTTCGAAATCCCATACAAATTTTGAGTTTTAGGTAATTTCTGTATAATAACCTCCGTAAAGTCTGCTATACAAATCACTCTCATTTAATTACAAATAAATGAGAGTCTGTGTATGTATATGTAGGTGTTTAAAATCAATTTTCTATTAATACAAGATTTTATGTTTTTTGCATTTTTCTCCTAAATTTGCCGTCCGATTGGGCTGGAAACACCTATTTACCGTGAACCCACACGCTAAACCCGAATATGGACTCAGAATTTTGATAGGACAAAATTTTTTTCGAAATCCCATACAAATTTTGAGTTTTAGGTAATTTCTGTATAATAACCTCCGTAAAGTCTGCTGTACAAATCACTCTCATTTAATTACAAATAAATGAGAGTCTGTGTATGTATATGTAGGTGTTTAAAATCAATTTTCTATTAATACAAGATTTTATGTTTTTTGCATTTTTCTCCTAAATTTGCCGTCCGATTGGGCTGGAAACACCTATTTACCGTGAACCCACACGCTGAACCCGAATATGGACTCAGAATTTTGATAGGACAAAATTTTTTTCGAAATCCCATACAAATTTTGAGTTTTAGGTAATTTCTGTATAATAACCTCCGTAAAGTCTGCTATACAAATCACTCTCATTTAATTACAAATAAATGAGAGTCTGTGTATGTATATGTAGGTGTTTAAAATCAATTTTCTATTAATACAAGATTTTATGTTTTTTGCATTTTTCTCCTAAATTTGCCGTCCGATTGGGCTGGAAACACCTATTCACCGTGAACCCACACGCTGAATCCGAATATGGACTCAGAATTTTGATAGGACAAAATTTTTTTCGAAATCCCATACAAATTTTGAGTTTTAGGTAATTTCTGTATAATAACCTCCGTAAAGTCTGCTGTACAAATCACTCTCATTTAATTACAAATAAATGAGAGTCTGTGTATGTATATGTAGGTGTTTAAAATCAATTTTCTATTAATACAAGATTTTATGTTTTTTGCATTTTTCTCCTAAATTTGCCGTCCGATTGGGCTGGAAACACCTATTTACCGTGAACCCACACGCTGAACCCGAATATGGACTCAGAATTTTGATAGGACAAAATTTTTTTCGAAATCCCATACAAAATTTGAGTCCTAAGGTATTTTCTATATAATATACATCCATAAAGTATGCTGTACAAATCACTCTCATTAAATTACAAATAAATGAGAGTCTGTGTATGTATAGGTGTTTAAAATGAATTTGCTATTAATACAAGATTTTATGTTTTTTGCATTTTTCTCCTAAATTTGCCGTCCGATTGGGCTGGAAACACCTATTCACCGTGAACCCACACGCTGAATCCGAATATGGACTCAGAATTTTGATAGGACAAAATTTTTTTCGAAATCCCATACAAATTTTGAGTTTTAGGTAATTTCTGTATAATAACCTCCGTAAAGTATGCTGTACAAATCACTCTCATTTAATTACAAATAAATGAGAGTCTGTGTATGTATATGCAGGTGTTTAAAATTAATTTTCTATTAATACAAGATTTTATGTTTTTTGCATTTTTCTCCTAAATTTGCCGTCCGATTGGGCTGGAAACACCTATTTACCGTGAACCCACACGCTGAATCCGAATATGGACTCAGAATTTTGATAGGACAAAATTTTTTTCGAAATCCCATACAAATTTTGAGTTTTAGGTAATTTCTGTATAATATACCTCTGTAAAGTATGCTGTACAAATCACTCTCATTTAATTACAAATAAATGAGAGTCTGTGTATGTATATGTAGGTGTTTAAAATCAATTTTCTATTAATACAAGATTTTATGTTTTTTGCATTTTTCTCCTAAATTCGCCGTCCGATTGGGCTGGAAACACCTATTTACCGTGAACCCACACGCTGAATCCGAATATGGACTCAGAATTTTGATAGGACAAAATTTTTTTCGAAATCCCATACAAATTTTGAGTTTTAGGTAATTTCTGTATAATATACCTCTGTAAAGTATGCTATACAAATCACTCTTATTTAATTACAAATAAATGAGAGTCTGTCTATGTATATGTAGGTGTTTAAAATGAATTTTCTATTAATACAAGATTTTATGTTTTTTGCATTTTTCTCCTAAATTTGCCGTCCGATTGGGCTGGAAACACCTATTTACCGTGAACCCACACGCTGAATCCGAATATGGACTCAGAATTTTGATAGGACAAAATTTTTTTCGAAATCCCATATAAAATTTGAGTCCTAAGGTATTTTCTATATAATATACATCCGTAAAGTATGCTGTACAAATCACTCTCATTTAATTACAAATAAATGAGTGTCTGTGTATGTATAGGTGTTTAAAATGAATTTTCTATTAATAAAAGATTTTATGTTTTTTGCATTTTTCTCCTAAATTTGCCGTCCGATTGGGCTGGAAACACCTATTCACCGTGAACCCACACGCTGAATCCGAATATGGACTCAGAATTTTGATAGGACAAAATTTTTTTCGAAATCCCATACAAATTTTGAGTTTTAGGTAATTTCTGTATAATATACCTCCGTAAAGTATGCTCTACAAATCACTCTCGTTTAATTACAAATAAATGAGAGTCTGTGTATGTATAGGTGTTTAAAATGAATTTTCTATTAATACAAGATTTTATGTTTTTTGCATTTTTCTCCTAAATTTGCCGTCCGATTGGGCTGGAAACATCTGTTTACCGTGAACCCACACGCTGAATCCGAATATGGACTCAGAATTTTGATAGAACAAAATTTTTTCCGAAATCCCATACAAAATTTGAGTCCTAAGGTATTTTCTATATAATATACCACCGTAAAGTATGATGTACAAATCACTCTCATTTAATTACAAATAAATGAGAGTCTGTGTATGTATAGGTGTTTAAAATGAATTTTCTATTAATAAAAGATTTTATGTTTTTTGCATTTTTCTCCTAAATTTGCCGTCCGATTGGGCTGGAAACACCTATTCACCGTGAACCCACACGCTGAATCCGAATATGGACTCAGAATTTTGATAGGACAAAATTTTTTTCGAAATCCCATACAAAATTTGAGTCCTAAGGTATTTTCTATATAATATACCACCGTAAAGTATGATGTACAAATCACTCTCATTTAATTACAAATAAATGAGAGTCTGTGTATGTATAGGTGTTTAAAATGAATTTTCTTTTTAAGATTCTCTTTAGTAGCCCAATATCTTTATATTTATATTACGAAAAATTTACTTCTAAAACTTATTCGTTTTCGATTTCCATCACATTACACAAATTACGATTGATGCTAATTTAAGACTTAAGAAACTAATATATAAATATGTACATAGCTATAGTGAAATTTACCTGGAACTATATAAAAACTTACAACTTCTTTCCGAAACCCCTAGTTTATTGCGTAATACACGTTATTTAGTTTAGGGCTCATTCATTACTGGTCGACTCGACAGTGGATGGCACAACATATTGCAGGGAAAATTCGTTATTAAGCAATACTGTCCGTAAGTGTAATAAACTTCCTGCAGAAGTATTCCCTGTCACTTTCAATATAGGAAAATTTAAATAAAATGTTCACAAACACTGCTCCCTCTATTCTCCCTCCCATAGCATATTTTCCTAGTTCTAACACTGAGTAGGGGTCATCCCCTGACTGCTGGACCAAGCAAAAAAAAAACTAGGATAAAGTCAAACTGGAATTTTATTAAATTTAAATTACAACCATAAAAAAGCTTTTAAAGCCATCTAATTAGTGATAATTGGAGGCTTAATAAAGATATAATGTGCTATCATTAATGGTAAATTTAAATTTAGATTAAAGTTAAACCGGTGTATAATCTTTGATCTTGTTAAAAGAACGGAATTTCTCTTTCATTAAAATGTTACTTTTTATTAGCACAAATAGTTAATATTCCAGACTCCACTAATATCAAAATTATGTTTGCTAGTTATAAAATCGGTTAAAACTATTTCCAATTTACGATAAGATTTATAATTTCCTTATCATTGATGCTGACCTCAATGGTCAACCGAGTACTCAAGTGTCAATTTCTTAGTGCGCACAGTTTAATTTATTTACATTTATTGATTTATTTTGTTATTCAAATTGTTTTGTTAGAATTTATTTGTTTAATTTACGATCATGTCAAGTAATAAACAAGATGTTTGTTTCTTTTAATTCTTTTAAGTTTACTTGTTTTTAAAACAATTGAAATTTGTTTATAATTCATTTTATGATAAGATATGTAATCTAAGAATAAGATTATTATGAATTTTGAACGCGTATTTAACTGACCAGTTGATAAGAAAACAAATTTTAAATTATTTATTTAATTAGTTAATGGGGTTATTAATATGATAACTGTACAAGTATTTTATCTCATTGTAATTTAGAGGCGATAAACCAATTGTTAAGCTACTTGGTATTTGTATTAACTCACAACAATTAGATGATTTTAAAAAAGTCTTCAAATAGTTTAATCAATTTTAAACAAGATTGTTGTATAAAATTTCTTTATGTGTAGTTTTAAATATTTCTAAATGTGACAGCACTTTAATTGAATTTTTATTTAGTACATAAAATTCATTAAGCGCCTCATTAAAAAAAAGACAAATTTAGACCGTTAAGCTATGTACAGACGGTTGTCAGATCTTACAATATTGTCAGAAAAATGTTCAGAAAATGTCTATAGCTATGTGTCCACGATCGTCAGATATTACAACGTTGTCATATCTAGCAATGTGCTAGCAATGTACTGGCATTGAAAAATTCTTAGCAAAAAGTAAATTGTCAGTTTAGACGACTGTAAGAAAACTAACAATTTCATTGGCACACAATTGTAACACAATGTCACACAATCTGGCAACCGAAATTGTTTTTCCAAAATGTTCTTAATGCACACTTGTTTGTTTATTTACGTATATGCAGAGTTGAATTTACAAGTAATTTCTATGACAATGCTGCCATTGGCAGATGCATAAACTTTGCACATATGACAATGAAAAGTGTTTGAGAATTGTCTTAAAACAATGACAATGACAAGATTGTGTGTTTACACGATTGTTAGATGTCTGACAATATATAATATCTTCCAATGTACTGAAAATGCTTTTTCTTACAACGTTGAAAGACAAAAATTTTAAGTTTACACGGCTGTTAGACATTTTCTGTACATTTTTCGGACAACGTTGTAATATCTGACGATCGTGGACACAGAGCTTAACAAACGTGTGAACTTACACTGTTTGTCCTCCAACGTTGTAAATATTGTCTGACATCTAACAATAGTATGAACACATTTTTTGAACATTTGTTGTAAGATTGTTGTAAGATAATTGTGAATCACTTCTAATTGTCAGAGTATGCATCTGACAATGACAGCATTGTCAGATAAATTATTTCTATTTATAACTCTGAATATACATACATACATATGTACATATATCCATAAATAAACAAAAAAGGGTGTATCAATAATATTTAAAAAGAGTGAAAAAAATTTAAGAAAATAATAAATAAATACCGGCATTTCATTAAATGATTCCTGCATCATAGAGGACAGCTATAAGCCAATTGAATTGAATTTTTTAATCAGTCGCCAACAGGTCGCCAATAGCATGTGTGGTCACATAGAAGTATTATCAAATTTATCAAGAAAGTTGAGGCACGGCGAAGTTTATGGGATGCTGTCATACACACAGTTCTGGCAATACCTGACAACGAATTTGACAATTTTTGACATACAACAATCTGACAACCGTGTGAACTGACAATTTCTGTCGACAGATAAATTTATTGTGTGTTAAATGGGTGCCTATGAAATTGTGAGGTTTTCTTACAGTCGTCTGAACTAACAATTTACTTTTTGCTAACAAGTTTTCAATGTCAGTACATTGCTAGCACATTGCTAGATCTGACAACCGTCTGTGCATAGCTTTAGTTTTCTTAGATCTTTCTAAACAGATTTCATTCGGGGTTTAGTTTAATAAAACTAATATTAATCCCTCCTTCGTAAAACAAGGAGGTTTTAGGATTTATAACTAAATATTAATAGATGATAAAATAATCTTTAGTTATAAATCCTAAAACCTTGAAAATCCTAAACTTTAGTTACACAAAACAAACACTAAATAAAGTCTCATTAAATAATTTAAATTCTATTTGAACTAAACATCCGTCATAAAATGTTTCCAAACTCACATGTACTTTTGTCAGTGAATAGACGTTTCTGTTGAAACTAACCGAACATTAGAATATAGTCCAACAAAACCTTATCTTAAAGCCCAATGAAAAGCTATAACAATTTGAAATTAAAACATTAAGAAATAAAACAAGCAATAAAAATTAAAATACAATAATAATTAATACAAACAAACCATAATATGAATTAATTACAGATTATATGAGAGAGTGTTGAAAAGAATATTTTTGGACAGTTCAGCAAAGGTCGAATACGTTCATGCGTTGTCATTATTTTTGGGGGCTTAAGAATTATCAATTTCTTAGCTATATGTATACATATAAATAAATCACGTTTGTGTTGGGACCCTAAGCTCTCTAATATTTTTGCAAAATGAAAAATATAAATTATAATATGTTTTCTAATTTTTTAAACCAAAAAATTACACAGAGTCAAGTTAAGACTGAACTTTTGATTTATTCTGTCAAACAAAAATCGTGAAATAACACATTCCCATTATACCATTCAATTCCATTCCATTACACTCAAAAAAGCAAAGTAAAAAATCTAATGTTGGTTGATTCATCTTATCCCAAGCTGAACAATTGGTCACACATCATTGCGTTTCCACGAACGGAATAGAGCTCATACAAATCCGAAACGATTCATATATTGGTACTAAATAAGTTCTCTCCATTTATCTTATGTTCGTCTACTCACAATCATATTTCCGATTCTCTATGCGAAAACACACAGTAATTTAGAAACGTTTTATTTTGGAAGTAATTCGGTATCTCGGGAACTATTACAGGGGGGTTACTCTCTATTGCGATGCGAAAGCAAATTCGATGCGTAAGAGTATCAATTTGTACGCTTATCGCATCAAATTTGCTTTCGCATCGCAATAGAGAGTAACCCCCCAGATATCGTAACGAAATTTCACATGTTTTTTTTCAGTTTTTTGGTGTCCATAAATGAGCTGAAATTTAAAATATGTGTATAAATAGTCCTGGAGAAGATTTACAAAAAATACGCTTACATTCTTGTAGTTTAAGAAATATATAGGTTTATTTTTTTCAATTTTGCACGATCTTTTTTTGGTTTTTTAGATATGGCGGGCTTACGGAGGGTCGAACAAGTTTTCTAAATTTCTGATAAAATTCTAAAAAGGTAGAATTAAAAAATGTATAATTTTTTTAGTTTTTAAACGTGTGAAATTGTTTTGTTTTTCATCCAAATCCTTAAGTTTTTATATTTTCTGAATGCTTTCGGCTAGACATTTAAAAATAATACAGGAGTGTAATATGAATATTTTATAGTTTTCGAGTTATATGCATTTTAAAAATTAAATTTAAAAATTTTGCCCAATCCAGGTCCGCTTTTTGTAAAATATCGGTCAGAATTTTTTATCGATTTGCCTTAAATTTATTGTTTTTTTTTTTTTGTTAAACAACAAAATTTCTCATCAGACGCAAAATAAGCTGTTTTGAATTGTGGAAATGGAAAAAGCGATTTGTGCATTTTTAAATTTTAAATAGTATATTTTTCATTCGGATCATAAATGGATTTCTTCAAAAATATGTAAATCAACTCGAAAACATCTCAGCTCCAAGTGAAATTTAGTTACGATATCTGTAATAGCTCTCGATCGGGTGCCCTGATAAACTAGAAGATAGTGCGTTAGACTATCATTCTGAACGGTGCGGGTTTGATTCCCGCCAAACACTCTGGGTGTATTCTGTAGATAAGCAGTTTGTGTTTGTTAAAAAAAATCAAAAATAAAACGTTTCTAAGCCACTGTGCAACAATTATCACGTAAATGTTTTCTTGTAATACAGCATGGATAGTCTGACAGATGCCAAAAAGAAAATATCATTAGAAAACATTTTCAATCCGGTAACTATACATTTTTGATCCAATAATGAAGGCATTAAAACTGAAATATTCCCCTCTTAAAAACTACCAATAACCTGTTAAGAACTAATTTTGAAGTAAATGGCTCCATTCTACAATCACTTCCCATTATTTCCTCCAGTGTACGTTCATATAACTGCTCCTTATCGTTTCATTTTACAAAATGCGACAATTTTTGCAAAATCAATGTCAAGAATATTTCAAATCGTTTGTGTTCATCGTCTGCGACAAGCCTTCACATACACACAACAAACAAGTAAGAGTTTATATTCGGCTATACCGAATTTTATATACCCACCACTAAATCACCTATTATGGAGATTAGAGATTTATGCGCATGAGGGCTACGGTCAAATATATACCGATCATCACCATATTGAAATGGACGATTTTTATATACTTACATACATACATAGTATGAATGAATTAAAGAATGTTTGGTAAATATTTCATTGTTCTGTCTTTTTTTCGAAACTCTATTGTCCCTTAAACAGATGAACTGACGGACTAAATCGTCTTAGAATCGTATAAGGTCTATATATTCTGGACTTTTTGATGCTACGACCATTATTTCGATGTGTTACAAACGGAATGACAAACTTAATATACCCCCATCTTTATGGTGGTGGGTATAAAAATCCCATAATTTCAAATTCTTTATTCTGCGACAATATCTCAAAGCCCAGCTTATCTTTGAACAATGACTTATTAACACAAATAATGAATTTATTTTAGTTTTGATTTATTAAAAAAATATATGTATGTATTAAAATTCAAATAATTAGTTTATTAGCAAACTCACATCAGCATTGAGTCCAAATTGCACGTGCAGGGGAAATCGGTTGTGAAGTCAAATAATAAAATATTTACAACTGATAAGAATAATTTGTTTGTTTTTTATTGTTCTTTACTGAATGAAAAAAACAGAACATCACATACCAACCAAAATACTGTTAGAAGTGGTACGAATGTATGTACAATGTACATTGTACATGTACTGTTGCAAATATAACTGATGTGTGTGTGTATGTATGTATATTGGAAAATTACTCTACACTTTTTGTTTTTGTTGCATTATATTTATTATAGCGTTGTTTACGAATGTAAAGTGGCAACAAAAAAAAAAATACCTATAAACTGTGCAAATTGAAAGCAAAAAGTGCAACGGAAAAATTTACCTTTTGAGGCAGTAATACAAAGGAATGCATTTTAAGGTACGGTCAGGTCACATTTGGCAAATATTTACTCAAAAAAGCGTAACCACTTGTTTTAGCACAAATTTGTTTGACGTTGTTTACTAGTACAAGAGTTTGGCAATATTTTTTGTGCTTTGAGCTAAATAAGAAAGGTTTTTTATAAACAAACGAGTTCAAATATATGTTATTTAGTGGTTACGTCTTTTTCAGCAAATATTTGCCAAATGTGACCGTTCCTTTAATTTAGGACTATTAACAATATTTGTATTAACTTTTAACTCTGGAAAAAATATTAAAACTATTTGCAAAGTAGCTATGTTTTTCAAAAGTTTAATTTAGTTCTGGAGTTTTATTAATACAATGGTGGACACAAGGTTAGCGCACTTTATATCTGTTGCCAATTAAAGCAAATATTTTCTGTTGTTCGTTAAATTTCACCTAGGGATTTTTCAGGATTTATAAGTCCCGAAAATTAATATTTGTGTCAAAGATCCAGAAAAGTATAATTGTTTTTATCTGCTTTTTTACATACACAAATACAAAACATCTTCACTTAACATAAATCAATGTTTTTTTTAGCATTTTTAATAAGAGAAAATAAGAGATTTAATGACAGATTCCACATTAAATCACAAATTGAAAAGGTCAGAAACATTTCAAAATTATTTACAAAGTCACCAACAAAAAATTAAATTTTACAAAAGTATGTTAAAGAAATAAAGGTGAACGAACGCACTATTTGATCCACAATTTATAGTGGTTTTTACATGTTTTAGATAGAAAATCAAATCAGCAGAAGGATTTCTGAAGCTTAACTTTCATCTTAAACAACGTTTAACAATAAATTTAATTAATCCACATCTGAAAAACTGCTTCATGAAATTAAAACCTTAGAAGACCTTGAACTGATAAATTAAAGGCAAGTGCAAAATTTCGGGTGTTTTTAAAATTTCGTTAAAATGTTAAAATGTTTTGCTAATAATTTGTTTACTTAATTATTTGTTTAATAATTCTTAATGCAATAATAAAATTGCACAAAAATCTTACAAAGTTTCTATGTACATAATTTTGTGCAAAGGGAAATTGAACGTTTATTGACGTACATACTATTGGTGGTATGTACGTATTTGAAATATAAATGTACGAACTCGTTAAAAACAAATTTTAATTCAAGCTTCTGATAAGAGGTAAAATTCTGTTCTCTGTTCTCACTTTTAAATGTTTTTAATTTGATGTTTTTGTTTCAAATAATATATGCATATTTTTAGCAAAAAAATTCGGATGCACTTCAAGAAATTTGTGGAGTGAGAGGAAGTTGAATATAAGAAAATTCAAATGAGACAATAAACAATCTGGGGCCAAACTACCACATTCGTGATCGAATGAGCTATCGTATCGAAAAATGATTTCGATGTCGAAATTGTGATAAAATGTACTAAATCAAATAAGAAAAATTATTATTATCGCGATGTAAAGGAAACTCGTTAAAGTTATCAAAAGAGAAAGAAATTGGAAATCGCACTTAGACTAAATGAATTGAATTGGAAATGGATGCCTATAAAAAAAAACTGAAAAACTGTTTTATAGATATACTGGGTGTAGGGTATTACAAATATGGTCGGGCTTGACCGAATATACTTTCTTACTTGTTTAAATACGAATGTGTGATATTCAAATATTCGTAACATGCTAAATTGCTAAAGTGGAATAGAGTGAAAATCTTTATTTGAAAATAAAATTCACTTTTAACAATCGAAATAAAATTCTTGTATAGCTTGACAAAAAATCAAATAAAAGTACTTAAAATAGAAAACAAAAATAATTAAAAAAATTAGCTTTTTTTACCAATTAGTACTTCAGTTCCGAATAACATATTGTGAGTTAAATTTTCAGTATTTAATGCTTATCTTATCTGTATTAGCTCGTTTATTAAAAAGAATGCATTTACTATTATTACTTTTACTATTAATCGTTGATCCCTGTTTTTAAAAATTTTATATAGAATTTATGAAATAAAAACATGTAAAACTAATTCAATAAACATTTTAAATAACAAAGAAATTCTAAGCCTTGACGAGTCAAAATTGAAGAGTGTGAAAGCGTTTTAATTGAAAAATTCTTGCGATCTTTGTATTGTGTTAAACAAAAAATATATATTGGAAGAATTTTGGAACGGTTTAAATAAAATCTGTTGCAATTTCCCAATCAATACAATATTTTCTAAGTGTATTTGTTTTGTATTCAGTAGAGAGAACATACATATAAACAAATTTTGATTAATTATCGTTGCTCTGCGTTTTAATGATTAGAACCGTTATTCAATATGTTTGATTGTTATTGTTTTAGTATACACATACATATGTATGTACATTAGGGTGACAATGGTTTGTATGTAAGAAAATTTTTGTTGGAATTATAAAGTTTTCTCAACGGAATATTGTGCCAATAGGTCTAAAAGTTTTGTGCCGAAAATTTGAGCCAAATCGGACAACGTTTTCTGGACGCGCATCGAGGTCAAAGGTCAAGTGTTTTTATATTTCGCAGTTAATATGAAATAATGTTGGGAAACTCATTAATTTTCTACATTAGTTTACAAAAACATCTGGATTTTGTAGACTTTTAATAAAAAGGACAGTCAAACTGTTTTTTTTGGAAACTAACCCTCAAATCTCATTTGGGTCAAAGTGACCGACAAACTATTATATTGCAAGAATGTTTTGTATATGTATGTTATTATTGTCAATGTACACAAATGTACAAATTCTGTAGACTTTTGATAAAATAACTTAAAAATATTCTAAGAAAAAAGTTATGATACAAATTTTTAATTAATATAAAGTTTTAAGATTTTTTTTTCTTTTAAAATTTACAGATCAAAATCTCTTTGAAGAGAATGTAGATTAGCATTTTTCGGATACAACAGCCTATATTTTTGTACCACCTGTAAAATATTAAATTTATAATATATATATAGTTACTTCCATTGAATGTTGTTTCTGTTCCTCATCTTTTGTTATCTTGTCATGGTATTCTTGAATTAACTGAATGCCTCTTTCAGCACAATCATTAACAACACTCAAGTTTTGGATAATTTGTTTTGCTCTTAGGTACTCTCCTATCACACTCCAAGAATGTGGATCTTTGCTAAAAAACTCCATTGAAATTCCAAATCTTTTGAAAACTTTTTTGGTATTTTTTGAAAACAAATCTTGTAAAATATCAGAGTTGTCTCTGGAAATGAAACTTTTTAAGTTTTCCTTCTTTATGATTAGCTTCTTTGGTATTTCTTCATCTTCATTTCCAGATGTATCTACAGACATCTTTGCCACTAACTTTCTTTTTGTCATGTTGTCTATCCTTTCGTCAAACAAACAAAAGCCCACACATTCTTCGTTTAAGTAATACAGATGATTTAATACCTTTGAAATGGCTTTGTCCGCAATATTTTGATTAACTGTTTTGTAGTTTTCCAATTTTCTCAAAAAGATAATGTCATTTAAAGCTGCTTTATCCGCTTTATTTGAATCAAACCAAAAATTTGAGTAACAACTTACAATAAAACCAGTTACTTCTATCAAAGTACTGATTTCGAAATCTGTTACTTGAAGAAACTGATTGCAAAAAATTACAATTTTTAAGGAGTATATAGCCTTGGCCATCCATCTAGCGTAGTGTAAATATAATAACTCAAAAAATTCTTTATAATCATCTCTCGGAAATGAGTCGTTAATTTTTCCAAAAGCAAAATCTAAAAGTTCAGCAACATTATCGCCTATAATTTCCATAACTCGTGGATGAGCTATTCCTGGCACATAACTATCTGTGTTTATTACTGGCCAATGTTTTTTGAAATTTTTAAAAATCGTTATGTCCGGTCCAGAAGATACTCCAACATTGGCCTCTGTAAAAACTGCTGCTAAAACAATTTCAAAAATATGGTGTCTGCAGCCTAGAAATAAAATATCTCTTCCAATTGATCTCTCCACACATGCACCTTTCAGTCTACCAGTGTTGGATGATGTTGTATCAAACACAAACGCTTCCGTTCTTTCCAAAATATTCTTATCTTCTAAAGCATCATAAACTGCAGAAGAAATTTCCGCTCCAGTCCCAGAGGGAATATCAGGCATGTCTATAATTTTTAGTAGGCCTTGAAATTTATAGTAAGAATCCGTTAAAAATAATGGTTGTTGTCTAAGAAATTTAGCTATTTTAAAATATTTGATTTGTAGATGACGTGATTTACTACAAAGATGTGTTTTTGTAATTATACATTACATGTCTTCGGCAGCCGGAAATTAATGATGCTTTTATTCAAAAACGTTAATGTTTGTGGCCCGCTTTGAAATATGAGGGTTAATTACCGAAATTCGTATAGATTGTAAAATATAAAAATACTTGACCTTTGACCTCGATGCGCGTCCAGAAAACGTTATCCGATTTGGCTCAAATTTTCGGCACAAAACTTTTAGACCTATTGGCACAATATTCCGTTGAGAAAACTTTAAAATTCATAAAAAAATTTTTTGCTGTCACCCTAATGTACATATTTCGTATAACGGCAATCAAATACAGATTTACGAAGATGGGTGACGATTTTTGTGCTCTTCAATTTAAAGATTGCACTATAAAAATGCCGCATTTCCGTCGTGACTATTTCATTTGTATTTGAACTGTAACGTTTAACAACGGTGTACTACTAAAAAGAATTAAATAACTGTACAGAAAAAAAATCAAACAAGAATTCACTTAAATTTAAAGTTCAAATATATAAAAAAATGCGTTTGTTACAAGAGGTAAATAAAACGCTCAAGTGTTTAAGTTTTAAAGCAAACAACAGAAAAATTAATAAAAAAAAAAACTTTACCATTTCCTAGCATCAAATTGATTTCATTGACCCTTCGGAATTACTGCGTCCAGAACCCAGTTTTGCTGACAAAAGTCTTTCAAAATTCCGCGATTACAGTGTGGACGAAACCGATCCGCTTAAGGAACGTGTACGTCAAACATACCGCCTAATGCACTTAAATCAAACAGTGGATTTTGTTCAAGGACGTCGAGAAAAATGGTTGCAATTCAATACCATGAAAGCCACAGTACGTGAAGCCCTGGAGAAACTAAATGATTTAATTGATGAATCCGATCCCGATATTGATTTACCCAACATTGTACATGCTTTCCAAGCGGCTGAGAGAGCACGTGAAGAATTTCCCGAATACGATTGGTTGCATTTGACTGCTTTAATTCATGATTTAGGCAAAATAATGGCCTTCTACGATGAACCTCAGTGGTGTGTAGTGGGTGATACTTTCCCTGTAGGCTGTGCCTGGGGTGATAGTATTGTCTATCGTAAGGACAGTTTTGAGGGTAATGTTGATGGTGATAATTGCCAATACAATACCAAATACGGCATGTATGAGCCTCATTGTGGTGTTGATAATCTTTTAATGTCCTGGGGCCATGACGAATACATGTATCAGGTACTGAAACATAATAAGACAAAATTACCCGATATTGCCTGTAAAATTATACGTTTCCATTCGTTCTACCCGTGGCATAATGGTGGTGATTATCACCATTTGGCCAAGCCAGAAGATGAGGAGACTAAAAAGTGGGTGCTTATATTCAAGTAAGTATTAAAAAAGAAACAAAAACCAATAACTTTGTTAAAGTTTAGTTAGAGTTTACTAGAACGTTAAAAAAGCAAACTGTCAACAAATTCTAGATTCTTTCTTGACTTTCCAAGCAATCTAAAGTTTTAAAGGCCCCTATTATGTGCTGCATTCGACAATCGATATTCGCTGGCTATCGAAAATCGACTATCGAATGTAAAATTTGTATTATGAGTTGGCATCAATGTCGAAAATTTCATGGTTGAACGAATTTTTTATCGAACACAAATTTGCTGGCGACGCTGTATAAAACTGCGCAAAATGTAAGTATTTATTATACCCTATACCACCATAGTGGGTAGGGTATATTGGATTTGTGCTGATGTTTGTAACATCAGACAGTGTGATAACACAAAATACGCTTATCAGCGGATGGTACGCAGGTGTGCGACCAGTAGACGGATTAGTTTTAAGATTTTCAAAAGTAGTTTTATAATACATATGCTCAACGGGTTTAGTTATTTATTTCATAAATAGTAAACATCTATTATTAATTTTATATTTAATCTTCTCTCCTTTTTTCAGTCGCTATGATTTATACACCAAAAGTGAAAAGGTACCCGATATTGAAGCTCTCTGGCCCTACTACCAATCTTTAATAGATAAATACTTGCCCGGAGAGTTGGAGTTTTAATTTATTGTAGAATTTACCATACATATAAAATATTACTTATTATATAAGATAATATAGAACAGAATTTAAAGTAGTTTTTCATACAAACAAACCAAAAAAAAACAATTATAAACATTTAGTTATACAGCTGGAATATTAAGAAAACTGTGATTTAATATACAAATAAATAAAAAAAAATTAACCAAAGTTTTACATTTTATTTATAATTTTTTCTTTATTTGCATTTGCCTAAAACAATTTAAACAACATTTTACGTATTTTTATCCTGAATTTTTTTTTCAGTATAAAGTCTAACCTCCTTATTCAAAAACGATTATTAAATTTAACAAACGTTTATTAAGCAAATTTTTATATGCAAATCTGTCATAATAAACGTTTGTTAAATTTAATAATCGTTTTTGAATAAGGGGGTAAATACTTAAAAATTAAAAAACTTTCTAGAAGTGTGTATGCATGTATATAAATCTATCAAAAAAAAAAGAACTCTATATATGTATATACATATAATTAATAATATAATTATTAATGATATGGGGTAACGGAAGTACGCTTTCGTTAGGTAAAGAGTAAGTTGAAACAAAACAGCTGTAAGATTGCCTAATAGACTAGTGGTGTCTATTAGACAATTTAATCATATCTGTGAGAACGACTCTTATCTTTAAGGGAACGGCTATAACTGCTGCTGCTGTGATTGCTGCGGATGGGTGTGTGCGAGGATCTTTTGTGCTGTTGCCTCTCCCTTTCCCGTTCGCTGATGGCTTGCTTGTAATATTCATCTTGGTTATAACTATGTGATCTACTTCGGTGACGTTGTCTCTCACTGTGGTGGCTGTGATGATGACTGTATGAACGTGATCGCGAACGTGTATGTGATTTGGAACGTGAACGTTTTTTCGGCTTCTTTTTGCTTTTAGAGGATTTTTTTGTTTTGGATTTTTTCGATTTGTGAGACTTTGATTTTGATCTGTGTGACCGAACTTCATCTTCGTTCTCCTCATCTTCATCGTATTCATTGTTTGAGGACAATATAGACTCGGTGGAGGGTGTACGTTTTCGATAATGTCTACGAGTTTGTGTAGACGCCATTAAAAGATCTTTGGATCTCGATCGGGAGCGTCGTTTACTGTACATTTCTCTAGGTTTGATTTCACCTATTAACTCCACTTCATCATCATCGGATACATTGACAGTGGCGGTTTTCTGTTGGGCCAACTCTTTTGATTTTATGATAATGTGCGGCGGTGATGGTGGTGTCGGTGAGACCATTTTATTTTCAAGTTTTGCATCCAATTCATCATCGCTATTGGGTCCATATGATGTAATGGGTATGGAGTGCACAGAAACATCAGAATCATCACTATTATTGACTTCTTCTTCATTTGACTTGGGTTTTTTGGGTGGATCAGCTTCGGTGTCGTTGTCAGTCTTTGTAACACCTGAAGACAATGGTTTAGAATTTTTGTTACTAAAATCTTTCAAGTTTTTTTTCATTCATTCATTCATTCATTCATTGTGTTTATTTTTAATATTTATTTGTTTACATTTTATCTTATTTCTTAAAGAGGTTAGCAATAAATATATTCCTTTTCTACTTAAACATTTTGTTTTGTTGTAATATTGATAATAAGTTTATGTGTTATTTGTTTTTGGGGGAAAAATTTATGAAAAAAACCCCTTTTGAATCAATTTCTATATACTAAAAAACTAAAACTATGTTAAAAAGGGTAAAATTTATGATGAGCTTAGCTCGTTAATGTGCTGGAATTCTGAGTGTTCACATCTTCTGACAAAGTTTTCTGTTAAATAGTTTAATTTAACATTGGTGGTAGGAAAATCAGCGATTGTGTGGAGTCTACGCGTTGATTAGTGCCAGGGAAGTTTAAATATCATTTTTAATAGCTTGTTTTGTGCCACTTGGAGCTTTTTCCTGTGGCAATTTGCTGACGAAGACCAGACAGGTGTTCAATAAAACATTATGGGGTGGAAAATGGATTTAATTAAAATTTTTTTGTTAGCAATTGAAAGATCGGATTTTCTGTTTATTAAGGGGTATAACATATGTGTGACCCTGTTTATTTTGTCCACAATATACGAAATGTGTTTTTTAAAGTTTAGTCTGGTATCAAGTATAACACCTAGATATCTAACATTTTCTTTCCAGTTGATGTTGTGGTTATAAAACTGTAACGGATTTTGAGGTGTAAAGCAAGATTTACGCTTCCTCGTAAAGTATATGGCTTTTGTTTTTTCCGGACTTATTAAAATTTTCCATTTTGTAAAATATTTATTAATTTCAACTAACGCTAATTCTAGGTTGTGTTTTATATTTACAGCATATAGGTCAGAGCTTAGTATAGATGTGTAATCTGCAAAAATTGTTGTTGTGCAATAGGAGAACGATGGTATATCGGCAATGTAAATATTATATAAAATTGGCGATAAACAGGAACCTTGAGGGCATCCAGCATTTATATGAACCTCACGTGAATTTGTTTTCCCAATATACACACGAAAAGATCTATCAGTTAGAAAACTTAATATGATTTTGATTGTTTCGAGTGGGAAATTAAACGATTTTAACTTGTAAATAAGACCATTATGCCACACAGAGTCAAAGGCTGATTTAATGTCAAGAAGAACCATTACAGTTGATTTTCCACTTTCGAAATTATTTTTAACAAGTTTTTTAATTTTAAGTAATGGATGGGATGTGTTGTTTTGTCTTCTAAAACCAAATTGATTTGTAGGAAGAATATCATGTGAATCAACAAAGATCAATATTTTCTCTTTAATTATCTTTTCAAATATTTTGCTAGTTGTTGGTAAAAGACTAATAGGTCTGTATGACCCCGGAGATTCGGCAGGTTTGTTAGATTTAGGTATAGCTATTGTTTTTGACTTTTTCCATTCTTTTGGAAAGTAGCATAGCTTTAAGCATGCATTGAATATATTTGTAATATATTTGATTCCTTTTTTTTGGCAGATTTTTTAAACATCTGTTATTATTTTTTATTTTTCAACATTTTAATGAATTTAGATGTTTTTTTCGGCAGATATATAATGACTCTGTGGTATGTTATTTGAAATAAACCTAATTTTAGTACACCCACTTACCTTTTATTTGATTTAAAAATGCCATGGCTTTGCGTTTGCGCTCCAATTGCAATTGTTTTTCCTTTGATATTAGGCCCCCGAGTTTTTCACGGGCAATTTGTGCCAATTTATCTTTGACTTTTTCTTCAGCTATATGATAATAAATAAAACATAAAAAAGAAGATTCTTTGATATTCCTTAAACGCTCATACCTTTTTTTAATTCCTTATGACGCTGCTGCTGCTGCTGTTCAAATAAAGCATTTCGTTCCGCTTCTGCTTTTGAAGTGTTAGTAGTGCTGGTTGTTATAGCCACTGTAGGATTTGTTAATTTGGTTTGTAATTTATCTGATTCATAGCGTGTGGTTACAGATTTTAAGCTACTATTAGTACTGCTAATAGTATTGGCAAGGGGGGTTTGACGTAAAGCTAAGGTAGCAGCTAGTTGGGCATTTCTCGCCATTAGCTGGGACTCTACCAATTGTATGGCCTTTTGTACGTGTTCGGGTACATGACGCTGGGCACTGGCAGCTGATGTATTTGTTTTTGGTTTATCCTCTTCGTCACTGTGTTCTTGGGGTAAAGCGGGTTGTTGTAGTGACACATTGGCCGCATTTTCTTCCTTATTTTTAATAGAAAATGATACGGGATCTGTAATATGCAAAGATTAAAATATTATTTAATTTAACATTTCAAATAATTATTTTTAATAAAATCTACTTGTTGCTGCCGCTGTTTTATCCCCGCTTAAACCTTTTTTACTTAAAAGCGCTTCCGCTACTTCCTTGGCTTTACGTTTCTTTTGTTCTTTAGAGGCTGCATTGGGATCTCCTGTTATTTTGTACATATAATATGGATAAAATTCATTATCGGGCAGCAGGAAGGTAAAACGTTCTACGGATTTACTGCGCAACGTTTCCTCAAATTGTCGTCCGTTCTTTATGACATACACTGCAGTTTTGTCGATAATATTTTGTAAACTTTCTGGTGGCAATGGAAATTCTAATTTCGGCGGTGTTTTCTCTATAGCCTCCTCAGCCGTTTCATCTTCTGTCTCCGAATCCGAAGAGTAATTCTGGGCCAAAGCTAAAGCACTGGAATTTTTTAAGATTTCCACTTTGGGCTGGGAATCATTTAAATTATCTCCACTACTCTGTGTAACCGTCATATTCGAATTCGAATTATCATCCTGTTCGGTTACAAAGGTGGCACCATTATACTGCAGTAAAACTGGTGTTAAAGAAGGTGAATTATTAGCACTTTCCTGCTGTGAAGCCAAACTTTGTCTTGAACTTTCATCGTGCAGCTCGGAGAGTGGTACACCCTTGATTTTACTTATTAATTGGGTGTAAGCACAATCTGCTGAGGGTTTGTATTTAATAGTAGGTACTGTTACTACAGGTTTTACCACCACATTTTCTGTACTGGCCAGTGTATTGATATTGGCATTATCAGTTTCTTTGTTGTCTTTTTCTTTGGCTTCAGTATGCTGAGGATAGCTGCCATCTTTAATAGAACTAACCACATACTTATAGTATGGATTCAGTATGGAATTTCGAGATAAAAACTCAAATTGTGCATTATTTGATTGTTTGGCTTTTAATAGAATTTCCATTTGTACACCTTGAGAGGCTATAAATCGAGCGGTTTTCTCGATTATAGCATGTTGTTTCGTTGTTTCAGGCTAAAGGATTGGGAATAATAAGGAAACATTTATGAAAATTTTTAATTTAGTGGCAAACTGTTGAGTTTTTGAAAACAAAATCTTTAAAATTAATGTTAAAAAAATGTTACAAGGTCTCATGCTGCTTTGATATTAGCAGGCTTTGCAATATTAACAGTATTTAGTTTCACATTTAAATGGACTCGTATTGATGATCCAAACCGACAGAAAGATATATACTGTACGTTGTTGTACAAAAATTTTTTTCAGAATTCAAGTCAGAAATATTTTTACGTCTACTATGGGGTGTATAAATTATTTTTTGAAGGGTTCAACCATGGTGAAATAATTTATATAAGGTAATATTAAGATTACAACAATGCAAAAAGAACAGGGTGGTTTTGTTTTTGCTTCAATATTTGTAATGTCAAAACAACTGGCAATTGTTTACAAACATTCTTGCAAAAAAAAAATAATTAATACATACAGTTTGACTAAAAATACATCTGGCTCTTCAACACCTCCTTGTATAAATTATTTCATCTGGTAAGCTTGTACAGTTATTTTGTTCAATTTCGTTAAAGACGCTCTCTGGTCTTCCCCTAGGAGAGTGAGTACTGATGGTACGCATACTGCAATAACTAGGTCTTCAAGGTATTGATCCTAACTTCTTCTTGTCTTTGGCTCAGATCCGCTGTATCCCTTCTTTTTAGTCGAATATGGATCCTATCACTTCATATGTTGCGGGTGTACTTCAAGCTTTTTAAACATTTTTCTGCATCTCAGTTTTTACCAAAGGCTCTTTTAGGTCTTTAGAATATCCGAATTAAATAAAATTATTTTCTATTTGTAATCTATCTATCTATTTAAATGTTACAATTTACATGAACCATTAAGACTACTAACACTGTTATAATTTCATGATTTAATTTAAAAACAAAAAACATACTCACCAATTGCATTCCTTCTGGAACCTGAAAATTGTACGGTAATTGAAAAGGTTGTTCAGCTTCTTCACATGTTGGTGAATTTGAAAACTCTTCACGATTGGGACCGATTTGTTGTGTCGGATCATAGGAAAACCCTACTTGACTGTAACTACTGCCATTGGTTTCCTGCTGCAGACGTTTCAATTCCTCCTCTATATCCATGTTAACACAAAAATGCACGTTGTTTAATCAAAGCCAAAATAAACCCAAAAAAAGTATTAGAAGAAAGATAAAAAAAAACAAAATAAGTTTTCCAGCATTCAACCATGAACTAAATTTACAACAGAACTGTTGTCGGCAAGAAAAATCTAAAAAATGTATATTATAAAAGCTTATAATTCTGATAATAATAATAGTAATGATGATTTTTTTAAAGCTGTAGTTGAAGAAGCCATTTTTAAATACACAAGTATTTAATCAGTCTCTCCAGTCACACGGCCACAAACAGTTTCTTAATAAACCTGTAAATATATATTAGCATGTATAAAGAATGTTTAGATATTTACCTGTAGCGGAAAGTAACATTTAAATCCTTAAAGTGTCAATTTAAGCCTAAAGCTTTTAAAAAGCTTTCTTTAACTAATAGGCTCTAATAAATAGTCTTTAAAATCCTTTCATGGAGCATAGTTTACTTACGTGTAGCATTTTCTTTATATGTTTGTTTTTTCTTAAGGAATTTGTAATTTTATTGTATCACTTTATTTAAAAGCTAAATTTATATGTACATTACAAAAAATATTGTGGTAAAAGTAAGTTGGGAGCTTTTTACAAAATCTCCATAACAAAATGTTTTATGTGAGGTCATAGTAATTTGTTTTATGTTTTAAACAATTATAGTATAATGTAAAATTTTAGCCAACTTACCTTGTTTGGTTATGACATCTTCCTCATTGCTGTATAAGAATAAATAACGCTCTTCTTCGCACAACTGTTCGGCTCTTTGTTCTTCGGCCGTCAAATAATCTAAACGGTTGCCATAACCTCCCGGTGGCGGTTCATGGGGCGTTAAATCATACAAAGCACCACGCACATCATATCTGTTATTTTAACGCAAATGGAACGAATATGTACGAACAGTACAGTACATTTTTTGATTGCATGATTTTTGTGTTTTACACAATTTTTGATTTTATTTTTTTATTGTAATTTGGTTTGGGTTTTTTTTTTTTTTTGTTAAGTGAAGGTTGTTCGTTTAACACGTATGGAAAGAAGAAATAATAGTTTACAAAAAAAAATTAAAATCATAGTCAAAACAAGAGGAACAAGAAATTATTAACAAAACAAAATATAAAACTATTTACATTTTCATCTTTAAGGTTTTTTCTTTCTTTTAAATGACAAAATGACAACCTAAACTTTGGGGATTTTTTTTTTTGGTAAATTCATTAAAATTAATAATATATACATACCATTTTACGATTCATTAGTTTTAGCTTTAAAAATCGGTTCATACCAGTAAATCCAAAACAAAAAATAAGTTTTAATATAAAAAATGTAAACTAGTAACGGCATTTGCTATTAAATTGTTTTTAGTTTTGAGATTTTCCTTTAGGCGCAGTAGACGACGACTTGATGAGAGTGCGAGTGATTGGTTTCCTTAATATAACTAATTCTAACTGTTTCAGACTTAAACGATATACATACACACATACATATGTATATGGAAAGTATGTTTCTAAAACCAACGTTGCAATTTTGATATATTAATGTATACAAATGCTGCTTACAGTTCTGAAAAAAGCTTTTTGGTAAAAACTTTTTTATTTTGTTTTATTTTATTGTTAAACATTTTTAATAAGAACTTTTTTGAATAAACATTTCTTAAAAACCAACTGTTTTTATTTATAAAAAAAAAAACTTTTTTGCAAAAAAATGTTTTTAAAGAACTTTTTAAAAAAGCTCTTTCCAAAAAATAGTTTTTATGAAAAAACTTATTTTGGGAAAAATGATAGATACTCAAAAAATATTTAAAAGATTTTGTGAATAAAAGCTTTAATAAAATTTGTTTGAAAGTAACTTTCTTGTAAAGGTTAATTTTTTTAGCAACTTTATATTTGGCTGCTCAGCTGTTACTCTTAAACATGTTAAGTTTGGTCTATAATTTAATCATGAATCGATTTACATACAAACAAAAGCTTGGAGATTATTAAATTTTATTACTAAAAGAAAGTGCATCGTGTTTTTCTTTGTTTTCAGCGACGAAGTACATGTCTGGTTGAACGGATATGTAAACAAGCAAAATTGACGTATTTAGTGTGAAGAGTTGCCAAAAGCATTGCAAGTGCCAATGCATCCCGAAAAATGCACTGTTTGGTGCGGATTATGGGTCGGTGACATCATTGGACGAAGGCAGGAACGTTACTGTAATTGGCGAGTACTACCGAGCGATCATTACAATTTTTTTGCCCAAAATGGACGGAGTCACAAGCAATACAGCACGCGAAACAATCGCCCAATTAAGAGACAAGTTCGGTGAACAGTTTATTTCACGATTGGAGCCGGTCAATTGGACGCCTATTGACAATTTTTTGGGGAGCTATGTTAAGGCTCATATCTATTGGGACAAGCTAGCAACGGTTGAAGCCCTGGAATATTGTAGAATTTATTAGTGAGATACCGGCCGATATGTTGGAGAGAGTATGCCAAAATTGAATCCAGGGCATGAGCCATTTGAGTAAGGCGTAGTCACGGTCAACATTTATATCAAATCATCTTTAAACATTAAATTATATAGATCGTTCTATCGACTCAAATAAAGATTTCAAACGTTTCTCTAAATTGTATGTGTTTTTTAATTGAATCCAAAAGCTCTTAAAAAATCACTCCCACAATCGCTACCTCAACATAAACGAGTCCATAACTCCTCTGGACATAGTAAAGTAAAGTTGGCTGGATAGTTAAATATGTGACGATGTCATGAGGATTCTGACCATATGAGCTAGTAATAAGTTGGAGACGGCACGTTATATGCGGGAGCAGAACGTATTCAGTCTTTTGCTCCATACTGATCTTAGTTGTAACACAACGACTCTTGTTTTTCGTGGTCTTCGGAGGTTATTTGAAGACAGTCTGTGACGGTCCTCCTTAAGGCTACATAACAGCTTAGAATGTGTCACCACTGGATATTATACGTAGTTGATCATATTGGAACAGTATAAATAACCCCTGTTAACTAGTTGTCTTAAGATAGCTAGTAACGTTTATTAATCCCTACCGCATGTGCTGGCGGCTAGAGATCCTTGTTCGTATTTTGAAATTTGTGCGTGATTGCAGTGGCGTGTGCTGAGAATCAAGATTTTGGGTTTGGCATCATATGATTAAGTTGTATTTTACCTCTAACCTGCAGGTGAAGTGAACAAATTCAATATTTTATTTATATAACCATTTACCATACAACAAAGTTCATTAACGACGTGATAAGGAGATTACCTCCAAACCTTTTTGGTTATGAATTTAGAAGGGTAGAAATTAAACAGGAGCGGCGGCAGGGCTGCTTCTTTAACCCTACTAGGCTTTCTGAAATTGTCTCTAAACTCCACGAACTACGATATTTTTGGTCATTATTCGTAATAAAAGATCATAAACATTTTTTAAATATCATAATAAAATTTATTCCAACGACTCTTATAAGATAATCAATTTAAAGTGGAGTTTCGGGTTCTGTATTAACCAGCCTTTTACCGACTCCTAAAGAACTAAAACTTTCTTAAAAACCCCAAAAAAACAAAGACGAGTAGCTAAATGCACTGGAATTTCGTCCCCAGGAAACAAGTTTCGACCACAACAAGTAGTTTTTTCAATAAAACACTCAGTATGGAATCTCCTTTTAAAAATTGCATTTCTAAACCAAATGATAGGAACGTACCTACAAAGATTTAAACAATATTTACCATCAAATCAACCTACATATATTTTCAGAATTTCAGAAAATCAGTCTCTTGTTTAAAGATTCTTTTAAGACTACAATATTATGCTGTAAATTATTAGAAAGGATTATATTTTTGCGTAGAAAAAATAACTTATGAAACAAAAAATACATTAGGAAAAATTTTTTTTTACACAAAATGTTATGTATGTAAGTATGCATTTTCAGCGCTTATTTTGTTAGACACTATTATAATAATATTTAGTTTAAAAAGTATGTATTATGTACGTGTATATTTAAATAACAAATATTAACCTGTCAATCTTTAGATTATTATCCCCCATCCAGGGTATTAAATGTTTGCCCTGATCAATGTCACGAGCTTTGCCATCGTCGCGAAATACTTTGCAGGCATAACCAAATACCAATAAATCAACATGACGTACTTCGTTGGCATTGGACGTACTAGACAATGAGGATGATCCGGACGAAGAGCCATTTACTTTGCGCAAAATACCATTAACTGTATTGACGCTGCTACTTGCGCCTCCCACATTGCTGTTGCTGCCAATATTTCCAGCATTGGTTGCGGAATATTCATGGCGTGTATTATAAGTGTGCCGTGCATTAAACGGCATATTTTATTAATATTTTTACGAATTTATTTTAAGAAAAACTATGAGCGGTTTTTGTAAGCATTAATTTATTTAAATATGTGCAATTTTTTCAATTATTTCACATGAACAAACAATTTTCTGAATTTTTTTTCACAAATTGGCTAATTTTTCACAACAGAGCTGTTAGCAGTGATGGTAATATTATTTCAGCAAAAAGCGCCAAAAATTGCTGAATTAAATGCTTCAACTAAATCTGACAGCAACGCAGTGGTGGGCAAATTTAACTCAATTTGTGCGTAACCAACCAACACATGTTTATTATACATATAAATCATATAACCAGCCCTACGTGATCAAACTTAATGAATTTATTTAACTGCAGCTGTCATTCGCAATTGCGATTAATCACCTTAATGTGTTATCTTTTAGAATTTGATTAAAATTTAGGTGATAAATAATAATAGGTGCCCCGATAGACTAGGCGATAGAGTGCCGGACTATCAGTCAAAGGGTTGCGGGTTCGATTCCCGCCAAAGACTCTGGGTAGACCAGTCAGACATATGGAGATAAGTCACACATTTGTAGACCAGTCAGACATATATAGACCAGTCAGACATTTGGCATCTAAGGCATCGCAATGGACCATACTGGTCTCTGGGTGAGGGTGTGAGGTGACTCACACCAGCCTTCCTACCTAACCTAACCTAACCTAGGTGATAAATAACTACAAGCGTCATTCTGCAGCTGCATCCATAATTGCCAAAAAGTGTTATTGTAACTAATTTGCTTGAATTTTTGGCGATTAATCACTAAGTTTACAGGGAAATTACACAACATTTAAAGTCATTTATATGTAGAAGAACTATAATTTTAATCTTATAATAATATTTTCGTTAACAAGTAAACTTTTATTTTAATTTCAAAATCCCAAAATTAGTAGAGAAAAAGTACTTGCATGCGAGTGCTGTGTATGTATTATATACGTAAACTTATTCGAAAAACTCGACTAGCTCTGCAAGTGAAAAAATTTCAGTGTATTAGTAAAAAATGTGAGTGTATTGAGTTTTTCGAACTGTTACTTGCATGTGTAACAAAAAACAAATTTGTTTAGTTTATTTTTTATTTTTGTTGTTTTTTATTTTTTATAAAAACACTGAATGAACTGTTGAAGACTGTTATTAATATTATATTTTTATGTGAAATTTTTCAATAAACTGTTATTAAATAAGAAAGAAAATCTAAATTTGGTGCGATCTTTTTCAAATGGCGCGTTTTTTTCTCCATGTTGGTGCGTTTTGAAATTTCAAAGTTGACAACGCTGTTTTAATATCTCAGTTTTTGTTATTAGTAAACAAATATAAACACAATAATAATAATTACACGTGAAATTGTTTTATTTATGTTTAGAAAAACCTTATAAATTAAGATTTTTAATGATTTAAGTAAAATGTCCCAGTCTAAATCAAAACATAATTTTCAAGGTAAAGAATGTTTCAGCCGCATGAATTTTCTATATCAAGCCTCCTTACTAATGGCTGGCAAAAATAACACACTATCCTCTTATTATGGTAAACTTTGTAAAAATGTTGGAAAAAAGGCGGTTTTAAGAATGTAAGTAGGATTATAATTAAATTTTACTCTATCTCATTTTCAATATTTCATTATAGAGATCCCAATGTAAAACGCGACTTTTGCAAACGCTGTTCTTTGGCGCAAAAGCCGGGACTTACCAGCGACTTAAGTGTTAAAAGTCTGCGCAAGAAAAGAAGAAAACTGAAATCTGTAGAACATCTAGATAAAGATGTCCAGCTGCAACTGGCTTGTAAATTATGCGGTTTTCAAAGAAATTTTAATGTTAATGAGGAATATAAATTTTGGTTGCAAAATCCTGAATCTGTGGCAGAGGTGTGCATTATTAAGACTGAGGAAAAGCAGAGTAACAAGACTAATAATGATAACAATGATAAAATAAAAGTTAGTAAAACAACAACTAGGAATAGAGATAAATTTTGATTGTTATATTTTATAAACAATAAAACGAGTGCTTTCTAAAATGGTCCTCATATTTCTTAACTAGAAGTTTTTGTTTTAGACAAAATATTTATTCCAGTTTGCAAAGTTTGACCGCTTGGTCTGGCCTGGCTGCGCAACAGGGGAAGGGGCTCTGTGAGGGCTTAGGCGTTTCGCTCTTGGAACGTACTAAGTGTCTCAATCAGGGCTGTCAGATATGGCGATTTCTCGCCAAACGTGGCGATTTTGAAACGTGTTTGGCGTCGAGATTTTCCGTTTGGCGACATGGCGACTTTTTGGCGATTTTTGATATCACTGGCGATTTTCTTGGCGATTTTCACCAAAACATCTATAATAAATTATGTGATGAAAAAAATCGTCTTTTTTTGGTTTTTATAAATCCAATTGTCAACGAAATGAATCATCTGAATTTGGAATTTCAATCTTACAGCATGGATGCAGGAAGCATGCATGAAAAAATGTATTGTGCACTTCTTATGTTTTCAACAAGGGTTTTCAAACCTTTTGTTTTATATAATACTGAAAACAATGAAAAATGTTTCAATGATTTACATGCAGCTATTGATAATTCAAATTCATTTTTGCCTCTAAATGCAATTGATTTTGGAGCAGAGTTTGAAACAGAATTAAGAAATGCGAAATTGAGCAAAGTAGAAATAATCGTACTTAAAGAAAACTGTTTTGTGTATTTAAAAAAACTTTTAAAAGAGATGATAAGCAGATTACCAGAAAATATGAACTTTTTTAAAGCTTTTGTGCGAATACATTATCTCAAACTAAATTTGGCGTTGTTCAAGAAACATTAAGACCATTTATGGATCCAAATGTAGTAATAGGCGTGTATGAAACTCAATAGGGAAAATTTCCGTTCATAAATTGAAATAATTATTTTAATAACGAAATTCCAACAAATTTACTTGAATTTTGGCCAAAAGTGTTTGATCATCACGATACAGCAGGTACGTACCATTTTAAGGAAATATCTTTGGCCGTTCTTACTATATTGATAGTTCCAATCAGTAATGTCTGCGTTGAAAGGGTCTTTTCAATAATGAATTGTACAAAAACTCGACTAAGTAATAAAATTCAATATGAGCTTTTAGACGCTCTAGTGAGAATAATTAATCGTATGAACGTAAACAAATTATGCTGCAATTCGTTTACACCGACCAATGAAATGATAAAGAAATTCAACTCAACTATGTATGAAAGTCAAGACTCTAGTAATGAAATCGCTGAGGATGAAGTTTACGAACTCTTAGACTTATCTACTTAATTTTACTTTTTTTTTAAATATGATCTCCATTTTTATGTAATTTAAAACTCTCTTTTAACAAAGTTTTAAAATTTTTTAAATAGTAAAAAATACAAAAACGGATATAAATGTGTATATGTTTCACTAAAATATTGTTTAATAAGTAACAATTAATGAATTAAATAAAAAAAATGTAACAAAAACTAAAAAAAATTTATTTTTGGCGATTTTTTTGGTTTTTTCTCAATTTTTGGCGATTTTTGACTTAAAAATTGAACTAGGTTTTTTTGTGTAAACAAAATTTATTTCTTTTATATAATAAAAAAAATTAAAAACTGAACAAAATCGGATTTTGGCGAATTTTGGCGATTTTTTACATCCGTTTTGGCGACGAAGCTCAAAAAAATCTGACAACCCTGGTCTCAATTCATTTCCGAAAGGCATCACAATGGACCGTATTGGTCTCTGAGTGATGGTGTGGGGACAACCTCACACCGGCCTTCAAACCTAACCTAAAGATCGAAAATAAAAGTAATACCTCCTTATTCAAAAACGATTATTAAATGTAACAAACGTTTATTAAGCAAATTTTTATATGCAAATCTGTCATAATAAACGTTTGTTAAATTTAATAATCGCCTTTAAGAAAATAAATTTAATTATAAATCACTCATCGTGATTATTTCCGTTATTTTCTTCTCTATTTCTCCTAAATACTAACATGAAATTAACCCTTACAAATCACTCTCTCAGTGATATTACAAAAAACAAAGGCCCGGTTTAGATGATGATTTTTACGACGTCGTTTTTTATTAATTCTCTTTTGAAGATGCTACGAAAATTTGTTTGCATTTATACGACGTTGTTGTTCGACGTCGTTTTTTTACAAATCGTCTTTAGTTTAGTGTTCGTATTAAAAAATGTTCTTTGTCTTTTAACAAATAATTTTAAATTATGGACACAATGCACGCACTAAAAACATCACACATATAAATAAATAATTACAGAAATCCAAACAAAATAATTATTTTTCTTGTTTACAAAAATATTACCTTATTTATTAATTTTATTTTTACATGTTGAATTCCTAAACGAACCTTTCAATTCAAAATAAGAACAAGAATAAAACGGAACAACAAAAACAGAAATGAGTGTAAAGAGAAATATGAAAAAACAACATGAAAACAGAAATCGTGTCTTTTTTCCTACCCCGCTTGCTTCACTACACCATTCGACAAATTTAAATGGTAAATGGCGCCAATTAACCACTAAAATTAAAGTGGACCTGTTATTTTCGGTCTCTGATCATAATTAATTTTATTCGATGTTTATAGTTTCAAGTATATCTAATGTATTATATTTTATATAATATGTTCGTATAAGTTTTTAAATAATAGAGCAATTAAATATTAATTTTTGATAAATTTAAATTAATTTGTTCATAATTATTTATTTTCAACACCCTGTTTTCTTATTTAAACAAATTCAACACATTTTATAAGAATCGGCTGTTCTTTATGCACACTCAACATAGCTTATCGATAAAAACAAATAATTTTCTGTTGTGGACATTAGACTTTTCTCGTATTATCTCTTTTTATATTAACAAGTTACTACATCAAACACAAAAATACCATTCCAATTACATTCTATAACTATTTATCAAATCCCAATTAAACTTAAGTAAAAATGTCACTTAGACAATTAGTTGAAGGTGACTGTGGCGGTGTAAATCCCCTGATGCAGTTGGGTGGTCAATTTACTCGCGATGCTGCACACAAAGATGAAGGCTACGTGCAAGCACAATTTGAACGTTCTATGCGTCAGGATGAGCATATGGTAAATGAGTTTTTGGGCCAAGTAGCAGGGCCACCGCAGTCGTTTCAAATGGAAACATTGTTGCAGGAAATGCGTGAAATCGAACATGCTCAAATGGGTCCGTCACAGTTACAACATGCTCCCAGGGTGATAGATGAAGTAGCCGGGCAATGGTCTAAGGAATTTGGCAGTCCTATGCATATACAACCGCCACCTGTAGCTCAAATGCTTCATGTTCAGCCTCAACACCAGCAAATGACTCATGTACGTGAATTTTTCGAGGACGGTCCTAACACTTCTACGTCATTCCTTAATAGACCGGCTCCTTACTTGGCGATATGCCCACCTTATCCTAGTGCCATGATGGACCAACAAATGCAAACCAATTTAACTGATAAATTCTTCGAAGAAGCCAGTGCCTTAGAAAAATCGGAACAATTACCAGAGTCTATGCAGGGTGAAGATTGGGTTAATGATTATCAAACCAGTAATGAGAGCAATGAACAGGCTGCTGTCAACTACAATGAAAAATTCTGGCAACGTTTGCAGGACGAATGGGCAAACTTATCAGTAGAATCAGCACATCCTTGGTTGTCGGACTACGATGAAAACTATGATCCCTACAAAGAATACAAGTTTGCCGAAGAAAATCCTATGCAGAATGTAGATAATGTTTTGGAAAAGGGCAAAGAATATTTGGCTAAAGGCGATATACCCAGTGCTGTATTATGTTTTGAGGCAGCTGCTAGCAAGGATCCCGAAAATGCCGAAGCCTGGGAACTTCTAGGAATATCACAAGCCGAAAATGAAATGGATCCGCAAGGTATTGCGGCTTTAAAGAGGTCCTTAGACTTAAGACCACATAATCTCAAAGTATTAATGGCTTTGGCGGTGTGTTACACTAATGAGAGTTTGCAGTCAAAAGCTCTAAAAATGTTAACCAATTGGTTGGAGCTGCATCCAAAATACAAACACCTAGTGCCCTCTCAACCGGAAACACCGGCCGATGCAGCAGCTTCCATGGCTACTTCATTGATACGGGGTAATAAATTGCAAGAGGTACAGAATATGTTCTTGGAAGCCGTACGGATGGATCCACAAACCGTAGACTCAGAGGTCCAGGAGGCTTTGGGTGTTCTCTACAATATCTCTTCGGAATATGACAAGGCGGTGGATTGTTTTCAGGCAGCTTTACTTTCCAATCCACAAAATGCCAAAGTTTGGAATCGTTTGGGAGCAAGTTTGGCCAATGGTTCACGTTCCGTGGAAGCTGTTGAGGCCTATCAAAGGGCTTTGGAGTTGGAACCAGGTTTCATACGTGTACGCTACAATGTAGGTGTGTGCTGTTTAAATTTAAAGGCCTACCAACAAGCCGTAGAACATCTATTGACCGCTCTCAACATGCAAGCTAATGCAGCAGCCAGTCGAGAGCTGCCAGCTGGTTCAGTGGGTACTGGCCAGCAACAAATGTCTGAATCTATATGGAGTACTTTGAAAATGGTTGTATCCCTTATGGGTCGTAATGACTTACAGGGCTTCGTTAGCAATCGCAATTTAGGAGCTCTAAATGAAGCTTTCAAAGATTAAATAATTAAAGATATCTATCTTTTTTAGTTTTGGTGAATGGGTTTCATTAAGCCATTGTAGTTTTGTTATTTTAATAGATGTGCTTAAGTAAATATGTATATTGTTAATATATAAAATATTAAGAAATAAAATATGTACATACATATTTTTATAATAAAAAAAAAATTTATTTATTGAGAATAAAAAAGATTGCTGCTGGCATATAATGAAAATTATATATGAAATTTATTGAGTACAAAAACATGTTAACTGGTGTTAAAAACATTCGGATTAGACTAAATGACAGACCTAAAGTTCTGCAAAGAAACTTTAAAAATAAAGTTTTTACATTCTCAAAATTTATTACACTTAAGACTGAACACTTTACATGACTACTTTGTTTATTAAACAACCAGTGATAACATTAAATATAATAAACCTTTTTTCAACAAATGAAGGGAATGGATTTATATATGTACTTAGTTTTTCTATTACATTAATAGAAATTTCTTTAAACTAGTTTTTAAGTAAGGCCTTCTTAATCAAAAGTACGGCAGCAACTCCAATAATCACGGCTCCAACAGCAATACCAATTTCCCTGCAGATAGTTTTTTTATTTGTAATTTGTTTTATTAACTATAAGAATGTTTTAAGGAACTATAATTCAAGCAAAAACCATAACCAAAACAATAAAAGCTAGTAAACAATACAAAACATAACAAGTTAACTAATTAGACAACATTGTTTTTGGGCATTAAGCTTTTCGTGATATTCTGTAGCATTAACGGAATTAGGACTGAAAAATTGTGTAAAAAAATAAAAAGAAAAATGATAAGAACGAAAACACTAAACTTTGCAGTGAAAATAATAAATACAATTAAAAGCCCGCTTGAAACACAAAATAATAGGGTGATTTTTAATGAAGTGATACAATAATTTTGAGTTAAACTTACAAAAGGGGTTTAAAGGTATTTGTTTCAAAAATTGGATTTGTAGTATATAATCTTTTTGGTCGAATAGAAAAATTTACAACTAAAATAACATAAAAAGGATATTAAGGATAAAATTAATGTATAGCAAACAAATAGATATACCTATGATGTTATGTTTAAAATTATATTAATTATTTAAATAATATCACCGTTAAAACTAAACGCTTTTAGATATGTAGAAAATTCCATTTAAAATGTTGCAATTATTTAAATAGAATTTTATTAAGCTGTACAATTGTTTGCTTTAGTAATTCATAAGTATGTACATATATGTATATCTTTGTCAGAATTCACCCGAAATATAATAAAATAATTAAAATTTAATATTATATGTAAATAATTATATTGGTAGCAGTCAAAACAAATAATAGTTAATAAATAGAAAGCAAATGTTTAACTTTAAAAATACATACTATAAGTAGATACATGCAAGTAAAAATGTACTATTCAGTATTAAAAATAGAATCATATGATGCAATAAAACAGACGTACATACAAATTATATAGTATGGCATAAAAAAAAGATTATTTACAAAAATACATGTTAATTATATAATAATAAAATTACCTGACTGGAAGTTTGTTTTTACAATCTTTGCCAGCTAAATCACCAATATAGTATTTTTTCATGATTTCTCTGGAAATAAAAAATTATTATTATACAGTGAGTGTCACTATAAAGTAAACATCTAATATTGTTTAAAAAATGTTTTATAATATATACTACAAGTCTCTTTACTTAATTTTATCATAATTCTCAACATTTTGGACAATGAATATTATTATTTTTAGTTTATCTACTTTAAGTTAATACACATAAATTTAAATCTTTAGCGAGCGCATATGGTCTAGTAATCCGGCGCCTTTTTTATTATATTTTATAAATAAATTTATAAAGTATATTTCAAATAAATAAATAAATCATTCATTTTACCTAAGCAAAGTGCCAATTTACAGGAAGCAATTCTTATTAAAAAGATTGATACAATTTTTGACATTTACGAATAATATAGTAAAACGAATTGAAAATACAATCAAAAGTGTACTCGTCTTATCTTAACCTCACCCCGATGTCTAAGAGATAATCAGCTTATCTTATAGAATTGTTCCGTGTAAAAAACAAAAAAAAAAAACTAGAAAAATTAAGAACAGGAAAAAAATAATTCAATTTTAACGGAAAAGTACAAGAATTGTCGCGTTAAAATAAAATAATCAGGCATGTTACATATTAAATATTTTGTCTGTAGTCCTTTGCCCTTATTAGAGAATGCGGAGGATGATCTAAAGTCTTTGGACAATGTTTCAGCAACCACTCTTTCACAAATTTGTAGCATTGTGTAGTATATTCAGGTTCGAACAATTAGTTTAATAATTATTTTTTAAACCTGATAACTATTTGAAAAAATAAATATTATTCAAAAAAAAAAAACATGTGTCTTGAATTAAGTATCCTTTTCATTTATATTCAACTAGCTAAACCCGGTGTGCTTCGCTACCCCCCGTATTTTATATATTTACAAACATTTATTTATTTAGCTTTAATGTTTTTTTGCAATGCTTTAGATATACAATATTTTTATTTTGTCCATCAGGAGCAAACACATATGCACGGGATATCAACCTTAAGCTTTGTTAACAGTCATCTTAAACGCTAATCGAACAGGAAAAAAATTTTTTAAATCGAATGGCAAATATGTTGGTAGCATTGGAATGCGTAGCAAAAGTACATATGTACCTTTATATTTTCCTGTTATAATGGTTGATTCTATTAAATTATTTCTCAGTTTTTTTTTACTGCAAGTCGAGAGCCATTTAAAGCCGTGGTAATCGATATTACGCAGTAAAATAATTGGCACTCCAATTTTAAGTTGTAGCACATGTGGTGGAAAGCCTGGCACATCGAGTGAATTTAAGAACTCAACAGGACAATTAACGGCCTTACGGGTTGCTTGATTGATTTGATGTATTTTAAAGTGATATCCATCTTCTCCATATAAGCGATGCATTTCAGTAGGCGAGGCCATGCACCTTTGTCGACTTACATAGTCAAGAGTTTATTATTTCGTAATATCCTATTGTGAAAATTTAATGACAATCGGTCCAGTAGTTAAGACTATATTACAATTTTTTATTTTCCCAAAAAGGGGCGTGGTTCCACCCACTTTTCTCCTGGTACGTATTACTAATTATGCCAATATGTACCATATGTACCGCATATCATTGACGTAGGTCAAAAAATGCCCAAAATATGGCGATTTAAATTTTTGGGTTATATGATCGGTGTACAATCAAAACTTAATATAGCCTATTATTCCTTCCAGTAACATGCTGTGAAAATTTCATCAAAATCTTTAAATATAATGCAGAATAATATCATGAAATTTTGCACACTTTATTGTTTTTACAGAAGAATAAAAATATTGAAAATGATATTAATCTATATGTACCTATATAGATTTCAGTCTTATCTATCGATTTCTAAGTACATACATATGTAGCAGTATTTCTAAACCAGCCTGAGTAACAAAAAAAACACATAAATTCCCCTTAACACTTACCTGGCTTCTTGGCTGTGGCCGACCTCAATAAAATCTTTAGTGCCATCACGTCCAGCTACCTCATCCAAAGTTTGTTCACCTCCAGGATGCTGTTAGATAATAAGACATAATGGCATTACAATCCCATAAATAGTCAATAATAAAATCATCAATACAAACCTCACTGCGAAACTTTGTTAAATCATAAACTTTATTTTCTATTATTATCCATAAATCAGTGGGTTTATTGTGCTCTTTTACAGTTTCCAAAGTGACTTCGACCATTTTTGTTCTCTATATGTTAAATATTGTGTAGTGTATGCACAAATATAATTGTGCCAAATATGACTGATGGAAAAATATAATTTGTTACTGCGAAAAAAGTATTCACAGATGAATTGTTGTTGCTTTTTTTATTCTCATTATTATTAGACAGCTGTCACAGCTGGATGAAATGAACTGTAGATTTTCTTTTATAATTTGTTTGTTTATAATGTTGTTTGTTGGTAGCAAAGCTGTGTTCAGTGGTTTTATTTAATGCTGCTACAGTTAACATAATAAATTTTAAAATGTTAGTTATATATACATAATTAAAAATATTTTATTTTAAAGCATCATTTTGCTGTATTATCCAATAATAATGACGGTTTATGCTTCAGCGATTTGTTATACCCTACACCACCATAGTGGGAAGAGTATATTGGATTTGTGCTGATGTTGGTAACGCCAACCTTAAAGTATACCGATCGACTCAGAATCACTTCCTGAGCAGAGAACCAAGCCGATCGGCTTGAAATCGGCGGCTAGCCGCCGCCGAGCAATTTTTATAAAATCAAGCCGCCGCCGATTATAATCGGCTTAAAAGCTGAGCCGGCTTACTCCACGCCGCCGATTTTGGCAGCTCAGCCGACAAAGTTTTGAAGTTGGCCGGCTGCAACATTTCCACAGGTTTGTATTTTACATTAGCTTTTTTAATACACAAAAAGCCCTATTTGATGAAATTTTTCTTTTTTTTTTGAGCAGTCACTAAAACCGACTTGTTCCAAAAATTTTATAAAAGGGTACCTCACAACGACAGATATTTTTTCGCCAACTTATCTGACAATGTAAGGTTTCATTTTTCTGTTGGAACGAATATTACAAAACTTAAATAATTTTTTATTGAATGTAATTTCGAAACGTGAGGTAGAATCATGAAGTTTTCACAGAATATGTATTTTTTTGTTTGTTAAAAAACAAATACATAATTTTTAAATTTAAAATTTTTAACCTAAATGTGTTTATATACTTTGTAATTCTCATAATTCATTGTGAGAGTTTTGTATAAACATAAGAAATTACAATTAGCAATAAAGTATGTGATGGAAACCGAAAGCGAAAACGAATGAGCTTTAGAAGTCAATTTTTTCGTAATATTTCTGTATTGAAAAACCTTTTTCATATAAAATATAAATGATATTATGGTACTAAAAAGAATCTTAAAACAAAAATTTTAAAAATTAGATTAGAAATGTATTAAAATGTACTTCCAAAACTGTATTAAAAAAGCTAACTATAGATATGTTGTTTTGAGCCGAATTTCAGCCGCCGCCGATAATTATTTTTTCAAGCCGCCGCCGCCGACCATTTTTGCTCAAGCCGCCGCCGCCGATCATATCGCATCGGCTTGTTTCTCTGTTCCTGAGTCGATTTAACGATGTCACTCCGTCCGTCCGTCAGGCTGGCTGGCTGTCCATGTAAAGCTTGTGCGCAGAGTACAGGTCGCAATTTTGAAGATATTTCGATAAAATTTCGTACATAATACTTTTTCGGTCCAAGGACGGATGGAATTGAAACTGGTGGAAATCTGTCCATTATTTCACCTGGCCCCCATACAAATGTCCTCCGGAAATTGGGATTTACCGATCACAAATCTTTGAATTATGCAAGTATGCAAACAAATTTCACCACAAATGAGTAATAAATGAAGCTAAATCACAAATTTTGTCAAGATCGGTCCATAATTAGTCGTAGCCTCCATATTAGGCCCACTTCCGAAAATCACTTTAACACATTGAGTGCCACGTCGTACGTTTCCGTACGACAGTGATTGCTTTTACTGAGAGCCTGTAGTTCTTTTATGTACGACACTGAGTGAAATTTGTTGCGATTTTTAAATAAAGAACCCACCCTTTACTGAATATTTTCGCAAAAGGATGTATGGGTCTAGGATGATTTTTTGAGTTTCTATTAGTGAAAAACGTATGAAATTTATTTTTTTTTTGAAATTTGCATTAAATTTACAAGTAATTTTATATTATATTCATTTTTGAAAGGATACAATAAAGTATACATATTATTGTTTTAGATGGGCGTATTTTGTGAAACACTGCAGTCACAAGGGGGGGGGGGGGGTATTGGGGCATTTTGGACAATAAGTACTCGTTTTTTCAAGTGATTCCTGGCTGTTTTCCGGTCCAGCTGTTTTTTTATTGTTGGCATCTACCCTTTTAGTTATAATGTGTTTGCCGGGGTTTACTGATTGCGGAGATGTTAGATCCAAAAGGTCATTAGCTACACGTTGACGGAATTTGCGTATGTTGATATTTTTCTTTGTAGCTTCCTTATAAACAATATGCGCGTTTACTATTGACAGGCCAAGTAATAATTTGATTGCCAATTTCCTATACCACTTCCAACCTTTGCGTAGGGTGGCACCATACGAGACCATTTGGTCCGATAAATCTATACCAGCTTTACCTTTGTTATATTCAATGATAGCTAACGGTTTTGACTTAACTAAACTTTTGCGTCTTTTTGCTGTACCAGTTGATGGCATATTTGGATCATCTTCTTGATTTGAATCGGTTATCGTCACTGGAGCATGCTTTGTTGAAAACATTCTGACATCTCGCGTCGTACGTTTTTGTACGACAGCGACTTTTACAAATGCATACCCGTCGTGCAGTGCCACGTCGTACAGTAATGTACGACACAAAAAAGCCTATATAAAATAAAAAGTAAGGGCCACAATGGACTAGGGATATCTCAGAAATGGTTTTTTATCACTAATACGCGCATTTAACAAAAAAAATGTTTGGCCTCCTGGGAAGGTTTTCGTCAAAACCGCTTGGCACTCAATGTGTTAAAGAGCATAACTCTTTTAAAACTGTTAGTATCCAAATAATATTGAACATAAATATGTTTCGTATACATACATATATATGGTATAATATAAGGCCTACTTCCGAAAATCACTTTAACGACCATAAATTTCTTAAAAATGTTGGTATCCAAATTAAATTCAATACAAATAAGTTTCATATATGTATTCAGAAATGATGACACCTAATTTTATAATGGTCGGTCCATAATTAGTCGAAACTCCCATATAAGACCCTCTCCGTAATTCACTTTAAGCTCCATAAATCTTTTAAAAGTATTTATATCGAGATAAAGTTTAACACATATAATATTTATATTCACAGAAATCATGGCACTAAATTTTTGGATGATCGGTCCATAATAGGTAATATGTATCTCCCATATAGCGCTCGTTTTTGAAAAACTGTTTTATACATATACTGGGTGTCGGGTATTATATGGTCGGGCTTGACCGACTATACTTTCTTACTTGTTTTTTTATTTGTGTTTGACCAAAGTAAGCGCTATATGGAAGGTATTTGTGTAAAATTTGATCTAGTATCATAAAATCAAAGCAAACACAAATTCTCGTTTGCCAATATTTTTGGCAATTGTCCATTCTACTGAGGTATCGGTTGCTATTGATATTCGACCCATTATATTTGTATGTGGGCTAGCTGCAATAATGCGCCGAATAAAACAAATGTACTAAATTTTATCGAGATATCTTCTAAACCTTTGCGCACATGGTTTACATGGACAGTCAGACGAACGTTACATCGACCAAGTGGTTCTGAGTAGATTAAGGTGGGTGTTAAACTACTATTTTTAGGCCACTATACAGCAAATTTGCTGATTAAAAGTATGTTTAAAAACGTTTTAAAACTTTCTAAATAGGCACCTATTAGTTTTCTTAGGCACTTTACAATAAATCCTTGGATTTTATTATGCTAAAAAGTTGTTTCTCCTTTAAAATTCTATAAGCTATGCGTCTTGTCCGAATACTCCGACCGAAGCCAAATGATAAGAAATTCTAATAATAATTATCCCCTCTCAATATCGATATAAAATATGCAAATTCAAAATTATTCAGGGGTGTCATAGAAACCAATATTGTCAGAATTGGTTCAATAAATATTAAGATATTTCTTGTATCACGATATTTATTAACCTGTAGCAGTGCCCTATGACACCAAAGCATTTTTTCTTGTCGGTTTTAAAACCAATTCTGACAATATTGGTTTCTATGACACTCCTGAATATCTTCCTAATATGATTAAACCCTTTTTAGCAACAAATTAAGTTAAAAATCTCAATAAAACTAGTTAATTTATATTTTTAAATTATTGCATATCTTCTTTTTATTTTTTTAACATAACGGAAATATTCAATTCAAATAAATTAATTTTAAAAATAAGAAATTGAATACAAAATAGATTTAAAGCAACGAGATACATTTGGAATACTATAAAATTTTGAAATTTGAATTTTGTTAATAAAAAATTTAGATTGCGCCACCACGAAGACGTAGCACCAAATGGAGAGTAGATTCCTTTTGGATGTTGTAGTCAGATAAAGTACGGCCATCCTCCAACTGCTTACCGGCAAAGATCAAACGTTGTTGGTCTGGAGGAATACCTTCTTTATCCTGAATTTTAGCCTTAACATTCTCAATGGTATCGGAAGGCTCAACTTCCAAGGTGATGGTTTTGCCAGTCAAGGTTTTGACGAAAATCTGCATACCACCACGCAGACGCAATACCAAGTGAAGGGTAGATTCCTTTTGAATGTTGTAATCGGAGAGGGTGCGACCATCCTCCAACTGCTTACCGGCAAAGATCAAACGTTGTTGGTCTGGAGGAATACCTTCTTTATCCTGAATTTTAGCCTTAACATTCTCAATGGTATCGGAAGGCTCAACTTCCAAAGTGATGGTTTTACCAGTCAAGGTTTTGACGAAAATCTGCATACCACCACGCAGACGCAATACCAAGTGAAGGGTGGATTCCTTTTGGATGTTGTAGTCGGACAAAGTACGACCATCCTCTAACTGCTTACCAGCGAAGATCAAACGTTGTTGGTCTGGAGGAATACCTTCTTTATCCTGAATTTTAGCCTTAACATTCTCAATGGTATCGGAAGGCTCAACTTCCAAGGTGATGGTTTTACCAGTCAAGGTTTTGACGAAAATCTGCATACCACCACGCAGACGCAATACCAAGTGAAGGGTGGATTCCTTTTGGATGTTGTAGTCGGACAAAGTACGACCATCCTCTAACTGCTTACCAGCGAAGATCAAACGTTGTTGGTCTGGAGGAATACCTTCCTTATCCTGAATTTTAGCCTTGACATTTTCAATGGTATCAGAAGGCTCGACTTCTAAGGTGATGGTTTTACCAGTCAAGGTTTTGACGAAAATTTGCATACCACCACGGAGACGCAACACCAAGTGAAGAGTGGATTCCTTTTGGATGTTGTAGTCGGACAAAGTACGACCATCCTCTAACTGCTTACCAGCGAAGATCAAACGTTGTTGGTCTGGAGGAATACCTTCCTTATCCTGAATTTTAGCCTTGACATTTTCAATGGTATCAGAAGGCTCGACTTCCAAGGTGATGGTTTTACCAGTCAATGTTTTGACGAAAATTTGCATACCACCACGGAGACGCAACACCAAGTGAAGAGTGGATTCCTTTTGGATATTGTAATCGGAGAGGGTGCGACCATCCTCCAACTGCTTACCGGCGAAGATCAAACGTTGCTGGTCTGGAGGAATACCTTCCTTATCCTGGATCTTAGCCTTGACATTTTCAATGGTATCCGAAGGCTCAACCTCCAAGGTGATAGTTTTACCAGTCAAGGTCTTAACGAAGATCTGCATACCACCGCGGAGACGCAATACCAAATGAAGGGTTGACTCCTTTTGAATATTGTAGTCTGATAGAGTACGGCCATCCTCTAACTGCTTACCGGCAAAGATCAAACGTTGTTGGTCTGGAGGAATACCTTCCTTATCCTGAATTTTAGCTTTGACATTTTCAATGGTATCGGAAGGTTCTACCTCCAAGGTGATGGTTTTACCAGTCAAAGTCTTGACGAAAATTTGCATACCACCACGAAGACGCAATACCAAATGAAGAGTTGACTCTTTTTGGATGTTGTAGTCCGATAGAGTACGGCCATCCTCCAACTGCTTACCGGCGAAGATCAAACGCTGTTGATCTGGGGGAATACCTTCCTTATCTTGAATCTTAGCCTTGACGTTTTCTATTGTATCTGAAGGTTCAACCTCAAGAGTAATGGTTTTACCAGTCAGAGTTTTAACGAATATCTGCATACCACCACGGAGACGCAACACCAAATGAAGGGTTGATTCTTTTTGGATGTTGTAATCGGACAATGTACGTCCATCTTCCAATTGTTTACCAGCAAAGATTAAACGCTGTTGATCTGGGGGAATACCTTCTTTATCTTGAATTTTTGCCTTAACATTTTCAATAGTGTCGGAAGGTTCGACTTCCAAGGTAATAGTTTTTCCTGTCAAGGTCTTAACGAAAATCTGCATACCACCGCGGAGACGTAATACCAAATGCAATGTAGATTCTTTTTGTATATTGTAATCAGACAATGTGCGCCCGTCTTCCAATTGTTTGCCAGCAAAAATCAAACGTTGTTGATCTGGTGGGATTCCTTCCTTGTCTTGAATTTTAGCTTTAACATTTTCAATAGTATCGGAAGGCTCAACCTCCAAAGTGATGGTTTTGCCAGTCAATGTCTTGACAAAGATTTGCATACCACCACGTAGACGTAGAACCAAATGAAGAGTAGATTCTTTTTGAATGTTGTAATCGGACAAAGTGCGTCCGTCTTCAAGTTGTTTACCAGCAAAAATCAGACGTTGTTGATCTGGGGGAATTCCCTCCTTATCTTGAATTTTAGCCTTGACATTTTCAATAGTATCAGATGGTTCGACCTCTAAGGTGATGGTCTTGCCAGTTAATGTCTTCACAAAGATTTGCATTTTTGATCTTCTGTAAAATAGAAATAAAAATTTATTAAAACTTTTTTTTAAAACTTTATTGATAATCAAATCGAATTAATTACACTTTTTGAATTTGAGATAATCTATTTTTTTAATCAAGTTGGACTTCTATTTTTAAAATTGTGTGATTTCCAACTAAACATTGAATATTAAAAATGATGCATCACTTGCTGCGTATTGTGAAATTGATTTTTTTTTCTTAACGTTTACCAACATTATTTAATTTTTTATTGAAGAAAAACAAAGGGAACACAAATTGTAACTCTTATACTGGATATTCTCTTTACACAAATAGGGGAAAACTTTAAAAAGATGTATACATAAATATAACTGAAATACAACAGACGCCATATTGCTTTTCACACAATGAATTTGCAGAAAATTGAAATTTAAACAAGTACACACTAAATGGGGGGGATATTTTTTCAAATAGGTACATACATATATTTTTCACTGAAGATTTTTTTACAATTTGTTAAATTTTTAAAACTTTGTAAAAATTTACAACCAATTTTGTAAAACTTATTTTTATTTACACACAATTTTTAAACAAAATTATTTTCTATAAATACAACTTTAATTTTCAGTCATTTTAAAGATATAATTTAATAAAAAAAATACAAGCTGCACACTCAATTTCCTCACCTTTCAATACAGAAAAACTATATTATATGACGTCACTTTTTAATTTTTCCAAAGTCTACTTCTATCACAATAAATTATTCACTTTTTTTTTAAGAATTTACTGCTGGGGTAATATCCGTTTAATTCTTTTTATTTGTAAAGCACGCTGTTCACAATTGTCTGTTATCAACTGAATATTATAAATACTTTGCACTAGCTTTTATACCATTGCATAGAAAAAGGGGAAATTGGTAAAAATTGTATATAATTATTGGAATTGTCTTGTATATAAAATATAGCTATCTCACCTAAAGAGATTTGTTTTTTAAGCTAATTTTCTTAAAACTATTATAAAATTCTTTTGGAGATAGTAATATTGTGAAAATATACAGCTTTTATTAACTGATTTTTATAAAATTTCATGAATTTTTAAAGGAAAATTTAATTTAAACTTGGTTTGCTGGTATGTTTTAGTATAAAAATTTCAATTTCTTGTCTTTGTCTAGTGAGAGAGTGTTTTAGTCAGACAGTGTTGTCAGGCTGTTTGAAAAAAATAATAATGGTGTTAATTTAACATTGATGGTTGTTAAAAGCCTTTCATAGATGTGATAGAAGTGATGCCAACTTTTGAGACTCAAAACGCGTAAACATTTTTGGAAAAAGGGCTAAATGGAAAAAAATCCATATAAAGCCACATCAAATTTTCTTTTTTTCGGGCTTTTTCGCATTTTGAGTGACTAAAATCGGGCTAAGTTGGCATCGTTGTTGAAAGGCGTTTCTTAATAGAAGTGGTGTAAATGGAAAAAATTGTGCTTTTATGTAAAATATGTATGTATATATGCTTTGCATTTTGTTAATTAATAATGACATTCAATTATACAAGTATTGAAATGTTTTTACAACTTTTGTAGGTTATATACATATAGTTTTTATTAAAAATAGACATTTAATTAGGTCCAACCTAATAATACGGGATGTATGCTAATAAACAAATATATATATGTATATCATAGAAAATTATGTGAAACCGAGACTGGTATATAGATGGATTTTTTAGCAACTTTCTTTTTAGCAAATCTGTTTATGGCAACTCAGCTGTCATTTCTAATTGAATGGGTACATAAACAAACTAAACAAATAAAATTTTGTGAATAGAAGCCAGAAGCATTTCAAGAACTACTAATGCATCCCGAAAAATTGACGTTGACAGGTGACATCATTAGACTGTATTATTACAATCGCCCAATAGAGGAGAGTTCGATGAACAGTTTAGATGAAGATTTTAGATCGTGCGATTTAACACCTTTAGAGTATTTTTTGTTATTAGCTATGTTAACGCTTTTATCTACAGGGACAAGTCAGCAACGGTTGACGCACTGGAAGTTACATTTAGGGAATTTATTCGTGCGATACCAGTCGATATGTTGGAGAGTGTATGCCAAAATTAGACCAGATTAATTGGGTTGATTTAAAATGATATCGTATTCCATAAACATTTTCTTTGTTTGATAATGTAATATTTAAAACAATAATAAATAAAGGCTTTCTTCTCTCAAATACACAACTTCGCAATATTACAACTTTATGCCAAATCGTTAACCAACACTTAAACTGAGAAGTTTAAAAATAAACAAAGAGAAACTGATTTACCACTACTCTCAGTGGAAATAAATGCAATTGAATAAGGGGTAATTTTGTATTATTATATACTTCCATATAATCATTGTATATAAAACAGCTGTTTTACTCAATAGTCCATTAGTTATATACTATTATTAAAATGTTTATAACAAATAATAATAAATAAACAGCGAATATTCTACGCTGTTCCATAATAATAATGATGATAAAGATTTAATAAATTTCAACAGACGTTAAAAACAAAGAACTAATTGTTAATGAATTAAACGAAATAAATAAGAACATGTCTACCTAGGTATAAACAATTGTAAATAAGTAAATCTTTATTACCTTTTCTTTGGATTTTCTTTTATTCTTTGTATTTAAGTGTTAGTTTCTTCAGAAAAAACAATTACGTTTCAAATTAAAGAGATTTTCTGGATTTGTTCAAATAGTAGAATTGTTTATGTGCTTGTAAATAAAATATTGTAGAAATTTGTTAATTTTTATTATTGACAATGAAATTTTACTTAAATTTTGTATTTGTTGATCTAAAAGAAACAAGTAAATTGATGTTTTCTATAGGTACATTTTTTTATTTATTAAGGGGGATCAACTATCTACATATGTATGTAGGTATACCTGTGTATAATAAATACAACATACATACATATATAATACATATGTTAAGAAAAGTATTATTTAAATTTGGAAAGTTTTCGTATATTGCACAATGTCATTTATTGCGTCTTGTTATAGGTACATACATACATATTTCTTTTTTGTAAAAAAAATATGTTAGTGAAATTGAGGAGAGGGAGAGCATATAATTCACAGTTATTTCCCATAGCAGGGTATATTTATATAAATTAATTTTTATTATGTTTAAAATAATAAAAAAATAATAATTTTTTGGAGTGTAACTCCCAACTTTATTGAAATGAAAATTACAACTAACTTAAAATTAAAGAAATACATATTTTATATTCTGCTACTTCTGCTTTTTCTGCTAGCGTTGCACGCGCGATGCAGGTAAATTGGTCAACGGCTTTTACTTGGAAATCCCATTGTTCTGTCTGACATGCTGTCAGCAGTTTTTTGGTAAATTATTGGGAGCGGAAGTTACCGCAGTTTTGGCAATACAAAAGTGTTATCTATTTCAGCGTACAGGGTGTTAACTCTTCCCCCCTTAATTTCGACTGCGTCCTCGCTGTTTAGGGTATAAGAACTTTTGTTGTCCACGACTGTAACCTGAAGATTCTTATTCTTTGTTAAATATGTCTTGTAGCAAATTAGGCCAATTGCAATAATGAAAACTATAAGGTTAGTGATTAGGCTCGTGCCATACTTGTATTTGATTGATGAGATTTCTTCTGTGTTTGTCATGTGTAAATCTTTCAGCATTTCTAGTGATAAGACTTCTTGAAATATATTGGTCAAATTTGTAGACTGAGCTATGGCTGGTAATGGTTTAGCTGAAGATATCTCTTTGGTCCAGTAGGTTTGATTTTGGATGACTATTGTTGAATTCTTGTGGTGTATTAGGAAAGTTCCATTCAATGATATGATTTTGTCATCTATTTGAATTTCTCCGTTGTGGTTGTTGAGCAGCAGAATGTTCGTTGTTATTTCTTCTACTAATGGTAGGTGTTGATTGTTGATTGTTGTGCACTTAGATGGTAAGCTCTTAATTAATTTAGGTAGGCAATCTGAATTAGTTATATTAACAATATTTGCAGTTTTACATATTGATAGTTTATTTAGTGTTTTACATTTATTCTTAATTCCTAGTACCTGTTGATTACATGTTATTATATCTTTAAATGGTAATTTTATACTGATATTTCCTTTCTTTACTGATTTTACAAGATATTTCTTACAATCTATTTTGTTTGTATTAGGTAATGATATTACGTATATTAAAGTGGAATGATTAGAAGCAATTTTTACTTCACTAAATTCTAGTGCTTCAATTAAATTAGTAAAAGGAATATCTTCTTTTTCAAAAAATTGTTTAGTTATATTCATTTCTAAATTTGATAATATAAAGGAATTGACAATGTTTGCTTTTGTCCATTGTATAGAATAATCTATTTGGACTAATTCTTTTTTAATTATTTTTAATTTTTTTTCTAACCCAATTATAATTTGTTTCTCGTATTCGTCCGTTGACTGTATAGTATTAAGTAATTTATTAGTTATTTTTGTAACTTCGTCCAATCTATTCATTGTCAGTTTATTTATTATTACTTGTCTATTGTTATTTTTTATCAAGTTATTTGTTTTATCATCTATTAATTGGAAATCGTCGTGGTCAGGGTTGCCTGCAAGCCACTTCCAAGCGGTTCCTAAAATGTTTAAAGATCTTTTTTGTCGTCTTGGTTGAAGTTCGTTGAGTATATTTTTGGCTTGTGCTATGTCGTGTTTTAGATATATGTAGCTACTGCTTTTAGAAGAAATATGTGCGTCTAATGTTGTTTCAATGTCTGCTATCGCTTTTTGGTATTCATCTAATTCAATTACGTGAACAATTTTAAACGTACCAGTTTGGAGTCTAGCTGTCCCTATTTCTATAGTTATAATTTGTGAGTTAGTGTAGTCCAGTACTTGGGTTTCAGCGAGAATTGCTGCAATTATTGAAATAAAATTCAGAAGTCGTCCGTAGTCCTTGAAATTCATCATGTTGTCCTGAAAAATAAATAGTTATTTCCTGATTAGTCCTTTATGAACAATTCTACCATTGGTAGTAACAATAGTGCTATTCCTATTTTCTGCAACTATTACTTCCTTGTATCTATTTGAAAGTTTATCTCCTACTCTTTTGTTTGCTTTGATGAATATGACGTCGCCTGGATTATAACTTTTGAAATCGTGCCTATTCTTGTTATGAAAGTTTAAGTCCTTTTCTTGTTTTTCAATTAGTCTCTGAATGTTTTCATTTCTGTCTTGTTGTATTTGGCGTGGGTCGGTTGTGATTCTTCTTCCAAAAAATACTTCTATTGGTTTTTGTTTGATGGTGGAGTGGATTGAATGGTTGTATTTATGTATTGATTTGTCTAATAGATCTTGAAATGATGTGTGAATTTTCTCTGCTTTTGTGCATCTAATTATTTCGCTAAGGGTGGAGTGAAATCTTTCGATTTGACCATTTACTGTGCTTGTATATGGCGGGGCTTTAAAGATTTCTATATTAAACTGATCTTCTAATAAATGTATTACAGGAGCTGAGCTTAATGCTTTTTCGTTATCTATTACAATTTTTTCTGGGATGCCATAACACATAAGTATCTCTCGTAATGGCTGTATTATGTCTTGCGTTGCTCTTGATTTTATGACTCTTATTTGTGCGTATTTCGAAAATTTGTCTATAGCTGTTAAAATTTTATGTTTATGTGTGTGATAGATATCTAAGTGAACTATTTGTCCTGCATATTGAGGTATAGGGGTAGCTTGTAATATGGGTTTTGGAGGGTGACGTTCGTATTTTTGTTCCTTACAGATTTTGCACTGCTTAATGATTCTGTCAATTTTTGCTTGCATATTTGGGAAATAAAATTTTTTTAAGATTTGTGCTTTATTTTCGCGTCCATTTCGATGAGCACGTTTATGCTCTTTTAATATTTCGTTTTCCTGTTGTATTTCGTCAGTTAAGTCAGTCACTATGTTTCGTGTAAATCTTACTCTGTAGTTACTAAAGTGTTCGGGAAAAATTTCTTGTAATTTACCTAGAGTACTTTCGTCGGAATAGATACCATTTGTGACAGATGGATTAAGATATTGTTTGAGATAGTTAGTTAAATTGTCGTGATTAAATACTTGTTCTGTAATGATGTGTCTATGATATGTGGGGAACGTAATTTGGAAATGATGTGAACGAAGCTCGTCTATTTTGAAAAATATTTGGTTTTTAAATACATTTATAGGTTCATTAGCAAAAGGTATAAGATTGTGTGGGGAGCTGTCGTCACTATGTACAGTATTTTCGAGGGAGCCAGTTTCGTGTTCGTTGGAAGTTGGTAATAAGTTTATTTGAGGGAGTCTCGAAAGTGCGTCTGCAACGACATTTGATTTTCCCGGTTTGTAAAACAATTCGTAGTTGTGTTCCTCCAGAATAGCCTTCCATCTCTTCATTTTGTTGTTGTTATTTCTATTGCTAAGTGCATAGGTGAGAGGTTGGTGGTCTGTATAAATGTTCACCTTGGCGGATCCATAGAGATAGTTTCGTAAATTATTTAATGACCAGATTATCGCTAGCATTTCCTTTTCATTCGTAGCGTAGCTTTCTTCTGTTTTGGTAAGTGTGCGGGATATAAACATTATGGGTCTGTCTTCTTGAGAAAGGACTGCTCCAATTGCGTAATTGGATGCGTCTGTGGTTAATTCAAATTTTTTTGAATAGTCTGGATATGAGAGCATGACTTCTTCAGTGGTAAGTGTATTTTTGAGTTTCTGAAATGCATTGAGTGCTTCCTCATTTAGAGATATTTGTACTTTTTTTGATTGGTTTTTGGACACGCGTCCATCTTCCCCTCTTAAAAGGAGTGTAAGGGGTTTTGCCAATTTCGCATAATCCCTTACGAAACGACGATAGTAGCCTGAGAGTCCTAAAAAGGAACGAAGATCCTTGAGAGTTTTGGGTACTGGGAAGTTAACTATTGACTCAATTTTTTTTGGGTTTGTTTTAATGCCATTTTCGGATACTATGAATCCTAAAAATTCGACTTCGGATTTCATAAATTCACACTTATCGAGTTGAACTTTAAGGTTCGCTGCTTCTAAAACTTGAAATATTATTTTGAGGTCATTGAAATGGTCTTGTTGATTTTTACTGAATATTATGATGTCATCTATATAGACAAAGCATCTTTTTCCTATGTGATCCCTCAAAATGTCATCAAGAGCTCTTTGGAATATGGAAGGAGCATTCTTGAGACCAAAGGGTAGACGGGTGAATTCGTATTTCCCGTTATTAACTGAGAAAGCTGTCTTTTCCGCATCTGATTCTTTTAATAGAATCTGATGGAAGCCGCTTTTCAGGTCGAGTACCGAAAAGAATTTATTTTTGCCTAGTTGGGATAAAACCTCGCTAATTTCAGGGATTGGGTATCTGTCTGGTATTGTGATTGAGTTTAGTTTCCTATAGTCGATAACTATACGATATTTCTTTTCACCTGATGCATCTGGTTTTTTTGGGACGATCCATACGGGCGAATTGTATGGGGATCTAGATGGTCGTATAATGCCGTCACGTAAATATTCGTTTATTTGTTTTTCTACATGACGTTTGAGACACATAGGGTATGGATAGCATTTTGTATAAACCGGATTGTCTGAGGTTGTCCGTATTTGTCCTTTTACTGTAGTGGTAAAGGTTAATTTTTCATCTGGGTCACAAAAAAGTGCTTTATGATCAATTGTTAATTTTTTTAGATTTTCTTCTTGGATTTGGTTTAAATGTTCTGATCGAATGTTAATGTGATTGACATTTTGAGAAATTTGTTGTTTTAGTTCTATATTTAATTTATTTTTTATTGACATATAGTTATCTTTTGTGTGAATCACGGCGTTTAATTCTTTAAGTGAGTCATTTCCAATTATGGCATGAAACGATTTTAGAGTTGGGAGTAAGAAAAATTTTATATTAGTATCTTTTAGTCCGAAAAGATTTGCAAAGGTATGGTGAGTAATTTGAATATTTCCTGCAATGGAACTTGCATAAAAGGGAGTTTCGTTTCTAATGGCTTTTTTTACTAGAAAGGGTTGCACATAATTTTTGTTGGAGCCGGTGTCGATGAGAATTTTAATGATTTCTTCATTACCGAGTTTACATTCAATGTAAGGCAATGAAGAGTTATTCATTCTAAAAAATGAATATCTGTGAGATCTAATTTTTCATTAAAGTCGGAATAAAGGTTTTGTCCCTCTATTTCATAGTTTCTGATATAATTAGTGTATTCGTCAGAAGATTGATCATATTGTTGATCTAAGTTATTCTGTGAATCTTGATATTGTTGTATTTCTATGTTATAGTTTCTTTGTCTCTTATCATTATTATGTATAAATTGTGCTGGCCTTTTGCCATAAAATGCGTCATTTTGTGCAGGTCGGTTCATATAATTTACTTTTTTGGTTTGCATGCTTTGGTCTATGTCCATCATTTCGGGTTTTGGTTGAGGTTTAGGAGCAATTGGTCTATGTGGTGTGAAATGACGTTGTTGCATATTAACGTTTGGTTGGTAACGTTGCTGAACTATTGGTTTGTTTACGAATTTTCTAGGTGGTAGAGGAGGGTAAAAGGGTTGTTGTACAGAAAAATTTCTTTGTGGTTGTTGTCCCCAATTAACCAAGTTGGGATAAAATGGTTGTGGATGATATTTGTTTTTACTTATGGAATGTTGTATGTTTGGTTGTACCGTATGTTTTTTATTAAAGTTATTTACAGTCAAGTTGTTTCTGAAGGCTTGATTTTCGAGTTTTAGGCAAAGTTGTAGAGCTTGAGGTAGATCTGTCGGTTCTCTCATTCCAAGTAATCTCGGAAGATCTCCATTTAGACCTCGTATGAAAGTGTCAAGGGCTTTATTGCGGTAAGTTTGTATGAGAAGATTTAGAGATTCTGGTCCAGCGTCTAAGCATGATAACTTATTTAGTATTAAAGAAAAGTGTGCATATACTTTCTGATAGAATTCCTGGGTGGTTAGTGTTTCTTGTGTTAGCGCAGTCATTTGGTATTCTAAGGTACTAAGGTCGCGTTTATCCCCATAGTGGTTTGTCAAACAGCGAGAGATAGCTATCCAATTTAATGGTGTGTTGTAGGATTCTAATACTATATCTGCATTCCCTACGACTTTGTTTCTTATGATGGTAAGAATACCATAATATCTTGCTGTTCCTTGTATCGTTGAGTAAATTTCTATTATCCTGTCCACGCTCTTTTTCCATGATCCGAATTCTCCGGGTTCTCCTGAGAACTCGCGAAGACTCCTTACAATGTCTGGAATTTTTTCTAGTTCATTAATATTTCCACTGGTAACTGGTTGGTCAATTTCTATTGTATTTTCGGTATTCTGTGTTAGTTTTTCTTGCACTAATCTGTCAACTAATTGTTTAATATGATCGTCCAAGTCCCTATTTGTCTGTCTGTCTACGATTTGTCTTGGTATGGCTCCAGTATTAGTCAGTGCAGGTGGTCGTATTAGATTTTCAGGGTTAGACATTTTAAAACTGTTATTTTTTTTTCTTTTCACTTTAAATTTTAAATAATTTGTAGATTTTTTATTTGATTAAATTTTAACTATTCTTTATAATTTTATAGTTTTTAACTTAGCTTAATTAAACACTATGCTTACGAATATCCACACGGAGCCGGTGAGATGGTCCTTTTTGTTGATAAACTACTACGGGTCTGCAACGGTTCAATGGCGTGGTTTCCTGCGGACGGACACTACAGGATGTGCTTATAAATATCCACACGGAGCCGGTGAGATGGTCCTTTTTGTTGATAAACTACTACGGGTCTGCAACGGTTCAATGGCGTGGTTTCCTGCGGACGGACACTACAGGATATTGTATGGGTTTACAGATGATATTAAGTCGGTGTGGTGTCTTTTTATCTAAGCGATGTCCTTAAGGAGCAGGACGATTTACGCTTGTTCACAGATAGTTTTTATTTTTGACACTTGAATAAATTTTTCCGGCGTGCTATTGAGGACGTCTTACGGGGTTTTTGTTATTTTCACACGTTCACTTTATATCACTACAACCGCGTTGGGCGCCAATTAATTTTTATTATGTTTAAAATAATAAAAAAATAATAATTTTTTGGAGTGTAACTCCCAACTTTATTGAAATGAAAATTACAACTAACTTAAAATTAAAGAAATACATATTTTATATTCTGCTACTTCTGCTTTTTCTGCTAGCGTTGCACGCGCGATGCAGGTAAATTGGTCAACGGCTTTTACTTGGAAATCCCATTGTTCTGTCTGACATGCTGTCAGCAGTTTTTTGGTAAATTATTGGGAGCGGAAGTTACCGCAGTTTTGGCAATACAAAAGTGTTATCTATTTCAGCGTACAGGGTGTTAACTTATATGGATTATTTACTTAGATGTAAATACTTTTTATATATATGTATATACATATATATATATAAATATATATTTATGAATATAAAATATATGGGGTGTTTCATTATTTACTTTGAAAATTACCCTTTTTATATATATACATATACCTACATATATATATAATACAATTGCGGTAAGGGGTCTACCTGACATGATTATTTTTCTTTGTTTTCCAACTATGTAGATAGATATGTATATATATAATATAAATTGATGTAGATACTTTCTTATTTATACAGTAAATATGTAAATATTTATAAATTTGCATATACATACATTACATACATAGCTGCCAGATTTGATGATTTATCGTCATTTTGACGATTTTTTGTTTAAAAAATAGCAAAGTGACGATTTGACGATTTTTTCATTGAAAATTATTTATTTTATTAATGTTTTTGTTACAAAATTCGCTCTTTTTTTGAGACAACAACTATTTTCCTCATTTAATATCATAAATATTAAGAACCTGACATATTTAAAAAAAAATTTATTAATTGTAGTGTTTTTTTTAATTATTGACAATTGTTAATTGTTATAATAATTCCAAATAAAATTGAGTCAGGATAGTAGAAATTACTTATTTATTGATAAAAATTAAAAATTAAACAATTTTTGCATTTCAACGCGAAAATTCTACAAAAACTTCTATTTTAACAAAACGTCGGAAGAATATTGAGCCAAATAAATTTAAATAAAACAAAAATACGTAATTCTTTGAATATAAGTATGTAGGTACCTGTATATATTAGATGAAGTGGATTCTATACTCAAAATGTTATTTAAAACTTAATAAACTAAATTGGTTTGACATTGTAATTTAACCTGGATTAATAAAATATGTATGCTAATATCAGATATTTAAATCTATAATTATCATCTACATATATATGTCCTTATATTCTGCGGTACCAATTCCAATTGCCCTTATCATGTTGCCCTTATCTTCAGGATCTAAGAAAATACCAATAATTTAGATGTATCAATGCATTGATGGTCTTTAAGTTGAATTCCAATACCCTGAGAAGAAGTCACACTCTTGCAAGAAATGCATCGGTTTCATCATGAATCCACCGTTTTTGTCTAAAATGTACATATGTATTTACATACATATGTATATGTAGGTATATTGCTTTCTAATGTTTTACAAATTTTGGTTGGAATATGGACATAAGGTTAGCACACTTGGTATCTATTGCCAATTTAATCAAATATATTTTGTTGTTCGTTAATTTTTATAAGCCATTATTTTTCAAACGTGTTACATACATGTCACCCTAAGAATTTTTGTTTTAATAATTTGTTGCATTGCTATGGTTTTCTTTTCAAAATACAGCTGCCCAAAAAAAGCTTTGGACAGTAATTTAGCACTAAATAAAAATTGTATTCTCATAAGAAAATGCTGTTTTTAATAATAGCTGCACATCTCCTGGCTCTGCTCTTCCTCAGAGCCATATTATTATATTATTGGAGGACAAACACGTTTCAGTTATGTTTAGAAATATGACTAGTTTAAGGTCTAAAACAAAATGTTAAACATCGATTTTTTAAATGCAATTACATTTAAAAATTAAATTTCGTAATGCAAACGTCATCCACAATCATGTAACAGTGTTTAGCTAAATTTTCAGTTTAAAATTTAAAACTACATGGATTTTTGCAATGTAAACGTCAATCACAGTAATTTAACAGTGTTTAGCATTCCCAAGACAGTCGGTTCTACGCGCCGGAATGACCTGAGCTCACTTCGACAAAGACTGTCAACTCGGCAAACACTGCTGTTGCAACAACAATAGTGATTAGATAAATTTTCAAAGACAGAATATAAATTTTAAGTGCATATTCTACATACATATGTATGTACCTACATACATATTTAGTATTTAAGTACTAACCCCCTTATTCAGAAACGAATATTAAATTTAACAAACGTATATTAAGGCAAATTTTATATGCAAATCTGTCATAATAAACGTTTGTTAAATTTAATATTCGTTTCTGAATAAGGGGGTAAGTTTTTAAAGCTTCACATATAAAAATTTCTTTAGCCAGTAAAATATTTAAGATTTTTATGCAATAGAACTCTATTTGTTAAGTAAATGAAAGCAAAACATCTGCGTATGTCATCAATACTAGCAGTAAAATCTGCAAATATTGTATATTTTTTTATTAAATAAAAGAAAAATAATAATAAAAACATTCATCCCAACCATCCCTTGGCAAGGAACAATTGAACAAAGAATTAATTAAAAAAGTATAAAAATACTGTATTATGATGAAAATGAGCAACCAAGCATTTTGCGTTAACATTTTTTAAATTAACTTACACACAAGAAAAGTTTATTGACTTTTATTTTCAAATTTTGCTCTCAAATGACCTTTCCTTTTATTTACTGTAGACAACAAACACGTTCCATAAGTTAAGAAGTTTTGCAAATACTGATTTGCACAGTATTTATACACAGAAGTAAGTACATAAGCACAAATGTATGTACATATGTATATAAATATACATACATATGTATATATATGTACATACATGTATGTATGTACTTAAAAACACAAGAACTGATTAAATTTACTTTTCTATGAAATGACTAATAATTTGTTTTATTGGAAAACATTAAGGGAATGTTTTAATAATATTTAAAATTAGTCAAAGGTTTTTCTTCAATTATAATTTAACATTGCATGTTATTAATATTAAAAATAAAACTTTAAAACCCATAAAATGTTATTTTACTTTGCATGGCAAATGTTTTGCAAAAGAGAACATTCAATTAATTGAAATTAGGGAAATTCGAGAAATTCAAAGTTTACAAAATTAGTTTTTTTATATTTCCCACACTTTTCAAAGAAAAGAGAATAATTTTCAAGTTAAATGACCTTGTTATTTTCAATACACGTATCAATATGTATGTACTTATGTATAAACTATATACCTACATATGTATGTATGTACATAGTTTATATGTTTGTATATAAAGAATATCAAAACATTCTATGATAACAAAAATACAATAGAATTCATGGTGAAATAGAAAAACAAATGAACCAATCATATACTCACATACTTACATACATATGTACATATGAATGTGTTTTTGTTTATAAACAATTTCGCTTATCAAACAATATTATTATAAAGCAAAATAGTTTCGATATAATTTTTTAAAGAAAATTGTTTGCTTTGGACTGATGTTTGAAATGTGTTATTTGAGCCTGTCCTATGTACATATGTATGTAAGTAGGTATATGCCGATTGTTGTAGTAATTTCACATTACATTTGATTTTTTAAAATTCCAAAGAGTTGAAACAACTAGAGATTATATTAAAAATTTAAAATATCTGTTTTACACAATTTTTTCACGATAACAGTTAAGAATACTGCACCAACCGGTTCTTAATTGTGTCAGGCTTGATCAAGTTGGCCTGGATGTTTGCCGCTCACTATCCGAAATCACTGGAGTTTGTTTATAGAGAAATTTATTGCATTTGTAGCCAATAATGGATTCCGTGACCGCCAATTGATTGAATGTTTTCTGAGGATTTGAGAACGACGTTCTGATTTTCTCATGTAGGTGATCCACGTTAATCATGTCAACACAACCGGCAGCGATTCGTAGTGCATGATTTTCAGCTTTCTGCAATATTCGCAATTTATTACCGGCTTTTCACTGAGAGATTGGCTTTTTCCATTGGGAATACATTTGTTTTTATTCGACATCAATATGTCTGGGAAATAATCGTACAATAAATATAATTTTACAACTTTTAGCCGGTGAGAACCTCCAGTATCCTGTTATTTACATACAAATCAATCTACTGGCAGTTTTTAAAGCCATAGTTTGCGAGTTGTTTAACACCACCTGAGGAAATAAGATGACTTTCTATGTATGTAGTATAATTTTACATATTTTAAAGCACATTTTGCATAAACAAATTTTAATACAAATTTTAATGTTTTTTAAATAAATATAAGTATATTTTATTTGCCTAAAACACTGTGCATTTACGTCATTCATCTTATATCATTTTCTATTATTTACTTGTTTAAAAATAAAAATATTATTCTATAATTTCTTTTATTCAAGCAATTAGGTCACTTAGTATTTATATAAAAATGTTCTTTATATTTATATATCCAATATAATTTTAAAATTGTAAATCCCTGAAGAAGTTATCCATTGTGATAACGAAATATTGGATATATAAATATAAAGAACATTTTTATATAAATACTAAGTGACCTAATAATTGCTTGAATAAAAGAAATTATAGAATATTAAAAAAAGGTGGAATAAAAGAACTAAATAATAAAAATATTATTTTTTGCAGATTTCTGTTCTATTTCTAAAGACATTACTTTTGAAATTGAAAAAGAAATCAAAAAACAAAGTATAAATATTTATTAAAGAAAGTGATTAAAGCACAATATAAAGTAAACAATATTAATTAAACTTTTAACACTATGCGAGCAAAGGCCGATCATATTTTATTAACACAATTTCTAAAAGCAATTTATAACTAGCTAAAACTTATTTCATACAAATCAACATTATAGTGTTAATATAAACAAATTATAGTGTTTATTTTTTACTTGTTTTAAAATGTATTTTGTATATAGTATTGATTGTAATTAATCAAACTAATAAATTCACCAATCTCCGCTTGATAGCCATGACGTACAATCTTATTGCCCAGGTATATGGTATATTTAATGAATTTATCAAATTCTAGTTCATCGTTTACCAACTTTTCATAGCGAGAGTGTGTAAAATGTTCATTGCCAGGTTTTAATTTAAATTCTCGTGATTTTAGATTACTAAAAGAGCAATGTATGTAAATACATAAGAATATATTTAGCGATGATTACACAATTTCAATTATGTATATAACATAAATTGAATGCATTAATTAGGTAATAATGTCACTGAAATGTACTCACTTGTAGAAACGTAATGATATTTTAAATACATTCTCTATCGTATTATAAAATTCGGCACTTCTCTTATTCAGCATGCACAAAAACAATATACGTTTTATATAGGTGCAATGCTTCCTATATATATCTTCTATAGTCTTTGCCGTCATCAGCTCATCTTTGAAGGTCTTCCATGAGGCCTGCAAGGCATTTGCAGTTATGTGATTTTGCAGTGCATGCACAAAATGATAAAACTTATGACGTATTAATTGTACATGTCGATATTGTGGCGATTTCAGAATGGCACTGCCATGCTGTTTAACTGCCTCTTTTAGTATTTGATAGGCCCTTTCCAAAATCCAACTTATACGTCGTACACGTATAAGATATTTGAAAATGTTTGCATATTGTTCGAGTGTTTCGGGATTAAGTATGAGATTCAGGGGCCAATTAATGCGATAGCTAAGACTGAGATTGTTGAGAACATCCGGTGAGTTAAGTTCGAATTTTTCGGGTACATCGTTTACGATGAAGGAAAGATTTTCGGCATTTTTATCTTTACCTGCAAAATATGAATAACAAAATGTATAAATTTTATATGTTTATAAAACTTTTTCTTGCATTTTATTATAACTCACCTGTTATACTCGACCCTAAAGCCGTATCTAAAATCGAATGTAAAATTTGATAGTTTAACAATTTCTCCGGCGTAGCACCGTCTTCCAATTTTCCAATAATACCATCACATATTATGGAACCAAATTCGCCGTCCATCATAAAGTAGTAATTACGTAGACTACGAAAATGATCGAGAATTTTTAAATCTTGCAGAAACATACGCATTACTTCATTGTTAACCAATTCCAAATGGGTACTCATGGCTATGATAACAGATTTTTGCAGAAATTCCGTTAGTGTTATGACACTCATAATGTTAAGATCAAGATTCTTGGCATTTTCCCGCCCCCGAGTCTTTTTGGTGGGATTATTGAGTCGTATATAGGGACTGCAGGTGTTACAGGTGAAATTTGTTGAGATAAGTTCACAACAACGTTTATAGGGATTTTCATAATCAGGTTGCGGACAAGCATCTTCCTGTTGCAGGCATTCATTGTGAACGGGAGCTTCAGTGGAGGCATCTTGTTGCTGTTTTTTCCGCTTTTCCTCATTCGGAAAGGGAAAGCCTTTTTTGGCCATTATACCTGCAGTATTAAGGCCACAATCTGGCGTAGCCTCAACAAAAGCGGTAGTGGCTATTGGAATTGTCAAGTCTTTGGGCAATTTTTTGGCCAAAGAAACATTTAGTTTTAACTCTTTATTATCTTGCATTTTGTTGCCAACATCATTGCCATTGTCTTTATCTGCCTGTCTCTCGTTGGGAACTTCTGTAAGTGGTGTATTATCTGAAGTTGTAGACATAGGTGTCACCGGTGTATCAAGGTTTATGCAAGTGACTGACTTTGCTGAATGCAATTCCATTTCACCAGTCAATATATTAAATTCACTTTCTAATACTTTTTGGCGATTGCGAGCACGCTCAGTATCTAAATTTAGATACAAAGTAGATCTTGCTGCCATTGGATCTTTATTATATTCACAAAATAAATCATTTTGCATCATACGTTTACGGTTACGCTGTAGGTCTGTTAATTCCGATACTGGCAAAGTATTTAGATTTATATCGGGCATGGATTTTGCATGAGAATTTTGAGTATGAAAATTGAAGTCTTCATTTAAGACTCGCTTTCTATTACGTTTAGCTTCACTTAAAAGATTTTCATAATTTACTGGAATTAAAACGAAATTTTAAATTAAATTTAAATTAATAACATTTTTTAATCAAAAGCGTTATTTTTATAAAAAAAACTCTTAAAAAAGCTACTTTTTATCAGAATATTTTTAATTATTTTTTATGGTAATGAAGTAGCTTTTTTGGAACACGGTCTACCACTGTTTTTTTAATGGATTATACATGTATATATTATTAATTACCCTGTGTTTCTAGATCAGATTTAGCTAAATCATTAACATTTGCAATTGTTTTGCAGTTTCCACAATCTAACCCTGTGGTTTTAACACATTGATCCATATTTGCGCCCGACATGGCTTTTCTACGATTCTCTTGTAGTGTATTAATACTAAAAGTTTCATTAGAGTTTAGCAAGTCCGAATCACTGCGCTTAAGGCAGGACTTTATAACATTGGCGTTTTCTTCTAGCACAACATTTTTTAATGTTTCAGTGGAATTTTCGCTGTGAAGTTTTTCTTTATCTTTGTCTTCATCTTCTTCATTCGCTTCATAAATTGCTCTTAGCTCCTTTTCATTTTCCGCAAACTTTTCCACAAAATCATCCGATATACATTCTTCATATTCAGAGCCCGCTTCATCTTCATCACCAAAACATGACTCAAAATCTGTACCCGCTGTACTGGCTGGTGTTTGCAGTTGAGCTGTTTGCATTGCTGTGGATGAAGCAGATAGGTTTAGAGAAAGTTTCTTTCTATTATCTTTATTTTTGGCCTTTTCGTTTTCATTTATGATATCACTTAATTCTTGATAGTATTCTATACGTTTCCTCAAGTTTATATTATCTTTTAGCATACGTTGTTCTTCAATTTTTTCCGCTTCTCTTAGATATTTCAATTCCAATTCAACATTTGCTTTACGTTCTCTAATCTTACGATCTTTGGCGTCTTTAAGTTGCAAAGACAGCTCTTCTAGACGCTTTTTCTTTTGTTCGGATGCTATCAGTGCCAGCTCATGCTGTTCATCCGTCCAACGTTCCAGATTGGCTCGTGATCTCTCTACCATGCGTTGAAAAAATTGTCGTTTCTCTTCGGATCTTGTCTCAAACACTTCTCGTATAGTTATGGGCCTGGCACATACCTTCTTGGCGTTTTCATAATACTGTAAACAAGCGAATTCAAGTTTTTTAATATCCTCAAAGGAAAGACACACGGATATTGAGGGATAATTTAAATCAAAGAGAGCATGCTAAAAAATATAAATATTATGTTTAAAAATTTTACGTTTTTTTATTGCAAGATAAATTTATTTACATTAGGCTTGTGTGCTTTTAATAGCATGGTGTATTTGCCACATTGCAATATTTGTTCTTCAAAATTTTGAAAAAACCCCGGTACAGATTCCTTGCGCACAAAATAGGCTTTATCATAAAAGTATTTAGTATTTTCTCTATAATGATCTACAAAACCCACAAATAATTCATTGCAAGGATCATCTAATAGGCCATAATAAATCCATTTTTGTAAATGTCTGTAAATAAATTAATACATTTGTTATTGCATCAATTATTTGTAAAGATTTTCAATTCAATTCAATTCTTTATTTCAATACATAGAAAGATTTTGGAAGGAATTTAAAAAATTTTAGAACTATTAGAAGTAAATTGATAAAAATAAAAATATATACAAGCCTTCCTTACTAGGCCAAAAATTAAATATGTATGTATATTACAATGTAAATTCCTGAATAATGCATAATACATGTCCATTAACTTAAGAGTAAATATATAAATACAAAATTAAAATTAAATTGAAATACATACGAATCTAAATAAGTGTTTTGCATATCTAACTGATTATATCAAAGTAGATGTAAACTTACTTGAAATACACATGACAGCATCTTTTTAAAATAAATACTAATAACGTTATGTAGTCCTTTTCAGTCAAACGCATAATTTCCCGATATAAATAGCCCAAAAATTGTGAACCCATGGGTGGCTTAACATTGGCATCAACTATAATAAAGAGAATAGCATATATAGAATAAGATTTATTAAAGAAAGATGTTAAAATTTTGGGTATACAAATTTAAAGATTTCTAATGGATTGTGATCTTTACAGTGCAAGTGACCTTTTAAATTTCATAATATTATTAAATAAAATTATATTTCGATACTTAATAAAGCCTTCAAAAGAACAAGCAAGAAAACATTGAACAGAATTGGAAATACATATGTTCTCTTCGTTTAACATTGTAAAAAAAATAAACTACCGAATTTAAAATACTTCTAATATTTTTTAAACGTATTAAGACAATGCCTTAAGACCATATAATATCAAAGATATCAACAATGAATAAGCCATATTATATGTACATAATACGTACTGACAAATACAAGTTAGACGAAATTTAGGGATTTTTGGTCAAATAGATTGAGGAAATTGCGATGTAGTTAAAATTGTATTAAATAAATAAATAATAATATGTAATAAGAAACAAATGGATAAACCAATTTAATAAAGCGAAACTAAATATTGTCAACACCTAAAGAGGAAGATTTTACTCTACTTAAAGCTTCTGTTATCTTTAACTTACTCAAACAATTAAACGAAAAAGAACTTACAGTTTAAAATGAAACTACTAACATTTTTTTAAATGTTATTAATTTATAAATAATATTAGTTAACAAATATAGATTTTGTTTAGCATCTTTTAGACATTATACTTGTTGCGCCAATTAGCTCTTCCATCTGAGGGCCGTGCTAGCTAATTACAAGACGTTTGGTTAACTACGTTGGAGAAATGCACAGTAGATAAATATTTAAAGCTGTCAAAATTAAGTATTAAAAACCGTCACAGGCTGCCTTTTAATATCCTTCGAACACTAAAATTCTACCAGTAAAGGAACAAATTCGTCTGTGGTGTCACCGGAGGTGTCTTCCAGACTTTGTCATAACGTAGTTGGAGGCTTCCCCAATACATGTCATACAGGACATTTGCATATTAAAACATACAGAACAGCTTTGACGTACTGTGAGTGTCAATATAAAGTAAACACCTAATATAATTCATAAGTAACTTAAGCAAAATATAACTCATTAACAAAAACTAGAAAAATAAGGAACATAAAAATTAGTTAAATTTCAACGAAGAACTACCCGACTTTTTGCATCTAAATAATGTAAACAGACATATTAAAATAATGTATAACTTTGTATTTATTATTTTGTTTATAGTCCTTTTTGCTTTGTTACACCTGACAATCTTCCAGGCATGGAATCAACAAGTTTTTTAGTGAAATCAGGCGAAATTTTGTTCCATTTATTCTGTATTACTACCTTTTGGTTAGTCTTGCAAAAAACATTTCTTTGCCTGATTTTTTTGGTCGATATTTCCTCAGGAAATATACTTTTGGAATGGCGGGATGTTTTCTTAATTCTGACGCGTAAAAATTTGTCTATTTTAACAATAAATCAATTAAATTTGTATACGATTTTCTTTTTGTTTTTTTTTTTTTGACAATTCTAGTTAAATTATTACATATACTTATAAAGATGAAATATAATTTTCTAATATAATATTAATACCTATATAATTAAGCTTTTCTTTTAATAATATGTACTGTTCAGTTTAGTTTGACGCTCACAGTATATGATAGTATATTGCGTTTAAAATAAGGATCAGGATTGAACCGTTTTCCCTATTAAAAAACAGTTCAAAAATGGGCCTTTAATTCAAAATTGCTAAATTTACTTTAAAATATTTATATTAATATTTAAGTAATTGTTCAAACTTAAGCACCCCTATCGTGAATAAAAATTCCATATGCAATTTATTCTCTTTTATTTTTTTAACACTGAATTTTAATAGGAAAAATGTGAAAAGGGAACAAATTTCATGTGGAATTTTTATTCACGATAGGGGTGAAGGTCTTTTTTTAATAAAATTTTTATTTTTTGTTTTCGATATTTCCTGAAGATGCACAAAGACGTAGCGAAATATTGAAAATAAAAAATAAAAATTTAATAAAAAAAGATCTTAAGCTTAAACTATTACTAAATTATTAATAAAAAACGGTCAAATAAACTATAATAAAAAAAATTGTAATATTCTTTAGAAAAAAAATTTTGAAATGGTTTCTCGCAAATAAAGGAATTTCAATTGTTTTAACTAACCCTGACCTTGAAAATAAAATAGGAAAGATGATAACAATCCTTCGATATTTGAAAAGAAAACTGAAATTTTAGAGAAAAATAAATAGGTTCAGCGTGCTAAAAAGGATAAAGATCATTAAAATAGACAAAAACCAAGAAAAATATTAATATGTATATCTTGGTCTTACAGACTCTTATGAACTACAAGTTTTCTAGTTGACTTATATACAGATGAAATATATATTTGCTAAAAGACAAGAATAAATTTTTAATGTTTCTTTAAATAGTTTATTCTTTTATAAATCCAATCACTTGTATGTAAATTGTTAAAATATGTTTTACAAATTGTGTAAATAATTATTTTCATACTTACCATTAGGATGTATAGCCAAAGTAAATGAAAGATTGGTAATTTGTTTCATCATTTTCTTCATGCGTTTATAAAAACCCATTAAATGTGTATCATTTTTGGCAAAAACAAATTGACGAAATGTTAATAAATATTCATCAATAGCACTACATAAAGCCTAAAATACAAAAACATGATATTAATTTACAAAAATCTATTGAAATTAACGAAAAACGGTTCACTTACTTTAAACATAAAACCCTCAAACATTAGCTTGTAGTCTCTTTTCATAATCATAGTTTTCATGCGTTTATAACAAGTGCCACATTCTAAGAAATCTTCTACAAAATATTCTATAGTACCAGGCAAAACTCCTTCTATAGTAACATTAGGTTTCATAGCAAACACTATGAACTCATCATGATAAAATGTATCCGATTGTATGCCAACTAGTATTAACAAGTTTATTTTAATAAATGTTAATTAAATTAAACGTATTCGTGTATTTTACCTGTTAAAGTCTTTAAATCGCTTAAAAAATCCTGCAACTTTAATATGTTAGCTTCAAAAGGTTTTCTTTTCACTTGATTAATATGACTTTGCATTAGTAATGAAATGCTGGCCTCACCGGCAAACGGCTTAGAGCAGGTTATACCAAAACAATCCAAACCTTCCCAATTCCAAGAGAAAATTTTTTTTGCCTCATTAATACAATTATCTTCCTTTTTTGTGGCAGCAGTGAGTGCTACCACAGATTTACGAGGACTTAATGATGCTAATTTAAAGGACTTTATTGGCTGTTTAAATGTTTCTGGAAATAATCTTAAAGCATTGATGTTTATACGCATAGAGGCGCCTAGTAAACGCTTGGTCATGCCGGTAAAAGTGCAGTCTTGCTCTAGGTCTCTTTCAATTGGTTTTGTTGCAAATTTATTTTCTATGGCTATTAATTGGTTAGTTTCACCTTCAAATAAAAATTTTGGCAAGTATGGATTATCAGTGGTTTTTAAAGGTGTTGTGCTCTTGAAATATTTAGGTGTGGGATTCATAATGTCGTAATCGTTTAACGTAGGATAATGTCGATTATCTTTATAGTTTGCATGCAGAGTGAAGGGTCCAGGTACCAGTAGCTCAGGAGCACACATATTCGGCTGCAAAATAATAAATTATACCTATATTTAAAATTTTAGCTATAGGTATCTATATATTTCCATATAATATACTTTTTAGAAGTTGTCTTGCTGCTTTTATTAAAAAAATATGTACATATGCATGGATAAGTGCAAAACATAAATTACTAAATGTTCTACTAAAGCCACAGACTAGTAGTACACTTACCACCTCATATTCCTCATGCACATTGCCTTGTAAAGCTAATAACAACTGCAATATGCCCTTACCAGCGCCTTCACTAAAATATCTTTCATTTTTTATCGCATCCAATTGCTCCTCAAATGCAACAAATTTCGAGCATACTTCTGGATTGGCGCGAGAATTTAATTTTGCGGCAAAAATTTGTATATCCAAAGCACGTTGTGGTTCGAAATCAACATTTTCCTCCAATCTGTTCTTATTATGTGGCCTTGGTGATTTCTTCAGTAATATTTGATAGGATAACGCCTTTAATTTGGGCACAGCTGCTTGTATTTGATCTGGATTTAGAGTATCATTTTGTTGTAAAATACTTAAACACAATTTGTTAATAAGATAATTAACACTGTCTTTATTTGTTTCCAAATCATGCATTTTGTTTATTTAAAAAAATAAAAAATCGATTAACCAAATGAAAATAAACTAAAGATTTTGTTGTTATCCTTTGTGCATTTTTTTCTACTTCAATTGCAAACTATTTTTGTTGTTTTCTTTGGGCATTTTTTGACAAGTGCTCTCTGTTTATAATTGAAAAGAGAGAGATCAAAAAAGTAGAGCGAAAATTGTTGATGGAATTGTTGCTAAATTTGTGTTATTTTATTGCAATAATAAAAAATAAGTTATTTTGGAAATTATTGTCAATTTCCAAACTATACTGGAATATGTTATTACTGTTTTATTTATTTTTTAAGTTATTGAAATTAGTTTGCACTGTTTGTAAACAAACCGAATAACAAAACATGCAACAGCTGTATGTTGATGTATGTATGCCAATTTAGCGATTTTTCCTTAAAATTATATTGCCCATCTCGAAAAAAGCGTATGTTTATTCTTATCATTATTTTTTAGTTAATTATATAAAAATGTTTAATGTTTATTATACAAAAGTGTATAGAAATATAATTTTCCATGAAATCAGCGAATTATTAAAAAATATAATAATTTAGAGACACATTAGCGGATGTTACCATCACTGACGATATCATTTAAAATTTTAAAAGAATTTATAATGCTGCCATATCGTTGTCTAATTGTAAAAGATTGCTTGTAGTTGTTTCAAATACTAGTCATTTAAATTTAACAATTTATAACGGATTATCGGAAGATCAATCAAAATTATTAATTTATACAATCTTATTATTTCGCGCATACTTGATAAAATAATATAAATTACTATTTTCTTTATTTGATGTCAAACATATATGTTTATTTATATTTAATTCAAAAAGTTATTAATTCAGTTTGTCACATCAATCAATATTCTATTACGATTTAAATGTTTCAATTAAAAAAAAACAAGTTACAAACATCTGCACAAATCCAACTACATATAGTGCTGTAGGGTATACAAATTAAAAAAAATGTTTAACCTTAAAACCTTGGATTTAAAACTCGAACTTTTTAATTTGAGAATAACACAGATTTGATTTTAACAAAATATCACGGTCATTCCTTGATACATTTAGTATAAATAAAATATGGTAGTAATTGCTTTTATAAAAATAATTTTATTTATTAAAATTTAAAATTTGTTTTATAAGGAAAATCATAAGTCTATTACATTTCTTTGTAAGAACCATGTTTATCTTTAATAATCCAAAATCTATCAATAATATCGCCATCTTTGTCATCGGAAACTTGTTCGAAATACAAATGTGTGCGATTGTGTGCTTTCAAACGTGTATAACCATAATCCTAGATGGTACGAATAGGAGAAAAAATAAAATAATAAATTTTTTGGAAATATTAAATACAAAATGTTAAATATGTTTGAAACGTTTTTTTAAAGAAATAAGAAATATAAACAAATTCAAAAGGTTAAATTTCTATGCATGGTGTAACTATACAAGTTAAGTGTAAATCGGCAACTGTTTTTCTTGAAATATTTCCTCGAAAATAAAAAGACGGGGTTAATTAAATTTAAATATAATTCATGGGTTTATTTTCAGATTTTCTTTTCTTCGTACACGTACCGTACTTGTTGGGGGTTTTACAAACAATAACAAATAATAAATCAGTATACATACAGCATCAACACAAAATAACAACAATTTTAACTTAACGAAACAATTAGCAATCCTATGAACAATAATTGGGGGACATTTACACTATGCGCGTAAACATCCCGCCCCCCTTGCTATACTGCAACAAAGAGGGTTAAGGATCACGCGGGTCGAGCGTTCATAACATTTATGGCAATGGTTGTCGTATCCGGTAACGTTGATGGCCTGGGTTGAACGGCGTGCTGTGTTTGTTGTTTATGTTGCTGTGGTTGTTGTGGTACGTGTTGCTGGCAGCAGTGTTGGCATGTGTCTCAGAGAAAGAAGGACCTTCAATGTGTTTACGATGGATCTCAAGGCGGCGTGATACACTCGACATATTCTCTATAGGGTAAATACAAAATAAAGGAGAGAAAAAAAAGAAAGAGTTAGTGGGTTTCTGAACTGGGGAAGAGAACAAGCTTCACGATGGGTCGAGTAAAAATTCCTGAAGCTGTTCTCATATCCACTGTGTGGACCTTAAAATCATGTCCAACATGAATCCTCTCTATTCGTCCTAGTCGCCATTCACTAGGGGATAAATTATCTTGACGAATAATCAGTAAATCACCTACTTCAAAATATTTCTGGGGGTATTTCCATTTTACATGACGATGATCTATAAAAGGGTTCAAAGTGAGCAGGCTGCTCTTTGAAGGCACGGGCATACCTTTTGAAAGCTGAGTGTATTCCGGTGTAAAGTTCCACTGACACATAAGAACCAAGCGATCTCGGGTGTATTTCATTTCTGACTGGGTTAAAATCAAGATATCATACGAACATTTTTGGGTTCTCAAATACTGTAAACACCTGAACAAATACGAAGTAATTCGCATTGCACGCGATAAATCTGAAAATCGCTCTAATATGTCATACGGGCGTTCGAGCTGAACTGAAAATGACTGAACTTCAAGGTGTTGGTGGTCGATAGGGGGGTGACGCGGCCAGTATTCACGAGGTTGTCTTAACCATACAGGGTCATGCCACCAAAGAGAATTATTTATTAAATCTCTAGCAAGAATTCCACGACTTGCCAAATCGGCGGGGTTGTCCTTGGAATCCACATGTGACCAATTTTCATTACCAACTTTATTCACAATCAACGCTACTCTGTTTTTAACAAAGGTTGGCCAATGGCACAGGGGTTTTTTAAGCCAGGATAACACTATAGTAGAATCAGTCCATATATAAACCTTTCTCCTGTCTAGATTTAATTCGGAACATAATGATTCTACCATTTTTGCCATCAAAGCCGCTTCACACAATTCTAATCGGGGTAATGTTTCAGTTTTCACGGGAGCTACCTTTGTTTTTGACGCTAGCAAATGCGTCGTGATCGATGAGGACGATACATTTCGAATGTATAGAGCAGCGCCGTACGCCTTTTCAGAGGCATCGCAAAACGCATGAAGTTCCATTTCATTTTCGGGGAGAAAATCAACCCATCTTGGAATGTTAATTTTCTCGACATTAGGGTAGTCGTTTAAAAATGCGCTCCATTGAGATAGGGTTAGGGGGTTCAAAACTTCATCCCATTCTGTCTTGTCTTTCCAAATTTGTTGCATTATGATCTTAGCCACAATGATTTTCGGTGAAAACCACCCGGCTGGATCAAACAACTTCGCTATTTCTGACAGGACACCACGTTTCGTGACAATATCCTGGCGTGGCTGCGATGCAATTTTGAAAAAGAAACAATCTTTAGTCGCATCCCATCGCAAGCCTAGGGTTTTAGTAGTACTGGCATCCGAAAATTTTAAGAAGTCTGCATCAAGCAGATTCTCACGGGGTAAATCTTCCAAGAGTCGTAAATGATTGGCCGTCCATTTTCGCAAAACGAAACCAGCTGAGCCAAGAACATGGGTTAGTTCATTACGTCTCTTGAAAGCGTCTTCTAGCTCATGAGAGCCAGCAAGCACGTCATCAACGTACATTTGGGTTTTCAAAATTTCGGATGCCGCAGGACTCTGGGGTTTACAATCATCAGCCAATTGTAATAGAGTACGAATCGCTAAGTACGGTGCACAGTTTACTCCAAACGTGACCGTACTAAGCTCATAGTCCTTAACTTCAGCTACAGGATCATCACGAAACAATATTTTTTGATATTGGGTTTGATTGGGATGGACAAGTATCTGGCGATACATTTTCTCAATGTCTGCATTAAAAACGTAACGGAAAAATCGCCAACGCAGCAATAAAATAGTAAGATCCGTCTGTAAAACAGGACCAGGGTATAGAGCATTATTAAGGCTCACGCCATTGGAGGAAGGGTTTGAAGCATTAAATACGACTCTGAGTTTCGTGGTAATGCTATCGGGTTTAAACACTGCGTGATGGGGTAAATAATAATTATTCGCAGTGGAAACTGGGGTTTTGACGGCTTTTGCATGTCCCATTTCAATATATTCACGAACTACATTGTCGTATTGGGATTTCAATTCGGGGTTTTTCAATAAACGCGCTTCATTTCGCACAAACTGGGAAAAGGCGTTTTTACGAGAATCTCCTAATACCAATTCATTTAAAAATTCTCGGCGAAATGGGAGAGAGACAACGTAACGGCCATCGGGGTTTCTAAAAGTGGTGGTACGGTAAAGTTCCTCACAATATTTATCGTCTTCAGATAACTGTGTCGCTTGTGGAACTTCTTCAAGTTCCCAAAAACGCGATAGTTGAGTGTTCAACTCGAGATGGGTACAAAACGATGATATAGAGTGTAAGGGTCGGGGCTGAATAACTTCACCAGTAACTATCCACCCGAACACGGTTCTCTGGGCGATCAGGTTGCCATTTGGATGTATTCTGACATCCGTAGTTAAAATTTTAGGATAAACATTTCCTCCAAAAAGTATATCCATACGGGTACACATGACGTCGGTCAGGGTAATGTCGGGGAAAGTAGAGGTTACAATATCAGAGATATTAGACGAGGGCAACCGACCGGTAATTTTCTCAACAACGTATGCACTAATTTTAATTTTGAAACCGGGGTCGATCGGCGAACCAACCGTGATAGTGCACATTGTAGAGGTTTTGCCAGCTAAGCAATCCATCATTCCAGTGACACTTGTCGAAGGCACGGAAAATGTGGGAATAGCAAGCTTCCTTTGTAACCTCCTTGAAATAAAGGTACCTTGCGAACCAGGGTCAACTAAGGCTCGAGCGGCACATCTAATGTCGTTTATGTGCACTATACAAACTGTTGAGCCCAAAAGGACTGCTGTATTGGGGTTCGACTTGAGCTGTGCGGAATAAGTTTGCAGATTATGAGCCGCGGTAGAAGTTGATGGGGCAAAATTAATCGGGGGTTGAGAAGGACTGCTAGCTGGATTGGGGTTCAAATGAACGGGGGGTTGAGATGAAGACATAGTCGTACCATTGGCTATAGGGAGCTGGGGTGAATTACTGGCAGACATATGTGACTTTACATCTCTATGAAGCAGGGAGTGGTGCTTTTGTTTGCAAAGTGAACACACATGAATACTTTTACAGTTCTTGTACTCGTGGGAGGTTGCCAAACAGTTCGAACAACACTTTAGTCGTTTCACTATTGACATTCTTTCATCAACATTTTTACTCAAAAAACTGGGGCATAGTCTAATGGGGTGAGAACCTTGACAAAGGAAGCAACGACAAACATTTGGTGTTTGCCCAGTTTGGGTCGCAAAACTTTGAATCTGTCTATTTTCATGTGACGATTTTTTAGCAGCATTAAAATTAGGGGTATTTCGGGAACTAGCAGTTGTGGAGTTTTTGTTCGAGTTTTGAACGGGGTTTGAATGGGACTGCCTTATGTCAGAAATTGACTCGAGTGTTTTAAAATGCGCTGTTAGAAAAGCGTCCATATCATCCCATTTAAGGGAATTTTTAGAAAGTCTTTTGGACTGTTCCCAGAGACTCAGTGTGTTTTCAGGTAACTTTGTAGCACAAATATACACCAGCACTACGTGGTAAAATATTTCAGGGGTTACTTCAAGTAATGACAAATTTGTAATGCAATCGTTTATCGTTCTTTGCAAATTTTTAATAGTCGATCCTGATTCTTGTGAAAGCGGTTTAATATTCAGTAGGGCTCGAAGCTGTTCGTTTATGAGGGCATCTTTGTTCTCATATGTGTCAACCAACCTTTTCCATGCGATTTCATAGCCATCGTTGGTAAGTGGCACAGTTTGTATGGTATCATGTGCATCCTTTGCAGTTTTCTGCAACAGGTAGTACAATTTTTGTACTGGGGTTAAATGGGGGTTATTACCATACAAAGCTGAGAACATATCTCGAAATGAGGGCCAACTCTTATAGTCACCATAGAATATTGGGGTGTCGCACGGAGGTAAATTAATCATTGGCGCAGACTGCGCAATGGACCTTTCGCCCTGTGTCGATAATTTAAGTCGTTCTAGGTGACCTGTTATAAGAGATATCCCCCGGGTGTATGTGCCGTAAGACTGAAAGTACTTGGCTTTCAGTTCGATAATCTGGGGATCTTTCAACCTTTCGGCCTCAATTAATAAAGAGTCATAAGATAACCGAACAGCTTCCCATAACCGTTTGAGCTCTTCCTCATGACTACTTAAAGCACCGAGTTGGTGTTCCACCACGGGTATACTGGCAATATATGCCTCAAAGTCTGCCATACGGTCGGCATTGCGGATTAAAGTAGTCAAATCCATTCTTGGTCTCAATCGATATGGAGAAATTTTCATAAAAATTATTTACAAAACGCGAGTAAAAATTTAAGTCCAACGTGAGGAAAAAATCAGATTAAAAATTTGTTTTTTCTAACAGAGAAGAAACGATAACGAAACTGCGGGTAAAAATAGATAAATCTATCCAATTTAAAAAAAGAGTAACAAATTCTTTCAGGCGAAATAAAATGTATAAAATAAATTTATAGAATAAAATTATATATATACTGGGTATAATAAAAATATAAATTCAACAAAGCGAATTTTTGACACTCGGATTCCTTGTTCAATACAATGAGTAAATATCACGTACAATATATATGTGTATATATATAAAATCGGGTTAAATTTGTGATATTAGGAAATAAAATCGGGTTAAGTTTCACTTAATAAGGAATTCCGTAAGTGTAAAAACAACTTCGTTAAATTAAAAAAAACAGAAAAAATCTTTTAAAAACACTTGTGCTGCTGCAAAATATTAACGGGTACCCACTATGGGTAAATCGAATATTATATATTCACTAATAAATTGTTCGATTATAGCGATTAAAAAATTTATTTAATTAATTGCTTAAATTTTTAGGGCAAAAAAAAATTAATAAAAAAGTAAAAAATTCACTTTTCACAATTAATTAAATAGTAACCGGGTTTTCGCACGAATAAAAATGTGCAGCACTAGTGTACGTTGTGTGTGTGTGACCATATAATGAAAAACAAAAGAAAACCAACAAAGACACAGTAAATATTCACGGTTGTGTTTTTAATAAAAAGTACAATAGAATGCACTTACTTATTTGCAGGGTTATTTTATTTATTATCTATAGACTAGCGATTAAGTGTTAATACTTATAAACAGGGGGTCTGTGGTTCAATACTCACTTTTTAAAAAATCAATTATTTATTTTTTATTTAAAAAATTAATTTTTTATTATTTAAACAATTAATTATTTATTATTTAAAAAATTAATAATTAATTATAAGTAAAAACACACGCGAATGAAGGGGTAAAAAAATGTGGAGCAAAAAATTTTAACACAAACACAAATTCACTGTGGTGTTTTGCCGACGGCAAATTGATTCGCGCACTTGTTGGTTCTCTTGTTTTTTATATTATCACTTTTAACTTTTTCACTTTTAACAAAATTAAAAAACACACAACTTACCTTTTGATTAAAGTGTTAATGGAAAATTGGGGTTGTTATTAATATGATGAGGATGATCGCAAAACGATGTTTGGGGATTGATGAAAAAAAATTAAAACACTGGGGATTCTGAAAATAAAAAATATTTTCTTGAAAATATTTCAAGGGGACTCGGGGGTTTAAATCCGGTTCGAAAGGACCAAAATGTTTTTCTTGAAATATTTCCTCGAAAATAAAAAGACGGGGTTAATTAAATTTAAATATAATTCATGGGTTTATTTTCAGATTTTCTTTTCTTCGTACACGTACCGTACTTGTTGGGGGTTTTACAAACAATAACAAATAATAAATCAGTATACATACAGCATCAACACAAAATAACAACAATTTTAACTTAACGAAACAATTAGCAATCCTATGAACAATAATTGGGGGACATTTACACTATGCGCGTAAACAGCAACAAATACAACACAATAAAGAAACAACAGGCATTTTTGTTTGTGTAAAAAATGTACTACTGTCAAAAACAGTTGAAAAACTATTACTTTTGACATATGTAAATTGTAAACAGTCAGTCAGCTGTGCTACTGCACTCACCTTGTATAGTTACACCATGTTTCAATGTATACAATTTTTAATTACATACATATATACTTATTATTTACACTTACATTGCTATGATAGGCATTCCATTCTGGTAAAACTTCGGAGAATGGTTCTCGATTTTCATTACAACCAGCCGAACCTGTTATAATTTGTATGGGAGCCTTGGCATTAGTATACGGTGCTTCCAGAGAACCATTGTATACTTTATAATCATATATAGGCCAGAGGCGGGTATAGAAATGTTCATGAGCGAAAATTTCGACATCAACTCCATATTTATAAAATAAATCTTCTAAACCAAACATTTTAAAAATTGGTAAACCTTGTCGTATATATGTTTCCAGTTTTTCATTGCAATCGAATTCCTTGTCATCGCTGCAGTACATGGGACGATGGCCGTAGGTAATAATCCAAGGACGCACATCTCGGTTTTCGGGTTTATTGGCCTCTTTTAAATCATTCTCTAACCATTCGAATTGTTTGGTTAACAGTTTATATCCATAGTTGAGGAAGTAGTATACTTCAGTGGAAAATGATACAAAATGTATGGGACCCATATTGAAGCTATACCACATGCTATCATGACCACCAGGCATGTTGAAGCGAGTTTTATAATTGGAAAAATTGCTAATATTTATTTTTAAAAATAGAACAGAACACCATATTAAGTTATTATATTATCTGAGACTATTAAAAAAAAAACAAAATACAATTATACTAACTATTTTTCCTCATGATTCCCCGGACAAGTCATATAAGGTACATAGGCAGCTATTGTCGCAATTTGACGCATAAACGCATCACCCACTTCAGCATCATCGGTGTCCATATCATAGGCAAAGTCGCCAACATGTATAATAGCATCATACATACCCTGCTGTGTATCCTGTTGCAAGCGAGCCAGTGACTGTGCATTTTCATTACCCATATCACCATATATGGCTAAACTCGGTGACCAATCATTGCCCTGCGGTGGTGTTAAAAACGAAAATTTCGCCGTCCAACCAAAGTCGCTGCCACAAGCATACTCATAACGTGTTTTCCATTTCAAGTTTTTCAATGTAACTGTATGTATAACTTGAGTGGATTTTTTGACACCACCATCTGTAAAACGTCGTGATGTACCGTAGACTTTTTGTAAAGTTTGATGATTATTGAAATTTTCTCCGTAGACCACTAATGATTGATTGGTAGCATCGCGTGTGGACCATGTTACAACGTAATCATTTAGATTTTCTGTATAAATAGGATAATAAATTTAATAGATTACAAAATATCAGGTTTCTCTAACTATATTTTAGTAAATAAAAACATTTCAAAAGGGGTTTCATAACACTTGAGGAAAATAAAAATTGAGATTGTCGACTCAGCAAAGCTGAAGATTTCTATCCAGGGAAAAACTTTCGTAAAACACAACCACATTAAGCAATAGCGCGCCCTTATTAATAAATACAGTGGCACAAAGTTATAAGAGAACAAAGCAACCACAAATTCTCGGTTGCCATGTTCGGCAACTGAAGTTAACAGCTGAAAGTTGCCATCTGTAATATGTTTTTGGCAACTGCCAACTCCACTGAGGTTCGCTTGTCATTCGTAATCGACCCATAAATTTACTCTCGTCGGTAAATTTGACTTTTTCTAGAACAAAAAATCTTCATTTTTCAAGTTTTTAGCAAATTCCTTCCTTTTTTGTACTAACCTTACTTACGAAAGACTTTTTCTAGCACACGTCCATGATACTGATGTTTTCTTAGTATATTTCTAATTGTTTCAGCGTTGGCTTTTTCCCAGAGATACTTCTAGCACTAGTTCATCTGACTCTGAAAAAATTTTACATCTACTAGATTTGGCCTTATTTTCAAAGTTTGTGGTATTTTTGTAGCGCTTTATGAAGTTAAAAACAGTTGTTAATGCTCGATCAACAATTACACTAATATCTCTAACGGATTTTCCTTCTTTTAAAATTCGAACTATAAATTATTTTAATACAAGATTTAAGCGTTCCAGCTTCCTATATGAAGGTATAGTCGACTTGGTACTTACTTTAATCGACGTGGGATAACCTGGCAATTTGAGGGATTAATTCTTCGTCATAATAAAAAAAAAATAAATGAATGTTTGGCCATTTTAGTCTCAACTGCATTATATGTAACTATGTATGTATTGTAAAGAAATCAAATGATTCTCTTCTACTATCATAATAAATCCCCATATTAAATGCGTTTTTAAACTATTTTTAATTATACATAATCGATGATAGTTTTATTAATACATATTTATAAAATTTATACAAAATAATACATAAAATAGTGCAAAATACATAAAAAATTTTAATAACTTCCGTGTTTATCTTTTACAATCCAAAATGTATCAATTACATCACCATTTTTATCATCTGAAACTTGTTCGAAATTCAAATGCGTAGAGTTATAGGCCTTTAGACGCGTGTAACCAAAATCCTGTAAAAATTCAATAAAACATTAAGTAATTCCATTAAAAAATTTTATTATAAGCCACCTGACTATGAAAGGCACTCCATTCGGGTATGTGTTTAAAGAAAGGTTCTCGACCCTCTTTATTACCAGCCGATCCTGTTATTATATGTACAGGAGCTTTGGGATTGTGATAAGGCTCGGCAAGTGAACCATTATAAACAGTATAATTATAAATAGGCCATAAACGTTCGTAACAATGTTCGTGAGCCCATATTTCAACATCCACACCATGTTTATAGAATAACTCTTCTAAACCAAAACCTCCCAATATCGGTAGGCCCTGTCTAACGACAGTACTGTGATGAGAACAATCATCACCATTATCATTGCTACAGTACATGGGGCGATGGCCAAATGTAATAATCCAAGGATGTTTAGCTCGATTTTCAGGTTTGTTAGCTTCTCTTAGATCTTTTTCCAGCCATTTGTATTGAAATATTAAAGGCTTTAAGCCTAGCTGTAAAAAATAATACACTTCTGTTGAAATGCCTATAAAATGTACTGCACCCAAATTAAAGCTATAAAATAAATTCTCTGTGCCACCGGGCATACTAAAACGAGCTTTGTAATTTGAAAAATTGCTATAAAAGGATAGAAAAATATTTCAATTTAAATGCGTTCATTATTTTAAATAAATAAACTTACTAAGCCAGTTCATGATTGCCTGGTACTACCATATAGGGAACATACGCTGCTATGGTTTCAATTTGGCGCATAAACTCATCACCTACAACTGCATCTTTTGAATTCATGTCATAAGCAAAATCTCCTACATGTAAAATGGCATCGTACATCGCCAGTTGGGTTTCTTCTTGTAAGCGTGGCAATGATTGGGCATTCTCATTGCCAAGATCACCATAAATTGCCAAGCTGGGAGACAAGTTTTCATCGGCGGACACTGTGTGAAACCAATACATGGCTGACCAACCTAAATCACTGCCACAGTGGTAAATATAACGAGTATTTTCAGTAAGATTTGTTAAAGTTACCTTTAAGTAAAAAGAAAAAGTTAATTTTACTTTATTATTGTTTTGTATAAAACCTACTTACCCGATGTATATATTGGCTATTTTTGGCTTTACCCCCATCTATAAATTTCGTAGGGCCTTTTTTATTTTCTTGCACATTTGTTAGGGACTTTATGCCATATTTACATATGGACACTTTGGTATTATCACGTGTCGACCATGTCACAATAATGTCACCCACAGTTGCTTTAAGAAAATTTTTAAATTTCGTTTAAAGTAAAATTAGAACATAAATGACGATTTCTCTATGACATATATATATATATAATTAGTCTGTAAAATTCGACTAATCGTAAGCGAATTTTCAGACCAATGTTTCGTTCAAATTAGAGAAACGTACAGTAATAGATAGATAGATAATAAATACATACATATATAAAGCTATTGGAAACAAAAAACTGTTTTTAAAATTTTTATATTGAAAAATTTCTACAAAAAATATTCAAGACTAACGATTAGTTCGCCATACAGTAAGAGGTTTTTGTTTCCATTTCACTTTAATATATTGTTACACTACACTTTAAAGACAATTCGTTTTATTCGCTGTAAATGGGCATGTTGTAAGTTTAGTGTTGCCAATAAAACCATGATCAAATCGATGTTTTAATTATATATATATACATATTTCCTTTTAGTTTCGAGCTATTTTAATTCCTGGTTAATCAAAATTATAGCCTTTAAAAAGGTACAGTTAGTGACTAACTATTTTACATATCACACGAAATCTATTGTCCTTTTCTGTCCATATTGTGTGCAAAGTAGTCAGTTTCATTATTTTAATTTCACAATTCTCAAGTAGTTTACAGTTCCTAAAAAACGTATGATATATAATCAAATTTAGAGTTATTTGTTTTAACGATCTGATGTGGTTGATCTCAAAACATCCTATTCAATGTTCAAACACAAATAAATCTATTTTTATATGGATTATTTTTATTTTTGATCTTTGATCGTTTAGCTGTAAATTAATTTACATAAAACTAATATTAAACATTTAAAATAGTTTAATATTATTTTAATTATTAGAAATGTACATTTCCGTTATACTTCCATTAAAAATTATAATTAACTTGAAGTGAACTTCGATTAAAAATTTTTAATTTTTTTAAATTGATAATAATAATAATAATTTATTCAATTACATAAATAAATTAAATAATACATGTTAAATTTTTTTAAATAAAATCCGAATATTAAAAATACATTGGAAATAAAATTTCTAAATAAAATCCATTTTTTTAAATTTGAACGTTAAACGTTATTTGTGCTGCCTTGGCGTATTTTCTTTTTTGTTTGGTGCTTATAAATGCAATTAAAATACCATTTGTTTAAAAACAAACTTGAGAATGAAATTAAAAAACTAAAAACTAATTTGTGCCATAGTACTATAAATGTTATTTTTAAAGTAATATGAAAATTAAACTTTTAACTTAATTATAGGCTCCATGTTGATCCTTTATAATCCAAAACGAATCTATAATATCACCATTTTTATCATCGGAAACTTGTTCAAAATATAAATGGCTACTATTGTATGCCTTAAGACGCGTATAACCATAATCCTAGATAAACGAGAAAATTGTTGTAAATGTTTAAATCTCTTTATTTTAATAACTAACTTGACTATGGAAAGCGCTCCATTCTGGTATGTTTGAAAGAAATGGTTCTCTTCCTTCTTTACAGCCCGCAGAACCTGTTACTATATGAACAGGCGCTTTTGGATTACGATATGGTTCCTTATACGAGCCATTTAATACTTTATAATCGTAAATGGGCCATAAACGTTCATATGAGTGTTCATGAGCCCATATCTCCACATCGACACCGTATCTATAAAATAATTCTTCCAAACAGAACATATGCAGAAAAGGCCAACCAACTCTCGTCAGAGTCTCCGAGTGCGTGCAATCATTGTCATTTTCATTGCTACAATACATGGGACGATGTCCATAGATAACAATCCAAGGGCGTATTGCACGATTTTCAGGCTTTGTGGCTTCTGCTAAATCTTTCTCAAGCCAGCTATATTGAAATACTAATGTCTTTAAACCGTAATTAAGGAAATAATACATTTCCGTTGAAATACCAATAAAGTGTACAGGACCCAAATTAAAACTATAAAATAGATTTTCAGTACCACCGGGCATGCTGAAGCGTGCTCTATAATTGGAAAAGTTACTAAAACAAAATCGAAACAAAATCAACAATTTTAAACTTTCTTTATACATATTTTGTTTCTTTCTACTTACTATTTTTCCTCATGATTACCGGGTACTACCATATATGGCAGATAAGCTGCAACACTTTCAATTTGACGCATAAATTCATCGCCTACCCGAGCATTGTCCGTATTCATATCGTATGCAAAATCTCCCACATGTATGATGGCATCATACATGCCATTTTGCGTGTCTTTCTGTAATCTTGCTAATGACTGGGCATTTTCATTGCCCATATCACCAAATATGGCAATGCTAGGTGAAAATTCATCACCCGATGGCACAGTACGAAAATCAAATTTTGCCGACCAGCCTAAATTACTACCACAATGGTAAATATATTTCGTAGATGGCTTTAAATTTGCTAATCTGACCTAATAAACAATAACATTGCCAATATTTTTAGTTAAGAAAACAATAACAAATACATATGGTTATTAAATTTACCCTATGTATAAATTGTGTTTTTCTTTTATCCCCACCATCGATAAATTCTTGTCTAGTTCCTACGGATTGATGGGTGAAATTATCGGAATCCCCATATTCCACTAACGATTCCCCGGTGTCGTTACGTGTTGACCATGTTACGATAATGTCAAGAGGTTTTTCTGTAATATAATAAACATTTTTGTGAGTTTATTTATAATTTGTAAAGAATTTAGACTTTAAAAAACACACACAAATATGTATATTAAAGATATTGATAAATTTTTAATAGAAACAAATTATTTATAAATTTTCTATAAAAATAACATTTATCAATACAGAAAATAAAAGTTATCGATAACTTTTCCATAGAAAATTTAAGTTATCGATAACTTTACCATAGAAAATTGAAGTTATCGATAACTTTTTTTATTGAAAATTAAAGTTATCGATAACTTTTTATAGAAAATTAAAGTTATAGACAACTTTTCTATAGAAAATTATAGTTATAAATAAATGTTATATAGAAAATTAAAGTTATCGATAAGTTTTTTATAGAAAATTAAAGTTATCGATAAATTTTCTATAGAATATGAAAGTTATAGATAACTTTTATATAGAAAATAAAGTTATCAATTACTTTTCTATAGATATTATAGGAAACTGATGTTATCGATAACTTTTTTATAGAAAACTGATGTTATCGAAAATTTTCTATAGAAAACTAATATTTTCCAAAATTTTTCTATAGAAAACAAATATGGTCGATAACTTTCCTATAGAAAAATAATATTATCCATAATTATTCTACAGTTATCACGCTATCGTTAACTTCAATAATATTTCTGCGGAAAACTGTTGATTATCGATATCATCAATTTTATTTTTATATAGAAGAGTAAAATATGTAAAACTCACATTATCGATAATGTTCAATAGAAATTTAAGTTTTAATTATTTTTCCATACAAAATAAAAGTAAAAATAAATCTGTAAAGTTTAAAAAAAAATCAAGTTATTGATGGCTTTAATAAAAATAATAAACTTTCTTAGTGCGAAATAATTCAATTAATACCTAGATGTTTACTATTTATTCAATAATTTGTTTGGCATACTTAATTCGAGTCTTGTTTTTATAAAACTTGATAACAAACAGTGCAATTACTTGTATTAAAATAACAAATAAACAATATACATATTAATAAGCGCTTGATTGTTATTGTTTTCTTATCAAAAACATTGCTCTGAGTAGACTTCACAGTTGGCACAAATAGTGTTTGTATACACTGTATAGTATACAGCATCACAATGATAAGTAAATTTTAATTTTCAATGCCATTCAGTTTAAATATAACTGTAAAAAACTAATATCATAAACTACTGCGTGAAAAGGTGCACATTTTTTAAAATAATATAAAAAATGTATCATAAATATTCCCAGATTTATTTCCAATCCATACTTTTCATAGGTTTATGTATAAAGTTTATGACTTCTTATGATTAACTGAATCAGGGAGAAAAACTAAGTTCAAAAAAGCTAATGATGACTAATTAATTAGTCGCAAATTAGCGAAATGTGGACGCATCCATTTTTTTAAGCTGGTGCAATGTTTTCTATTTACATTAAAATGTTTACTAAGTATTGCAAAAAATATAGAAAATAACAAAATTAAAACATCTGAAAAAATAATTCTTTACCTACCAAGAAAAAAAATAAAACATAGTTTTATTAGGACTAATATTAACACTTAACAAATAGAATACTAAAAACAATTTATTGCAAAAAAAGACTTTCAATTTTTCATATATTGAATGCAACAACAAAATTCTAATAAACATTTGATACGTCTAAATCTACTGTCAAGGCCGTAGTATATATTCCTAATGATATATTCCTAATGAAACGTTGCGCCTAATATTTAGGAGGAAAAGTGTGGTATAGTCGCAAAGAAAATCTCTTGTCTTAAAACCGGATGATATTGAACGCTCAAGAACATCTTCAAATAATATTTCTTATAACATTAGATATACTACACTTAGATTAAATCAGATTAAATTTTGTTGCTCATATTCGCAGGAAAAATTACCTGAGCTCTATCTGAGAAAAATAAAAAAGCGCCTATGGAGTTCTGCAAAAAAAAACTTGAGCATTGGACTGTAGAAGATTGGAAACAAGTTATTTGGTCGGACGAGACTAAAATTAACCGATTCCAATCTAATGGAATACTTCTGAATCAGACCTCACGAAACTATTCAAAGACATCATGTAAAACAAACAGTTAAACATTGCGGAGGTAGTTTGATGGTTGGGAATTGTTTCTCTTGGTGGTATTTAGGACCGATTGTTAGAATAAATATAATTATGAAGAAAGAAGTCTGCCTCCATATTATCCAAATTCATTTAAACGATTTTGAGGACCGCAGTGCATTGTTCAAAATTAGTTGTCTGGTCAAAAATTGCAATGGCCTGCGTAAAGTCCATATCACAACCCTATAGAGAATTTGTAGTCTATAGTGTAATTGAAGAGACGATTGGGATTTTTTGTTTTTGTTACGTTATTATAGCTTTCAATGTTTTTTTTGTTAATACAATAAAGAGAATATGTATGGTAAAAATTTGACAAAACTTCTTTTATTTATCATTTTATGACCCTTTAAATAAAATAAGCAATCGATTTTGCACGTCATTGTGCATACATACATATGTATATGTATGTATGTATGTACTTAAATATAGGAGTTTAATATTAAATACAGAACAAATAAAAATTAAGTACATATTTTAATACTTACCACCGAATGACAAATGAACTTGTTCAGGTTGATAATGAACTATATCCAGATTTTCAATATTATTTTTAACATCATTTTTTACAACTTTTTTACAAAAAGCTGCATCATTTAGATAAAAAAACAAAACACAAACCAGTAAAATGAAACGCATTTTGTTTACACGATAAACATTAATACTTAATTCATCAAAGCTGTAATGCAATTTTAAAAATTATTAACCTATTAATATCAAGAGCTTTTATTATTTTTGTTATTTAATAGTTAAAAGTTTAATTATTAATGATTACGTTGACTAGAATTCGAAATATATATATATATGTATATTATATATTAGACAGATTTTGTATAGAAAAAGAAAAACAAATTAAAACGCAAGAACAAACTGTCAGATGAACAGGGTCGTTACATATGTTTACATTAAGAAAATTATTAATATGGCAATATTCTTAAACAGAAACCAGTAAAATGAAACGCATTTTGTTTACACGATAAACATTAATACTTAATTCATCAAAGCTGTAATGCAATTTTAAAAATTATTAACCTATTAATATCAAGAGCTTTTATTATTTTTGTTATTTAATAGTTAAAAGTTTAATTATTAATGATTACGTTGACTAGAATTCGAAATATATATATATATATGTATATTATATATTAGACAGATTTTGTATAGAAAAAGAAAAACAAATTAAAACGCAAGAACAAACTGTCAGATGAACAGGGTCGTTACATATGTTTACATTAAGAAAATTATTAATATGGCAATATTCTTATACTCTGTGCTATTTACTTTTTTCAAACACACGTGCAGAACGGAGCGAAATCAAAACAAATTTTTCTGTAGTTTTTTTAAAAACAATAAATTTATAAAGGAAATAAATGGGTGGTAAAGGGAAATTAATAAACAAAAAACGTAAATTTCAAGGCCACAAAGATGATGATCCTGAATTTGATTTAACAAAAAAACATTTAAAAACCAGCCACCTAAGGGCAATGGAAAAAAGACTGATTATTGTTTTGGAAGGTGCACAATTGGAGACGGTTAAAGTAAGTTTGAATTTAGCTATTTTGGTTAACAAAAAACTAAGAACTATTAAATTTCAGGTGGGACCTACTTTTGAATTGTTAAATTGTGATGACCATGCTAATATAATGCGTAAAAATAATCGCGATCCAGGATCTTGCCGTCCTGACATTACACATCAGTGTCTGCTAATGCTGTTCGATTCGCCGCTTAACAGGGCTGGCCTTTTGCAGGTTTACGTACGCACCGAACGTAATGTTTTGATAGAGATAAATCCACAGACTAGAATACCACGTACTTTTAAACGATTTGCTGGCTTAATGGTGCAACTGCTGCATAAATTCTCCATAAGGGCCAATGACACGTCAACGAAGCTAATGAAAGTTATTAAGAATCCCATAAGTGATCATTTGCCAGTTGGTTGTAAAAAATATGCAATGTCTTTTTCCGGCAAATTAATAACGAACATAAAGGATTTGGTGCCTAAGAAGACTAGCGATGAAGATGAGGAAGAACCAGTTGTCTTGGTTGTTGGTGCTTTTGCTCATGGTGTCCTAAAAAGTGACTATACAGAAGCATTATTTTCGATAAGTAATTATCCTCTATCTGGAGCCATAGCCTGTTCGAAATTATGTAGTGCTTTCGAAGAAGTATGGGGTATAGTTTGAATGTGTATGATTTATGTTGGTAGTATTAAGTTGTAATATTAAAGAAATTGTACACAAAACGAATGCATTATTTCAAAATGTTTTTATTAGTTGTAATAAAAGTTTTATCATACATTTAATTGGAACTCATTGAGCACACAACTCCTACTATAGTAATTATACGATCAAGGAAATATAAAAGGGGCTTAAATGGGATTTATGGACAGATGTACATACATACATATGTATATGACCTGTTCTTTAAATCGAATACGAGTAACATTTTCGTTTTTAAACAAATTCAAACAAATAGCAGACCTTAATATACGAATATGTATGAGTTTTTTTTTGGGAAAAATAAACAAGAATTTGGAATCATTTATAACTAGTGTTATACCTAATAATAAAAAAATTAACTTAACTGACATAATTAACTCTCAGAAAATTCCATAAAAAGAAATGCTACATGATACGACAATGCTTTTGAATGAATAAATACAACATTATTACATACATATGTATATGGTTAAAATATATTTTAGTACATATATATTTTCCTTGTTACATATAAAAAAAAACATTGCAATCGTTTATATATTTTAATTATATAGAAAAAATATTTGTTTACTAATTAAAAAAATGAAAGATTAAAGAAGTGTTGTTGTCCCTGACTAGGCTTTGCCAGCGGATTTCTTGTCATCGGCAGCCTTCTTTTTCAATTCTGCTTCTCGTTTGGCGGCTGCATCAGCACGTTGTTGTCTAATTAAAGCCAGGCGGGCTAAATCTGCTTTAGCCTGAGCGGTTTTTCCTTCGGCATGCAATTTATCATAACGCTCGCGAGCTTTTTGTTTTTCGATTTCTTCACGATCTCGGCGGGACAATTCTGGTTTTGGAGCTCGCGCAGAACCATCTATATTTAGTGTCGAAACTTTCTGTGTAGCCTTTTTGATAGCGCGATTAGGATTCTCAATCTCAATTAGGCGGGCAACACCTTTATTAGCACCACGATCATCTTCAGACTCTTCATCAGATTCCTCACTGCTTGTGGGCATTTTGCCAGCTGGAGCAGCGGATTTTGGTTTGGCACCGCGTGCTTTACTACTGCTACCACCAGGTTGTTCGTCTTCCTCACCCGATGACTCTTCGCTGCTTGTCTCGTCACTTTCTTGCTGCAATTCTTCGGGAGAGGTAAAGTGGCGGTTGCGTCCTTTGTGATTTACATATTTACCACGTGGCATTTTTAATAATATTTAGATTTGCAAATGTTTTAAATGATATTTTTCACAATACTTTTTTAATAAATTTCGTTTTTGCAAAACTTATTGCGTTTACACTATTTCACAGAGTATAAACTATTTGAGACTGACAACACAAAGTATACTTTGAGACTGACAAGTCGATACACACACTCGCCTGCAATTTTATCAATGAAAGGTTGTTTTTTTATTGACAGTTTATAAATACAGAGTTGTTACATAAATTTTTACTATTATCCTGCCTTTACACATGCAAGTAGTTGCATGCGAGTGCTGTGTACGTATTAGACAGTGTTGCCAGAAAATGAATTTCAAAATATGCTAAAACTTGAAAAACTAAGTGCTAATATGTTCTACAGAAGCAAAAATAAGTGCTAAATTTTTTCAATGTAACAATACAATTTTTATTTCAAATGTTACAAATATAAATTATAGTTTTTTCTAATTTTGTTCATAAAAATTGTTGACTTGTTTTAATAGATTACATATCATATATTAATTCAAAAATTTCCGTGTTCATTTACTTACCACACCGAAAGAAATTTAGTAGAAATATTAAAAAAAGTTATTTTTTTTCTCCAAAAGAATTTTTTGGAGTAAAAAAGAAAGAATTTGTTTGAGAAAAAATTGTTTTTTATCAAGCAAATTATGTTAAAAAGCGTTTTTAAAAATTTCAATGCATTTTCGAGAAACAAAATGCTAAATCTAGCACTGGAAGTGCTAAAATGGCAACACTGATATTAGACCCGTTTCACACTCATCAGTTCTTGACTGTCAAGTCAAGTATTTTTCAATGAGAAGGAAAGAGAAATTATCTTTTAATTTTTTTTATTTATAAATAAATAAAACAAACTAAAATTTCAATTATAAATATTATATTATCCACTTTCTATTCATTGGAAAATATACATGGCAACATTATTTTTTTATTTGATGTTTACTTGCAGTGTCAAAAATTCACTCGCATGCAAATTTAGCGAGTAGCATGTGCAAACCCCGGGCTATTCAGAAGAAATAATATTAAATAAATGAATTTAATATGTGTATGTTATTAATTATATGCAAAAAATTATACTTTTAAATTGTTTTTCGTTTATAAATTATATATTAATTATATTTATAGATAAATACATTTTAAAACAACTCTGTTTTTTATATTTTATTTAAACTGGCAACACCTTGTAATTAATATTTAGTACATAATATAAATTTATTGTAAAATATCAATTAAATATATATACAACGAAAATTACTTTTCATTATTTAATTGATTATAACAATATTGGTTACTAAATGATTTTATTGTAGGAAAATTATTACCAATACATAATTCTACAATACGGCAACGTTGTCGTAGAAGTAACAATTTTTTCGAAATTCATTGAAGAGATATACAAGTTCGAAAATGGTGGATAACCCAAAGATTTTGTTAAAAAAATTCACATTTTAGTTAATGGAAAAAATAGCATTATTTTGTAAAATTTAAACGTTTATTAAACAAAATATTGAACATAAACAAACAAGAGAGTGTTAAAAATTGTATAACGTTGAAAAAATGTAAGAAACTACAATTAATAATGCCATAAAATTAAAATGTGATGAAATTGTAAAGCAAATAAAAATGGTAGTTATTCTGCCCCGAACAAGCAATGAAAAGGAAAAACGCCTTGAATTTTATAGACAGCCTTTATTCTCAAAATAATTATAGGCAGTTGAAGTTCAAGAATTAATAAAAATAATTATGAAAAATGTAAAATAAAATATTTTTTCATACAAATTTCCAAAAAAAAAAAAAAAAAAACAGTTTGATTTTTATGAAATTTCATGTTTTTTTCAGTAATGCTTAAATAAAAGACAGCCATTTTGTTTCATTATTAATACTTATTTTTTTAGTACAAACACGTAGTCCTCTTGTATCTCCCATTTCATTTGTGTACATGTAGTGGTCGTTTTCACTCTTTTGTTAGTGGCACTCATTTAGTACAAATGTTAGAGAAAGATAAATAGTTGGCTCAACTTTTTCATACCCTATTTTACTCGTGAGTAATTTCGAAAAATAAAATGTATATTTGATGAAAACCCGCGTTCTTTCGGTCGGGTGCGCGTTCGTTGTGCAGAAAATTTAATAAAAATAGTGTAAAAATTGATTTAAGAAATAAAAATTTAATAAAAATCAATACTTTAATGTAAGCTTTAGTGAGTTATAGTGAAATTGAAAAAATATTTACAAATTAAATGCCTAAAAAAGTGTTTGAAAAAAGTGAGACTCCGCTGGGCAACAGCAGCACATACAGAGAAACTACGCGAACAAACAAGGAGAATTTAAACTGATTGTTAAAACAGTACAAACGAACGTTGTCGGAAAAAAGTAGCAACAAAATTATAAATTTTTTTTAATTTTATTTGAAGAAGAACAAAAAATTAAGAAGAAAAAACGGGGGAAAATACGACATTACAAAAAAAAAGTAAAAAAATTTCACTATTTAACATCGTTGTTTAGTCGCGTGTATATGCGAACTCAAATGTGTGTATGTAAACGAAAATATGTGTGAGTGTACGAACAGTGTTTGCATAAAAAATACTGAATATTTGCTGCGTACGTACGTAAAATTGTCATAATGTGTGGAAGAGCGAGGGTATGAGCGTGTGTGACTGAGTGAACGTAGGGTATGCTGTATGTGCCGATCGTGTTTTTTTAATTGTTGTTGCCCGGGAGTTTAATTGCATAAAAATACATATTTAAAGTAATTAAAACATTTTTAATTTATTTGTTCTAGAGTTTTAGTCATAGAAATACGGAATTTAAAATAAGCTTGTGCCTGTGTATGTAATTAAACGAATGCAAGAAATGAAAAAATAATTCCATAATAATACCTATAAAACAACATAATTTAAAGAAAAGTAAAAAATAAGCATTTTGTTATTATTGTAAATACAGAAATAAAAGGCATGTTTGCTTGCTTGACACCTTGATGCCGTATACCTATATAAGAAAATAAATGTTAAAAGAAATATCTCAATGAAAAAAAGTATTAATCTTATTCTATAATATATAAAAATTAAGAAAGTCTCGTAAGGATTTACCTAACTAAACAACCAACAAAAACTCAGACATTTTGGATAATACTAAAATAACAACATACATTTGAATGGTAATTATTTTGTATCTAATACAAACTATGAAGAAACATGTGAAACAAAAATTAGTTTTTACATAATTTAAATAAGTAAGTAAAATCTTCAGCAACTAACCACCTTTTTTAAGTAAAAATAACAAAATAATTTTTTTGTGCAGTTTGTTATTCTCACAGTTGCATAAACTGGTGTAATTTTTAGCGTTGTATGGGAAAAGTACCAGTTCAATATACTAAATACCTACATTACATTATAAAAAGGAGTTCCTTAATAAATACATATGTTTCTTTTTAGTTACTTAATCAAAGCTAGCTCCTAACTATTTTTACAAAAATAATCACTTTTTGCGTTTACTCTATTTTTGTTAAGAAATTGATAAAAATTAAATACTATATTGAACATTTTTATAAGTATTTTTTGAAGATTTATTAATAAATTATACAATTATTTAGAAAGGAAGGTTTGGCCCCAGCATCATTTTAATCTAAGAAAAGTTGTGATTACTAAAATAATTGATACCCAAATCATATTTACATACATACAGCTGCCCGGGCGGCTTCGTTCGGTATTTGATTTGTACCTATTTCATATAGAATTAAAAATTAAGACAAAAATTTCAGTAAAAGAAAAAATAAATTTTTTTATCAATTTAATAAAATATCTAAATTTGTACAGCAACCTTTAGGAGGGTTTTTTTGAATAAAGTTGACTGGACTCACAAATAAAATTCCGAGTATTACCCGGAATTTCTGAATTTTTTCCTTTAGTCCCGGGTCACACACTGCCACTTTTGCTGCTCAACTTTTGAGTTTGTTGGTGAGAGAGGACTTACAAACCATCTCCTGAGAATTTCGAATCGAATAAAAAAATCAGCCAAATCGCTCCAGCCGTTGTTGTTGTAACAGTAGAAATTGCTGAGTTGACAGCCCTTGGCCGAGTGATCTCGGATCATTCCGGTGCGTAGAACCGTTCTCACGAGATGCCATTACATACGTGGACCATTTCATTTTTATATATTGTCACCTAAAATGCCCAAAGACGTAACCCTCATTATCATAATTTTACAAGAGAAGCAAAAAACGTAATAAAATGGAAACTGTTTAATTGAAAGTCGCAATTTCTTCACATCTTGTATTAAGATAGACGACAAACTTCAGATGACGATATGTACATATCGCGATTTTCAATTAAACAGTTTTTATTTTATAACGTTTTTTTCTTCTGTAAAGTTATGATAATATGCATTTAACGCAAATACACCTCCTCACAAAAATTTATTGCAATAGTGTAAAAAATAACGCTTTTATAAGCAGTTGTACAAAAAACGTTACATGTTGAATATTACAGTTTCTATTATGGTTTTTACCATCTGTAAACTTTTAAATATGCGAGTTAGGGCCTTTCTACATGAGACCATCGATATATAGATATATTATAGATTTGTGTCAGCCACAAAAATTTAATATCACATCTACCTACCAACATTTCCCTTAAAAATATCTTTAGTTAGGTAAAAAGTCAAAGATTTTAGATTTCTAAAAGTTGTAATTGTTGCCAGACAAAAATATAACATATTAAATTAATTTGTATTTCATACAATCGATTTAATAAACCCATGAACGTTTGTAGATCACCTCTTGATGGTTAATTGCATTTTACCATTGATACAATTTCATGATATAGAAAAATATTTCATAAAGTTCGGCTAAATATGTATATTGAAAGGAAAACACGCATTATACAATTTGAATAGATAAACTTGTAAAGAAAATCATAATACCAACAAAACGTAGGACTTAAGTTATTGACATATGTATGTATGTCTAAACATAAGGATCATAAAGACTAATTCCTAAAATAGTCAAAATTAAATGTTCGACTGTAAAATTTTAAGATATGGGAAATATACCAAGAATCTGTGGCACATTTTCTTGAGATTTGCCTATTTTTTCCATAAATGTGTGCATTTCGACAGAAAGTACAACATAGATATGTACATACATATGTCATTTTATTTACCAAAGGATATTTTTAGAAAAATGTATGTACCTAATAGGCAGGTATATTTCATTAATGAAACGTGTTTCAACATCTCATTATTTAAAATTTTTAAAATTAGATTTGTTTTATAATGCTTTTAACACTGCAATGCAATTCTCAATTGTTTTAAACAATTTTATTTAAATAGGTATGTTATTTCCAAAAAAGTTGAAGGTTTTTTTTTGTTTTTAAGCATTTTTATAAAAATAAAAGTTTAAATAAAATGTACCTATGTGGCATATTGAGTAATATACATATGTTTTTTGTTAAATTTATTCATTCATATTATTGAGTATATATATGATTTTTAATAATGTAAAAATATATATTAGATTTAACTTCTATAACAAATATTTCCATTTTGAACAAGTGTTTTTATTGCTAAAATTGGCCTTAATAAAAAAACATCTTTATCTAAGTTTTTTAAACATTCTTCATATTTTTGTATCTCAAATAAACTAATTCTAAAATGGTGTTTCTGTTATTTATCTAAAAAAACAGCATAAACAACAAACATGTAAACAAAATATTCTCTTTATTTTCATTTCTTATTGTTTACACTGCACAAGTAAAAAAATTCTGACCCATTAAATACAACACTGCATAGAGTTTTCAAGCGTCTACAACGAAAAGAGTACGCTTGTCAACGCATTATCATTTCTTTTATATATTTGTCCCTTTTACAATTTTCATTTTAGTACTAAAAATTTTTCTACCGCCATTTTCAAGAGAGGTTTGCCTATATACTTACCTGTGAGAAAAGGAGATAATCTATAATCTTTGTTGATTTTTATCTAGACTGTTGACATGCTCACTCATGTATGTCAAAATATTTTTTTTATTCTTTACACATTTTCTTTTACTTATACTACATCACGTCCGTTGTTCGTAGTCGTTGCCGTTGTGTGTAGTGTAAGAAGTTAAAATACTAAATTGTGAAGAAAAAATAAATAAATTACATTTAAAATAAATTGTTATTAAAAAATAATTAAACATAAAATGTAGTTTGTTATAAAATTAAAGCCTTGTGTTACAAAAAGGTTAAATGTGTATAAAAAATGTGGAAAAAAAATTGTGGAAATAGTAAGAATGAAAAATGAAGCAGCGTTTTATAAGGACAGTTAAAAGAAAAGAGGAAAAAGTGGTTCCATCATATAGAGTAGACTTCGTATTTTGTACATATTGCATGCATACATACATATACATATGTTTTTGTTATGAGTATGCTTCTTGATAGAGTGTTGCCTTGATTTTTGTACTATTCATCAACATTGTGTTGGGTATTATTGATGTTGTTGTTACCTCAGTCGGCGTTGATTTTTGGTGAATCTTTATTGCTATTTTTTTTTTAATTCTGCTGCTAGTAGTAGCAGAGTCACGGTCGTCGACGCACCGTCGCCATTCTCAGATATACACAGAAATATAACGAAATCTTGAAAACATAATATAATAGCCGAATATTGCCGAGAGTAACCATCCAAATAGTCTACTGTACTATATTTGCCAGATTGCTGCTGTTGGCATCTCAGTCGCTGTTTGCGTCGTGTGTATATTAAGTCTATGTTGTCAGAAAAGGACAAATATGTGTGTTGTAAATGTTTTGAAGAAATTTTTGTTGTTGTATCGCAGAAAACAAGGATGTATATAAAAGTATTTAGTACTTATTGTTTTCTTTAGAAAATTTTGCAAGTATTTTTATTTGATCTTTTAAATGGGAAATAAAGCTGAAGAAAAGAAAAATCGTTAATTATATTGTTAATAATAAGCAACAATGATAAAAATTTATATTTGCAGACTGTAATTGCATGTTTCTACTTCCTTAATGCCGGGTAATTTTTTTTAAATCGTGATAGGTACTTATGAAACTTGCATGTACATATGTATAATTGTTAAGTGTAATTAAATTATGAGAGATTCTTATAGATTTGTACATCTAATGAATTTATAACAAAAATCGTGCGAATAGGTATAACTTATTTTTTCCAAAATAACAATACATATTTTGTGAAAGTTTCGTCTTAAATTTTAAAGTTTTTAAAAGTAACCCCTTGTTTTGTAATACCACTAGGTACCTACATATATTAATTTTTTTTATAATAAAATATAAAAAATGCAGTTATTTTCAATTTAAATTAAAACTTTATAGGTATTACAACCTATTTCTTATTATGGTAAAGAAGAAAGAAAAAGAGAAAGTTTATTGTTTAAAATAACTTTTTTATTTATTTCAGTTTTTTTTTTTGCAATTTGCTCACAACTGTTTATCATATGACTGCATTGGTTATATTTTTTTGTATATATATGTATACTTTGTTGATATTGTTGCTGCTATTTTTGTTTATATTCTTCTCTTTGATAAATTTTTAGTGTGTACCATGGATTAATGCACGCAGTTAGTTTGTGGGAAGAAAAATTGAAAATTATGTCAAAGTAAAAACAAAACAAAATTTTAAAAAATAACTATCATCGATTACAACACATTGTTTATAAAATAAAATACCTACATATTGGTAAAAAAAAATATTTTTTAAACAAAAACATACTTTTACCTTACATTTTACCTTATTTAACTTACCTTTTTAATTCAATAATAACTCGTAGTGTTTTTCCTCAGATCTGGAAGCAATCGAAAATAATACCAATACCCAAATCTAGAACTGAATATCGCCCCTTCTTATCTAAGGTTTTGGAAAAGCTATTGCACAGACAAATTACGGATAATGTACAAATTTGTTCCCTAATGACAGCTAAACAATCGGGCTTCCGACCTAATCACAGTTGCATTACTGCGTTGGCTGAAGTATCAGATAATATTCGACAAAACTTAGACGTTGGTAATGTCTCGTTCCTTGTTCTTCTGGACCATTCTAAGGCTTTTGACTCCGTCGAATATAATATTCTATGCTCTAAACTCAAAAAACTATTTAATTTCTCCTCCTCCGCTATCTCGTTGCTTAACTCGTATCTTATTGGGCGTGCACAGGTTGTTTTCTCAAACAACTCCATTTCAGAGGTTCTCCCAGTATTAAGAGGTGTACCACAGGGTTCCATCCTGGGTCCTCTGTTATTTTCTTTATATATTAATGACCTCCCTTTGCAGTTATCGCATTGTAATATACATATGTATGTTGATGACGTGCAATTGACACTCGGATTTCCTCTTAATGACTTAACTGAATATGTGGCCAAATTGAATAGCGATCTGTCAAGAATACATTGCTGGGCAACGGCAAATGGGCTTTGTCTCAACCCAAAAAAATCAAAATGTTTGCTAATACAAAAAAGACGTTCTGCACAGATTTGCGAACTCAACATACTTCTGAATAACGTACCTATAGAAATTGTGTCACACTCAAAAAACCTTGGGATAGTTTTCAATGATAGGTTGTCTTGGTCAAATCATGTTAATGCTATTGTAGGTCAAACGTATGCTAAACTACGATCACTCTGGCGAACCCAACATTTTACCCTGCAAAATATAAGAATGCTATTAGCAAAAACGTACATTATGCCCGGTTTACTTTATGGCTGTGAGCTTTTCGCCAGCTGTGATTCCGTAAGTAAGCAAAAGTTAAACGTAGTTTTCAATAATGTAGTTCGATACGTGTATAGTATTAAACGTTTTGATCATGTGTCGAATTTTTCCCGCTCACTTTATGGCGTTTCATTCGAAACCCTTATAAATGTCAGAACACTTGTGCTCCTTCATAAAATTATTTATACTGGTAAGCCTTTCTATCTTTATCAGAAAATTCACTTTAAGAAGCAACAGGGGGAAAAAAATTGTACCATTAAGGCGCTGCAGTCTTGTTTCCGAGTGGCAATTCTTTATACATGCTGTTCGTCTTTGGAATTTGCTCCCTCATAACATTCAGCTCCTTAGTAATGCAAACGCATTTAAGAAAAATCTTTTTGAACACTTTAAGTGATTTTTAAATTATTTTGTTTAAAAAAACTTCCTAACTTTGATTTTTATATGGGTACTTGTACATACAACTTCATGACATTTTTATTTAATTTAATTTAATTTTATTTCCATTTTACTACTGTTTTAATTTTTTTATTGATATTTTTTTTTCTTCTTTCTTAATTTTTTAACCTTTCACATTTTTTATTATGTTCTAATTGTTTCAATCGTAAATTATACTTATTGTAAAATTATTTTTTACTTATTTTCGTACTTTGTCTTTTTTATTTGTATTCTAAACTTTAATTCAATTAACTTTAAATTTAACTTTAACTTTAAATCTAAAATTCCTGTACTTTAATTATAAGATTTAATCTTGTTGTACAGGATAAACACATTAAATAAATAAATAAATAAATAAATAAATAAATACATAAACATAGGTAGGATTCAATAAGTATGGCATGCATATAATTGTTTTTCGAAGTATTTTTAAATTTTTTTTGACTTGTTCCGATTCCGATTCATGTGATAGAATCAACAGTTAACATATTTGAATCTGTACTGCAATTTTAAATATAAATTCACTGTATTTAATTTTTCTTTACGGAACATATTAATAAATTGATTTTAAAGCATTTTTACCAACAAATAGCAAATTCTTGTGGATTTCTTATAAATATTTCGAAAGACTTACAAAGATAATTTTGAGAATTTCATTTATTTGTCTTTATAAACTTTTTTTTAATTGTTTTTTAATTTTACTGTTTAAGATCTTATAAAATTATTATTATTATTATTTATTATTACTAGTAGGATTTTAAATACTTTTATAATGCTTTTTACATTTTTTACAAACTACAGCTTTTAATTTTGGTTTACATTGTTAGTTTTTACAAATGATTCAATTTTTTTTCTAAATATGTTTGAATTTAATTCATTTTTAATATTATTTGGCATTGTAATAAAGAGAGTCAGTCCTTTATAAAATAGTTATCGTTGCATGGTGTTGTTATCCGCTCGTTGAATTCTAAAGTCTGAGGCGTTTCTTAGGCTATATGGTTGTACTTCACCCACGTATCTTAGTTGCTCAACCAAATATTCAGGTGCATTTCCTACTTTCATCTTTTGAATAAAGTTGATTGTGTTTAATTCCAGTCCTTGTTTTATGTTTAACCATTTAAGCGTACATAACATACATATTATTTTGTAATTTCTGTAGTCTTGATAATTGCTGATCTGAACAGCGTGTGTATATGGGTATTTCCAGAAAAAAGTCCACCTAGAACGAAAAATTAAAAGTTAACCAACAGATTTTTTCCTAATGTATTATAAAATAGAAACCTCTAAAATAAACTAAATTTAAGAGTTCAAAGCTTTCCTTTGTTAGGATAGTGAAATACTGAGCTACAAATTTGAAGTTCTCGTTTTGGTGTTTCTTAACTTCAATGGTATTTTCTCTTTATAATTAACATTCCTAAGAGCAATTGCGTAATAATACTATTATTGCAACATTCTTGCTACAAAAACATTTAATCATAAAACAAACGCAAAAAATTAATTTAGTATCTATTAACGGTAAAATTTTGTTTTTCTTTAAACGATATTCCTATGTAACGTAACGGCAGACAAAATAACATTTGTTTTCATTATCTCTACGCTGATTATCAGAAGTACGTGAAATTTTGCATTTTAAACATGAAATTAAAATCTCGCTTAATAAACAAATAATTAATTTAATATAATTTTTGAAAAGTGAGTAACGTAACGCCAGATTGTGAGTAATTTCTTTGCATGGTGTTATGTTGTTTTTAAATTCACATATAATTTTGGTTTCTGCAGGTGGAATCTTCGATGGAAAGCAAATAAATAAATAATTTTTTTTGTTTTTTGCTGTTTACACGAGTTTGAAGCATTTTGAAGAACAATTTTGAAGAAAATGGCAAAAAAAGAATGATCAAAATAAGTAACATATTGACGATTACTGTTATGACTGTCAATGGTGTTGATACTCAAAACAACGAGAGTGTAGCCAATGAGAAAAAATATTATGTCAATTCTTCATCCAGGAATCTATTTCCTAGCCACTTAAGTCTACGACTCTGCAACCTAGGACAATAGCACATGATGTGCTCTATTGTCTCTGGCTCCTCTGCATCCCCACACACTCTACAGAAATACTGTGTGTCGTTATCCCATTTGCCTCTGAAGGCCCCAATCGAACAATGCCCGGTTATCATTCCTACCAGAATCCTTAGACTATGCCTGTCCTATTCCATCAGCGTTTCGGTCGCGTTTGCATTTAGTCTTGGCCATAAGGACCTGGACACTATACAATCCGACATACTGCCCCAGGATTGGTTTGCACGGTCACGGAATCTTTCCTGAATCAGCCTGTAGAAGTGACATATAGGTGGCTTGACCTCTCTTTCTCTAGTATGATGGTCCAAACCAGAACCATGTCTAGCCAGTTCATCTGCCACCTCATTTCCCTGTATGTCACAGTGCCCTGGTACCCAACACAATCTCACTTGGTAGAGTACCAATAGCTCCTCTAGAGCTCTCCTACAGTCCTGCACTAGGTTGGAGTGTATTTGATTACACTCCAGAGCCTTCAGTGCCGCCTGACTGTCCACGTAAATAGTCACTGTAGACCCCCTCTCCACGTGTGCCTCTATCAGCTCCGTGGCTTTCAAGATCGCATTGTTCTCTGCCTGGAACACGCTGCACTTGTTTATGAGTCTATAAGAGCGCTTGATTTCATTTTCAACCAAATACACCCCGGCCCCTGTACCAGAGTTCATTTTGGATCCGTCGGTGAAAACTGTGCACCCCTCAAACAGTTGATCGGATCCAGCCCAGTCAACCCTACTGGGGAACTCTACCGAGAGCGATATACCGAAGTAATAGGTCGCGACCTTATAGTCAGAGATCCCAGATGGATTCATGTCCTGACCCATAAGGCCTGCCTTATACAATATCCTAGTGTGACCAACCCTCTATGGATAGTAGGTTTAGGATTATATCCAAAGCCGCTTGCGGGGTACTGCCTAAGGCACCTGTGATACCTAGACAGGCACACCTTTGGGCTTTATTAAGTATAGTCCTATAACTACGTTTCCTCATTGCCTCCCACCACACTGTGCAACCATAGGTTATGACAGGTCTAACAACAGACGTGTAGATCCATTTAACCATGCCTGGTCGCAAGCCCCAATTTCTGTCTATTGAGTTTCTGCATGCATAGTAGGCATTGAGGCCCTTCCTTAATCTCTCCTGCGTATTTAACTTCCAAGACAATTTCTTGTCAAGGAAGGTGCCTAAATATTTGGCTCCTTCTGATAAATTCAGTTCCACACCATCCAGTTTCGGCAGTTTGAAGCTATCCACCTTATACTTTCTGGTGAATAACACTAATTCCGTCTTTGATGGGTTTACACCTAGCCCGTTAGTTTTCGCCCAGGACGAGAGATCACCAAGCGAATCCTGCATGATATCACTGATAGTTGAAAGAAACTTTCCCCTAATCAGTATCACCACGTCATACGACTATCTTCCTACCCTTGGATTCGAAGTTTTTAAGAATAGAGTTAACCGCCAGTACCCACAGAAAAGGAGAAAGAACTCCACCTTGTGGTGTTCCCCTGGTAACCCTTCTTCTTATCACTTCGTCCCCTAGGGTTGAGTTGATAATCCTGGGGGGTTACTCTCTACTACGATGCGAAAGCAAATTTGATGTGTTAGAGTATCAATTTGTACGCTTATCGCATCGAATTTGCTTTCGCATCGCAATAGAGAGTAACCGCCCTGCTTTCCAGCATTATGATAATCCAACTCACCAGGAAGTCGTCGACCCCATGTTCTACTAACGAGTCCCTAATTGCCTTAGTTGTAATATTGTTAAAGCGACCTCTATATCCAAAAACGCAGCTAAAGTATATTCCCTATGCTCCAGACTGTGCTCTATGCAACCAACCACCTCATGAAGCGCACTCTCAACAGACTTACCTCTGAGATAGGCATGCTGAACGTTGCTAATGAAGTGAGTATCTATCTTGCTCCTTAGATGTAGATCTATGAGTCGTTCTAAAGTCTTCAGAAGAAAAGACGATAGGCTGATAGGTCTAAAATCTTTCGGTTTCGAGTGGCAGGCCCTACCGGCCTTGGGTATAAAGACAACCCTTACCTCCCTCCACCCATGTGGTAGATACCTATTACTGAGACAACTCTTGAAGATATCCTCCAAAAGAAATAGCGCTATATCCGGGGCAGGTTGATGAAATAGTAACGAAGGATAAACTAGCCTGGGCGGTGAAAACTTTCGACCCGTATAAATCACCGGGTTCGGATGGAGTATTCCCAGCCATGCTATGTAATATCCCGGATATAGCGCTATTTCTTTTGGAGGATATCTTCAAGAGTTGTCTCAGTAATAGGTATCTACCACATGGGTGGAGGGAGGTAAGGGTTGTCTTTATACCCAAGGCCGGTAGGGACTGCCACTCGAAACCGAAAGATTTTAGACCTATCAGCCTATCGTCTTTTCTTCTGAAGACTTTAGAACGACTCATAGATCTACATCTAAGGAGCAAGATAGATACTCACTTCATTAGCAACGTTCAGCATGCCTATCTCAGAGGTAAGTCTGTTGAGAGTGCGCTTCATGAGGTGGTTGGTTGCATAGAGCACAGTCTGGAGCATAGGGAATATACTTTAGCTGCGTTTCTGGATATAGAGGTCGCCTTTAACAATATTACAACTAAGGCAATTAGGGACTCGTTAGTAGAACATGGGGTCGACGACTTCCTGGTGAGTTGGATTATCATAATGCTGGAAAGCAGGGCGGTTACTTTCTATTGCGATGCGAAAGCAAATTCGATGCGATAAGCGTACAAATTGATACTCTAACACATCAAATTTGCTTTCGCATCGTAGTAGAGAGTAACCCCCCAGGATTATCAACTCAACCCTAGGGGACGAAGTGATAAGAAGAAGGGTTACCAGGGGAACACCACAAGGTGGAGTTCTTTCTCCTTTTCTGTGGGTACTGGCGGTTAACTCTATTCTTAAAAACTTCGAATCCAAGGGTAGGAAGATAGTCGTATGACGTGGTGATACTGATTAGGGGAAAGTTTCTTTCAACTATCAGTGATATCATGCAGGATTCGCTTGGTGATCTCTCGTCCTGGGCGAAAACTAACGGGCTAGGTGTAAACCCATCAAAGACGGAATTAGTGTTATTCACCAGAAAGTATAAGGTGGATAGCTTCAAACTGCCGAAACTGGATGGTGTGGAACTGAATTTATCAGAAGGAGCCAAATATTTAGGCACCTTCCTTGACAAGAAATTGTCTTGGAAGTTAAATACGCAGGAGAGATTAAGGAAGGGCCTCAATGCCTACTATGCATGCAGAAACTCAATAGACAGAAATTGGGGCTTGCGACCAGGCATGGTTAAATGGATCTACACGTCTGTTGTTAGACCTATCATAACCTATGGTTGCACAGTGTGGTGGGAGGCAATGAGGAAACGTAGTTATAGGACTATACTTAATAAAGCCCAAAGGTGTGCCTGTCTAGGTATCACAGGTGCCTTAGGCAGTACCCCGCAAGCGGCTTTGGATATAATCCTAAACCTACTATCCATAGAGGGTTGGTCACACTAGGATATTGTATAAGGCAGGCCTTATGGGTCAGGACATGAATCCATCTGGGATCTCTGACTATAAGGTCGCGACCTATTACTTCGGTATATCGCTCTCGGTAGAGTTCCCCAGTAGGGTTGACTGGGCTGGATCCGATCAACTGTTTGAGGGGTGCACAGTTTTCACCGACGGATCCAAAATGGACTCTGGTACAGGGGCCGGGGTGTATTTGGTTGAAAATGAAATCAAGCGCTCTTATAGACTCATAAACAAGTGCAGCGTGTTCCAGGCAGAGAACAATGCGATCTTGAAAGCCACGGAGCTGATAGAGGCACACGTGGAGAGGGGGTCTACAGTGACTATTTACGTGGACAGTCAGGCGGCACTAAAGGCTCTGGAGTGTAATCAAATACACTCCAACCTAGTGCAGGACTGTAGGAGAGCTCTAGAGGAGCTATTGGTACTCTACCAAGTGAGATTGTGTTGGGTACCAGGGCACTGTGACATACAGGGAAATGAGGTGGCAGATGAACTGGCTAGACATGGTTCTGGTTTGGACCATCATACTAGAGAAAGAGAGGTCAAGCCACCTATATGTCACTTCTACAGGCTGATTCAGGAAAGATTCCGTGACCGTGCAAACCAATCCTGGGGCAGTATGTCGGATTGTATAGTGTCCAGGTCCTTATGGCCAAGACTAAATGCAAACGCGACCGAAACGCTGATGGAATAGGAAAGGCATAGTTTAAGGATTCTGGTAGGAATGATAACCGGGCATTGTTCGTTTGGGGCCTTCAGAGAGTGTGGGATGCAGAGGAGCCAGAGACAATAGAGCACATCATGTGCTATTGTCCTAGGTTGCAGAGTCGTAGACTTAAGTGGCTAGGAAATAGATTCTTGGACGAACTCAGTGATGTTGCTGGCTGCAAACCGAGTAACATCCTGGGTTTCATTAGGGGAATAGGGTGGCTATTTTAGGGATATTCTACAGCGACTCAAAATCCATAAGGGGATTTTTCACTCTTTCTATCTTTCTTTCTTCATTCTCCCCTTATCAGGTTTTGGTTGTCCTTATTTCTATATCTATCCTTTATATTCTTTATATTCTCTATTTATTCTTTCTACCGAAGGAAACCCCAATGGACCACAGGGTCTCCGAGTGGAAGTGAACTTAGTGCACTACCCTTCCTATCCTATCCGGGATATTACATAGCATGGCTGGGAATACTCCATCCGGACCCGGTGATTTATACGGATCGAAAGTTTCACCGCCCAGCCTAGTTTATCCTTCGTGACTATTTCATCAACCTGTCCAGAGTCTTGACCAATATCCTCAAGCATATTGCCCCATTGGTCCTCAGCCTCCGTTCTTGTACCTTCGCAACCGGGAAAGTGCGCCTCAACAAGCAGTGAGAGAGTTTCCGAGCTGGATTCCGTCCATGAGTTGTCATCTCTTTGAATATATCCTATGTCCTTCGGGTCATTGGATAAGTTCCGCCGAAACCTTGACATCTCATTGACGCCATCCACGGATTCACAATAATTCCTCCATGAAATCAGCTTTGCTCTTTTCAGGTCTTGTACTTATTGAAACACACCTTTTAGTTGTTCCAGTCTCCCCGAAGTCCAGTAAGCTTTGCCCTGTTAAACAATTTCCTAACAGTCGACCTTTGAACTTGAAGTTCATTGGTCCACCATCTAGGCTGTTTGCGCCTACCTGAAAACTTTAAAGGACATGATGCGTCGTAGCTCTCTTTGAGTAAACGAGTGAAATTGTTCACCGTATTTTCCAAATTGGATGGTAACGGACCACATGAATTTGGCTGTTCCATCCACAAGCGAACCCTATCATAAAAAGTTCCTCAATCCGTCAGCCTAGGATTCTTAAAAGGTACACCTGCCGGTGACCGAAAGTCCAGGGTGAATGCAATCCTGCTATGATCCGAAAAGGAGCAGTCCGCGGATACCTCCAATCTCTAATGAGACTATCCTTGTGGTTCGTCAATGTCATGTCTATAACCGTCTGCCTATCCCTATTCCTGAACGTGGGCATATTGCCCCTGTTACAAATAACCAGATCATTGACAGTTATAAGATCAAAAACGCACTCACCTCTTTTGTTTATGTCCGCACTACCCCAATGGCTGTGGTGAGCATTTGCATCACATCCCATGACCAGGATAGAACCCTCCTTTTTTCTTGTAACGTTAGCTCCACCACCTCATTTCCAGGTGGTTCTGCTACGGCATATACACCGCAGCCAGTGTCAGCGTCCGCTCACCCTTGGTTTCTCTATTAACTACGGTAATGTCACCACTCCTGAAAGAATGAGAAATTATTAGTTTTAGTTCTCACTTTGCCAGGATACACGTTCTCACTTTGTCACCATTGGACGGGACAAACAACGTGTACCCCGCTATCCCCAATCCGCAAACCTTATTCTTATTTATCCAAGGTTCTTGGATTAGGGCCACATCAGTTTTGGATTTGGTGATGAAGCTTACCAGCTCTGTCGAGGCCGCTTCACAATGATGCAGGTTTATCTGCACCACTAGCAGCCTCTTTGGTAGTGTCATGTTTTGAGTACCGAAACCTGACAGTGCCAAAGCCAAAGCTGACAATCCCCTTCACCTTATCCAGCCATTCTAGGGATTTACGATCCACTGCGAATCGAAAATCCCTCCCGTTATTGTTCTTACTGACCATCGAGGTTACAGCCTTCCAATGGTCTGCAGGAAGATTAACATTCTGTTTTTTCAATATTGTCAGTATGTTTTCCACCGGTCTTACGGGTGAAGGAATCCACACTGTCACTATTGTCCTAAGAGGTAACTCCGAAGCACGCACCACTTCAAGTTTTAAGGCCGGGTTAAGGTCGCCAAGTCTCCTAACTGCGGTTCTTAAACATTCAAATGAATTTTTGTTTCCGCAGTTTATTACTTTGACTTCCCTAGCCCAGTTTGCACCTTTGAAGGATACGTCCTCGGAGCTACCATCGTAAAAGGCGATCTCATCCAAGAGTCTACCTTCAAGTAGATGCCATTGTTCGGTACTGATCTTCCCATCCGGATCATTCCGATCAATAATAGCCGCCTGGAGGTATACATCCTGACTCAAGGTTCTTTTCGCCTTTTTTGTGGACGGGGTGGGTTGGTCTTCACCGGATCTGGCTCTCTTAATGGTGCCCCGATGGACTAGGCGATAGTGTGCCAGCCTATCAAGCAGAGGGTTGCGGGTTCGATTCCCGCCAAAGACTCTGGGTGTTTTCTGCAGACAAGCCAAAAGCTTCGCAGTTTATGTTTGTTAATTATATAAAAAAAAATATTAAAAATTAATATATAAAAATAAAAAAAAAAAGTGTCAAAGCATTCACAATCACAGTGGAGCTTCAGACCACAGAGAGCATCGCGTCAAGATCGTTACCGAGGCGAGGAAAAAAATTGATATTATTTTATTATTTTTCTTCATAAATTTCCATCTGTTTATTACGTAGTTAACTGCTGTTTGTTTGAATATTTTTGTCTAAAACCTGATTGATATTTTGATAAAAGCTTATTTTGTTCTAAATAATTTTCCAATTGATTTTTTACAATTTTTTCAATAATTTTTTTATATGCCATCGATATTACCGAGTATCTCTTCTAAGCTTAAAACTTAGAACAAAATTATTTTCAACGTAGCCCTTTATTGTTTGTATACTAGTTTTTTTGTGTCATAACTTTGGATATATTAAATTTGAATTATATATACATACATACCTACATAGTAAAATGTTTACACTTTTTTTTACACTGTTAACGGGTTAAAATGTAACCAAACAACTAGTTAACTTTTTTATCTGCATTAACATTTGTGATGAAAGAATTTTTATATTGTGTAGGTACCTATAATAAATTGTTAATTCCATGAACAAATATTCAAAATTGGCATTTGAGGGAAAGATTTTAAAAATGTTAACATGCAATAGGAACTGAACAAGTTGTTAGACTTGGAAGCTATTTAAGAAAAAAAGCTATCATAAGAATCAACAATATTTTTGTGAATAATTGCTTAAAGTCAGATTAAAAAAATAATAAAAATATATAAATCTTTTGCCAATTACTTCAAACCTATATTTTAAATCAATTTATATACATTTACAACAACAACTTGTAATACAATTTATATATCTACATTAGTTTTACTTATTTCTTTATTAATCCATATTCCTTTTATTTTCCTTTGCAGTGTATCATCCATTACAAGAACAACCAACCACAGTAACAACAAATAGAGAACTAACTTTTTAATATTGACGTCTCCAGAGTGAATGCTTCAGAATTATATACAAAATTGTAATAATTACACATTAAAATAAGTTGAAAAGAAAACTTCCCAAAAGACTTTTAAACAATCTCCAATAATTGTAATTTTGCATAAAAAATATATCAATATTCAACCGTAAATTTGGCCTAAATATTTTGCTGTTAATTGTTTGTTGCAATTACAAAGTAAAACAACAACAGAAACAACCATGTCTACATATTTAAGCTGACTTTTAATACTATTTGCTGTAAATGTATGGTAAGTTAAAATAATAATGTTTAGTTTAAAATAAAATAAAAACCTAAAGGAAAAGTAACTTTAAAAAATACGCTTTTTAAAACTGCAACTTTTAGAAAAATACTTTAAGAACGTCCGTTATTAAATTACCTTTTGCCAAATAAACGCATTATTTAATTATAATTAAATATGTAATAATTAAAGTTTTATTAATATTATTTTACGTTTTTCATCTTCTTACTATAACTATAGATAATTTGCAATAAAATGCGGCCAACAACAGCAACCATCAAACAATTACAGCAGCAGTATATGGCCACAAATCATCTAACTACAGATATGTACAGCATTATATATAAACTACTCTATCAAAACTCCAGACTAGAGAAAAGGATTTGAAACTAACAGACAAAAACCAATTGCTGTTAATTCCTTCAACACATCCATTATTACTATTATTAATTTATTTTTTGTTATAAAAAAAAAAAAGAACTGCTAAATGCTAAATAGTGAGTGAAATTACACTTAACCACAGAGACAGAGAACACACAAAAGTGTGCATTTAAAGAAGGGAGAAGTGATCAAGAAGAGAAAAATAAACCCCGTTAACACAAATAAAAACTTACGAAAGTTTAAAGTTTAGCGTAATATTTTCTCTTCGTTTGTAAGAATTCTCCTTTCGAAAGAAGTAATAAATACATTTTGTGAATCTTAGCCTTACAATACTACTACTACAACTACTATTTAGTCTTATTTTCCACATAAACTTAAAACATAAAATTCCGAAAAAGATAAAAAAGTAGTGAAAAGATAATTCTCAAACTATATTGGTTGGTTCCTCCCCTACTTTAGCAAGCTCCTTGCTAATACAAAAGAAAAATAAAAAAAAACAAACAAACAAAATTAAGCACAATTAACATATTTTGTATATACAGTTACAAAAAATCATTTTAAACATACCTCAAGGTTGGTCTGACACACTAACCTTAACCAAATATTCAAAAAAGCAAAAAAGGAGAGATAGTGAGTGAGGGAGGAATACTGGATTGTAAAAATTAGTAAAACAAAATATAGAAACGAAACTGCAAAATGTCGCAAGAACCACCGCCACGTAATGAACCCTATGTGGAGCCAGTTAATGGCATTGTTCAGCCACCAACTGTACCACCTCCAGATCGACCTGGTCGCAATACGAATCAACTTCAGTATCTCATCAAGACGGTTATGAAAGCCGTGTGGAAGCATCACTTTTCTTGGCCATTCCAACAACCAGTCGATGCCAAAAAACTCAACCTGCCCGATTATCACAAGATCATCAAGCAACCCATGGATTTGGGTACCGTGAAGAAACGGCTGGAGAACAACTACTACTGGACGGCCAAAGAAGCTACACAGGACTTGAATGTAATGTTCTCAAATTGTTATGTGTACAATAAGCCGGGTGAAGATGTGGTTGTTATGGCTCAAACATTGGAAAAGGTGTTTCTGCAGAAGCTTGAAGCCATGCCCAAGGAGGAAATAGAACTGGAGCCGGTGACTCCGAAAGGTGGCAGCAAAAAGAAGCCACGTTCGGGTCCCAAACCACCTGCCACCGTCAATGCATCACTGTTAAGTGCGCCCACAACACCCGCTAGTTCTGGCGGTGGTCGGGGAGGTGCAGGAGCTGGTGCAGTCAGTGCAGCGAGGCCTTTGTCGTCCATGGGCGGCACTGTGTCGTCGTCTGGTGGTACACCTGTTTCTACACCAGGCATACCACCGATAGCAACAGTGGCTCCGCAAACTGTACCCGGCAGTACGAATACAACAACAACGGCTCTGGCAACAGGGGCTGCCAGTACCTTACTACCTGGAGCCAGTATACTACCACCGGGCGGTGTGGCAACTCATGTGTCTTTGGTAGGCTCTGTTGCGGGTGCAGCAGCTGGTGTTGGCGCAGGCGCAGCCGGGATAAATTCAACGCTGCTCGATGGCGGTGTAACAGCTGCGGGAGCCAATCCTGCTGTTTTGGCAACTACTGCGGCTACCGTACCTGCGTATCATGTGAATAGCACAGCGGCCGGAGTGGACGCCGTTATACCTCCTCAGCAACCGGCTAAAATGAAAAAGGGAGTGAAAAGAAAGGCTGACACCACAACACCAACTGCAAATGCATTTGAATCACCGTATGCACAAATCGACTCAAAGAGTGCGAAAATCGCAACGAGGCGTGAGTCTAATCGACAGGTAGGCAAAAAGGTAGGCCAACGTGTTGGGGCATGATGTGTGAGCAATATATATTATTTTTTGTATATTTTTTTTAACTTCAAACTATTTTTAATAGAGAGCAAATCTTTTTGTGGTTGTACTCAAAATTATTGTGTTCCCTTAGACAAAATTTAGCTATCAAATAAAACAGATTAATACGTAAAATCAAAAAATCAAACATTGGAAATTAAACAATTTTAGAAATTTTTGATTTGTGAAATTGTCAAAATTAATTTATGAATCCATTCGACTGATTTTTAATTATTTTGAGCCGGGAAACACAGTATCTATATCACTAATTTTTCAAATTGCAAAAAGATCTAACCTGCATTTAGATTCACCTCTATTTCCTTTTACATTGATTTAATCATACCAAATCCCCTTTTCCACTCAGTCTATAATCAAATCAACTGTAAACATCATCATGCTTTCAAAAAACACGCTGTGTAACGCCTAAAAACCAACATTTCCCAAACCTCCCTTATGCTTTAGTTTGCATTATAAGTATTTTTCCACTTATTTAATTGTAAAATAAAAAAAAAGCATTCTACTTGCATTATTAACTATTGAACTGTTTTTAAGTACTTAGTATTAAATGTTTATATATGTGTGCTGTTGTTGTTTTCCCTTAGGACACCGGCTATCCAATGTCACCCATGGGTGTGGGTGGAATACCTGGTGCTGCTGGTGTTGCCGGCGGTGTACCTGGCTCAGCCAAGTCCAAGGAAAAACTATCAGATGCATTGAAATCCTGCAATGAAATCCTTAAAGAACTCTTTTCCAAAAAACATTCAGGCTACGCTTGGCCCTTCTACAAGCCCGTCGATGCCGAACTGTTGGGTCTGCATGATTATCATGACATCATCAAAAAGCCCATGGATTTGGGTACCGTCAAACGGAAAATGGATAATCGCGAGTATAAAAGTGCACCCGAGTTTGCCGCTGATGTACGATTAATATTCACCAACTGCTACAAGTACAACCCGCCAGATCATGATGTTGTTGCGATGGGTCGCAAACTTCAAGACGTCTTCGAAATGCGATATGCCAACATACCCGATGAACCGGTGGCGAATGCTCATGCGGCAGCGGTGGCTGCGGCGGCAGCTCATCACGGTTATGGCAAACATGATGGTTCCGATTCATCTTCTGACGAGTCGTCGGACAGTGAAAACGAATCGAATTCGGATGAAGAGCGCAATGCGAAACTGAAGATGCTGGAGACGAAGCTGCTCGATTTACAAGAGGAAATGCGCAAACTAATGGAAGAAGCCTCGAATAAGAAGAAGGCCAAGAAGAAAATGAAGGAGAAGAAAAAGGCTGCAGCCAGTGGTGGCCCATTAGGTGCCGGAGGTTTAGTACCGGCGACAGCGGTTGGTTCATTGGTACCTGGCGGCGCCGGCGTCGCCACAGGTGTTGCTAACACTATGCACGGGCATGAGATTGCTTCGGCTATATCGATGGGTCAGATAAGTACGGGCGGTAAGGGTTCTGCCATGGGTCCGGGCGGTATGTCAGCTGGTCCGGCTGCAACAGCTGCAGGTGGTAAAGGTGCTAAAAGTAAGGGTCAACGTGGCCCAAAAACAGCGAATGCTAGCGGTGTTGGACCAGCAGCAACAACAGCGGCAACAAAACGTACCAAAGGCAGTACATCCTCTGCTGGAGGCGGTGGCGCAGGTTCGGGAGCTGGTGCCAGAGGTGCCAACAAAAAGAAACCCACCAGCCAAGCTATGGTCTTCGATTCGGAGGAGGAAGACACGGCCAAACCCATGTCATACGATGAAAAAAGACAATTGTCTTTGGATATAAATAAACTGCCGGGTAAGTGCACTGCCTGCAAGTAGTTCAGTTTAACTTTACATACTTTAAAAACTTTTAATTGTTTGTTTTTGTATATAATTTATTATTATTGACATTTTTTCTTTAAACAGGTGATAAATTAGGACGCGTTGTACACATTATACAAAATCGAGAACCATCGCTGCGCGACTCTAATCCAGATGAAATTGAAATTGATTTTGAAACATTGAAACCCTCAACGTTGCGTGAACTTGAAAGCTATGTGGCATCATGTCTACGCAAAAAAACCCGTAAGCCTTACTGTAAGTTTATCCCAATGACACGCACTACTCAAGAAATACATGAACAAGAACAACAACAACATCGTAAACAACTTCTAAGAGGTTGATTTCTTTGCCAAACAACAGCTTGTTGTTTTCTTACTCTTTCATAATAAAAATTAAAACATACTTTTACAAAATACCACTAAAATATGAGAAATATTGTCTGCCTAGTCTGGCCTCCCTCTCCCTTAAAAACAAAGTGCAGCTTAATTTGTTTTTTAACTATTTTTTGGTTATGACTTGTTTTGTTTTCCTAATTTTTTTTTTTTGTGTTACATTTACATTTTAACATTGTTTCACATTATTTTCAATGTACATAGTACAGCACATTTTCATTAAAAAAAAATCACACATTTTTTTTAACATTTTACTCCCCTCACAATCACTCATACACAGACAGAGTATATTGTTTTTTTTTCTTTTTTGTTTTGTTAATCGAGCAAATCATTTTTTCACACTTCATTTTTTTTTTTAATAATTTAAATGTTAATTTTTTTCTGTGTTTTTTTTTTAAGTTTTAACATGTTTTATAAATTGAAATAAAGCATTTAATAAACTGAAGAAAATCCAATTTTTTTAAACAGTTGATTTTTATATTGTTGTCTTTCTGTCTTATTTGTTGGCTAAGATTTAAATTTAAATCAATTAAAATTTATTAGATTTAAATTTGCTTCTTTGAGTAAAGAATCAAATTGACGATTTTATAAGATTTTTAAATTGATTATAATTAGAATTTATCTCTCATCTATCTTCAAATATTTTCAAAACAGCAAAATCTTTAACAATTTCCGTCTGCATTACACGTCGTTGAGTAACACTTTCTGTTGTTCTACGAAAATCTAAGCCTGTTGCTAATTTTAGTGCAATTGTAAAGAATGCATTAAAACAAACATACAATCTATGATGAATGTTTTTAAGGAACATAATTGTAAAAATATTGAAACTATTTTATAAAAAAAACAACTTCTAAAAATATTGTTAGTTTGTCAAATATAAACGTTCTTGTTTAATAAACTTTACTTTTAAAGGTATAATAAACATCGTTTAAAAATAGAACTTTAATTAATAATTAATGATTTTAAGGGTAAAATAAACATCGTTTTTAAAGAGAATGTTAGATTTTTACCTCTTGATTAAATTAAAATATAAAAATAACTGTTTTTTATCCTGTCTTTCAGGATCCTGCATAAAACCCTCATATTCATAAAGAAACATGATGTAGTTTGTTTGAATTTTATCATTTAAAATTTCAAATAACATCATGTAGACAAATGTTGAAACGACATTTGTATCTATGCCAATTCAGCGAAAGCTTTATCAACCGAATGTGTTTTTCTCCTGAGAAGAACTCTCGACAATAACAAAAATTATCAAAATTAAGAAGTTACGGTTTCAATATGAATCAAACTACACAATCTTTAAGTATTAACTTTGTTGTATACACCTTTAGTATGCCTGTACAAAATCCCCAGTTTACACAAGAGCCCTATGTCAGCTGCGGTATAGTTCTATTCAGAAAGAAGCTCGTTGGAGAAAAGAAATTTAAATTTGAAAACACCATGGGGACCAAAGTTTACAAGACAGATGTATCTATGACAATCCAGTAAAAGTCTTAGAAACCAAATGGTTTTTTAACCAGAAAACAATGTTGATAACTGGGAAACTTTCACACAAGAACAACTGTAAAACTGTCCCATTTGGTTTACTACTAGCCCCGCTTAAGTTAGACAGACAACAATATTATTATATTTTTTTTTTTTTTGCAGTAAAACATTTTTTTTATTCAAATCAAAAAGAAAAAGCTCTACTGCTGCGTTTTTCAAAGACTCGGAAAGTTTTAAAAATAAAAGAAAACATTTCTACAATATAATTTTTTTTATAATTTTCCTAAATCACAGGTGAAAACAATTATGAAAAAGTAGTGAACGTGTTAATTGGATGAACTAAATATCACATATATATTGATTTTTATTTATCTTCTATAGTTTTTCTTTTCATTTTACATAATTGACAAATATAACTATTATTCTTAGAGTAACTAAGCAAAACTAAAAAGAAAAGTAACACAGCTTTTGTAATACATTTTCTTTTAAGTATTGTTTTTTTCACTTCTCTTTTACTATCGGCATGATTTAGTAGTAGCTAAACTTACAAAAACAAATTAAAATTATTTTTCTAAATTAACTTTAAAGATATTTGTTTCCTAATTTTTGGTGTTTGGTTTTTATTCCTATATTTTAATTAGCATGGAAAAATATTGCTTTCAATTGGCTTTTTATTTTGTTTTAGGAAATTATTTGTTTAACAAAATTTTCGATTTTCTTTACTAATTTCAAAAACTATTAAGAAATTTTTTATATGTAGTTAAAATTAAGTAAAATGTGTGTGTTTATTGTAATATTATAGAGTTGAATTTTTTGTTTGTTTATTTCTTGTTTAGATAAAAAGCCATCTGGTAAATCAAAAGATGAACAAATGGCCGAAAAGAAGCAAGAGCTAGAGAAACGTTTGCAAGATGTAACTGGCCAATTAGGTACCAGCAAGAAGACAGCCAAAAAAGGTAAGCTTATTAAAGATTAATTAAAATTTTGTATTAAATTGTTTAAGAAAGAAATATTTAAGAGAGAGCAGAGATATTTTATTTTGTTTGTATTAACTGTTTCTTTTCATTATTTTCTTTTTTCATAAATTTTAGACGAATCATCGAATAAAGTTGAAGCTGTTCAACCCGCAAATCGCCCATCATCTAGTTCTAGTTCTAGCGATTCATCCTCGTCCAGTTCAAGCGATAGTAGTTCTAGCGATTCAAGTGACAGTGAAGCAGGTTAGGACGCGTTTATTTATTATATATAATTTTGTTTTATAAATATTATTATGATTATGATTATTATCAAACTAAAACCAACTTCCCTATCTTAATACTACCTACTACAACTATTTACCCTATTATAAATACAAATGAGAAAAAAACTTGAAAAACTTTACTCAACTTCACATTTATTAGTTTTGTTTGACCATATTATATCATTATTTCGTTTTTAAACTACAAATTCTTATAAACAAAATACTTTTTTTTAAATATTTTTTACAATCTTTTTTTAAATTAATGATTACAAGCATTATACACATACATACATGCATAAAACAATAGTTTTTGAAGATAGTTTTTTTTTTTTTAATGAACATATTTTTAATGTAAGATAATATATAACAAAAATATATATTACAAACGAAAAAAGAAGAAAGAAAAATAGAAGAAAATGAAGAATTAAAACAAAGTTATGTTTACAATATTTTGATTTATATCTTTGTAGGGGGTTTAGCGTATTATTTTCTGCAAACAAAAAAGGGAGTTTATATTACATTTAATTTCGTTTATTTATATAATTAGAAATTCCATCCACTTTATTTTTTGAACTTAAAGAGAAAAATTAAAAGAAAAACTGCAGTTGCAATTGTAGTTTGAGTTTAGTTTTATTTTGATTTTCTTACTCAAATTATAAAACGCCTGTTATATATAATTGGAAAATTTGCTCTGCCACATTTATCCCTCCTCAGTTTTATTTAAGTTCATTAAGTTTTGTTTTTAATGTTTAAACAACAAATATAGGTTAGTGATTAGTAGTTTATTATTATTTTTTTTTATACATATTATTAATTTTAATTTCTTTAATTTATCTTAATTCTATCATCATATATCTTTAGTTATTCTCTTTTCCTAATACTATGTAGATTTTCTTTAGTGTTTTGTTAAAGGAGTTATTCATATAATATTTCCGTTAATTAAAGCCTTTGGTATATCAGAAATATTTAAAATTATGTTGTTAATATTTGTTTCGTATTATAGAGAAGAACTAACATAAAAGTTGTATTGAAAACATTTTAAAGGACAAATTAAAGAGAAATTGTTAAGCATTAGTTCGGTTTTTATTTGATTTAAAATTTTGTCTTGGAAACTTAAGGAATTGTATAAAATTTCTTAATCCCTCCACTTAATCTTCGTAAAATTAAAACTTTTCAAAAAAATTGACTTTACAGGTTAGCATTTTCAAAATTTTAAACTTAACCTCTCACAATTGCAAGTGTGAGAGGCATCATTACAATTTACCCCACTTTTTTCAAGTGATATGTACAACCTTTTTTTATGGGGCAAAAATCTAACAATTGTTTACTTTTTTTTTAAGATAAAAAGTTGTTTACTTTTTTTTTTAAGATAAAAAGTTTATCCTTTCAAATTGTTGCATTTCCTACGATTATAACAATAAAAACTTGATAGCTTGTATTTTTCTTCTAAAACAGCTGACCTTAGGGCAGATGTTTTTGTACGCATCTTTAAAAAGAAGAATTTTTCTTAATTGTTGCTTTTCGAAATCTCGTCCGTATAATCATAAATCATGAAACTAATGATGACAACAATAGCGCAAATAACAATCTTGTGCAAATGGCATTGCATCATTGCATTTGCAAAAAGGTTTTTGCCATTTACACAATATTATGAATTGCCGCTAATCTATTTAAAATTATATCATGTAGCAGGGCAACATTATTTGTTTGTGGAGAAAAACTTGTCCATTTCAAACAAATTTTTGTGACTGATACTGAAGCAGTATTGGTTAAAAATAGCACAATTACAACAATAACAATCTACATGTTACGTATGATTGTTGAAATCGGGCGGAAAGTTCGTAAATTTCCTGTGAAAAATATTTAGCTGGGTTTAAGTATTGATGTTGTTACATGGTTGACAGTCCTTGGACGAAGAACTTTGACTCAGAACCGGCTGTCGTGGGTATGGTTTTGTTTGAATCTTAGGTCAACATAATTGTGGCCCATTTACAATATCCAAAATTTAAAAATAGAATCGACAATGGAATTTGATAATTAAACTCTAGAACAGTCATCAGCAAACTAATAATACATTATTTCGGGATTGTATTGCATATTAAGCTCTCACTCGCACTCATATTTCTCATTCAACATTGAGTTTTTCATTGTAGTCAAGAAATAGGCATAACAATACAACCTTCTTGTGTGAAAGCTCGTGCGAGACAGAATTGTTTTGTTAATGCATCTAAAACAAAGAAAATTAAACCTATTTTACTTGGAAAAGAAAATAAACCAAAGCTTGTTTCGTAATAAACGGTTGCCTGTAAATTACCTTTATGCAAATAAATCTTAATTATAATAATTTATAGAACCTATAGAAACGAATTTATCTTTCCTAATATCACATCGATTTAAAATATATTAACAATAAATATTTACTTAATAGTATATCGTTCGTTATACCGGGATTTGTCTGTATTTGTTTAAATACATAGTTATACTTCTGAATCTATAAGAACATTATTTTCATTTCTGATCACGATTATCTTAACATTCTTATTTATGAAGTATCGGGTTATTTGCGAAAACCTTGTATATTTGAGCATCGAACGATTGCATTTCAAAAGTTACCAGATTTATTATTTTAAGAATGTATTGAAGAAACAGAAGGGTTAACTTATAAAGTTTTGAAATCCTGATTAACTAAATTTTAAGCTATCGTTTTTGGATTTAACCTTTAAATCATTTAATGTAAAATAATAATTAAAAGTCAGGCTCCCTTTGTTCGATAATTCAACTTCTCTTTGTGATAAACATTTTTTAGATGCATATTTAAATATCATATCATTTCCAAAATGTTCATGAAATGTAATAAAAACATCTCTTCGGCTTGCACTATTACACAAATGGTAACTCTTAAATCATACTTTTGATGCAGCAATATTTCAAAATTGTACCAAATGACTCATTGTAGTACCACGTTTACTAACTTAGTCTAAAATGTATTAAAAAAAAGTACAATTCCAAAATGTTTGCCAACCCTGATGTGTGTGCTGCTATACACATGTAAGATAGTGGCTTAATAGACAGCTTTTTACTACTTTGGAGTCCATCTTTTGAAAACTATGTTGTTATGTTTGTAACAGCTCTGCTGTGCTCGATAGATAGCTTTTCCCGGTTGATACAACTGACAATCTTTAGCCGATTAAGTCTAGGGTCATAGTGCAGCGAAGAACCAATTGTTGTGCGAACGTAACTTTCAAATTAGAACCACGATTGCTTTATTTGAATAACTCCTTTTCGAACATTTCTCTTATTTTTTACTTCCTGCTCTATGTAGTAAAGTTTTGCTGTCTTCTGTTTGTTTTATAATTTATTTTGCATTTACACTTTGTTCCTAAATTATTAAAAAATTTTCTTTAAAGTTTTTATAAAAAAAAAAAATATGCTGAAAATTTAAAATATACTTTTTTAACATCAATTGGAAAGAAAAGAAAAAGAAAATACATATAAAGGTTGTTTTTTGTTTTGTTTTTTTTTGTTTTTGTTTTAACTGTATGGAACTAAGTTCTAATTTTTAAGTGCAATATGTTATATTCTGTTTTGTAATTATTATTATTTTTTAAAACTATATTTAATATTTTGTTTATGATGTGTTTCTCACTAAAAACAAGCATTTTTGTAGACGGTCTGACAAATAACTAGATTTTGTTAAACTAAATTATTTTCAAGGCATATTTTTTTTTTCAATTAAAAACAATAACAACAAAAAAGAAATAAACTATAGCAATTTGTTAAACAATTTGCTTATTTAATGTTTAATTTAAATTTATATTACTTAAAACAAAGAACAAACCAGCAAAACTTTACTTTTAATTTCATTAGGATTTTTCAAAACTCCTTTTACTAACTTTATTTCTTTTTCGTTTTTTTTTTATGTATTACTTAGTTTTCTTGAGTATTCTTTTATTTTTTGTTTTATATAAAATAGTTCATATTTATATTTATACATATAAACAATTAAATAATTCTCCGTTTACTCTCTGTTTGTATTAATGCTTGAATCATTACTTTATATACATACATAGATTTTTCTGTATTAAACTACATTTTTAAGTTTTAACCTATGTTTCTCAAGTAGTTGAAAAACCACCACAACAATAACAACAATTTTTTTATTTTAAAACAAAAAAATTAAGTTTTTTTTGAAAATTAAAAAAAAAAAAAAAAAAAAAAACTGAAATAAAAAATATCAATGTGAGTTACAAAAATCTAAAAAAAGAAAATCGTGAAGCAATTGTGTATTGGGGGCAGCCAATCATTCCATTTTTTAACTATAATATAAAAAAAGAAACTATATTTTATATATAGAGCAGCTAAAAACAATAATGAAATTGAATCAACACGTTTATTTAAACTAAAAATAAATTATAAATATATATATTTATATATCAAAGAAAACCTTACTTAACTCCAACACCACAGAGCAACAAAAGCTACGTTTTTAAAACTTAAAAAAAAAAAACAAATATAAACAAATAAATAACATACAATTACACAAAAATATACATCTTTATAATTAAGATTAAAAGCTAATGAAATAAAATCAAAAAAAGAGTAACTAAAAAAACATTACTTTCAAAGTTTTATTTGGAGGTGTATTTTCTCTCTCTAACAACTACGTTAAGAAGTGTTACATGAAACAAAAAAGGAAAACATATTTAAACGTTTATTTTGGAACAAATTTATAAGTGAAAAGAAGAAACTTCTTAAAAAATAACTTGTTTTAATAATATTTTGGTTTTTAACTATTATTTACTTGTGAAAAGTTTAAAAATTCTTTAAATTGTTAAAAAAAAGGGTTCACACATGACAAATATTTACTGAAAAAGCAAAAAAAAAAAAATTTGTTTAACGTTGTTTAGTTTTACTTCTTTGTAAGAAGTAAAACATTTAAAGTTCTATGATTTGCTGATTTTATCAATATTTACACTTTGTAAGAAGTAAAACATTTAAAGTTCTATGATTTTCTGATTTTAAATAGAAAAATCTTTAATTTTTTTACATTTTAAAGGTAGGAAAACTCTCAGAGTTCTCTTTGTAATCGATTGACAAATTAGCCCTAACATCCTGGTGTACAGATACAAAAATGTTTAAATTTTGTAACAAAAAAAAAAAAAAAAATGGCAATTTGTGAAATCAGTCTTTCATATAATATTTTGCAGTAATCCATTCATATATTTATATATGCATATTGAATCTCTAATGCAGCTAAATTTAGTTACATTTCATGAAAGGTCAAAAAGATCCATGCCAGAGAGTGTGTCGGTCTACTGCTTAATACCATTTTTCAATTTGTAAGATTTAAACGTTGCAATTAGAAAATGTTCATTCTCGAACTGAAGAACTTAGTTGCTCCCTGTTTTTGAAGAATTTAACTTTTGACCTTTTATAAAATTTAATTAAAACGACTCTTTCATAACAATATTAAAGCAGGGAGCACTATATGAAAGGTTAGAAAGACCTGCATAATACCATTTGTAAATAAAAATGTGTCAATTTGTAATAACTAAACTTTGCAAATGGAAAATGTTTACTCTCGAACTAAAGAACATATTATTGCCCCTGTTTTTGAAGCATTAAACTTTTAGCTTTTATAAAATTAAGCTAAAACTACAGGGGCCCGGCATAATACTATTTGCCAATAAAATTTTTACAATTTGTAAGAATTAAACATTGCACCATTAAAGTACACAGTAGAGACTTCGGTTTTGATGAATTAAACCTTTGACCTTTTATAAAATTTAACTAAAACTACAACAAACTTCAAATTTATTTAAATGTTTTATATAGACTTAAACAAGTTTCACTTATACTTATAATAAAATTTTAAAATATAATGTTTAAAAAAAATTCCCCCAGAAATTCTCTCTCAAAAAAAAAAAAAAAAAAAAAATATTTGAAAATATTTCTTTTTTTTCTGTTAATAAATAGTACAAAAACAAACTATAAAAACTATAATACAAGAAAATAAAATAATAAACAGCGAAGTAAAAAAAACGTGGCTACTAAACACATCCAAGTCATTATCAACAAAGTGTTTTAAATGTTAATGTTTTTTTTATAAAAAAATACAAAAAAATAAAGTTAAGGTACGCGTTTAGTTTTTTTTTTTTTTTTTTTTTTTTTTTTTTTGTTAAACTGAAAATTTCATATTTACAAATTCAAAATTGTAAAATCTTTTTACAATTTAATTTAAATATTTTTTTTTGTTTGTTTAAGATATAAAAAAGAAACATGATTTTTTATTAGTACACTTGCAGACAATGTGTAAAAAGTGTGTAAAGTTTAAACATTATTAAGAAAAATAATTAAAAAAAAATACATGATATTAAATACAATAAAAAACACGTTATCATCCGCAAAATATTAAAAATTTTTGTTTCGTAATACAGTTGAAAAAAGTGTGTGTAAAATTAGCTTAAATTAGGTTGCTGAAGTTAAATGAGGGAGGGCTTATTAAGCAAATACTGAAAGGTTGTATAAAAAACCTGGAGTTTATTTAATTAAATTTGTAAGTTTACTGCTTAACTATATTCGAATATGTTTTATATAATACGAAAATTTCAAATTTGCCATCGAGGTGAATAGTAACTCCATGGGTTTTACTCCATTTTTCTTTTTTGACTCGAATTATAACAGGATATTTTTGAGCTATTTGATTAAATTATGCCTCCTAACTTTTTTTATTGTAGCAATTGTAACAGTAGTTTCAAATATTTTCTTATACAAATGCTATCTACATATATCTCTTAACTTGGACATACTTTTGCAGAGATAATATGCCTACTTTAAAGAAGATGCAGCCCTAGTTTACTTCACCGTTTAGACTGTTTCGTTCGGCATTCTCCAGGATAATTTCGAGCAATTTTATTAAGTTGGGTTACTAATAGAGAAACTATCAGCCCAATCCATAAATAAAAATTCCGAGGGAGGAGTTTTTTCCCTTTTTATTTTTTTAACATTGAATTTGAATAGGAAAAATGGGAAAATGAAAAAAAAACTCCCGCGGAATTTTTATTCATGATTGGGCTGTATATGCCTCCTAATTTGTCGTTTTGAAGCAATTGCAACATGTGTTTCAAATATTTTGTTTCTTATCCTATATCTATTGAAAAAGAAGAAAACAAAAAAATAACTTTTTGAAATGCCATAAAGCTGGCCAAGCCGTGCAGATAAAGTACATGCCGATTTGTATTTAATTTACCAGTTTTGATATTATTTCTTATGTTTCCCATACGGTATCGTTTAAGGCCAGCAAATGTTGAATCGCTGCTAAGACATTTTAAATCAAATTATGGAAAAGAAGCATTGTGAAATTCTACTTTAATTTCGTTCTGATATCATTTCTTTTGATTCCCGTACGTTATGGTTTATGCCCATTAAGTATTCTATTAATGATTACAAATCAAATTTTGAAAATCTATTTCAATATGCAGTAAACCTTTGGGCAATATCTCTTGAAATTACCTTGGAAATCCACTTTAGTATTAATATTATGTGAATATAGCTTGTTAAAAATATAAAACTTTAGTTATTTCTTTCACACGAATTCCCATATTTTGGTGTTGTGTAAATTGAAACCTGTGGTGATTATTGTCTATTTCGATTCGAAAGCAAATATTTTCGAAATACAATGTATAAGTATAAAAATTCAAAAGATTTTTTTTTTCGAAACGAGTTACAAATTAAACCCCCTGTTTTGCTTCAAGTAACAAACCTGGGGCCAAATTACCGCATTCGTGATCGAATGAGCTATCGTATCGAAAAATGATTTCGATATCGAAATTATGATAAAATGTGCTCGATATCGAATGCCATAATCTCAAATAAGAAAATTACGATCAATTTTACTCGATATCGAATGCGGTAATTTGGCCCCTGTTTCAATTTACAAAAGTAGAGAACGATTTGCAAAACATCAATTTGACGGTTATACGTTTTGAAAAATCATTCGATTTATGAAATCACTTGACTTACAAAACAGGCGAGAATGTGCTATAAATTCTATAGAAAAGTTTCATTTTCTTATTACAGCTTATAAAAGACACCTATTTAAAAACGAATTAAGTCCTATAAATTCTATAGAATATTTAAAATTGCTAATTTCTCGTACAAGTTATTTAGATTTTTTGTTCAATTATATTGATAAACAACAGCGGGGGCGGCATACACACACTTTTATTTATTTTTGTTGTTGTTGATTTTCTTAAAAAAAAAAAACCAGGCGGTTTATTAATTTTTGTTACAATAACTTAAACACGTTTATATAAAAATTTTTGTTTTTATGGTATTTTTTGACTTTTTTTAAATTTATTAAAAAAATAAAATAATTTATATTTAAAGAAAACAAAAATCCAATAACTTTAACAATAAAAAACTGATAAAAAATTAAATATATATATTTGTTTTTTTAGCTTAAGACACAATATAAGAAAGAAAATGTTAAAAAAAAAAAAACGAAAACAAAAGAAACTATAAACCAGAACAAAGCTATAAAACTGTAAAAGTTTTTCACAGTAATTTTGTTTAAAACGCGTTTGATTTATTTTTCGGCTGTCGGCTTTCCCCTTTACACATTGTTTGCACGTTTTTTTTTTTTGAATTAATAAAAAATAAAAAAAAACTTATTTTTTTTTGACAAATGAACTGGATCTAAACTTTATTTCAACGTACAATTTTGAAATTGTAAATTATATATAAATACATTAAAAGAAAAATCAAAAAAATAAAAAAAAAAATATTAAAATTAATATATAAAAAATTCCCCACAAAAAAATGATAATGATAATTGTTTTATGTAAAATTAAGCGTACTATTTTTTTTTTGTATTTTTATAATTATTGATGATTTTTTTTATTTTTGCAGCTTAAATGATTTTTAAATAATTATATAATAAATTATACAACAAAAAAAAAAAAAAAAAACAAAAGAAAAAAATCATGAAAAATAAAGTTTGTATTAAAATATTAAACAAAAAAAAAAAAAAAACACACACACACACAGTTTACTATATGTTGTAGTAGCTTATTTGTTAAACAACAATTAAAACAGAAAAGCCTCGTCCTTTTGCTCGAAATATATGTAATAATAGAAAATTGAAAAGAAAACTAACTAATTTGACCAATTTATACAAAACAAAATAAAAACAAAAACAAAATCTAATCATTTCATTTACTGTTAGACTTTCTACACAACAATCCAACAACAAACAACTCCATTAATTTTTCTATTTGTGTAGTTAAAAAAATTATTAATTAATTAAATCATTCTCATATGATCTACATATCGATGGTCTCATGTAGAAAGGCCCTAACTCGCATATTTGAAACTTTACAGGAGAAGGTAAAAACATAAGAGAAATTGTAATATTCAACATGTAATTTTTTTTTACAACTGCTTATAAAAGCGTTATTTTTTACACTATTGCAATAAATTTTTGTGAGGAGCAAATATTAAATGCATTGGAATCCGAAAAAATAGCGAGTTAGGGCCTTTCTACATGAGACCAACGATATACATATACAGCCCAATCATGAATAAAAATTCAATGTCAAAAAAATAAAAAGGGGGGAAAAAACACCCGCGGATTTTTTACTCATGATTGGACTGATAAACAATTGCAGTAAAAAATAGTTTTACAAAAAAAGATAACAGTCATTTCAATGCAAAGAAAATCTTTACAATATTATTAAAAAACAAAAAGAAACTTAGCTAATTACATTTTTCATTAAAGAAATTAAAATTAAAATAAAAATAAAAATGAAAAACAATTTAAGGGAAATTATATAAATAAAGAAAATAATTAAAATTAGTTAACAGTAAAAGAAAAAGTAAAACGGAAAATTATACAAAACACAACAACACACTTATAAATAAAATAATTAAAATAGTAAACAAATATGCAAATTAAGTGAAGACAATTTACATACAGTTATTTTCTTTTCTTTAATATGAAAGGAAACAATTAGGTTCGTAATATATGATTTTCTTTAAACAATGTTAAATTATTGGCGTGATTATATTAAATGTGTTTAAATAAATTAAATAGAAATAAACAATTTTGTTTGTAACAATGCAGTAGAGAAAAATGAATCAAAGAAGTAGAATTAAATATCAAATTGTCTAGGTTAGAAAAGTTTCACGGAGAGAACTCTATATACAATTCTCAAAACTAAATTCCTAGGCCCTTATTCAAAGAAACTTACAACAGGTTTATAACAGGTTTATAAAACAAATTTCCATACAAAATTTGCTTTATAAACCTGTTGTAAGTTTTTATGAATAAGGGCATTAATCTTCAACTGTGTTATGCTTTTCCTTGTTTATTGAAAACATATCTATATTACTGGTTTAATCTGTCAAATAACGTGTTAAATTTACTTACAGATCTGTATAATTTTTAAAAACTGAAATAGGTTCGAAAATATTCTTTACATACTTTCAAATTACTTTATAAAATTTGAAAAATTAAGTGCTTGAATCAAATTACAATTCTTGTTCCCTTTTTATTTTTTTAACATTGAATTTTAATAGGAAAATGTGAAAAGGGCACAAATTTCATGTGGAATTTTTATATACATATGTTTTCTTCGCCACTTGTTCTACAACATATTAAGTCAATGCTGTAGTATTTATTAAAGGGCATGGACATCAGCCAGAGGTTTACTGTATAATTTTACTATTTAATCCAATCGAACTATACATCAACCACATCCTGATTATAGTTATTATTCGTCACTTGTTCTAGAATTCATTATGTCAATACTGCAGTATTTATTAAATGACATGAACTACCCCCCTGGGGCTTACTCTATAATTTTAATATTTTATCAATAGTTATGAATTTATCAGTCAGCTCTACGATTTAAAAATGTTTGCATTCACAACAAATATACATTTGTATAACTCTTGCGAATCAAATTAGCATAAAGTTGAACGGGGGAGTGTTGTAAATAACCAATAATTCGGAAATGTTTGAATTTAAATGAATTATATTGTAATTCGAATCAAATTAATCTGTTATCGCCCGGAGGTTATTGCTCCATTCGTGTACAAACAAGACATTATCGAATTCGTATAAACAGCAATATTCTCTTATAGCGAATTATTCAGACGACTTTCAGGGGTCCGGTGTTAATGTTTCAATTAATAACGATGTTACATTATAATTTCAAAAGTTACTTTCAATTAATTAAAATGAGTTCCGTTGAGGAACATTTATAACAATTATACATTTGTGTAACTAGTTCTAGTCAAATTAACAGAAGGTTTATCGGGAAAGTGTTTTAAGCAGCCAACGCTTTGGAAATGTTCTAATTTAAATGAATTATATTTTTTCGTATCTAATGAATCTGTTATCACCCTGTGGTTGCTGTTCTATTCGAGTTCAAACAAAACATTATCGATTTTGTATAAACTACATATTCTCTTATAGCGAATTATTCAGTAAACCCCCCCCAGGCTACTAGTAATTAGATTTTAATTTTTATTATTGTTTGAATTTATATCAATGTTACATTTTTTTTTTTTTTTTGAAAAATGTATGTCAATAAATTATTTTGATCTGATTTGTGTGACTTAATTCGAGAATATTATCTTTTATAACAATTCAGTGATCGCTCCTGGGGGTCAAGTGGCTTTTTATTTGTAATGTTTACCTTCCCAAGAGGAACTATGCTATGCATAAATATGAATATAAAATGTATGAATTTACATGAATTCTGCATTGTAATTTAAAAATTACCCAATAAATTACCAGGCGGTTGCGAGGTAGAGATATTAAAATGTGAGAATTTGCCTGGATAATTTAAAAAAACTTTGTAAATATTTCCTCTTGTCTAGTAATTTGTTTTAAATCTTGATAATTTAAATTGCAATGGATTTTACGTTTAATTTTGTAAATATCCAATAAGACCCCGGGGTTTATTAATATGAAACTAAATAAAATCGAACATTTTAAGTTTATATTTATTGTTGCATGTTTTAAAGAATGAAGGGGGGGGGGGGGTGAGAGATGATTTATATCTGGAGGGTTACTAGGTATTTCGATTCGAAAGCAAAAGCTTTCGAAATTCAATGTAAAAATGTATACAAATTCGAATGATTTTCTTTTCGAATCGAAATACGGAGTAACCCCTCTGATGTTTTAAAATATAAAGTCTATTTTGAACGAACAAATGCATTTAGAATGATCAGGGTTTTAATAACACAGTTTTTATGATAAATTCTTTAATTAAAAACAATTCTCAATAGTGATTTCTACGTTCCAAATTGTAATGATTAAAAATGTTGCAATCGAGCAACCCAATTCTCTTTACAAATAATTTGTAATTGTTACTACATATTTAAAAACAAATAACGCCAAACCATTTTGTCGATACCAATTTTTTTTTAAAAAACGAAACCTATTTGTTTTTGTTGCAGTATATAAAACTAAATTTTGAGTGCCATTCATTAAGTCAAGAATTAGTAACGATTGCTTTTCCTAAGAAATTTTTTTTTTTTAATATTTTCTTTTGATACAATTTCTCTACTGCATATTACTGTAATTTTACAACTTTTTTTTTATTATTTTTTTTTTTCAAAAATAATTTTTATTTTTAAGTGTTATAATAACCACAAACAAAACTTGTTGTAAAACAATATGCTTCAAAAATGCAAACTACGTTAAACAAACATTACATTTAAATTATAATATACTATTTAATACATACTACATACCTAACATTATTTTTCAAATAGGTTTTTTATTTAATTATTTTTTTTTCATAATTTGAATTGTTGTTTAGCATTATAGAAAACAAAAACATTTTCAAGAAACTAAAAGAAGTTATAAATATTAGTTTTTATAAGTATTTTTTAATTTTATATTTAATTTTTGTTCTTAAAATGCAATTAATTATTAAAAGAAAGATATAATAAAACAAAAGAATATTATATTAAATTAAAATAATTAACCTCAAAAACAAAAAGAAATAAATTAAAAAAAGCAAATCATACATTAAAAACGTACGTACGTCATCAAACATTTAAAAATAATAATATGAAATTAAAAATAAAAACAAAACCAACACTTACTCATATACAATATTTATGGTGGAATTCTAAAAAGAATTATAAGTAAAAAAAGAACATAAACCACAATAAAACCATAAGTTTAATATTAAATACTAAATAAATTATAAATTTAAGTTTAATTATTATTAATAATTAAAGTAAAAACAAAACAAAAAAAAAAAAAAAAAAGAAATCAATACAAAAAATAAACGTGTTTTCAATTACAAAAAGAAAAAAAAAAGCTGCTCTCTATTATCCTCCACTTGCCTCGTATTGGAAAACAATTTTAGTTTTGGGGTGTTTTTATTCTTCACACAATTGCTTGCGATTTCATTTTTTCAGGTTTAGCCCAACCGTGTCTTCACTTTACAATTTTTTGTTCACTTTTCAAAATATACATATATATAGTATATGTACTACATATACATATATATCAACCAACTTCTTACAGGTATTTTGTTTTTAAGTTTATTAAATATACAATTTTAATAAAATATTTATTAATTTTCATTATTTTGTTTTTCTTTACCCAAAATTTTTTTTTCAGGCGATGCTGAGGGTCCACCGAAAAAGAAAAAAACCCGCGACTCAATTGGTAGCAATGTGAGTAGTAAAATATCGTCAACTTTTTTTTATTTTTATTATTAATATTTATTTAAAATTTTATCAACGGAATTATGTTATGTGTAATTTCTAATGATTGATATTCTATATACTAACAAATTAAAATCTTGATTTGTTAACTTTGTTAAAATTTAACATGATCAGTATCAATTAATCTTATTTTTTTTAAGATTTTGTTAAAGTAACTCGCTGTAATAGCGAAAATACACCCATCTATACATTTTTATAATTATAAAACAACATTTTAACCATCATATTTGTATGAGTACTATAATTTACAGTGGTGGACATGAGTTTAGCACACTGCACAGTTTAATACATATCGTTGGTCTCATGTAGAAAGGCCCTAACTCGTTATTTTTTCGAAATTTGTTTTTTTGCGATTCCAATGCATTTAACGCAAATACACCTCCTCACAAAAATTTATTGCAATAAAAAATAACGCTTTTATAAGCAGTTGTACAAAAAAAGTTACATGTTGAATATTACAGTTTCTATTATGTTTTTACCTTCTCCTGTAAAGTTTCAAATATGCGAGTTAGGGCCTTTCTACATGAGACCATCGATATGCTGCCTTCAAAAGTATTTTCCTTTTAAATGATTATAATTATTGGGTCGAATTATTCATTATGTTTCGCGATTGAGTAAATAGATTTTTGTGTGCGGAAGTATAATTTGAAATTATCCATTCCGTTGCTGCGGTATTGTTCCTTTTTGCGGTATAATATCTACTTTCTTCATTTTGCTTACGCTCAAATTTTATAACGGAATGCCAACGGAAAGAACAAAAATTTATGAAAATGTAAAATTTTTAATAAATATTGTTTTATTCTAATCTGTTGGGTTTCTTTAATTAATTTTTAGTAGTAAGAGAGAAAAATATACAAGTAAATTGCAAATAGAAGCAATGGTTGATTTAATAAAAAAAAATCAAGACATTGTTTGCTTGAATTAGCAATGACGTTAAGTGGTTCCGGTGCGCATTTAAAAGATGACATTATTATATTTGGAATACCACATTTTTCATAGAAAATAATTTTTGCTAATCTTTCTTCATCTGTTATGAATCTGCTTATGGATATCCAGCACTTTGGAAAACGTTGATTGGGCTACGTTGACATATTAAAGTCCTTACCGACACTATGCTAGTAACACCCTTCTGCGATAACACTCAAATACGCACAAAGTTTATCTTTTGCAGAAAGTACTAATTGACGACCGCTACAACCTATGGAACATATAAAAATGTTACACAGGCTTGAAGACATAGAAAAACAACCCGTAAAGAGGACTCTTTAATTTACAAAGCTTCGGTGGCAGTCCCATTTAAGAGCTTTGCTACAATTCAAAGAGTTCTTCCAACAAAATTTAGTATTGACGTCTCCTACAGAACTATAAAAAGAAGACTCGATGAAAAAAACTTGCGTGGATGCATTGTTACAAAAGAAACATTACAGTCTCGGAAAGATTTAAAATTAACAGTTCAAATAAAAATAATAATTGTTCTTAACATAAGCTAAGGCACAAGCTAATGTTTGTAGTTGTACTTTAAGTGGTACACATAAAAATGTCGACGAAAGTAGACAGCAAACATAATAAAAAATGTATTCAGGTTTTTCGAGATGAAGTCTTGAAATGAATACGAAAAAACTGAAGAAAAGAAGGCAACATGTAAATAAATGAAAAATAATAATTACAGCAATTTTCGAACCACCGGTAATAGTGGTTAAAGGATTGATGTTTTACTGTTGGCTAGCGGGCACCGCAGTGGTGCAGAGGGTGAGAACGTAAAGAATTCTGATGAGAGAAAGTGGTGTTTCTCGAAACATATGTAAATTCAACCAACAACCCAGGTTCGAATCCTAAGCCAAGAAAAATTATCAATAAATTTTAATAATAATTTCCATGTAACAATTCCTACCTTCAGTAAAAATAATTTAATGAAAATTAAATTTAATGAACTCGAGCCGAAATAAAAAAAATATCAAAGATTTAAAATTAACAGTTCAAATACAAATAATAATTGTTCTCGGATTTCTTTTGCCCATTAGCATTAAGAAAAACCAATCATTTTATTGAAGAATATCTTCAGGAGCGATGAAACAAAATTTTGTAGATTCGGATCTAATGGAAAAAGATACGTATGGCGTCCTCCAAAAATGTAGCACAACCCAAACTATACTTCTAAGACCATAAAGCACGGTCGTGGGAAAGTGATGGTGTGGGCATGATGTTGGTCCTATACATAAGGTCGATACACGAAAGTCTACTTTAAATACAATCTCCCTTATTCATAAAAACTTACAACATTCCCACGACAGCCGGTTCTACGCACCGGAATGACCCGAGATCACTCGGCCAAGGGCTGCCAACTCAGCAATTACTGCTGTTACAACAACAAAAACAATAACAACAACAGGTTTATAAAGAAAATTTCCCTACAAAATTTGTTTTATCAACCTCTTATAAACCTGTTGTAAGTTTTATGAATAAAGCTTTTCTTTGTATATGTTATAAATATGTAGAACAAATTGATTTGAGCGTTATCGATATCTTGGGGATACTAAACAACATTTGAGAACTATGACTTTCTGCAAAAGCATTTAACATATTTTTATATTTTATATACAGTGGCCGACAAAAGTCTACATACGACCCATATTTTTGCAATTTGGGCATTTTGAAACCATAATGAAGAAAAGTAATAATACAGTTTTGTTTAAGATGTATTTATAATAATAATAACACAAAAAAATCTTATTTTATTATAAACTTAAACTTTTATTCACAAAAAACTAATAAAATTGAATGACAAAAGTCTACATACGAGCTGTAAATTAACATAAAAAACTTTGGGTATTAAAACTTATTATGTACTTTTTATTAAAATTAATATTTCGTTGGGCCACCATGGGCATCTATAACTGCCTGTAAGCGTCTGGGCATCGAAACAACTAAATTGTTGAGTTATATTTAGCCATTCTTCTTGAAGCTTCTCTTTAAGCATTGGGTCACTAGTAATAGGAGTTTTGCGAATTTTTCGTTGTAGAATCTCCCACACGTGCTCAATAACATTTAAGTCCGGCCTTTGAGGTGGGGTGTACAACTGTCGTGGGGCATTGTAGAGCAGCCATTCTTTGACAATCTGAGCCGTGTGCCTCGGATCGTTATCTTGCTGGAAAATCTAACTCTGACTAAGATTTAAAATATCAGCCGAGGGTTTAAAATTTTGTTCCAAAATGAATTTGTACAGATACCGATCCATATTGCCCTCAATAAACACTAACTTTCCTACTCCAGAAGCAGCAACAGCACCCCAAACCATCACGCTGCCACCACCATGCTTAACAGTAGCAACTAGTTCTTCGGCTCCATCGCTGTATTTTTTTTCGCCAAGCTTTATCTCTCCCATCACTTCCAAATATGTTATATTTAGATTCATCAGTGAACAAAACTCTCTTCCAGAAATCCATGTCCTTCTGAATATGCTTGTGCGCAAATTCCAAACAAAGTTTGCGATTTTTTTTCGCTTATGAGAGGTTTATGCGAGGAGATCTGCTATGGTAACCATTATTATTTAAAGTTCTTTTTATAGTTCTTGGATGTACAATTAATTCAGATCATGCAGCGATATCTTCGGCTAATTTTGCGGCATTTACTTTTGGATTTTTGCCCACTTCTTTTAAGATGAAGATAACGTCTCTACGACTAAGTTTCTTTGGGCGACCTCCACGTGGTGTGTTTTCAACTGTACAAGTCTTTTTAAAGTTATTGACTATTGTCTGAACTGTAGACTTACTTAAATTAAAAAGCTTTGATATTTCACCAAAAGATTTTCCCTCATTTCTGCACTTTACAACAAATTTACGGACATCAATTGATATTTCTTTTCGAGAAGCCATTATTTCTATTAAAGATTTATTTAATCCGCCTAAACTTGAACTGAATACTATTTTAAGAAACCTTAACACAACAAGAAAAGTAGAAAATAAATAACGGCATTTTACTGTTTGAATTCAACAACAAAATCCCATATATGCTGGTCGTATGTAGACTTTTGTCAATGCTTTTTATTTGTTTATTATGAATAATTTTTAAAGTTTACATTACAATAATAATTTTTTTTGGGCATATCAATAAAAATAGATTACACACAAAACTGCATCATTATTTTTTTTATTCCGCGCTAATGTTCTCATAAAATGTCCAATATTGTGGTCGTATGTAGACTTTTGTCGGCCACTGTATATGGCATAGAGCATGCCCGTTTCTGTCTTTATTTTTAAAAATACATATCAAGATTTTAACATCATGAATAGGACCTTTCAAAAAAATATATTTTCAGTAAATTTTAATAAATTGTAAATGTTTTTTAAGTCTTTTGAGATTGTAAATCCTTTCTATTTGTCTAGAATGTAAAAACACCTTTCATAAACACGCATTGAAATGTCTCATAATATCATGTATCAACATTTTTATAGGTAAATAATTTGATAACAACGCCCACAAGTTTAACTGGTGGTGGTGGTATGACAACATCAACAACAATAATTGCATCTGCTGCAGCAACAACAACAGCGGCATCAACTGTAAATGCTGTTGTAGCATCACTAAATCTGTCTGCTGCTGCTGCACATGGAGCTGCGTCAGCAGTAACAGCAACAACAATACCACCGACATTAACCTCACAACAACAACAACAACAGCAGCAGCAACAACAGCTAGCAGGTGTAAATAGTCAGCCATCAATTGATTTACTAGGAACACCACTTGGTGGCAATAATATAAATATCAATACCAGCAATATAACAAATGAACCTCTAACAGCATCAGCAGCAGTAAGATCACAATCAAGAAGCCAATCAAGATCATTGCAGCAAGTAACCGAAATGTGTAAGTTGAATGAACGAAAAAATCTTCATTAATATACAAGAACAAAAAAGAAAAGTAGTTTTTTTTTAAATTCTTTTAGAAAACGAATTTTATTCTTTTAGTTACTCTTTTTAATAAACTCTAGTGACTAATCAAAATTTCTTTTCTGTTTAAATTTCATATTTTCATTTCTAAATTACCCCCCCCCCCCCCCCCCCCCCGTATTCCCTGCTCCCTTTTAAATGATCTGTCAATTGTTTTGTGGCTGTGTAAAACAAAAAACAAAAAACAATAGTAAGAGTTGTAACACCTACGTCTGCAGCTATAAATAGCAATACTTTAGATGCAGCAGCAGCTTTAAATAATAATAATAACAACAACAACAATCCAAATAAAACACCTTCAGCAACGCCTACTTCAGTAGCAACACCAACCGTTCCAAACGCAGCAACAGTCAGTGGCACAACGCTAACACCGTTTAGCAGTGCAGCAAGTTCTGTGATTGGTGGTGGCGGTGGTGGTGTTGTTGGTGGAGCTAGTACTGGTGACAGCACTAATGGACCAAGTGACTTGACAATGCCACCAAATTCTGCTGTCGGTGTGAATGCAACCGCTGCTGCTACAGCCCTCACCACTGCCTTGACTAGTGGCGTAGGTGGTGGTCAAAGTATCGGTGGTGGTGGTGGAAATAGTAGTGGTATTGCTGCCTCAACCGTGGCGAGTACTGCTGGTGGAGCTAGTGCTACGACAAGCACGAGCAGCAGCAGCAGCATCAGCAGCAACAGCACAAATGTTAGTAGTGGTGCTGGCGGCGGTGGCATACGCATCGCTAGTAATTTACATAAACTGCCTGCCGATGTGGCTGATACGCCCGCTAGTATTGGTGGAGCAGCAGCCACATCTCAGGTAACGACCACAGCCTCTTTGGCTGCAGGACTTAAACAAATTCCACAATTTGATGACCCTGTTGAACAGTCGCTTGCTTCATTGGAACAGCCGTCTCTGTTGGCTCCGCCACCAACCAGTAAAAGCGCTGCTGATAGTTTCCTAATGGCTGCTGCTGGTATTAATGCTGCCCATTTAATGCAACAGCAAAACACGCAACAGCAACAACAGCAGATTTTTGAAAGCAGCCAGCAAACACAAGCTAATCATCCGCACAGCGGCGCCAACAATCAACATCATGTGGAATTTATGAATGAATTGTTGTCGAAGGGTGCAGCCGAAAATGTTTCCGGAATGAATGGCAATCACTTCCCCCTAATGCAGTTTGGTTTAATGGAGGGTCTTAATTCCATGATGCAACAGCAATTCCAACAAGCTGTACAACATCAACATGCGCACAATAATGGTTACAATATGGCCGATGTAGCCGCTTCCAATGCTTTAGATAGTTTAGGCTTGGGTCTAGGTCTGCCACATGGCGCCGGAGCGGCAGGCTCCTCGATATTTGATCAGCTGCCTGGACGCAATGATAATCATTTGCTGGCCATGATGATGAGTAGCGGTGCAGCTGGTTTACCCGGAAATTTATCTCTGGGTCCAACGCCCGGTGGCCCGTCCAGTGTAACGGGTGTAAGTGTTAAGAAAGATGCAAATACGAATAGTGTCCTTGGTCATCTAGATCAAGCGCAACAATCTAGCAATAAACTGCTTATTACGCCCAAACCCATCGAATCAATGATGCCTAGTCCGCCAGACAAGAGACCGCAACAGTCACAGCAACAACAGGCATCTGGGGTGGGGGTACCTCCGCCACAACAGTCGCCCTCCGATTTGAAAATCCCCCTAGCAGGCATGGCTGCCGGCGGCGGCGGTAATCAAGCCAATTTTGCACAAGCATTCAAAACACACGAACAAAATGTAAAAAATCCCAGCTCGTGGTCCATACTCGCATCAGCGGGTTCACCACAAAACACACCCACTTCAAACAAAACCAAACCTGCCATGGACTCATTCCAGCAATTCCGTAATAAAGCCAAAGAAAAGGCCGATCGCCAAAAGCAGCTGGAGGCCGCCGAAAAAGAAAAGGAACAAAAACGCCAAAAAGAAGCGGCCGAAAAAGAACAGCAGCGCAAACAGCATCACTCAAAATCGTCACACTTGGTAGTGGGCGGTGGCTCGAATTCGAGCAGTAGCGGTGGCAATGGCAACGGCAGTACCGGCGGTAATAGTTTAGCCTCAGCGCTCAGTACAACGCATCATCAATCGGTGGCAGCAGCAGCTGGTGTACAACCACCACACGCTCATGGTGGCAGTAGCAGTGCTGCCCATTTGGCAGCATCCATAATGGATGTTATGGAAAGTGGGAGGTAAGTTCTTAAAACACAGATAGAGAGAGTAGTATGAAGAGGTTTTTATTTTTTTTTTTTTGACTGTTTTATTTATTTGCAGAAAAAGTGTACATGACATACAGCCCTCCCTGTCACGAGTGGTTGATGATTTAAAGGCTTCACCACAGGGCAGTGGATCACCAGCTGGCGCTGCACAACAATCACCACAAGACCGAGCTGCTGCTAAACGAGCGGAATTGCGACGCATGGAACAAGAACGTAGAAGACGAGAGGCGGTAAGTTTTTTGTTTAGAATCTCTTCAATGTTGAAATAGATATAAATTGCAAGTATGTATATCGCAAAGGAATTCGATACCTTAACATATACATAATTTAAATGTATATAAAGACAATCAACTAGTTATTATATTCCAATACGAAACAAAACAGAAATTATTTTCAATACCACATAGACAATTTCACGTCGTTCTAGAACACAAGTGAAACTTTTATTCTACGATGAACATAATTGAAAATGATATTTTACTTTTCAAATCATTATCACAAAATTTAGAATATAAACTTCATTTTACAAATGCAGAACCCAGGGGCCAAATTACTGCATTCGATATCGAGTAAAATTTATCGTAATTTTCTTATTTGACAACATGAACAAAATTTCAACTATAATTAGTTGTAATTATAGTTACAAAGAAAAAAGAGTTAATTGTTTTAAAGTTCAACTCTAAGTTGAGTTATAAACCGTAATAGGGCCATTATCCTTATATATCAGTTGCAATTTTTGTAGCTCTTTTTGTAGCAGATATAGTAGCCTTGAAATTATACACACATTCGGAATGCTAACGATATACTTTTATCAAATTCCTGCACGTAGGACACCTCCGCCAATTCGAACCCTTTTTTTAGACCCGTCGTATCAAGAGGAGGCCTCCACTAATTACATGTCAATCTAAAACTCCCAAGTTTTTCGAGAAGTACCATCTGGGAGTGCAATTATCAATTTTATCTGGAAAATTTTGTATGCTTTCGATAGATAATGTTCCATGCGCCAATCGTGCTTAGTTGAATACTGTGTTTAGGGAAATTTGACTGGCCATTATACATACTGGGTGGTATTATTGATTTCGCAAGGAAAGGAAAACTAAGCGGAAAGAAATATCGATCGATATATAAAATATAATTATTCATTCCTGTGGCATCTGTGTAGAGATGATATCGCAAAAAGGAAATGAATATTCATATGCTTCCACACAAAAAAAATCTTTCCGCAATTGCGGAACGGAATAAATAATTCGACCCACTGTGATCTAGTTTATTAACGTTAAAAGCGATTTTGTTTATAGTTGTACGTAGGGTTTCTGTTATCAGGGGCCAAATTACCGCATCCGATATCGAGTAAAATTGATCGTAATTTTCTTATTTGAGATTATGGCATTCGATATCTAGCAAGAAATTTAGTACATTTTATCATAATTTCGATATCGAAATCAGTTTTCGATACGATACCTCATTCGATCACGAATGCGGTAATTTGGCCCCAGCTTATCAGATATCGAGGAACCTGTCAAAGGCCAAACTATCTAAAGCATTGAAAACGGCTACATCGCCCATAATGTAGTTATTGTTTTGCGCATGTTGATGTTGTAAAACTTGTTGGAATTGCTACTGCATCATTTGAACCAACATCCATTAAACCAAAATGCATTAGGGGGAAGTGATTGCCATTCATTCCGGAAACATTTTCGGCTGCACCCTTCGACAACAATTCATTCATAAATTCCACATGATGTTGATTGTTGGCGCCACTGTGCGAATGATTTGCTTGTGTTTGTTGGCTGCTTTCAAAGATTGCGTGGTTTGTTGTTGCGTTAATATCAAAATACCAGCAGCAGTCATTAGGAAACTATCAGCAGCGCCAGCATTGCCAACAGAGACGGCTGGGGCCAAATTACCGCATTCGTGATCGAATGAGCTATCGTATCGAAAACTGATTTCGATATCGAAATTATGATAAAATGTACTAAATTTCTTGCTCGATATCGAATGCCATAATCTCAAATAAGAAAATTACGATCAATTTTACACGATATCGGATGCGGTAATTTGGCCCCTGATAACAGAAACCCTACGTACAACTGTTCCAAAGGAGCAAGCGACTGTTCAACAGATTTGTTGAAGTTTATTATTAAGCTAGATTTACAAGAATTTTTGCTGTTTACACGAGTTTGAAGCATTTTGAAGAGCAATTTTGAAGAAAATTTCAATCGTGATAATCTAGCTTTAGAGTTTTATTTTAAGACTAAATTACAATGTTGAAAGTAATACTAATGTTACTACATTTTAATGCTTGGTTTTCACTATGTCATTTTTTGTTGTCAAATTGTCTAAATTGTTGGTAATTTCATAACAATTTGGACAATTTGACAACAAAACTGACATAGTGAAAACCAAGCATAAGAATGAACAAGTAAAAAGAAAATAGAGAACGTACATATTGCAAAATAAAGGATTGCTATATTTCAACAAGATTAATCAATTTGTGGAATTCTCAAAGAGTCAACCGTATTTAACGACAATATTTTTATTATAGCGTAGACAGACGACACAGTTAATTTGAATTAACAGTTAATTTGCATTAACAGTTAATTTGCATTAACAGTCTTAATTCAAATTAACTTGTGAATTATCCTATCTTAATGCGCATTAAGTTAGACGTAAATACACAAAATCAAACTGAATTTATACTGCATTTAGCTATTTCAATATGGCAACATCGTCGAAAATCAATAATATGTTATCAAATTGTTTACTATTCTAAAAGAAGAAGAAGACAATTGTAAAATTAAAATAATAAAAATAGAATTACACAATTGCCTTTCTCTTATTTCAGAGTGTCCCACTGCGGTCCCCACATGTAGCAACACGTTCAGGTTGATGGTTGCTAGTGCATGAACAAGTATTGCATTATGAAACAGTTTCAACAAGAGTAATTTCAGCTTTTTTTTTTTTCAAAGAAATACTGATTTTTCACCAAATGCCAAACAAATTTTTTCATAATTAAACAGTTGTTTACAAACAAACAGCTGTTACCTAAATGCAGAAACTGTCGTCTGTCACGGTAAAATCTTAATTCAAATTAGTGAGATTTTAATGCGCATTAACTCTGTCTGTCTGTCTGTCTACGGTATTAGAAAGGGAATATTTTTTTAAAATATATGTTCAGTTATACTATTTATAGTACAATAATATTTTGTTTTACAAAGTTACTAATTTTTTACTTTTTCTTTCTTAACCTTTGCCTTTACAGAGAGCTGGACAAATCGATATGAACATGCAAAGTGATTTAATGGCAGCCTTCGAAGAAACACTTTAATATATGGCTAAATAACTTTCATGTGGAAAAACTGTTGAAATATCTCTTGTCATTTTTTAAACATAAAACTATATATATATATATATAAAAATATTATTATTATGAAACTTAAATTATATAAAAAAAAACAATAAAAAAAAACAACATCTAATTGTACTAAGTTTATAAATAATAGACGAAAAGAATGAAAAACAGAAAACACAGTAACCAATTTAAGGAAAATTTACACAAAGTAAACAACTATTTATAAATAAAATAATAAATTTAAATTAAACCATTATTATTTAAGAAAATAACGCCAAAACTAAAAACAGTGGGCGCGTGAAACAGTGAAAAAACAATCAACACTAAATTAAATTTAAGAAACAAAATTTCAATAGAAACAAAACAGGGCAAGAGAGACATTTTAAAACAAAATTTAAACAAAAATCACATAAAAATAGTTCAACGAAAACTAAAAATTTCAGTTACCAAACAGATTGCAAGAGAAGCAAACACATGGAGTAGTAAGAATTTCTCTAAAAATCAGACTTTTTAGTTCTTTTTTTTTAAATTAATAATACTAATAATTTTTATTATTAATAATCGTTATTTAATTGTAAAATCATTTTAAAGATGAACAATATCTAAAAAACACATATATATATATATTCATTATTATAATTTTAATTTTAAATGGCATAATTTCCTTTCTTATTATTACTATTAATTCTCTTTTTGTAAGCTTAATAAATAAAATTTTTATATAATTTTCTTAAAAGTTTTTTATGATTTAAATAAATTATTGGGTTATTTTTTTTTTTTAAATAAAACAAAGTGCAAGCAACATCATTAAAAAAAGAATTAAACAAATATGTATTAGTAGTAGTAAACTACTTTTATTGTAATATTATTATTATAATTAAAAATTTAACAACAAAACCAACAAAAAAAAAACTCTTGTAATTATTATTACTATTAAAAGAAAAAATCTACATAAAAAATGATAACATAAATATATCTGAACAACTTCTTACTATAATAATATTATATACTTATATAAATACCATATAAATAAATATATATATGTACATATATATATGTACATATATATATTTCAAGAAAAACAAAACAAAAAAAAAACAACCACAACAAAACAAAAACACCTACATATACATATAAATATAATAAATATTATAAACATATAAACATAACTATTATTAAACACAATTTACTCATGAAGTAAATAAGTTTGTTTTTCTTTATTTTTTAATTAATTTTATTTTTATCATTATTATTAATATTATTACTATAATTATTAGTTTTGCATCGCTAAACAAATTTCATTTAAATATAAATCAATATGTTAATGTTTCTTATGTGAAAAATCAACCAACCAACACACAACAACAAACAAAATGTAGTATAAACAATTAAAATGTTTTTCTTTTATTTTTTTAATTATAAACTAAATACAACAATAAATAAAAAATAAAAACAAAAAAAAAAAAAACACCAATAAAATTATGAAAAAAAAAATAAAACAAAACAAAAAAGATTTAATAATAAATATTTTAGAGCAAAGTGTAAACGTGAAAACAAACAAACAACCCAAGACACAACAAGTAAAAACCACTTAATCTTAAAGTTTTTTCTCTTGATAAAAAAAAGTTTAAAATTTAAAGAAAGTAAGAAAAGAAAACCTCCTTCCCATAGTTGAATGAAAAATCATGTTGTAATAAAAACGAAAAAAAAGAAAAAAAAATCAATAAATAAAATAAAATAAACTAAAACTTATCTATCTATAACCATCCATAATTATAGTAAACAACAAAAAAGAAGAAACATCCAACAAGAATCACAAAAAATATATAAAATTTGAATTAAATTACAAACAAAACACAGTTATTTTCTTTAATACAAATATTTTTTATCAGTCCAAGAATATAAAGCGCAAGAAAGAAAAAAAAAATAGTGGAGAGTTTTTTGCTTTACAAATTCTAGTTATGCTGCTTACAAAGTGAAATTTATAAACGAACTAAAACCAAATAAACAGTGAATTTTTAAGAGCTTTCAGATGCGATTAAAAACACATAAAATATAGAGAAATGTATGAAATCTTTATTTGAGTCGAAGAACGATCGTAAAGGCGTTAAATCGTACTATCTAGGCGGCCAATTGTCCGGCGCCAAACGTGAAATATACTGGGGCCAAATTACCGCATTCGATATCGAGTAAAATTTATCGTAATTTTCTTATTTGAGATTATGGCATTCGATATCGTGCAAGAAAGAAATTTAGTACATTTCATCATAATTTCGACATCGAAATCATTTTTCGATACGATAGCTCATTCGATTACGAATGCGGTAATTTGGCCCATGTTCACCAAACTTGCCTCTCAATTGTTTCGCGTGCTGTCATCTAATTCCGTGGATTCGATTCCAATCGGAAAATTTATGCATTCGTAAAAATTGTACTGTATAGTACGAATGTTGTACGGGATTTTGATTTTATTTCCCTTGCGAAAAACCAAAAATTGCTTTCGCAAATGCAATTACAATGGCTCACAGTTTATTTCAACCAGCTTCTGTTCAGAATATAAAGTGTGTATAATGCGAAATAAAGATAGATATTAATTAATGAAATACAGAATTCTTAGCGTTCTAACCCTCTGCACCACTGCGGTGCCTGCTAGCCAAACAGACAAACATCAATCTTTTAACCAGTTTTACCTGGTGGTTCGAAATTTGCTGTAATTATAATTTCTCAATTTATTTACATGTTGTCTCCTTTTTCTTCAGTTCTTTCGTATTCATGTCAAGACTTCGTCTCGAAGACCTGAATACAAGTTCGAGTGCTATATTCGGCTGTGCCGAATCTTTGATACCCTTCACCTAAATGTAATAAGAAATACAGAAACTACACTGGACTTGAATATCCTAATTCTGTGTTTTCTCTTCAGTCTTAGTGCAATTTTTTTTTAGTATTTGATATATTGTTTAAAAGACAATTTTACGACCAACATAATTTATGTTAAATATTTTTAAATTTTATCTTATTTTGATCATTTACAATTGACGTAATTACCGATTCTTACTGTAATTTAGTTTGTTTGATTTTCATAATAATCTTGATTGTAATTTACCAATTTATAAAATTAAAAGAACATTTTTTTATATTCAAAAGGAGTTAAGAAACAGAATATAAAAAAGGATAAGATATAAATAAGATGAGGCTTTTTTTGTTTGAATTTGATCTCAACATTCAGCCATTGAATTTGAATAGAAAAAATGGGAAAAGGGAAAACACTCCCGCGGAATTTTTATTCATGATTCGGCTGATTATTTACAAAGGATTTATGGGTGGCATAGAAGAAATGGACTGATAGCTTCTAAATCCAGTATCCACTAAATTTCAAAATATTGCAATAAAATGGACAACAAATATCAAATTTTTATGGAGGTTGTCACACATATTGGTCCATAACTCTGGTTGGCCTAAACCGATTTTGCTGATTTTCAATACCAAAATTACCTGCAAAATAAGAAATATTTTTCTGGAAATTTCGTTTAGTTAAGTAGTATAGTTTGGACGTGAGAGTGTTTTACACAGACGGACATCGACTTAGAATTGCATAAGGAGCAAGAAACTATATACTTTGTTGGGTCTCAGATGAATATTAAAAAAGTTTCACAAGGAATGACAAACGTAATAAATATACCCTCATCATCACTCTTAGCGATGGAGGGAGGGTATAATAAAAATACAAAAGTACCCTGCGGGAAATGTCAATAGAAAAATTATACTGATTACCTATTGACGATGTCACCATTATATTATTGTCCTACGAAATCTACCAGTAGACTGCGTCAATACTAAGTAGTTCTTTTGGGACGGACCACTTTTGGTACTTTTCTGAAAGAGAAAATGAAAATGCATTTCTTGCTAATTTTCGTAGTTTTATTACCAAAAAATAAAATACTAAAAAAGTACCTAATTAAAAACAAATTCGAAAACACCCAAAATTTTTGGCGAGAATCGAAGCCGCAACCCTCTGAATGATAGTCCGGCACAATATCACCTCGTCTATCGGGGCTCACAATAAAAATAAAGAATTTGTATAATAACCATTGTGACAAAATGCTGTTGACAATGTCGCCAAACCGTCACCAAAATAGTAGACAAAAGTGGTGACTTGGAGACACTTTCCCTAGGTTTCCTTCAGGGTAGTTACTTACAGCTTATGCACCCTTAAAGTATGCTATTGACTTAGTAAGGCGCCATCTGCTTTTAGTAAGTCACACAATCTCCAAAATTTCATTTTAGTAGATACATTTACCAAACTAGCAGTTGCAATATCCAATATTATTCACATATAGATGGAGCCATCTGTTTCAAAACTTATAGAACTCCAACAACTGCTATTGTAAAAATACAATTGTTTTAATCATAATTACATAATAACAAACGTTGTGGTTTTTGAAAAACCATTTAATTTTATATCTTTGATATTTCTTTATTTAGGCTCGAGTTCATTAAATTTAATTTTCATTAAATTATTTTTACTTTAATTTTATATTTGTAATAATATAGTCTATACTCTTCATAGTTTATAATTAATTAAACATTTTCTAATAGCCTAACCGTCACATAATCCAAACCAAGCAGTACATTTTTCGAGATGCATTCACACTAAATACGACAATTTCGTCGCTTAACACAATTTTCTGATAAAAAAAGTGGATCATAAAAAATCTTTTCGCAAAATTTCCCACAAATGTGGAGTAACAAAGGACCAATTGCTGCGAACGGCGCCGAATCAATAATTCCCTATTTGAAAAAGAAACCTTTTGATAAACTCATCTCTTCGTTAATAGGCTAAATTTTAAGATGTTAATATTGATGTTTAAACTAAAAGTTTAAATAAATATAACTTTTCGAAAAACTTTGAACCTACTTTATTTTTAAGGATCTAACTCCTTTAACATATTTCCCTAACATAGTAGTTACCATAAAATAATAAACAATGAAATATTTTTTTAACAATTATATTATATTTTTCGAAAATAAGATCTAATATTGTTTTTTATAAAACATATACATATATAGTTTTTATATTTATATTTTTATATGATTTTTTATAAAAATAAAAACATTCAAAAAAATAAAATATAATTGTTTAATAAATAAAAAGGTCGAACAATCAGTTAAATAATCATGAAATATTTTTTTTATAATTTTTCTAAATTTTATTAATGCTTTATAAAAATCGTATAATACCTAATTAAAACTTAAAATTATGTTGTATTTTTTATACTCGTACAAAGAAGACCACACGCGTCTAAAATGTTTTAGTCAGTCCACCGATCTACAGCTAAAAATTTACTATATTTGTATGTATAATAAACTAATATAGTCTTGTCTACATAATTATGTCACAGATAAGCTTTAGCAGCGTTCAACGCAAGCGAAGGAGGGGTTCGAGAATGGAAAAAGTAATTGCAACTTAAGACATTTTCGAAGTCAAGGCAGCCAATTGAGATTTAAGGGCATCAATCTGGCACAAGAGTTCAATGTTTTGTCTTTCCAAATAGGCAGCACGAATGGCAATCTCATCCTCCTTGATGCGACGACGATCACGGGACTTCTTGGCAGCAGCATTGTTCTTGCGGCGACGTTCATAGTAGGCAGCATCTTTAACTATGCTACCCGAAGCAGATAAAGCATTCGCGTTGTCCTGGGAATTGGAGTTGCCAGTCGATTGTGAGTCATGGCCGAAATTGGAATCACAATCACAATCACTGGACTCTTCATGATGGCGATCATCATTTTCGCTAGTGTTGCTGGAAGAATTCTCATGAATGTTGCCGCTGGCGGAATTTGTGCGGCGCATTTTGGGATTGGTAATGCAGCGAGAACCGCCATTGGAAGTGCGAATTTGTTCCAAAACACGCTTTCGATATTCAGTATAACGTTCTACACGGGGATTGTCCAGCAAGACATCGGTGGCGGCAAAGTTGGCAGCAATGACTAGAGGATCTCTGGGGAAAGCCTTGAAGGGACGGGTATTTTTGGAATCGTGAGAATTTAAGTTACTGGTACTGCTGGTGGGTGTGGTAGCAGCAACAACAGCAGATTGTTGAGCTTGTTGTGGAGAATGTGGCTCGGGAAGATCATGTTCAAGGGAACTGACAGCGGCGGCAGCAACTGTCTGCAATATATTGTTGTTGGCTAAGGCAGGAGCAGGTTGTGGCATGGGCACCGATGGTGGTGGTGTGGTAGACATGCGTTCTTGTTTAACAGCAGCTGGATAGTAGAGGCCGGGATATAAGGCGGCAAAATTGGCGGGTATATTCATATTGTTGACATTTTGTGCCTGTTGTTGGGCTTGGGCAGCATACAAAAGATTGGCGGGCAAAAGAGAGGCGACATTATGTTGATTTTGTTGCTGCTGTTGAGTCATGATTGTATTGGGGGATACAGCGGGTGAGTCAGTACCAAAGCTGGAGTTTGTGTGATAGGGAGAAGGAGTTTTGCGTGGTGTCTCTATTGTATCACGACGTGATAGATCAAGAACTTCGGTTGCTAGTGGCTGAGGCAAGGGATTGACTGTTGGCATATGATGAGAACTCAACAAATGTTGTTGCAATTGATGTTGATAGGCATAGGCTGAGTAAATATCCAAAGCGGGTATTGGTGGAGATGGTGTTTGCAAATGAGGCAAGGGTTGTTGCTGGTGATGGGCTACAGCAGCAGCTTGTAATAAGCCAGAGCGATCTAAGAATAAAACAAGAGAATAAAATGAATATCACAAATGTATAAAACTAGAGATTATGATCAGCGTTACCGTTGATGCGACTAAAGTCGCAATTTGACCCTTTTACAGATGATGCCTTGCCACTTTTTGTGTACCTTTTTTTTTTTTGTTTTTCTTGATACATATTAGTTTTTTTATTAATTTTTTTATTATATGCATATGTATGTAAACATACATCATATACAACATTTAAATGAAAAAAAATACGATTTTTATTTTTGTTTTGTTTATTTTCCATCTTTTTAAAAGTGGTGCTCCTTTTTTTTTAAAAAATCCCCTTTTTGTGCGACTTTCTCAAATTTGCCAACGGTAACGCTGATTATGCTATTTTTTGTTTAAAACAAAAGAGTAATACTAACCATTTTTGAAATCCAGTAGGAATTGGCCGGACATTACTTTTTCGTGAATCATCATGTTGATAATTTATTGTTGTTATTATTAAAATTTAATATTCCAAATATTTGTTGTAAATAATCCTGGGCGTTTTAAAATTTCTGTTACAAATTTTTGTTGAAAAAATTATTTAAGGTAATTTTTAGTAAATTGTTGTGTAGCTGTTTATTGTATTTCTGTGATGTTGTATTGAACAATGTTTAGTGTGTACTGATTTAGAAATGCAATCTGGTCCAGCTTATATACTCAAGCCTGTTGCATTTTCCTATTATTACTCAAACACACTCTCAATATTACACACCTACGCCTGCGTTGCAATTTCATTGACAGCCACTCGTCACCCTTACAGTTAATAATTAGCATACACCCTTCCCTTTCCTACTTGTTGGGAATGTACGGCAAAAAAGAGAGTGAATGCATTAAGCACCCTTTACAACTCTTTACATTACAAACACAAACTCTCTTTCACACAACTAAGTAAATAGACCAGTGATGGAAAATGGGTTTTTGTTTTTCGTACTATACTATATAAATAAAATGTACTTTTTGGACCTCCATGGTATCATTTTTAATATTTGTTAAATAATCATAAAACTTTACCACAAATTTACTTTATCGAAAATTCGATATATCTTATAGCAATATTATTGCGTTAATTGTCGCGATTATCTGAATATATATATTTCCAAATTAACTAAAATTATTATTGTAAGAATAAAAGAAATAGAAGAGTTAACTTCTAACGATTTTGAAATCCTGATTAACTACATTTTAAGCTTTAGTTTTTGAATTCAGCCTCAAAATCATTTAATGTAAATGAATATGTCAAAGACTCATATTGTTCGCTAATTCAACCAAAAATTTATTGTCGTAATAATCATCTTATAGATGCATATTTAAAGATCAAATTGATATCAGTTCCAAAATGTTCATGAAATTTAATAAAATCTCTTTTGCTTGCACTATTACATAAATATTAACTTATATGATATACAGCCATGTCACAGAATTTAATTAATATAGAACAAGTAAGAAAGTATAGTCGGTCAATCCCGACCATATAATACCCTACACCCACTATATGTATAAAACAGGTAATCAGGAATGTGGGCTATATGGGAGATATGACCTATTATGGACCGATGATCCAAAAATTTAGTGTCATGATTTCTGTGAATATAAATATTGTGTATGTTAAACTTTATCTCGATATAAATACTTTTAAAAGATTTATAGAGGTTAAAGTTGAGTACGGGAAGGGTATTATATGGGAGTTTCGACTTATTGCGGACCGACCATTATAAAATTAGGTGTCATCATTTCTGTATATTTTAATTCTTAAGAAATTTATGATCGTTAAAGTGATTTTCGGAAGTGGGTCTTATATGGGAGCTATGACTAATTATGGACCGATCATAATAAAATTGTGCCGTATTATTTGCATGCATATGAAATATATTAGGGTTCAATATTATTTGGATACCAACATTTTTGAGAGAGTTATGCTCTTTAAAGTGATTTTCGGAAGTGAGCCTTATATGGGAGCTACGACTAATTATGGACCGATCACAATAAAATTGTACGGTATTGTTCGTATACATATAATATATATTTGTGTTAAATATTACTAAGATACCTTCATTTTTGAGTGAGTTATGCTCTTGAAAGTGATTATAGGAAGTGGGCTTTATATGGGAGCTGCAACTAATTATGGACCGATCTTCACGAAATTTGTAGATGTGATTTAGCTTCATTTACTACTCATTTTTGGTGAATTTTGTGTGCATACTTGCATAATTCAAAGATTTATGAACGGTAAACCCCAATTTCGAGAGGACATTTGTATGGGGGCCAGGTCAAATAATGAACCGACTTCCACCAGTGTCAATCCCATCCATCCTTAGGTCGAAAAAATATTATGTAGCAAATTTTATCGAAATATCTTCAAAATTGCGACCTGTACTCTGCGCACAAGCTTTACATGGACAGCCAGCCAGCCGGACGGACGGACGGACATCGTTAAATCGACTCAGAAAGTGATTCTGAGCAGATCGGTATACTTTAAGGTGGGTGTTGGACCAATATTTCTGGGCGTTACAAACATATGCACAAATCCAATATACCCTCCCCACGATGGTGGTGTAGGGTATAAAAAGCAAAACGAAAAATTTGTTCGGAATGAAACCAATTGTTCGTTTTACTTTTTCTTTAGAAGCAAAATACGGAAATAATTCCACTTCCGAACGGAATTAAATTCTGTGACATGGCTGATATTTATCTGTTTCATCTGAAATACCAAATTTTGATGCAACAGTATTTTGAAATTGTACTATATGACTCGTGGTAGTACCACGGTACCAACTGTGTTTAAAATGTATTAAAAAAAAAGTACAATTGTACCATGTTTGCCATCAGTGAAATACGGTTCTTTTTTCGTTAAGGGAGATTGAGCAAAAGAGCAGGTAGGTAGTTGTTGTAAACACAATACAGTGTGTGACAATTTCAATGAAACAAAAGGGTGATTATTTCTAATATTAGTTTTCCAATTTAAAAACCGATAGAACAGGAATAAGGGTGGCTTGAGTAAAAAGGGAAATCAAAATATTGTATATATATATGTATTACTAAAGTACATATGCATTTTATTTTATATTATGTGGGAATACATACAATTTAATCATCTAATATTAAAGTAATCCTTTTTTGCTAACTTTTTTCATTATGGCATTTTCTTGCGAACTGTTAGTACAAATGTTTTTATGGTTTTATGATCTTTTTCTGCTGCAGTTACAAAATATTTTTTAAATAACAACTGTTTGTTTACATACATGTGTATGTATGTCATTTGAATTCGTTTTTTTTTATTTGTGAAAAAGGGGTTTGCGTTTTCTTGGTATTGTGTGAAAGGGTTTTTAGGAAGTTAACTTTACAGATTGAGTAAAAAAAGGGTTTGACTCTTGTGTATTTTTAATATAATTCCTAAGAAACTAAATGTTAAAGAAAATTTCATCATTTCGTTAGCAGTAGAGACTAATGGTTTCGTAAGAAAAGATATGCTAAAAATTTGTATAATAACAATTGACAAAAGGAAAAGAGTTATTTAACTACTTTGGTCATTTGTCCAAATTGTTATTTATTTCAAGGAGAATCTAAAAAACCTAAAGTTTATTTAAAGACAAGTAATGGGTTTTTAAAAATATTTATAATATTTTGGTTTTGTCAGTCGAATAAATAGTTAAAATTTTAAGAAACTCTATCCTTTACCACTGTCCTTCAACCTTATAAACACAGAGGCGAATTGAAAGGGAGCGTAAACTTTTTTTATTGACCTTTATTGTTTTTGAAAGAACTATCTTGTCTCCATAATGTAGTTCCTTATACATACATATAACCTTATGCAACAGAGAATCCAAATGAAAGGGAATTTATTTTCTGTGGCTCATTTTCTTTAGAATAAAAATAAATTGAAAAATCACATAATTTTTTGTTAAATCAACTATATAACATTATGTTTTGGTTAAAAGAAACAAATATTTGATGATGATTGCAATTGTTTGATTTTCCTCAAAAATATAGAAAATACTTAAAATTTTAAAGTAATTTCACGACTTCAATCTGTAAATATCTAATTCCTTGAACTTCAACTATTACGGAGCATCAAAACGATAAATTAAAAGTTATTAATTAATGCTCTGGAGGAAATTTTAGATTTGTTCAGTTATTCAGAAATGGACGTTATATGGGAGATATAACCTATTGTGGACCGATCATCCAAATTTTTAGTGTCATGATGTCTGTACATATAAGTAATACATGTGTTAAACTTTATCTCGATATGAATACTTTTAAAAGATTTATAGAACTTAAAGTGAATTACGGAGAGGGTCTTATATGGGAGTTTAAAGAGATTTTCGGAAGTTGGCCATATATGGGAGCTATAATGAATTATGGATCAATCTACACTAAATTTGTAGATGTGATTTGGCTTTATTTACCATTAATTTTTGATGAAATTTGTGTGGATACTTGCATAATTCAAACATTTATGAGCGGTAAACCTCAATTTCGGGAGGTCATTTGTATGGGGGCAAGGTGAAATAATGAACCGATTTCCACCAGTTTCAAACCCATCCATCCTTAGGTCGAAAAAATATTATGTAGCAAATTTTAACGAAATATCTTCAAAATTGCAACCTTTACTCTGCGCACAAGCTTTACATGGACAGCCAGCCAGACGGACGGACGAACGGACATCGTTAAATCGTCTCAGAAAGTGATTCTGAGTCGATCGGTATACTTTAAGGTAGGTGTTGGACCTCTCCACTATGGTGGTGTAGGGTATAATAAAAGTTAAAAAGTCAGATCCTCTATGCAATCATTCCAAAACAGATCGTCATCGAAAAACAGTTACTAAATTTTTTTAATAACTAAACAATATAATTTATGTTTTTTATAGTTAAATTCAATAGTTCATTGTTTTTTATGGAAAATCTTAAGCATTTTCTGAAAAAAAATAAAAGTGCTGCATGATTTTGCAAAACTCCTTTCACGTTATGCTTTGTATGGCTGTACTTTAAGGTCTTGTGATTAGTGAAAATTTTTTATTCATTTTATTCATTAAAGTCCTATAAATAAGGACGCAAACATACACAAAGCTACTTGATTAACCGGATTCTTGTTAATTATTAACAAGAGTTAAATTTTAAACGAAACAATTAAAAATATTTTTAAGTACAAGGATTTAATCACACGCGCTAATACTGTAACTATACTGGGTTTAAGCCCTTCTTACTGTGAGTCATTTGCTGTTGCTGACCTGGCTTAGTTGGGTGTTCTAGCGAGGTTCTAAGCAATGTCACAGCAGGATTTTCGTTAGGCTTGTTAAAATATTTGAGCATGTGTGTGTGTAAATTTACTTTACTCAAATCCTTTACTTTAATCTGAATTTTTCAAAATGTTTGCAACATGCTTGCGAAAATCGAAATTTTGCTTCACGGGAAATATTTGGCAAAATTGGTTCAGGCTATTTTATAGTAATAATGATGATACTGATTATGCGCTTGCTGGCTTTATGTAAATCTTCTAAGAATTAACTTTATATTTACAGACTTTTCAGTCAAACGCTCTAGATTTCCTTGACAATTTGTTGTTTCTGTTTATGTCATTGGTTTGTTTTTCAATGTTGTTGTGATTATTGTTTTAAGCACTAGATTTATGTTAATGTTTTGTTCAGAATGTTTTAATCCTTTCGTTTTTGGTTTATTTGCAGACATTTTTAAATTGTCGATGTAGACAATGTTCGTAGCGTGTAAGTGTGGTAAGAGTAATTGAGTATTAATTGAGAGTGTGTAAGGAATTAATTCCTGAAATTCTTTACGCATTTTATCTTTGAAACATATGTATGTATGTATAAAAAGAATATTGAAATAATTCAGTGAAAAATTCCTAAAAACATTACACGCAACCCTGTTTTTACACGATATTTTTTATACGATTTTGAAATAACAAGGTTAAAAAAATAATCTTTTCCTGTTTTACACGTCTTTTTTTAGACGAATAAAAATTATTTTTGGAAAATTTTCTATTTTTGAACACACATATACATATACATATGTACATATAAACAAGAACTGCTACATACATTTGATAACTTTCAAGTTAGGGAATTAAGAAAAAAGGACTCGTGGATCAAATTTAGCGAGTCAGTCCATTCCGTAAACGAAATTCCAGGTTTAGAAGAATATTATCCAAGGACCCAGTAGTCCCGGGTCTTATTCAGAGACCGAATAACTCGTGGACGGAATGTAGCTCGGAATCTCTCTGCTTACTAATGGAAACTCACTTCCCGGGGTGTATCGATCCAGGGGTGGAGGGTCAAATCAGTAGTGAGGACCCCTTCTCTGAATCGTGCTCAGTGGAAGAGGTTAGGGAAGTGGTGAATAATATGATCACCTTAGAGAAGGTAACATGGGCGGTCAATACTTTTGGGACCTATAAATCGGCAGGACTAGATGGTATTTTTCCGGCAATGTTACAGATTATTCGGGGATCAACGCTTCTGTAAATAGTTGAGTTGTTCAGAGTGTGTGTGCTGAAAAAGTACATACCAAGAGGGTGGAGAGAGGTCAGGGTTATTTTCATACCCAAGACAGGGAATGCCGGTCACTCAAAACCCAAGGACTTTAGACCAATCAGCCTATCGTCTTTTCTACTAAAGACATTAGAAAGACTGGTTGATGCGCATCTGAGGATGAGAATTGACAAGGTTTAGGGGTAAATCCGCAAAAGACAGAATTAGTTCTTTTTGGAAGGAGGTATAAGGTGGAAGCTTTTAGGCTACCGATACTAGGAGGTGTGGAACTTGGGCTATCTGACAGCGCCAAGTATCTAGGAGTTTTCCTTGATAGTAAACTGTCCTGGAAAAGGAACACGCAGGAGAGACTTAAAAGAGGTCTCAATGCCAACTATACTTGCAGGTCATCGATAGGTAGGAGTTGGGGTCTACGGCCGTCAGTTATTGGATGGTTTTACACTTCGTTGGTTAGACCCATTCTTACTTATGGATGCTGTGTTTGGTGGGAGACATTGAGATTATCCAGTCGTAGGAACCTTCTGTCTAAGGCTCAGAGGTGTGCTTCGATCGGGGAATGGGTTCTAGGCGAGACAAATTGGGCCTGGGGAAACCGAACGGACTGCCGAGTATCAAGAACGGAATCGTTACTGGGCGAAAGCAAGGTCTGCGTAAGAACCATGATAGGTGTTATCACGGGCCATTGTATGATAGGTAGAATGGCAAGGATAATGGGATCTGACTTGTCAGACATATGCGGGTTATGCGAGGACCCAGAGGAGCTGGAGACGATCAAGCACATTCTGTGCCATTGTCCAAGATTACAAGTTAGCAGGTTGAGGTGGCTAGGCAGTAGATTCATAAGCGAATTAGGGGATGTCTCGAGTTGTAGGCTCGGGGATCTCAAAGGATTCGTAATGAATATGACCTGGCTGCGCAACAGGGGAAGGGGCTCTGTGAGGGCTTAGGCGTTTCGCTCTTGGAACGTACTAAGTGTCTCAATTCAGTTCTGAAAGGCATAACAATGGACCGTATTGGTCTCTGGGTGATGGTATCGGGACAACCTCACACCAGCCTTCTAACCTAACCTAGGGAATTAAGAAATTCACCCCTATCGTGAATAAAAATAAATCACATGAAAATTGTTCCCTTTTATTGTTTTAACATTGAATTTAAATAGGAAAAATGTGAAAAGGGAACAAATTTCATGTAGAATTTTTATTCACGATAGGGGTGATTATGTGCTTGACTTTGCATATTTTGCTAAGTCGTTTTCCCACACGGGCTGACAAAATAACATAACATAACATAGCATAACATAACATAACATAACATAACATAACATAACATAACATAACATAACATAACATAACATAACATAACATAACATAACATAACATAACATAACATAACATAACATAACATAACATAACATAACATAACATAACATAACATAACATAACATAACATAACATAACATAACATAACATAACATAACATAACATAACATAACATAACATAACATAACATAACATAACATAACATAACATAACATAACATAACATAACATAACATAACATAACATAACATAACATAACATAACATAACATAACATAACATAACATAACATAACATAACATAACATAACATAACATAACATAACATAACATAACATAACATAACATAACATAACATAACATAACATAACATAACATAACATAACATAACATAACATAACATAACATAACATAACATAACATAACATAACATAACATAACATAACATAACATAACATAACATAACATAACATAACATAACATAACATAACATAACATAACATAACATAACATAACATAACATAACATAACATAACATAACATAACATAACATAACATAACATAACATAACATAACATAAAGTTTAAAAACTTTAATTTAAAAAACCACACAAAAAATTTAGAGAAATCTTTTTTTGAGTCGATAGAACTATCGCTGCTCTTCACACCAAATACGACATAAATAAGAAGAAATAAGCTACTTGGCTGAATTTTTGCATGATGAACTTCCTTAACATTGCCAAATTTAAATAATAAAATTCAATAATCTGCCAGCATTGCTCGTTTGTTATTCGATTCATGGTTAAATTATAGACCAAAACTGAACATGTTTAACAGTTACATGTTACGCGAGAACAGCTGAGCTACAAAAAACAGTCTTGCCAAGAAGAAAGTTAGTAAAAAATCTCTTTTTAGTTACACGTAGAAAAAAGACGGTACAGAACGAAAAAGTAACAGGTGGCTGGCAAAAGTTTTCTTTACCAATTAAATTGTGGTTAATGGATTCTGTTTGCTGAAACTGCTGATGATTATTATTAATATTAATTTGTTTGCTCGTACTCGAAAGAGTATCAGTGAAGCAGTGTTCTTCGACGCTAGCTCGTCCATTAGCTAACATTTATAGCACCTTATACCGTGCCGGTGAATTTCCCATGTGTTGGAAGGTTGCTAATGTAACGCCAATTCCTAAAAAGGGAGGGGTTACAAACCCTGAAAATGATCGCCCAATTGCAATCTGCTCTGCACATTCGAAAGTCATGGAAAGTATGGTAAATTACCATCTTGTGAAATATCTAGAGTCCAACAATTTACTTAGCGACTGCCAGTACGGCTTTCGTAGAGGACGCTTTACGGGTGACTCACTAGACTTCCTATCGGAAAAATGGTGTCGTTCTACACACTGTTTTGGCGAAAGTAAGACGTTCGACAGAGTCTGGCATGGTGCTCTCTTATCGAAACTCATTGCTTTTGGTGTCGATGATAACTTCTCTCGATTTATGTATATCTAGTTTCCTCAGAAGAACTACCAGCAGAAGTATTCCCTGCCACTTTCAATATGGGAAAATTCAAGTCAAATGTTCACAAACACTACTCCCTCTATCCTCCTTCCCATAACCTATTTTCCGAGTTCCAACACAATGCATTGCATAAGTAGGGGTCGTCTCCTGAGTGCTGGTCCAAGAAAAAAAATATGGTTAATATGGTTCCCAAGTTGCTTAATAAATGTCAGGGTATGACAGCTCAATTCCCGACATTTGATCAAATATTTCGCACCTTTTACATGACATTATAAGCCAGCTATTACAAAACTATTTCTAAGCAATGCAGGGGTTATGTCGAAGACATTACAAAGTATGTATGTATATTAATTACTAATGATAGTTATGTCTTAGTATATCAAAATTACAATTGCTATTTACTTTGGATTAATATAAAAAATATCACAAAAAAACTCTCACGACGATATCCCACACTCATTTCAATTAACAGTATTTTATTTTCATTTTATCTTTTTTATCACACAGAAATCCTTTACTCGAAAAAAACAGATACTTCCGTTTGTCGCGTCAGCACAATAAACAAAAACACTTTAGGTCAACAAAGTAAAACAAAACAACAACGAGTAAAACCAATAAACTGCTCTAAACAAAAACTTAATAGGAGACCTAATCTAAAAAAAGGAGACAATGACAGAGAATTACAGAAACACATTGGCTACGGTGACGCCTTGAAAAGTAACGGTAGGGACAAATATCAAGAGTAGTAAGTACCAAGTAACAGTTAGGAAAATATTTGCATAAAAAGAAACGACTTAAGTCAAAGCAAACATAGCAAGGACAACAATCAACAATCATATTTACGAATTAAAGTGAAGGACAAAGAGTAAATAATTTGAAAAAGTAATTCAGTGTAGGCGGATTTATAATGGAATGCAATGTTTTTTGGAAGATACAGTGGCCCACAGCTTATTTTATGCAGTGCATTTTCTGTTTTCAAAGTTTCATAAAAAACCAATAGGAACTTAAAAAAGAAATTGTTGGCATTCAACAGAAAAAAATGTTATAGTTTAAAAAATAAAAGTAATTTATTGCAAAAATGTACATTTTAATACAAGGGCGGTTCGGAAACTTCTTAGCCTAGAATAGAAAGCGCGGCATAAACCGATTAACGGTTAACCGATTGAATACCCTAGTGTTAACCAAATAATGCTATTTTTCGATGTAAGTGGCGATTTTGGAAATGGTTTAAAACCAATTCACGTTGTTCTATCATTGTACGCGGACTCATTTGAACTATTTTAAATTGACACTTGATGTTACAAAATTGGACTCACAATTCAACAGAATATTAAAAGAAGCAGAAAAAAAACAAAAACGAAAAACCAACAACACTGCATTGAGTTTTCGGTACAGTAGAAATTTACTGCATAAAATAAGCTGTGACGTGAAAAAATGCATTAAAAATGCATACATTTTTTAAATAATAAAAATTGCATTTGAATGTCAACATTCAAATTTGTTTATTTCAATACAAAAATGATAAAAATACTACATTAATAAAGGGTGTCCCAACTAGAACGCAATGGTGTCAATGGTGTTCGGTATCGTGAAATGATAACCAGTTTTTTCTTGCCTAGAATTGAAGAAATGAATGTGGAGGGCATGTGGTTTTAATAGGACGGCGCCACATGTCATACAGCCAGAGAAAATGCATCAGTCATTTCCCGGTCGTGTTATTTCGCGTTTTGGAGACCAGAATTGGCCGCCTAGATCGTGCGATTTAACAATTTTAGATTTTTTTTTTTCTTTGGGGTTTTTTGATCTCGATGGTTTACGCGAATAAGCCGACGACGACTCAAGCCTTAAAAGAGGAAATTGGACGCTGCATTAATGAAATACCGCAGCATTTATGCAAAAAGGTCATTGAAAATTTCATTAAAAGATCGCGTGTGTGCCAGCAAAGCCGCGGCGGCCATCTGCACGATATCATGTTCCATACCTCATTCTGTCTACTTTACGATATAATAAAGTTTCACGATTTATATAAAATTTAAAAATTGCGTTCTAGTTAAGACACCCTTTACCTCACTTTAGGTCGGGGTTATGTTCCAAAAAAAAAAAAAAAAAAAAAACTCGACGCAAATTGAAACGACGCAAAGTGATAAGATGTAAGATAAGATTTTCTATAGTAAACCATGTAGATCAAAGATATGTTCCAGGGTTACGAAAATACTAAGTCGTCGGCTTTCTTCCACAAAAAATTGGTTCAATGTTTGCTGAACGTAAAATAAATTTCCTTGTAACAATTGTCTGTATTACTACCACTTGCATTATCGTTGGATAATGCTTTAATTTTTATGTCATCAAATAAGCTTTTGTCTGAAATACCATTTTATTTAATGGTATTTTCAATCAAAATAGAAAGTCCTTGCTTATTGATCATCATCAAACCACTCCATCATTTTAACATTTAATAATGTTGCAGATTTTGTGTTTTTTTTTTGGATTCCCTGTCTAATTTCTTTTAGCATATTCTCAAAGCATATAAAAATTGTTTGGATTTATTAATTGTATTCCCATTTTTAGTAACTTGCCCCTTATTGGTTCTCATTCTTCCCATTTCCCACACCTATAGTCCTTAACTAAGTATTTTTTTCCAATTCACAAACACATTTTCCCATTTCCTATTTTTTGTTTTTATTTCAGCTATTGCATCAATGAAAAAATCAATATAATTATAAAAATCTTTAATCCGTGGATTAAAACTTTGAAAAAACCACAAGGATTAGTTTTAACCAAAATACTAATCCATTTGTGGTGATTGCTTTTGAACTACAACTAAAAACGATTGAGCAAACACGAAAAAAAAAACACTTAGTCACTAACTTAAAATTTAGTAAGTAACTAGCTGAACAACTAAAAGATATTTTTACCTGGCCACGTATCCTTTTTATACAAGTTGCAGGTCCTGGTGTACACACTCAAGAGCCGCACACTCGTTCGTGCTGCCTGGGCACGACGTTACACAGTCATTTGTAAAAAGGTGTCATAAAAAAGAGTTACTACAGAATGTAATGTCTATATTTTTTAGCTGTTATTATATGAAGGGTCGCTTAAGTTTCCAAAGAATTTCCCTAAACAATATCTATGCCGAAAACAATAAAACAAAAAAAGCAACATGCAATTTTTGTGCAATCCTTTCCTTAGCAGGATAAACATTTAATAAAAAACAATTAAATGTTTTTATGATTCAACCTTGTATTAGTTAAAATATTGCTTAGGTAGCTGTTTATTTGTGAAAAGAAAAATCTTTAAAAATTTTTGACAGATGATGAAGATATCACATATCTGGCACAAATTTTTAAATATTAAACTATACTTGTGAAACTGATTTGTTAAATTATAAAATGTGTAGTAGTATAGGCACAAAACACAGAGAGAAAAGCTGGAGTTGAATCAAAAGAATACGGGGTTTACAAATTAAATAATAATTAGTTTTAAGAACAATTATTATTTTTATTTGGTGCAGAGGGTGAGAACGCAAAGAATTCTGATGAGAGAAAGTGGTGTTGCTCGAAACAAATGTATGTAAATTCAACTAACAATCCAGGGGGGTTACTCCGTATTTCGATTCGAAAGCAAAAGCTTTCGAAATACAATGTAAAAAGTATGCAAATTCGAATGATTTTCTTTTCGAATCGAAATACAGAGTAACCCCCCAGGTTCGAATCCTAAGCCAAGAAAAATTAACAATAAATTTTAGTAATAATTTTCATGTAACAATTCCTACCTTCAGTAAAAATAATTTAATGAACTCGAGCCGAAATAAAAAGGAATAATTAGTTTAATTTTGGTGGCACTATCTGGACTAGTAACTAGTAAATATTCAATTTCAAAATGGGTGTTAGTTTAATTTTATATTACTAAACTCAAACGTCAAGTTTTTTCTGCATTTCATTTGACATTTCTCAATTTCAGACTAACTCAATTTGAATCATGGAAAGATACACAATCAAGCAACGCGTTGAAGTTATTCAGGCTTATTATGAAAATGGGCGAATAAATCAAAATGCATGTCGTGCACTTCGATCAATTTCATCGTACAAATGTGCGTACAATCGGAAAAATTGTGCAAAATTTTGAGTAAACCGCGTCTGCAGGAGATGTAAAACACCAGTGCAAGCTCGTACTGCAGAAAATATTGCTGCTGTTCGCGATAGTGTGGCTAAAGAGCCGTCTACCTCAACTCGGATGAGATAATGCGGCACATTAACGGCATAGAACCTCAATTATACCCCAGCGTCAGCGGAAAATTGGACCATCGGATGGAGGTGTCGGCGGTCATTTGACCGATATTTTGTTGCATACATAATTGAACCATATCATATTATCATAATAAAAAGATATGACAATAATTTCCTAAATAATTGGTGTTTTATTCAAAATCAACATCGGACCTTGAAATTTAACCACTCTTTACATATTAAAGAAATAAATGATTATAAATTTGTCTGGCATTTGAAAAAGTTAGAATGCTATATTATGCGACGAATCTTTAATACGTGGAGGGTAAATAATATGCAACATTTTGGTTCCATATGGCAGCTATGGTCAGTTATGAGCCGATATTTATAAAATTCGTTTTACTTAAGTTTATATCACTGGTCCTTTAATATCATTAATATCTTATATTAAATAATTTTTAAGCTTGAAAATTATTTAATAAAAAATCATACAAAAAGGTCGATGAAAATAGAATACAATTATTTATCATTAATATCGTATTTCAAACTATTTACATATGTATGTATAATAAAGTCATATTCCGAAAAGAAATTTGTTTTGGAGGCTAGTAAAAGCCACATACCTATTCTTATAATTTTCTACGAAGATTGTTCTTTTATTATAGGAATTATGTGTACAAAGTTTCCTGGAATTATCTGCTATACATTTAAACAAAATACCAAATTTTCTTTTTAAATATAAACTTTTTTTGTTCATGTTTTATTTGTTACACTTTGGTTCATACCTCCAGTTTTACTGGACCGATTTTACATATTTTCAGTACGAAACTGCTTAGGAGAATGGTAAACGAGTTTATGTTAATCTTGTTGATTTTGGTTTTTAATTTTGGGCGTGAGAGTGTTTTACACAGACAGACAGACAGACATAGCTCAATTGACTTTTATTTTTCATAAGGATCAAGAATATATGTCATTTATTGGGTGTTAGATAAATATTCAGAAAGTGATTCTGAGTCGATTGGTTTACTTTAAGGTGGGTATTGGATTAATATTTATTGGCGTTACAAATATCAGCACAAATTCAATATACCCTCCCTACTATGTTGGTGTAGGGTATACCGAACTCATACCGAATAACACTAGTCAACAAATTTGGAAAAATTTTTAGTTTATTAATTATAATTTATAAACTAAAATGCTTACATTACTATATTGACTTTTAGTGCGAGACAATTTTTAATAAAGGGAATTAAGTCACTTTGTAATTTTTTAACATATATCGTAAGTTTTAAAAATAGTTTTCCTTATATATCTTCCAAAATACTTTTCTCTTTCTCTCTCTTAAATATATAAACATTGAACATAATTTTTCTTTGTCTCTTTACAAAAAAACTCACCTTTTTCAAATTTCTCTCTAATTTCCTCATAAATGTTTCTCATTACATTTCTAGGAAATATTTAAAAAACTACTACGTAAATCAGCGAAATACCCTTTCTATGCACATACACACATCTAATATGTATTCGTTGTAATCATAAAGAACCCTTCTTCCAACAATTAGTCTCTAATTTTAATTATTAGCAACAATTTAATTTTAAATACCTAAATCGAATATGTATATAATTTTACTTAGTTTTTTTCTTAAACTAAAACCCTTTATGACCCAATTTACAATGTACAATTGCAAATTCGTCTACCTAAGTTAAATTAGGTATTCCTAGAACTGTTATAAAAACATCTTTTAGCTTAAAAAATACGCTAAAAAATTGTGCAATAAAAGTATAGGTTTTTTAAAATTGCATTAAAAAATTTTTGTTGGTTGGATTACAGCAAGCTGCAAAGCAGACAACCCGTTTTTATGAATGTGTGTGAAGATAAATATGCCTAGTTAAATATGTTTTTGAAAAAATATAGCATGCGATAAAAAAGTATGTAATACACAAATTAGGCACATTTTCGCTGAAATTTCATACTTTTAATAAAATTTTCCAACAAAATAGATTATTTGTATTAATTTTTAAATTTTAACTGTAATTAAATATGAAATAAATGTGCTGATAAAATTTTACTGATTTAAAAACATATAAGGTTGGTATATTATCGAAGAAAATATATTACTCTGAGCAAATCTTAACATATCGGGAAATAAAACCAAGTGGGGAATAAACATAACCAATAGTGCTATTGACCGGCATAAAGCGTTTTTCCGAATTGTATTTGTGAAAAATTATATTCATATCAAGAATATAACAAAGTCAATATTCTCATATATAAGTGCTCTGAGGGATGTGGTCACTATGGCCAAATCCTACTATGTCAATGAATGAAACCTAGTGGGAAATGAAGGCCATCAATAGTGCTATTGAAAGGTGTAAAGGGTTTTTTCTAATTGTATTTGTGAAAATTTATATTCAGTCCTAAAAATGTGAAAATTTATAAAATTCTCATATATAAGTGCTCTGAGGGATGTGGTCACTATGGCCAAATCCTACTATGTCAATGAATGAAACCTAGTGGGAAATGAAGGCCATCAATAGTGCTATTGATGGATGTAAAGGGTTTTTCCTAATTGTATTTGTGAAAATTTATATTCAGTCCTAAAAATGTGAAAATTTATAAAATTCTCATATATAAGTGCTCTGAGGGATGTGGTCACTATGGCCAAATCCTACTATGTCAATGAATGAAACCTAGTGGGAAATGAAGGCCATCAATAGTGCTATTGAAAGGTGTAAAGGGTTTTTCCTAATTGTATTTGTGAAAATTTATATTCAGTCCTGAAAATGTGAAAATTTATAAAATTCTCATATATAAGTGCTCTGAGGGATGTGGTCACTATGGCCAAATCCTACTATGTCAATGAATGAAACCTAGTGGGAAATGAAGGCCATCAATAGTGCTATTGAAAGGTGTAAAGGGTTTTTTCTAATTGTATTTGTGAAAATTTATATTCAGTCCTGAAAATGTGAAAATTTATAAAATTCTCATATATAAGTGCTCTGAGGGATGTGGTCACTATGACCAAATCCTACTATGTCAATGAATGAAACCTAGTGGGAAATGAAGGCCATTAATAGTGCTATTAATACGTGTAAAGGGTTTTTCCAAATTGTATTTGTGAAAATTTATATTCAGTCCTAAAAATGTGAAAATTTATAAAATTCTCATATATAAGTGCTCTGAGGGATGTGGTCACTATGGCCAAATCCTACTATGTCAATGAATGAAACCTAGTGGGAAATGAAGGCCATCAATAGTGCTATTGATGGATGTAAAGGGTTTTTCCTAATTGTATTTGTGAAAATTTATATTCAGTCCTAATAATGTGAAAATTTATAAAATTCTCATATATAAGTGCTCTGAGGGATGTGGTCACTATGGCCAAATCCTACTATGTCAATGAATGAAACCTAGTGGGAAATGAAGGCCATCAATAGTGCTATTGATGGATGTAAAGGGTTTTTCTTAATTGTATTTGTGAAAATTTATATTCAGTCCTAAAAATGTGAAAATTTATAAAATTCTCATATATAAGTGCTCTGAGGGATGTGGTCACTATGGCCAAATCCTACTATGTCAATGAATGAAACCTAGTGGGAAATGAAGGCCATCAATAGTGCTATTGATGGATGTAAAGGGTTTTTCCTAATTGTATTTGTGAAAATTTATATTCAGTCCTAAAAATGTGAAAATTTATAAAATTCTCATATATAAGTGCTCTGAGGGATGTGGTCACTATGGCCAAATCCTACTATGTCAATGAATGAAACCTAGTGGGAAATGAAGGCCATCAATAGTGCTATTGATGGATGTAAAGGGTTTTTCCTAATTGTATTTGTGAAAATTTATATTCAGTCCTAAAAATGTGAAAATTTATAAAATTCTCATATATAAGTGCTCTGAGGGATGTGGTCACTATGGCCAAATCCTACTATGTCAATGAATGAAACCTAGTGGGAAATGAAGGCCATCAATAGTGCTATTGAAAGGTGTAAAGGGTTTTTCCTAATTGTATTTGTGAAAATTTATATTCAGTCCTGAAAATGTGAAAATTTATAAAATTCTCATATATAAGTGCTCTGAGGGATGTGGTCACTATGGCCAAATCCTACTATGTCAATGAATGAAACCTAGTGGGAAATGAAGGCCATCAATAGCACTATTGATGGATGTAAAGGGTTTTTCCTAATTGTATTTGTGAAAATTTATATTCAGTCCTAAAAATGTGAAAATTTATAAAATTCTCATATATAAGTGCTCTGAGGGATGTGGTCACTATGGCCAAATCCTACTATGTCAATGAATGAAACCTAGTGGGAAATGAAGGCCATCAATAGTGCTATTGATGGATGTAAAGGGTTTTTCCTAATTGTATTTGTGAAAATTTATATTCAGTCCTAAAAATGTGAAAATTTATAAAATTCTCATATATAAGTGCTCTGAGGGATGTGGTCACTATGGCCAAATCCTACTATGTCAATGAATGAAACCTAGTGGGAAATGAAGGCCATCAATAGTGCTATTGAAAGGTGTAAAGGGTTTTTCCTAATTGTATTTGTGAAAATTTATATTCAGTCCTGAAAATGTGAAAATTTATAAAATTCTCATATATAAGTGCTCTGAGGGATGTGGTCACTATGGCCAAATCCTACTATGTCAATGAATGAAACCTAGTGGGAAATGAAGACCATCAATAGTGCTATTGATGGATGTAAAGGGTTTTTCTTAATTGTATTTGTGAAAATTTATATTCAGTCCTAATAATGTGAAAATTTATAAAATTCTCATATATAAGTGCTCTGAGGGATGTGGTCACTATGGCCAAATCCTACTATGTCAATGAATGAAACCTAGTGGGAAATGAAGACCATCAATAGTGCTATTGATGGATGTAAAGGGTTTTTCTTAATTGTATTTGTGAAAATTTATATTCAGTCCTAAAAATGTGAAAATTTTGAAGAATTTTATAAAACATCCCTCAGAGCACTTATATATGAGAATTTTATAAATTTTCACATTTTTAGGACTGAATATAAATTTTCACAAATACAATCAGAAAAAACCCTTTACATCCATCAATAGCACTATTGATGGCCTTCATTTCCCACTAGGTTTCATTCATTGACATAGTAGGATTTGGCCATAGTGACCACATCCCTCAGAGCACTTATATATGAGAATTTTATAAATTTTCACATTTTTAGGACTGAATATAAATTTTCACAAATACAATTAGGAAAAACCCTTTACATCCATCAATAGCACTATTGATGGCCTTCATTTCCCACTAGGTTTCATTCATTGACATAGTAGGATTTGGCCATAGTGACCACATCCCTCAGAGCACTTATATATGAGAATTTTATAAATTTTCACATTTTCAGGACTGAATATAAATTTTCACAAATACAATCAGAAAAAACCCTTTACACCTTTCAATAGCACTATTGATGGCCTTCATTTCCCACTAGGTTTCATTCATTGACATAGTAGGATTTGGCCATAGTGACCACATCCCTCAGAGCACTTATATATGAGAATTTTATAAATTTTCACATTTTTAGGACTGAATATAAATTTTCACAAATACAATTAGAAAAAACCCTTTACACCTTTCAATAGCACTATTGATGGCCTTCATTTCCCACTAGGTTTCATTCATTGACATAGTAGGATTTGGCCATAGTGACCACATCCCTCAGAGCACTTATATATGAGAATTTTATAAATTTTCACATTTTTAGGACTGAATATAAATTTTCACAAATACAATTAGAAAAAACCCTTTACACCTTTCAATAGCACTATTGATGGCCTTCATTTCCCACTAGGTTTCATTCATTGACATAGTAGGATTTGGCCATAGTGACCACATCCCTCAGAGCACTTATATATGAGAATATTGACTTTGTTATATTCTTGATATGAATATAATTTTTCACAAATACAATTCGGAAAAACGCTTTATGCCGGTCAATAGCACTATTGGTTATGTTTATTCCCCACTTGGTTTTATTTCCCGATATGTTAAGATTTGCTCAGAGTAATATATTTTCTTCGATAATATACCAACCTTATATGTTTTTAAATCAGTAAAATTTTATCAGCACATTTATTTCATATTTAATTACAGTTAAAATTTAAAAATTAATACAAATAATCTATTTTGTTGGAAAATTTTATTAAAAGTATGAAATTTCAGCGAAAATGTGCCTAATTTGTGTATTACATACTTTTTTATCGCATGCTATATTTTTTCAAAAACATATTTAACTAGGCATATTTATCTTCACACACATTTTTTATGATGCTTACACAGAAAGAAATTTTTTAGTTAATTTTTTTTTTTTAAAGAGAAGTAACACTCAGGCAATTAATATGCATATACGAGTATATTAATTAAATAATTGTGTTACTTCCTTTGGAAATGCATAGGTAGGAGAAGAATAGGTGGTGAAAGTAGAGAAAAGCTTTTCATATGTAGTTAGTAGTACAATATTGCAGCGCCTCTGGTGGTGAGTAGGCGCATTGATCAAAGCTTGATTTTATAGCCTTTATTTAAATTATTTTTTTTAGGAAAAGTAACACTCAAGCAAAATATATATTCTTGCGTTACTTTCTTTGGAAAGGGTATAGTTGAAGAAGTAAAGGTGGTGAAAGAAGAAAGCTTTTTATATCACGCAATTGCGCATTATGTTTGTTTTTAGTGCAGAATTGCAGCGCCTCTGGTGGTGAGTAGGCGCATTAATGTTAAAGCTTGATTTTATTGCCTTTATTTAATTATTTTACTTCGTTGGCGTTTGAATGCTATACCACCGAAGGAGGGCGCTGTGATAAATATTAGATATGATAGGATAAAGAAAAAACTTAATAATTATCAGAAACTCATGTGTTTTGAGTGGCAGCGGCTGGGAATCGAACCCAGGCCACAAATACCAACTCATGCTTAATGATCAAACGCGCTAATCAATTAAGCTACAGCACCCCTAAGTCGAACACTTGCATTTTGGTATTTGCTGGGCTTAGGAGCAGTGTGACCAGACCACAAAAATTCGGTGACTAAATCAGTTTAAAAATATTGCTAAAATTTCTTTTAAAATGCCAAAGATGTGCTAAATTTTTTAAAATACTTTTTTTTTAAATTTTGTTATTAAAATTGTTCATTAAATCAAATTTGATAATTTTCTTCAAGGAAATTTAGCATATTATAATTTTTCTAGTTTTTAAGGTAAATGATGATGATAAAATGTATAAAATTAATTAATTTCACTAAATTATCAATCTGCAAGTGCTAAGCTTTTCACCAACAACAAATACTTATAGAAATAGCTGATATTAACTCTGCAAAAGATCCACCAATCTTGCCCTCATTCACAAATTTTAACGCAAAATGTATGTAAACACAATGGGCAGATTCAAATTTTTTTTTTAAATATATCTGTCATTTGTAAATCGCTGCTCTAAAGGATATACAATTTTATATGAGAGTAGCAAAGGAGTGTTTGTTTTTAAATTTTTATGATGGACCCCACAACATCTCCAGGGGCGGAGCTGTGCGGGCTCAAAATAGGTCACCTTTGACATGCAATTTGTATAAACATACATATGTATGTATTTTTTTTTTTGTTTTATCCAATTCCTAAGATTTTGAAAGTCATCGATTTCGAGTTATAAGCATTTTAAAATTTAAAAATTGTTTTCTATCCAGGTCCGATTTTATTTAATATCGATCAGAATTTTGACCGATTTTCCTTAAATTTATTTGCTTATAATTTTTCATCTGACACAAAATATTTTAAAGCAATATCTTATCAGTTATATCGTTACGATATCCATAATAACTCCCGAGATACCGAATTATTTCCAAAATAAAACGTTTCTAAACCACTGTGTATGGGTTAAAATGTAATAACTAGTCTTAAAGTATATTTTTTTGCTAAAGCAAGTCATGAGTTCAATGGGGAAAATGTAGCGATGCAATAATGTTTAAACTTTTTACTGAATATACATAGATACATAAATCTATTCCCTAAAACTGAAGCCATACTTGAACTAAGTATTTCAATTTAATTTATTTGTAATCATGAGTAAACACAAATAGATCATTACAATTTTAAATATTTAGAAAATCTAAGGTCTTTGAACTACAACACTTCATTTAATAAATATCAGACGTCCAACTGTCTGTCATTGTCATTTACTTAAACGGAAATGCAGATAAATTCTATTCGTATATTTTGAAACAAATATCAATACGCGAAATGTAATGTTTGTCGTTTGAAAAAAGTCTCACAGTTAAATTTAAATAAATAAAGAATTTATTTGCTTAGTAAAAGATTTGAAGTTGTAATAACTGCCGCTTAAAATAAATACTAAAATTAAATTGATAGTGAACAAAACAGTGGGTGTTTTGCTAAAAACTGACCAGGGTTAAGCAGCTGACGGCTGGTTTGGGTTGTGGAGAAGAACAATTGCTCCACAGAAATATAATTTTTAAAAAGAAAAACAACAATGAATTCTTTGGTGGGAATTCAATATAATATTTTTTATTAAACACTTCAATAATATTGGCAATACTAATTCCTATTAAATAATTAAATTATTAGTGTCCAAACCGTGTTTGGACAGATAGTAAATATTTTTGAAGGGGAAATAATTTAAAAAGTACCAAATATGTACAGAAATTAGCCCTTTTTAGCAAATTTATAGTTTAATAGCTAAAACCCGATGTGCTTCGCTACCCGTATCGTAATGAAATAAAAAGTTTAGAGTTAAATAAATATCATTATCATGTCTATGGGAGGTGCCACGCCCACTATTGATAGTCCACCCATTCTTGTCCTAAATATTAATATTGATACCATATAATTGATTTTTTTTAATTATCATCATATGGGAGGTGCCCCGCCCCCTGTCGCTACTACTCCCATTTTTTCCGCAAATATTTAAACAAACAATGGAATTGCTCATGCAAAATTTGAGTACTATAGCTATTATAGTTTCCTAAGTAACTGATTTTTAAAATTAACTTTGTATGGGAGGTACCACGCCCACTTCAAATTTCAGAAAAATAAGTAGCCTATAGCTCCTTCCAGACATACAGAAATATACTGTGTAAAATTTCAAGCAAATCGGTTCAGCAGCCGTTTAGCCGTCTATAGATCCCAAACTAATAATAATAATCATACACACATACAGACACACAATCACTTTTATATATATAGATTAAAAAAAAAGGCTTTTACTATTATTACTTTTACACATCACGAAAGGACAGATACAAATCCAAGCAAAGAAAACTTATCATATCCATATAAAATTACTTTCATAAAACGAACAAACGAAATAAAAATATTTAAATCCACTTTACATTACTTTTAAATTAGTAATAAAACTCTTTTTTTTATTGCTCTATCGCTCTCTCTCTCTCTCTCTCTCTCGCTCTTTAACATGCTTTTATATATTAATCCTGTTGCAAATTTGTCCTAATTTCTTTTCTGTACTATTTAACAAATCCGTAATTTTCTAGACGCAATTTATGCATAACGGATTTTGCATGGAATTTCCTATTTTCTTGAGATTTAACATGTACATATTTAAGCGGAAAATATTACTCCTTTTCTTTGCTAAAATACATCTTAAATCGTCCTTAAAGTATTTGCATGCATTACTGAATATGTATTTGTTTTAAAACCTTACAGTAACGCCTCAACAATTTTTCCATTATCAAAAGGCTTGTGTGAGCAGAATGCAAGGTCAAATATAATTTTAGCAAATTTTGACATCTTTTGTAAACGCCCATAAAAATACGAGTATGAATATCTTTCTTGCATAGTTGCTGGTCAAACCAGACAATGCAACAAAGGAAAAACGGCTTAATAAACACTATTGTTTTGCAGGAGATACAGATCCTACAGGAAATGCATATGTACTCGTATATATGTATGTACATGCGCGAATGCAGGCATCCTGACATGGATTGAGAGTAAATAAAAAGTAAAGGATTATATTTTATTATTGTACATACAGAGAAAAACATTTTTTTAAAAAAACAAACAACTATTGAATGATAACTATTCAAACATATTATGTTATTTACAACTATTTAAACTTACAAATAACCATTAAATGATAAGTTTCTATGTACAAATATATATTATTTTTAAAATGCAAACAAAATATGTTTAATTTTAATAATATTGTGTTTTTACCATTTGTAGAATGCTTTTGCATCAGTTCAGTAGTTTATTTGGATTTAAATGTTTCAATAATTGAAAAAAAAAACAATTTGTATTTAAAATATACTAACTACTCGTATAAATACACAATTTTCATCTAAATAAAGTGTACATAAAATAAGTAATCTTATATTTCTCAAAATAAAAATCTATTAAACATAACTACTAATAAATGTAAATTTTAGAAAAATATTAACTAGTGCTTGTAAGCTTGTAATAATAATAAAAAATTTAACTAATAAAATCATATTTAGACAAATAGTATAAATAAAATGATATTAATTTAACATATTATGATAAAGTACTATCATAATATTATTGCTTTAGATCATAATATGATTATATAATTGCTTTAGATTATAATATGATTGCTATATATCATAATATGATAAATTTAAATCATAATATGATTACTAAAACAATAACATGATTATTATATATCATAATATGATAAATTTAAATCATAATCACCCCCATCGTGAATAAAAATTCCACGTGAAATTTGTTCACTTTTATTTTTTTAACATTGAATTTAAATAGGAAAATGTGAAAAGTGAACAAATTTCACGTGGAATTTTTATTCACGATAGGCGTGAATATGATTGCTTTAGATCATATGATAACTTTAAATTTTAATATAATTGCTTTAGATTATAATTTGGATTTATAATTGCTTTAGATTATAATATGATTATTATATAATATGATAAATTTTAATCATAATGTGATTGCTTTAGATCATAATATGGTTTTTATATATCATTATATGATAAATTTAAATCATAATATGATTACTTTAAACTATAATATGATTACTCTAAACTATAATATGGTTACCTTGGATCATAATATGATCATGTATGACAATTTTATGATTATATTAATTTATAATATAATGTTATAATATCAACTTATGATTAACAATAAAATATTACGATCATAATTGATCATATTATGTTATTTTTTTACACTTATATTCATCACAATATGTTTTGACTGCAATCATAAATCTTATCATAATATGTTGCTCTTAGATTATGTTTACTACAATCATGTTTTTTCTCTGCTTGTAGCTTCTAATGTAAAGGATTAATAAAGTGCTAGCAATAAATAAGAAAAATTATTATATACAATATAATAAATTTATCTAAGACGAAGAATTTCATAAACTCTTGTGTAGCATTGTTTGAATTTATGGCATTTCCATTTGAATTAATTTTGGGATTTTTTAGTAATTGTACTTTTATATTAATTTATTTTCCATTACAGGTTATTGTTTAGTCAATCCCTTTTCAAAATCTTTTGCTAAAACTAAATTCTTTCGTATATTTCGAAAGATTTTCTAATGATTTGCTAGATTCCAGACAACAGGTGTCTAAACTTGTAGTGGTTGAAGAATATAACCCTACAGTCTTACTATAAACATAAACCACATTTTAATGAACCCAGGATTAAATTTACATGACAAAAAGTACCTGTTGCCATTAAAAGGTTAAAATGTCAAATTAACACTTGTAACTTTAAGCTTTAATCCAGCGTTTCTATATAATCCAACAAACAAATATGCCAAACATGTTTTAATCACTTGCATAATCGTTCACAACATTGCGACCTGTCATTGTAGTGGCATTTTGACAGCTATTATAAATCTCTCAAGATTAGCTAAGAGGATATCAATGATTTTTGACTATTACTTAACAATTTCTTTTGCTTTTTGGTTTAATCTTTGCAGTTTAATATGTAGTTTAACAGATTTTTGTTGAATTTAGTGTTTGTGACTACTGACAAAATAAATAAAGGCTTAAGAAACTCTATTAGTTAGTATGTTTTTAAAAAATCATTAAGTACACGAATGTTCTTGGAAAAGAAAATATACTTAATTTATGGTTTTACTATTTATTTGCTGAGATTAATAAATGTTATTTTTCAATGAAACTGCAAAGCCTTTGCCAATGTCGAGGCTGTCAGACTTTGAAAAAGAAAAACATTTAGTTAAGAAAAAGTATAAAGACAAAATCTTGAGTAAAACAAAAAAGACTTTACAATAGAATGGAATGCAGAAAACTTTTTTAAATGAGTATATGTATACATATGTATGTATACACCCATTCCTCGCTTTGCGTAGTTTCGTTTTGTGTTTCGTTTTTTTCGAAGTTGCGTCGCTGCTTAATTATTACTAATTTTCATTGTGTGTCGTTAGATTTTCGGGGGTGACTGTAGCTTAATTGGTTAGCGCAGTTGATCATTAAGCATGAGTTGGTATTTGTAGCCCTAGTTTCTGATAATTATTAAGTTTTTCCTTTATAAAAATTTAAAAATTTTTAATCGAAGTTGCCTTCAAGTTATTATTTTTTTTTTAAGAGAAGTAACACTTAGGCTATTTCTTTGGAAAGGGGATAGGTTGATGAAGTAAAGATGGTGAAAGATTAAAAATTTTTAAATTTTTTTAAATTTTACAATTTATACTCGCAAGAGGAATAATTCTCATTTAATTAGTTTTTCCTTTATTATATCATAACTAATATTTATCACAGCGCCCTCCTTCGGTGGTATAGCATTCAAACGCCACCGAAGTAAAATAATTAAAATAAAGGCTAACAAATCAAGCTTTAACATTAATGGGCCTACTCACCACCAGAGGCGCTGCAATTCTGCACTAAAAACAAACATAATGCGCAATTGCAGAGTTGTGATATAAAAAAAGCTTTCTTCTTTCACTATCTTTACTTCATCAACCTATCCCCTTTCCAAAGAAATAGCCTAAGTGTTACTTCTCTTAAAAAAAAATACAGCGGGAATAATATATTTTTATAAATTTTTACGGTATGGTTCTGGTTACAATCAGCTGACAAAATGGTCGCCAGTAAAAAAATACCAAGTAAAAGTTCTTTACATCTTAAAAACACCCTTTATTTGAACATGAGCTGAAAAATCGTTCCCAAATTCCTTAGTAAATCTAAAGTACGAGTACTCTTAGTGATGTTATAAAACATGACAAGCAAACCTTAATTAAAGATTCTTAACGTCTCCTTTATCATGCCAACTTCTACAGACGTCAGTATAGGAAAGATTCAATCTGTTCAAGCTTTTTAATTTCCTCAAAACAATTCCTCATTTCGGAGAAATTCGAGTGCTTAACCAGACCATCCAGCCTTCTGTTGTCTATCTTCTATATAGATCAGAAAAATATTTAAGCCAAAGATTACATTACAGTTGAGGCGACGACCAATTTAGTAGTTTGAAAAATATATATAGTCAAGTTTAACACGATGGGAAAACGTAGAAGCACGCAAAGAAAAAAAAATATAGTTGTGCATGTTAAACACAACTATTCCAAAATTTTTACAATTATTTTTAAAATATATTATGGTTACTGTAATTATTTATATTATTGCAGCAACCATAATATGGTTAAGTTTATGATTCACATGATTATATCAATCATATATATGATTACAGTAATTATATAATGTTTGTGATGTTCAGTTTTATGATGAAAGATTATACCTACGCTTTTCTTTGCAAAAACATAACTGCGTAAAAGATTCTGAACTGACTGAGAATAAAATTGATTCTTTTTATGACACTTTACAATTATTTATACTAATATATCTAGGTAAGGTAAATGTTATGTAGTAGTTATTGAAAGATAAACAATTCAGTAATTCCCAAAATGTTGAGGGAAAGCAAAGGTTTTGAACTATTTGCTTTATAAAATTTGAACATTTAAAATCATACAATTTTCTATACTCCTCTAAAAACATCACCCTATAGAATATATATAGGAATATATAGAACCTATACATATTGCAAGATTAACAAATACAATTAGAATACAATTTAAATCTCTTAAAAAAGTGAACATTTCCTTTAAAAAAGTGACCATTTTTCAAATCTACCACTTGTGAAACATAACAGGCGCGCTATTTACAATAGTTATTTAAATTTTTTGGCATACGCATAATTATGCCATTCTTTTACCAAAATGCCACTTGCTGTTAAGTACACAATATGTTCATTTCCTTACGAATTGACAACAGAAAGAAAGAAGCTACTTCCGAAAAAAAATAAAAGGTAAAATTCAAAACAAAACAAAAGATTCATTCATAAAAATCCATTTGAATATGTAAATTAGAAATAATTCCTTAAAATTTAAAAGAACAAAAACATAGTTCTTTCGGAAGTTCCTTTAACCAGGATAATCTAAAAGAAAAGCAAGAAACAAGTAAAAAAGTGGTATTTACAAGGATTAAACTAAAACAAATACAGAATACTTTAAGCAAATGTACTAGGAGATATGTATACACATAGGAAATGCAAAAAGGATTTTTTTAAGGAAATGAAGTGAATGAGTGCATTTTTGTGTTAACAACTTTATATTTTTAAAGACCTTTTAGAGAAATCCTTTGCTAATTGTTATCCTATAGTTACACTTTATTGTGTTTTGGCAGAGATGGCTGATAACAAAAATATGTTTGTTGTCTTTTTTTTTTAAATCCGAATTTTGGAGATGTTGTAATTAAGTATTTGTAGAATGAAAATATCAAATTTGTTGCTAGTTAGTTTTATTTTTATAAACCGGAAATTTAAACCATATTTATTGTACCGCAAAGATTGTCCAAAACTGATTATTTCATTATGTTTGCAAACAAACATTTGAGGTCCAAACAGCAACAGACAATGATTGTTCAATTAGTGCGGTTTACCATTTGACAATATTGTAATTAGTAACATTTTTTTGTTTTAATAAAATGGCCAAAAAGATGTAAAAAGTAATAATAATAATAATGGGTTTTGCGGAAAGCGGATAGTTTTTTGTCTTTATTTATAGAAAATAAATACTTTAAAACTAGATTTTAATCTTTATAGTTTTCAGAGGTATTTTATACCCTCCACCACCATAAGTGGTGTATAAGGGTATATATAAGTTTGTCATTCCGTGTGTAACACTGAGAAATATTCATCTGAGACCCAACAAAGTAATATATTCTTGATCCTTATGGAATTCTAAGTCGATTGAGCTATGTCCGTTTGTATGTCTGTGTAAAACACTCTACAAAAACACACAACCAAAATCAACAGAGTTTACAAAAAACGGTTAATAGTTCTCCTAAGCAGTTTGGTATTGCAAATCAGCAAAATCGTTGCAGTGGCACCAGAGTTATGGACCAAAATGTAAGACAACCTCCATAAAAATTTAATATTTTTAAAAATGTTTCCTCTAATTTAAATATATATTAAATATATATATAAAAGAAGAAAGTGTGAGGAAAATAGTAAGAATCGGTTCATGATTTCTCATAGCCCCCATACAAATATCTTCCCGAAATATGGCTTAATGATAAATAAATGCCTTTTTGAAGAAAGTGTTATTCATTTGAAAATTATTTATGAAATATTTATAAAGAGCATCATTTTTTTGTGTTACTGAAAGAGTATTTATTGTTTTAGTGAGATAAGTTTTAATGTTATGGCAAAAATTATTTAACAGTTTTCTGTTAGAAGTTGACATAGTTTTTAAAACTATAAGGTTAGACAAATGATGAAAACGCATATCAGTATACATCCTTGTAATTTGATTAAGGCATTCACAGGTATGACTGGAGAGCCTTCAAAGTTCTAATCAAATTTTGAATGAGATACAAGAAAGAATCTCTACCTTTCATCGCTATCCTTCATTTCTATCTCTCCCTCTTTTATTTATCATTTCAGGCAAAACTAAGGTACCAATTGTATGGACCCCAAAAGATCAATACTTTTGAACGGCGGCCTGTAAGCTAAACTATTAAGGAAATTCATATAAATTTAATTAATCTGCTGATAAGAGAAAACGTCTGATTTTGCGATGCGATATTGACAAGTAATTGTTAAAAAAAAATAGTACAAGTTGCAATAACCACGTACACACAGAGAAAAAATATAGTTGTAAATGTTTACCACAACAATGTCAACATTTTTACAAGTTTTTAAACAATGTTATGGTCCCTTTAATTATGTATATGATTGCAGTAACCATAATATGGTTAAGTTACGATTCAGATGATTACTACAATCATATATATGATCCTCACGGATGTATTTGTTGCAATCATGTTTCTGATGAATCCATTTATCATAACTTGTTGCTGACTGATTATGATAGAGAACAACATAACATGGTATAATCTTTCATCATAAAACTGATTACTATAAACATTACATAATTGCTTTAATCATATATATGATTGATATAATCATGTGAATGTTAACTTAATCATTTCATGGCGACAGAGATCATATAAATAGTTACAGTGATCATAATATTTAAAAAAAATGTTTAAAAATGTTGAATTAGTTGTGTTAAAAAACATGCACAACTATATTTTTTTTTCTACTAATAGATGCTAAGTTTGAGATGACAAAACTTGCTTTTTCGTTTCGGGAATTCAAATGTAATTCAGCTATTTAATATGTGTATAAAAATATAAAAAGTAATCTACATTTAAAAGAATTTTTTAAGAACTGTTTTTAGGCAGCTGATTATTTTCCTTGGTACTCTGCTCAAACAATTGACTTATCATACTTCTACAGAAAACTATTATGTACTTTATTTCTGGCATAACATGTAACTTATCTCACTAAAGCCACAAATGATCTTTCAGTAATACAAAAACAAATATGATCCCCTTATAACAATGATTAATATTTCATATTTCACACTTTCTTCAAAAAAATCATTTATGTAGATTACTTACTTAAAAAAAATGCACATTACTTCCTTTGACTTACACCCACAGAAAAACAGTTATTATCCCTTACCCTCTTGTGTTTTTTTTTTTTTGTATTTTCTAACTCTTAAAACGTTAAAAAGGACACACAAATTCAAGAGCCACAAAGAAAAAAGAACGAACAATGTTGACATTTTGTTTAAAAAAGGCTTAAACGAAAATAAAAATCTGCACAACTCAAGAAGATTTAAACGATTGACAAACAAATGAAAAAAAAGTATTTTGGCTGCTAAATGCAGCCATAGACTACTTTGAATAACTAATAGTGAAAGGTGTAAATAAAGGATTCGGCATGGAGTTCATATTACGGACATTAATCCGACTAAACCGTTATTGTGCCACAAAACGGCACAAATGATTTGTTCACTTTATCATAATACATTTGATAAAATTGCAAACATTTTTAAAGCCACTGAAAAAAGACACAGAATTATGGCTAAAGTGTGAAAAAGATTATGGACTTTCTTAAATATAGAGGAAAAGAGTTTCCATTTTATCACACACTATCAGAAGACAATGAGTATGAAAAAGGAACAATTGAAGGCATTTTGTGGAAAACACCTTTATAACAATAATTATTACAATCAATGTCACATAACGGCAAATACGATAGATGAATGAATGCATCAGACATCGACCAAATAAAAGTGGTGAAATATTGTTAGAGATTAATGTGAATAGGACTGTAAGCAGAACACAACGGTATTTAGGTCAAATAAGGTGGGAAAAGAGTTGAATTACAAACAAATATGAGTACATTGAAATTTATGAAAATACAAACACTGTGAAAAAAACTTAGGGACAACAGAAGTAGTAAGTGCTGATAATTGATGTTCCATATTTCTGATATAAAAAATACTTTGAAGGAGAGCGTATTAGATTCAACGATCATTATTGCTAAAACAGACGGCTGTTGGGAATAAAAATGATGATCACTGATACTTAACAAAATACGTATATTTTAGACTTTTTTAAAATTAGTAGTAGAAAAGTACTTTTTAAAATACGTGTGTACAACAATGAAAAATTGTCGGTTGACTTTGTGTTGTGGAATTTTAAAATGTTTCATGAAAAAAATCATGTTTTAAAAATAGTAGTAAAAAAGTACTTTTTTAAATTCAATAAAATCGCAGTTCTTATCAAAAAATTTTAACGAAAATACATATGGTCATTAATTTTATAATACATATGTAATTTTAAATATTTTCATGACAAAATATGTATATTTTAGACGTTTTTAAAAATAGTAGTAGAAAAGTACTTTTTAAAATACGTGTGTACAACAATGAAAATATGTCGGTTGACTTTGTGTTATGGAATTTTAAAATGTGTCATGAAAAAATTCATGTTTTAAAAATAATATGTAGTAGAAAAGTACTTTTTTAAAAATTCAATAAAAATGCATTTTTTTTAGAAAATTTTAGGAAAACATGTCCACAAATTTTGTGATACATAATTTGAAATGTTTTTTTATGACAAAATACCTAAAATATTCATTTTTTAAAACAGTAGTAGAAAAGTACTTTATTTATAACGCTTTGCTTAAAAATATGTTCGGTAAAATTAGTAGTAGAAAAGTACTTTTTTAAAAATTGTAAAAATTAATATTTGACAACATACAATTTTACCAATGTCTAACAATTTAATGCCTCTAAAATGTTTAATAATTTATCAAGTTTTACCACTCAAGAATCGGAACAAAAATTTTAAATATTTTCGGGTGATTATTTTTTCCTTTTGATTAAAAATATTTTGGTTTCTCGGAGTTTGAACTTCCCGATTGATATGTATTTGTCAGTTTTAAAAAAACTCCAATTTACCATTTTTTAACAATTTAGAGCTGCGCGAATGTGCTACTTTTTCCAATTGTTCCATCATTTAACCTCTCATGAATCGGAATAATAAATTTCAATATTTTTCGTTGAATGTTTTTTTTTAAAAAATCCTCATATTATATGACATTAAGTTTCATTTATTTGCATGTATTTACATATACATATGTACTACTAAATATCTTTAAATGTAAAAATTGAATCAGATTTTCATTATCAATTTCCTTTTTGCTAAGTGTATTATCAAAATCTTTAAACTGTACAAATAACTGTAACATTTCTATGTGGGATACAAATGTGACATTAACAATTGATTTTAATTCAATTCAAATGTTTGAGTAGTGGTTTTCACACAATTAAAAAACCTAAAATTAAAAAGGATTCATTTAACAATAGATAATAAGGGTATTATTTCATCTTATATACATATGTATGTATTTATTAATTTCTGATCTCTCCTCATATGAACAAATATTTATGTACATAAATGATTTTTTTTCAACAATTTTTAATGAAGTGTGGATTTATTTAATCGTTTGAAACGTTGACAATTAATGATGCATTTCATTAAAATGTGACAATAAATGGGTATTAAAACTCACACATATGACAGCTAATTGAGAGCATAGGAAAAGTGAAAGTAAATGATAACGGCTTATAAAATACTGTACAATTTAATGACATATAAAATTTCTCACAATTTATGCACAATAAATATTAAAAAGAAATAAAATGTTGACAGGTCCATTATAATGGATGATCCATGGAAAATGACATTTGCTGTCAATGTTACAATGCCTCAATTGTTATTTCGTGACTGTTCGTTCGTGTGTGTCTCTTCGGTGTTTTTATGGGCGTGTTTTCTCTTTCTTTCATGCTACTACTGTCTGCAAGAGTATAAACAGTTTAAGAAACAGATTTGTTTTGTATAGTATTGTTGTTTTCTTTGGGCGTAAGGAAGTAGCAAAATTGTATATAAAGATCCTTAAAATTGTCTTTGTTATACTGGTATTCTTTCTTTTGTTGTTTGGAGAATTTTTTTTATGAAATTTGAAATATTACATCCTGTATTTGTGTGGTTTTCCTATATTATTTGCCCAGGCATGAGAAAAGAATGTGTTAGTAAAATGGCCCCTTGAGTATTGAAGATCAAATTCGTTATGGCTTTTTGTATTGCTACAAGCCAAATTTTATAGAAATTTAATTTTTAATTCTTTGTAAAAAGTTGTATTTTTTAAAATTATTAAATATTGTTTAAACTACTCTCCAAGCGTTTCTAATTTGACTACACTATTTAGAGACCATGGAAATTTAATAGAAATTTAAAAGCTCTAATAAATGTTTAACTTAGTAGGTAGGAGACAAATTTTTTTAAATTTTTTACATCTAAAGAATGGAAATAACTTATAGAATTTCGTAGATAATACTTAATTATGTTAAATTTTATTTCTTCCAAAGCTGAGAATTTGTGATGGATGGAGATATTCAGTTCCTTCTTAAATTTCTGTAGGTTTCAATAAAGTATGTATTTAAATCTTTCTACACAAAATCAAATAGGTATTTGTTAAAACATTGCAAATTTCAATAAAAAGAAATTTTAATGGTATTTCTAAATCCTTCTGAGAGACAAATATTTCATAACGCCTTCTTAAGTTTTGTCGACTGATCTCATACTATGGACAGAGAATACATAATCGTTGGTAGGGTCTCAAAGCCTAATGGACCAAATTTTTTGTCAAAATCTAATCAAAAAATTATTGTTGAAGTCCTATATGAAAAACTTTCCTATCATCAATTTTGTTAATTTTTACCTTTAACAGCAGTGATCGATAATATAAAATTTAAAATAAAGAACTCACCTATTGAAGACATTCTAACATATTTGATAACATTAGTTAGACCGAACCCAAACTGATTACCGTTTTATTTACACTATATATGATAATGGTAACTCTACTAAAGTTTACCACGCAAAAATTTAATACAAAAAACACTTGACGAATTTGTTTTTGTAAACAAATGCCAAAAAACACGTTACTTTTCTTGCTCTGCTTTTTCTTTTGAGATTTTGCTCTTCTCTTCTCATACTTTTTTGATACACAAAAACTCACTACCAACAACAACAACAACACATTTAAATTTTAAAAGAAAATCAAAGTTAAACATGCTTGCACACATACTTGTGTAAATAGGGATTTTTGCTAGATAATAACAACAACTAAACACCACACCAATGGAATTACTTATTATAGCATACACACTTTGTATTATTACACTACTTTTTTTTGCACATGATTTATTTCAATAAAAACCTTATTTTAACAAAGATGTTTATAAACTTTTAATTGATATTTTATTAAATTACTTTAAGATAGTTAATATTTTATGGATTTTGTAAGAACTAAAACACAATCACTTTATTTAAATTATACTTAAAGACGGGCAATAATTTAGAACGACTACTTTTAATCGTGACCGGCAGAAAACTAACATTCAATGCAAGTAGAGCTGCCAAATATTTTGGCATGTTAATAGTAAAGGGATTTGCAATGTTTACACAATTTATTAAAGCCATTTAAGAGTTAATTTAGACCTTAATACCTTAATACAGATGAGAATTTGTGATGGATGGAGATATTCAGTTTCTTCTTAAATTTCTGGAGGTTCCAGTAAAGTATTTAAATCTTTCTACACAAAATCAAATATTTGTTAAAGCATTGCAAATTTCAATAAAAAGAAATTTTAATGGTATTTCTAAATCCTTCTGAAAGACAAATATTTGGTAAAGCCTTCTTAAGTTTTGTCGACTGAGGGAACTGTCTCATACTATGGACAGAGAACACATAATCGTTGGTAGGGTCTCAAAGCCTAATGGACCAAATTTTTTGTCAAAACCTAATCAAAAAATTATTGTTGAAGTCCTATATGAAAAACTTTCCTATCATCAATTTTGTTAATTTTTACCTTTAACAGCAGTGATCGATAATATAAAATTTAAAATAAAGAACTCACCTATTGAAGGCATTTTAACTCTATATTTGATAACATTAGTTAGACCGAACCCAAACCGATTACCGTTTTATTTACACTATATATGATAATGGTAACTCTACTAAAGTTTACCACTCAAAAATTTAATACAAAAAACACTTGACGAATTTGTTTTTGTAAACAAACGCCAAAAAACACGTTACTCTTCTTGCTCTGCTTTTTCTTTTGAGATTTTGCTCTTCTCTTCTCATACTTTTTTGATACACAAAAACTCACTACCAACAACAACAACAACACATTTAAATTTTAAAAGAAAATCAAAGTTAAACATGCTTCCACACATCCTTGTGTAAATAGGGATTTTTGCTAGATAATAACAACAACTAAACACAACACCAATGGAATTACTTATTATTGCATACACACTTTGTATTATTACACTACTTTTTTTTGCACATGATTTATTTCAATAAAAACCTTATTTTAACAAAGATGTTTAAAAACTTTTAATTGATATTTTATTAAATTACATTAAGATATTTAATATTTTATGGATTTTGTAAGAACTAAAACACAATCACTTTATTTAAATTATACTTAAAGACGGACAATAATTTAGAACGCCTACTTTTAATAGTGACCGGCAGAAAACTAACATTTAATGCAAGTAGAGCTGCCAAATATTATGGCATGTTAATAGTTAAAGGGATTTGCAATGTTTACTCAATTTATTAAAGCCATTTACATAATTGTTCGTCAAGTTTTTTTTTGTATTTAATAGAGTGAGTGATACAGTTTAGTAGAGTTGCCAAGTTTATATATAGTGCAAATAAAACGGGAATCGGTTCGGGTTCGGTCTAACTAATGTAATAATAAAGTAAATGTAATAATATATGAAGTTAGAATGTCTTTAAAAGGTGAGTTTTTATTTAAAATTTTATATTAAAGACTTATGAATAATTTAGTTTGAAAATTAATTTTTCAAAGAAAAATTATTACTTAAACAATTATATTTTATTGTCGAGATAAAGGTCTAAAATTGTTTTTATTTTTATATTTATTCCGATATTTCGCTGCAACAATGTGTATCATCTTTATACGATATATAAAAAGATAAATGGTTTTTCGGATGTGGTCCTTATATGGGAGCTATGACCAATTATGGGCCGACTGCTGAATTTTGTATTGATATTCCAATTTTATAAGTATTTATGTATAATTGAGCAATATTTCGGGAATATTTTTGTATGTGGGCTCTGAGACATCATGCAAATATTATTACTATTTTCCTCACATCTTGCAAAGTTTAGATATCTCAAATGATATCCAGAGCCTTTTAATGATTACCAAACTTTTGACATCGAATAATGACTTTAGCTGGTTAGGGTTGTAAATAAGTTCCTATTTACATAAATATGTTGACGAATTTTAATGAAACTGTATTAAGGTCTAAATTAACAAATAAATGTTTTTAATAAATTGTGTAAACATTGCAAATCCTTTTAACTATTAACATGCCATAATATTTGGCAGCTCTACTGCATTACACGTTAGTTTTCTGCCGGTCACTATTAAAAGTAGTCGTTCTAAATTATTGTCCGTCTTTAAGTATAATTTAAATAAAGTGATTGTGTTTTAATTCTTACAAAATCCATAAAATATTAAATATCTTAATGTAATTTAATAAAATATCAATCAAAAGTTTTTAAAAATCTTTGTTAAAATATAGTTTTTATTAAAATAAATCATGTGCAAAAAGAAGTAGCATCATAATACAAAGTGTGTATGCAATAATAATTCCATTGCTGATGCATTTAGTTGTTGTTGTTATCTAGTAAAAAGTTGTTGTTGTTGGTTGGTTTTGAGTTTTTGCAAAACAAAAAAGAATGAGAAAAGAAGCGCGAAATCTTAAGAAAAGCAGAGCAAAAAAATTTGTTTACAAAAGCAAATTCGTCAAGTTTTATTTGTATTTAATAGAGTGAGTGGTAAAGTAATGTGCAAAAAGAAGTAGCATCATAATCAGCGTTGCCGTTTTGGTTACTTTTAACCAAAATTGGTTACTTTTTTTTCCAATGTGTACTTGTGTACTTTTTTTCCGTTTTGGTTACTTTTTTTTAACACAAAAGTAACCATTTTTTACATTGTTTTTACTTTGATTTAATTTACACCACTAATTTTGGTGATAAACTAAACTACCACAATTTGAAAGTTTTTTAAAAATAAAACACTAAACACAGGATTACAAAAAATACATGCCTGTCTCCAAACATAACAAACAAAATCATTGTATTGTTGAATGAGTAAAAGGTTCTTCACAAAAACCATCTAAAAACATGCTACTAAATGCATTTTCATATTGATGTTTGACATCGAAACAAGATCATTTTTCTTTTGTTTTAGACATGAACGGACCTTCATAATTTATGTTTCTTTACCAGAAAACCAAAAAAAAGCGTTTTACAAATTAGCGTGCTATTAAATTTTTTAATAATAAAGTGTTTTTTAAATAGTTGAGATTGGGGTTCTTTCCAGCGTTGCCGTTTTGGTTACTTTTAACCAAAATTGGTTACTTTTTTTCCAATGTGTACTTGTGTACTTTTTTTCCGTTTTGGTTACTTTTTTTTAACACAAAAGTAACCATTTTTTACATTGTTTTTACTTTGACTTAATTTTTACCACTAATTTTGGTGATAAACTAAACTACCACAATTTAAAAGTTTTTTAAAAATAAAACACAAGATTACAAAAAAATACATGCCTGTCTCCAAACATAACAAACACAAGCATTGTATTGTTGAACGAGTAAAAGGTTCTTCACAAACACCATCTAAAAACATGCTACTAAATGCATTTTCATATTGATGTTTGACGACATCGGAACAAGTTAATTTTTCTTTTGTTTTAGATATGAGAGGACCTTAATAAACATTCATAAATTATGTTTTTACCAGAAAACTAAAAAAAGCTTTTTACAAATTAGCGTGCTATTTAATTTTTTAATAATAAAGTGTTTTTTAAATAGTTAAGATTGGGTTTCTTTCGTAAAAAATGGATAAGTTTGTACTTCGAATTAAAAAATAATAATATTGGTTTTAAGCACAATTTTTATTTTTGTTAGATTTTTATTTAAAAAGGCTGCTCAAAGTAAAACTAATAATGTCGAGTTATCCTCTGGAAGTGATGATGAGAATAGGTATATTTTCATTCAATTTCAATAACTTTTTTTAAATATGTAATATTTTGTTGTTTAGTGATATTAAAAACAGCCCGAAAAGAAAATTCCGTGTATTGTGGTTGGATGAGTTTCCGTGGCTAAGAAACAAAGAAGGATGTTGTTTCTGCGCTGCCTGTGAAAAAAAAAATTGCAAATCACGTAAGTTATTTACGAAAGCACACTAAAAAAGTGTTCATAAGCAAAATCTGGAAAATAAAAATAACATTTGCAAGTTCTCAAAAAGAAACTCTTAATAAGCAAGTGCACCAAACAGAGCTAACATTAGTAATGTTTCTTTTTCCCCACAATTTGCCTTTTTTTTATTAATGGACTATCTACCAGGCTTAATAGAGGAACGCTGTCCCGACTCTCAAATTGCAAAACACATTAAATGTGGCAGGTACAGCAACTCAACTAACAGAAATGTTAGGAAGTAAATCTAAAGCAAATTTAATTTCCAAACTAAAAACGACAAAGTTTTCGTTAATAGTAGACGAAACAACAGACGTATCCACAAAGAAATCACTAGTTCTAGTCGTTCGCTATATGGATAAATCATCTAAGAACATTCAAGACAGATTTTTAGCCTCATCTACTTAAACTTTATCTACAAGTGTTTTGTAACAAATGTAATGAAATTAATAATTACATTGTTAATATTGTTATTGCTGAATTATTTTTTTCTTTCAATTGTAGCTAATTATAAGACTGAACTACAAACTGAAATGCAATGGTTAATTTATATTTTACATATCGTTGGTCTCATGTAGAAAGGCCCTAACTCGCTATTTTTCGACATTAGTTTTTTTTGCGATTCCAATGCATTTAACGCAAATACACCTCCTCACAAAAATTTATTGCAATAGTGTAAAAAATAACGCTTTTATAAGCAGTTGTACAAAAAAAGTTACATGTTGAATATTACAGTTTCTATTATGTTTTTACCTTCTCCTGTAAAGTTTCAAATATGCGAGTTAGGGCCTTTCTACATGAGACCATCGATATATATTTTTTAGCTGAAGTATAAATAAAATAAAATTTTAAATATGTATATAAAAATTTTGGTTACTTTTTTTTGCTTTTGGTTACTTTTTTTTTACATTTTGGTTACAAAATTTTTTTGGTCGTGGCAACGCTGATCATAATACAAAGTGTGTATGCAATAATAATTCTATTGCTGATGTATTTAGTTGTTGTTGTTATCTAGTAAAAAGTTCTTTGTTGTGTTTGCTCGGTTTTGAGTTTTTGCAAAAAAGTATGAGAAAAGAAGCACGAAATCTTAATAAGAAAAGCAGAGCAAAAAAATTTGTTTACAAAAGCAAATTCGTCAAGTTTTATTTGTATTTAATAGAGTGAGTGGTAAAGTTTAGTAGAGTTGCCAAGTTTATATATTGTGCAACTAAAACGGGAATCGGTTCGGGTTCGGTCTAACTAATATAATAAAGTAAATGTAATAATATATGAAGTTAGAATGTCTTTAAAAGGTGAGTTTTTATTTAAAATTTTATATTAAAGATTTATGAATAATTTAGTTTGAAAATTAATTTTTCAAAGAAAAATTATTACTTAAACAATTATATTTTATTGTCGAGATAAAGGTCTAAAATTGTTTTTATTTTTATATTTATTCCGATATTTCGCTACAACAATGTGTAGCATCTTTATACGATATATATAAAAATAAATGGTTTTTCGGTTAGTACAACAATTTATTTACCTATAATGATTATTTATGCCAAATTTTAACCGTTTAAAATTATTTAACCAGTTTTATACGTATTGAAGTGAATTTTGGAAGTGTACTTTATATAGGTTCTATGGTCAAACATGGACCAAACTAAAAAAAATTTCGTTTTGCAATTGCATTAAACTTGTTCCTGCTGAATTTTGTATTGATATTCCAATTTTATAGGTATTTATGTATAATTGAGCAATATTTCGGGAAGATTTTTGCATGGGAGCTCTGAGAAATCATGCACCTATTATTACTATTTTCCTCACATTTTGCAAATTTTAGCTATTTCAAATGATATCCAAAGTCTTTTAATGATTACCAAACTTTTGACATCGAATAATGATTTTAGCTGGTTAGGGTTGTAAATAAGTTCCTATTTACATAAATATGTTGACGAATTTTAATGAAACTGTATTAAGGTCTAAATTAACAATTAAAGGTTTTTGATAAATTGTGTAAACATTGCAAATCCTTTTAACTATTAACATGCCATAATATTTGGCAGCTCTACTGCATTACACGTTAGTTTTCTGCCGGTCACTATTAAAAGTAGTCGTTCTAAATTATTGTCCGTCTTTAAGTATAATTTAAATAAAGTGATTGTGTTTTAATTCTTACAAAATCCATAAAATAATAAATATCTTAATGTAATTTAATAAAATATCAATCAAAAGTTTTTAAAAATCTTTGTTAAAATATAGTTTTTATTAAAATAAATCATGTGCAAAAAGAAGTAGCATCATAATACAAAGTGTGTATGCAATAATAATTCCATTGCTGATGTATTTAGTTGTTGTTGTTATCTAGTAAAAAGTTCTTTGTTGTTGTTGGTTGGTTTTGAGTTTTTGCAAAACAAAAAAGTATGAGAAAAGAAGCGCGAAATCTTAAGAAAAGCAGAACAAAAAAAATTTGTTTACAAAAGCAAATTCGTCAAGTTTTATTTGTATTTAATAGAGTGAGTGGTAAAGTTTAGTAGAGTTGCCAAGTTTATATATTGTGCAAATAAAACGGGAATCGGTTCGGGTTCGGTCTAACTAATGTAATAATAAAGTAAATGTAATAATATATAAAGTTAGAATGTCTTTAAAAGGTGAGTTTTTATTTAAAATTTTATATTAAAGAGTTATGAATAATTTAGTTTGAAAATTAATTTTTCAAAGAAAAACCATTACAATACAAGGAAGGGTACAATAAGGGTACATATATAGTACGAATATTATTAGGTATACATAGGAATATTTTTGCTAACGATTAAGGACAAACAAATGTTTCGATAAAATTTGTATAAGAGTTTTGCTTGAGAATGTAAGCACACACATACATATGTATGTAGGTGTTGCTTATTTTGTAAAAAAAATTTGTGAGCCTTAAAAAAGCTGGGGCCAAATTACCGCATTCGATATCGAGTAAAATTGATCGTAATTTTCTTATTTGAGATTATGGCATTCGATATCGAGCAAGAAATTTAGTACATTTTATCATAATTTCGATATCGAAATCATTTTGCGATACGATAGCTCATTCGATCACAAATGCGGTAATTTGGCCCCTGCAAAATATTTTTAGAATAACTGCAAGAAATATTTCTATCATGAAACTGGCGCATATTCATACATACATATGTACATATGTTCATGTGTATGCACCTAGGTATGACATTGGTTAATAGTTTTATATTTTTAGTATTTCTGCATATACATATGTACATACCTACACACCTAGTATGTAAATATGTACAATGTACATATGTACATATTTATTGAATAGTCAATTGGAAATAACGTTTAACCAAATATTAAACACTGGTGAAAAGTTTAACTGAACTTCTTTTTCTTCTTCTTTATACTCTTCTGAATAATTTCCAAAAACTATAACCGCCTTAGACCGAAACTCCATGTTTATTTCGAAAATCTCTATTAGGTAATCTTAAAATAATGACGCCATTTTTACGTAAACAAACCACCTTCGTGTTAATACATAAATTCCTTCTTATTTCACTAACAAACAATGCTCTTATTTTCTTAATTTCATCCCCTCTGACTTGAATACCCACCCTTAACAGAAGCAATCCAACCACTGATAAACAAACAACACTATTAAACGGCAACAACAAAAATACTCTTACAGCCTAAAGAAATACACAAACAAATATTTGTAGTATGAGAAGAGTATACAAAAATATCAACATAGGTACATAGTTTATTTAAACGTAAACGAGTAAGAATGAGAATAGTACATATTTAATGTGGTAAGAGAATCTTTAAGGATTTTATAAATATTTACGTTGTTGTTGGATATGTATATACATATGTACATTAACCCTGCTACTATGTTAGAAAAAAAATACACATGTTATGTTTGGGTCATATTTTGACCATACATTTTTTCATTGAAAAAATTCAAATTTTTACATTTCGAAAATATTTTTAAGGCTTGTGATCAATGCAATATATCGTCGTTAGAGTGATTGTGTGTCAGTCTGACGGACAAACACGTTTTTTTGCAAGTTATGCAATGTTAAATTCGAATGGGTCATCAAAAGACCCTAAACGTAGTAGCAGGGTTAAACAAATATACACATACAGAGAATTTAAAGTAAATACTTGAATAAGAAGTCTATTGACAGTATAATAAAGAAGTTAGAGTGCAATATTTGCCTGTGCCGAATCTTAAATACCCTCCACCCAGCGTTACCGTTGGCAAATTTGAGAAAGTCGCACAAAAAGGGGATTTATTAAAAAAAAGGGGCACCACTTTTAAAAAGATGGAAAATAAACAAAACAAAAATAAAAATCGTATTTTTTTTATTTAAATGTTGTATATGATGTATGTTTACATATGCATATAATAAAAAAAATTAATAAAAAAAACTAATATGTATCAAGTGAAACAAAAAAAAGTATAAAAAAAGTGGCAAGGCATCTGTAAAAGGGTCAAATTGCCACTTTAGTCGCATCAACGGTAACGCTGCCTCCACCTAAACATAATAAGAAATACACAAATTACACTGGTTTTAGGACTAGAATATCATATTCTGTGTTTTAGTGCAAATTTTATTATCATTTTATATGTATATTGTATGAAAGACAATTTTACGACCAATATAATTTATTTTAAACGTTTTGAAATTTCATCTAATTTTGACCATTTATAATTGATGTAATTACAAATTCTTTGCATAATTTACAGAGTTTGTCTGATTTTCTAAATAATGTTGAGTGTAGTTTAACAATTTATAAAATTAAAATAACATATTTCCACATTCACAACAAATTAAGAAACTGATTATAAAATACGATAAGATATAAGGTGAGGCTTTTTTGTTTGAATTTGATCTCAATAATATTATTTACAAAAAATTTATGAGTGGCATAGTAGAATTGACCAATTATGGACTAATAGCTTCTAATTCCAGTATCCACTAATGTGGTTTCTACGTATTTGAGGCTTATTTTGGTTGAATTTCATCTCAATAACGTTATTTACAAGAGTTGTATGGTTGTTTAGTATGCTCGGAAGTGGACTTAATTAGGGAGCTATTGCCAATAATTGACTGACAGTTACAGAATCCAGTAGCATAATTGCCGTATAACCAATATTAGTATGACTTCTGGATTAAAATTACTGATCTATATAAAAGTTGGTTCTATATCGATATTTATTAGACATTTTTGTGGGTTTCTTTGTTTTTCGGAAATGGTTCTTATGATATGTTATGGGCCAATCTTTTTAAATTTTGGAACACTGATATTTGTGCATATGAGAATATTTCACGTCGAATTTCAACATAATAACGTTGTTAGTATATTAGTATTAACGTGGATTTCGGAAGTGGACCTTATAAGGGGGATATAGTCAAATATGGACCGATATTCTCAAAATCCAGCAGTTTGATATTAGCATGTATGTAAACGATCAGTGTAAAATTATTTATAAGAGATTTATGAGTATTAAAGTGATTTTTGGAAGAGGGCTTTATATGGGGGATACGGTTAAAAATGGACCGAAATTCTTAAAATTTTGTGGGATGATTTTTGTAAATGATCTGTGCAAAGTTTTGAGTCGGTACCCATATTTATACGATATATATAAAGATAAATGGCTTTTCCGGATGTGGTTCTTGTATGGGAGCTATGACTAATTATGGGCCGAACACCATAAAATTTAGTACAACAATTTTTTTACCTATAAAGATTATTTATGTCAAATTTTAACCGTTTAACATTATTTATACCCGTTTTATACGTATTTAAATGAATTTGGGAAGTGGACTTTATAGGTGGTATATGGTCAAACATGGACCAAACTAAAAAAAAATTCGTTTTGCAATTGCATTAAACTTGTTCCTGCTGAATTTTGTATTGATATTCCAAATTTATAGGCATTAATGTATAATTGAGCAATATCTCGGGAAGATTTTTGTATGGGAGCTCTGAGAAATCATGCACCTATTACTATTACTATTTTCCTCACACTTTCTTTTGTTATCATAAAAATAACGTGTACAAAATTTCATGGGAATATCGGCAATATATTTATAAAAATTGAAAGAAAAATGTTTAAAAATATCAATTTTGCCTTACATTTTGATCCATAACTCTTGTTCTACTATACCGATTTTGTAGATTTTCAATAGCAAACTGCGTAGGAGCACTACAAACGGTTTTTTGTAAACTTTGTTTATTTTGTATACTAATGTGTTATTTGGCCAAATCCAATAGATATTTTATGTTTAAATTTTATCAAGTCAGCTAATTATTTAATGTAAATAAAAAACTTTTCTTTACATGTTTTCCAACGTTTCGTCAATTATTTGTTGACTTCATCAGGGTTACGTCTATTTAATTAAAAATTATAATACATTAATAAAACATAAATACACCAAATATTTTTTCGTTTTAAACTTACAAATTTAACAGTAATTTTCACATTAAATTAAATATGGATACATTTTACAAAAAACAAAGAACATTTAACACAAAAAAATATAAATTAAAAACCACAGCTTAAAAATTAATATCACAGTTATATTGCAACTCTATAGCTTGTATTTATATTGTCAGTATCCTCCTTTTTGTTCATTGTCCTTTCTATTTTTTGTTGTATACGTAAGCTTTCTATTGTGTACCTTTTCCTTGCTACACCCTCTATGTCTAAAATTTTTACGTCATCAAAGTTGATTTTATGGTCAGATTACAGAATATGTGTTACCAACCCTGTTGATTCTCTAAGTTTTGTTATGTCGTTTTTATGTACAATCATTCGTGTTTGCACTGATCGTTATTTCGGTTGTGTCGTTTGGACGTGAGAGTGTTTTATATAGACAGACGGACATCGCTCAATCGACTTTGTTGGGCCTCAGCTGAGTATTTCTCAGTGTTACACACAGAATGACAAACTTATATATACCCTCATTCACCACTTATGGTGGTGGATGGTATAAAAATAATGCAACATGAAGTAAACCAATCAGCAAATAATATTTTCAAGGGGTAAGAGTTTTAAGGGAGAGTTTATAGCAGTGGTCCTCAAAAAGAGAGGATTTGGTAATTACGGGTGTATGGGTGACACTACACAGAAAGAAATAACATGTAATGTTTGAATAAACCTTAATTAAACATTCGTTTGTTATTTTGTATCCATTTGTATGTAATGTATACATTTATGTGATCGCTGCTTCTCAGTGTACTGAAAACAACAACAAAAATGAACGGAAAAAGAGAAAACATGAATGAAATATTTGTATTTTTAAGCTCTTGTTGTGAGTTTTGTTTGCGATCGTGTTGTGTACATGTAAATAGCCGAACATCTTCGTATTCTGAACAATACTAGTGAGGACCAGTGTGACCATATTAGCTTTTTTCGAGCTAAATTTAGCTTTATTTTTTTGGATTTAGCTTGATATATTTCATTTAGCTTTAAGCTTTTTTTTAAGCTTTTTTAAAAAATGAATTTGGCTTTTTCTAGCCTTTTTTGCTATTTGTATTCCAATGATTTTATGATATGTACATAATAAAAAAAGAAAGTTCAATAAAATAAAAATATATTGGTAACCTTATAAACTAGTCTCAAACAGCTAAAATCTGGCATCACAGAAACAATAAGTCAGCAAGTAATTCTTTAAAGTTAAACAAGGTGGTAGTAGGAGATTTGCAGTTATTTTTTCACTATTGTTTTTGACAGCTTGATGATCTACAGTGTAGATTCTACACACATATATGAAAACAATGCGATGTTTCAATATCTGCTATAATCTGTTTTGAAATGTACTTTTGTACACATTTTGTTTTCTTCTTTTATTGTGAACTACATGTAACTGTTTTTTCGTATTTGGCTTCTTAAATTCATACTTTATACCTACCTATTAAATTAAAAAATTAATAAAATGGAAAGGTCAGTAGTATTAATATAAAACTATAAGTAAGGTGTATTATTTTTAATTACTTATACATATAGATTCTTAAAAAGAAATGAGTCGAATGATAAGCGAATTGTGCATAGCTGTAGTAGTGATACAGAAGATGAATTTTCACCTAGTACTAGCAAAAGGTAGTTTTAATATTGAAAATAAAAGTATAAGGAATTAAGTATCGTTTTATATTCTAGAAAATACACGCGAAAATTGAGAAAAAGCTGGTTCAATGATTCGAGACTTTCGAAGTGGATTGTTGAAGTAAATGACAAACAGGTAAAATGTAAATACTGTCATTGTACATTGAAATCAAAATTAAGTAACCTGTTAACGCATGGGAAGACAAGTAAGCATGTAGCTGCTGCATCACCTTTCAAGACCAAAAATCAAAAAACATTAGAGTTTCAAACTTCAAGTAGCTGTACGAAGAAAAAAGAAGCTGAGTTGTCTGATGCATTGTTCGTGGCGGTGCATACTTCTATTAGGTCTGTAGATCACATGGCAATTGTTGACAGACGACATTAAGGGAAGTCATTATAGTCTTATAATAGACGAGTCAACCGATATTACTGTGGAAAAACATTTAGGTGTAGTAATTCGGTACTACAGTAAGTCATTAAAGCATATCGTAAATACATTTTTACATTTGTATGCTCTAGAAGAAGCAACAGCTCTCGGAATTTCTTCAGCTATCTTAAAAATTTTAAATGCTTTTAATCTAGATATAAAATATATGGTAGGCTTAGGAACAGACAACGCAAAAGTTATGACCGGGGTGAACCGTGGTGTTATCGCAAATTTAAAAGAAAAAAACGATAAAATTGTATTAGTTCCTTGCGTTTGTCATTCGATACAATTATCTGTTTCACATGCTTCCAAAAGTTTGCCGTCCGAAATTGAATATTTAGTGGCAGAAACATATAATTGGTTTTCAAAATCAAGTTTAAGACAAAAGAACTATAAAAACATATATGCAGCAATTAATTGTGATATGCAGCCACTTAAGTTAGTAAGAGCTTCTGACACTAGATGGCTGTCAATAGAAACAGCTGTAAATCGAATTGAAAACCAATGGTTAGAACTAAAAACCCATTTTGAAATTGCAGCTGTTTCTGAGTCGTGTCATCAAGCTAAAATTTTGAAAAAATTGTATACAAAAAATTATTTTATAATCATTATTATTATACGAGCATACATACATGAATATGTGTTTGAATTTAATGCTCATCAAGATATTTTTGTTCCATAACTATACATAGTTTGATTTGGTTACTGATTAAAAACATATTTTACTTAAATTTTGACTAAAAAAAAGGTTTTTACATAGTATGTGTTATTTATAATACGAATAATGAATTAATATTATTAAAAAGCAATATAAAAAGTTAGCTTTATTTTTTGGCTTTTATTTATTTATTTTTAGCCTTTTTTAGCTCTATTTTTAACCTGATTTAGCTCTATATTTTTTTAAAATCTGGTCACACTGGTGAGGACCACTGGTTTATAGTGATATTATTTGCGAGAGGTAGAGAGAGAGGGGGAAAGTAGAGCATAATAATAGTAATAGTAGGAAAAATGATAGTGTGGTATGAGTAAAATGTTATATATGTTCATACATACATACACAACCTTTAAATTAAAAGTCTAATAGCTTTAAAAAGGCTTTTAAAATTTAAAGCAAAATGCTTTCAAAAATTACTTTGTTTTGAATAAAATATTTTAATGTGTAATTAGGTACTTAAAATTAATTACAGTAAATGCAAATATCTTCTTTTTAAATACACGAATCTCTTAATAATTAGTGGAAATTTATAGTTGTGGCAAAAAATTCATATGAATTTAAATGTTTATTAAAAATTAACAATTTAACAATATTTTAACATTTTCTTTTTCACATAATAATACATTTACATAAAAACATTTTTACATAGTTTTTATGTAGCGAAAAGACCTGCAAAACTTCCAGTAAAAGATGACACCCGAAGAAATTATTAAATTTGGCCTTCTGAGGCATATGTTTTGGGGAAACTTTTTTGAAACGGAAACCATTTTCAAACACCAAAAGACCTTAAGCTTTTGACAAGTCCAGCAGTGCAGACTCATTTAAATTGGACTGATAACAGGCGTAAGATTAGAACTTATATCCAATTGATCTGTAGATCAAAGAAGGAACGTTTTATCAATCTTATGGAAGCAATGTAAAATATGTTATCACAATGATTTTCGATTAAAAAACTTGTTTCAAAGCTGAACTCTTAAAAATTTGGGGTATGAATATAAACCATTTTATTAAAACACACTTAGTTTTGAACTGGCCAAAAGCACTTGCAATCAATGGTGATAAATTTGTTTATATGTACATATTTATATTTTTATACCCACCATCAAAAAGATGGGAGGTACATTAAGTTTATCATTCCGTTTGTAACAAAAAGTCCATAAATTCTGGGTTCTTATAAGATTCTAAGACGATCTAGCGATGTCCGTTCGTCTGTCCGTCTGCCCCTGTTGAAAGTACGATAGAGCTTCGAAAAAAATCATAGAACAATGAAACATTTGATCCACCGAAATGTTTGGTATTGAAAATGGATCCAAGTTCCACGATATTTTTCAGGTATTTTTTGCAATTTTCTTCAAATATAATGCCGATAATATCATGAAATTTTACACACTTTAATTTTGTTATAGAAGGGCAAGTCCTGTTGAAAATGTTAGGAATCGGTGCAAGATTTCTCATAGCTCCTATATAAATGACTTCCCGGAATATGGCTTTATTGTACATAAATGTCTATAGAAAATTCGTATCCATAAACAATTTCTGCAATAATAAGTTTCATGCAAAGTGAAATCTCAAAACGATATTTTCTTTGCATCGGTCCATATTTTGACATTGTCCCACATAAAGTATTTTATACAAATCACTATCAAGTTGAAATTCAACAAAGAGCATAATTGTATGAACTTGCCAGGAACATACAATTAGCAATTTCTGGATACATGACTGCAACGATCAATGCAAAGAGCACCTTGCATAAGAGCTGCGGCTATTTCATCCCTGCCATCTATAGCTTAGTCAACCAATAAAGCGCAGGACAATTATTAGATCAGTAACCAACCGTTTTAGCTAGTACCACTAATGCCAAAGACAGAAAACAATGCGAGCTTTTTAATCACCAAGGGGCCAAATTACCGCATTCGTGATCGAATGAGCTATCGTATCGAAAAATGATTTCGATATCGAAATTATGATATAATGTACTAAATTTCTCGATATCGTATGCTATAATCTCAAATAAGAAAATTACGGTAATTTGGCCCCAGCTTTCTGTAACCCCATCTAAGGCACGTTTGCCACCTCCAGAGCACATGACCATTGCCATCACTACTTTCAATAACTTTGTCGCTTAACATGACTCAGGGAACAATACCAATAATTAAATCGCCACGAACAGCGTCAAGCTGATGGACATAAACACCATGATATATTACCTCCTGGGGGAAAAGATCATAACGACAGAAAAACAAATTGAGATAATTGTCGCAGTATTATTCATACACACAGAGAAAAAATAATGTTGTACATGTTTACCACAACAATGTCAACATTTTTACAAGTTTTTCAACAATGTTATGGTCACTATAATTATTTATATGATTGCGGTAACCATAATATGGTTAAGTTACGATTCAAATGATTACTACAATCATATATACGATTGTGGTAACTATGCATATATCTATTTGTTGCAATCATGTTTATGATGAATCCATTTATCATAATTTGTTGCTCTTTGATTATGATAGAGAATACCATAATATGGTTTAATCTTTCATCATAAAACTGATCACCATAAACATTACATAATTGCTATAATCATATATATGATTGTTATAGTCATGTGAATGGTAACTTAACCATATGGTTGCAGATATCATATAAATAATTACAGTGACCATAATATTTAAAAAAAATATTTAAAACTGTTGAAATAGTTGTGGTAAACATGCACAAATATTTATATTTTTTCTCTGCGTGTACAATTATGTATATACATACATATGCACATTCAAGGCTACTAGCCATAACAGCTATTTATGGTTGAAGAAAATCTTTAAATGAGGTGAATTCAATGCATTACATTCTATATAACTGGCCACTTTTCGAGAAGTTGAAGATCTGCAACGTCAAAGATGTTTGCCTGACAACTCCAGTTACAAGATTTGTAAATGATACTAAAAGATGCATGGGCGTAAGGATGATTTCAATATCATGATGTTTTAAAGCCTTACAAATATTTTCGAATTATTATCTTCCTGTTAGCTCTGATCTGATTTAAACATTTTTGAAAATACGAAACAAAAAACTCCACCACAATGATAAATAAAGCGAAATATTTCCAAAAACTGCCATCTGTTCATGTTCTATTGACAAGCCAACACGTCTGAATTGTATGACCACAGCTGATGCCAAGATAATTTTATGCCTTCCATTATTATGATAGTTATTTACCACCAAAAAATAAAAGATTCATTTATGGAAAACAATAAACATTTGCAGGAGATAAAACATTAATATGTATATAAACTTATATACATATGTATGTATGTATGTATACGCGTATATTTCATATATAAAATATTTGCCAAAAAGGGTTGTTTAATTATTGTCGAGTTTTGCTATTATTAATGAATATTTGGTCATCTTTGTGGCCAGTTATTTTTTTTCATTGTTAAGATTTGTTTTTTGTTTCTCAATGAAAGGGTTCCTGTAATCCTTTACAGCCCTTGATTATTTTCTTTTTATACCCTGCACCACCATAAGTGGTGAATGAGGATATATAAGTTTGTCATTCCGTGTGTAACACTGAGAAATACTCATCTGAGACCCAATAAAGTCGATTGAGCCATGTCCGTCTGTCTATATAAAACACTCTCACGTCCAAACGACACAACCAAAACCAACAAAGTTTGCAAAAAACCGGTTATAGTTCTCTTACACAGTTTGGTATTGAAAATCTGCAAAATCGCTATAGTAGAACAAGAGTTATGGATCAAAATGTAAGACAATCTTCATAAAAAATTGATATTTTTAAAAATTTTTCTTTAAATTTTTTTTAAATATATTTCAGATATTCCCATTAAATTTTGTACACTTTATTTTTATGATAACAAAAAAAAGTGTGAGGAAAATAGTAAGAATATGTCCATGATTTCTTATAGCCCCCATACGAAAATCTTCCCGAAATATTGCTCAATTATACATAAATGCCTATAAAATTTGGAATATCAATACAAAATTCAGCAGGAATGACTTTAATGCAAAAAGAAATTGCAAAACGAAATTTTTTTTGTTCGGTCCATGTTTGACCATAGACCCCATATAAAGTCCACTTCCAAAATTCAGTTAAATACGTATAAAACAGATATAAATAATGGTAAACGGCTAAAATTTGACATAAATAATCTATATAGGCAAATAAATTGTTGTACTAAATTTTATGGTGATCGGCCCAGAATTGGTCATAGCTCCCATATAAGGACCACATCCGAAAAACCATTTATCTTTATATATATCGTATAAATATCGGTACCGACTCAAAACTTTGCACAGATCATTTACATATATACAAAAATCATCCCACAAAATTTTGTGAATTTCGGTCCATTTTTAACCGTATCCCCCATATAAAGCCCTCTTCCGAAAATCACTTTAATACTCATAAATCTCTTATAAATAAGGGTACCAATCCAAAATTTTACACGGATCATTTACATGCATGCCTAAATCAAACTGCTGGATTTTGAGAATATCGGTCCATATTTGACTATATCCCCCATAAAGGGTCCACTTCCGGAATCCACGTTAATACTAATATATATCTTAAATATACCGTTATTATGTTGACATTCGACTTGAAATATCCTCATATGCATAAAATTCACTATTCCAAAATTTAAGAAGATCGGCCCATGAGTTTTCATAGCTGCCATATAAGAACCATTTCCGAAAAACAAATAAACCCATAAAAATGTCTATTAAATATCGATATCGAACAATCAATAACTGGTCCACTTCTACTATGCCATCCATAAATCTTTTCTAAATAATATTATTGAGATGATTGAGATTCAAACAAAAAAGCCTCACCTTATATCTTATCGTTTTTTATAATCTGTTTCTTAATTTGTTGTGAATGTGGAAAAATTTTCTTTTAATTTTTTTTTTATTTAATAAACGAACACAAACTGCGAAGCTTTTGACTTATCTGCAGAAAACACCCAGAGTCTTTGGCGGGAATCAAACCCGCAACCCTTCGACTGATAGTCTGGCACATTATCGCCTAGTCTATCGGGGCACTCAATTGTTAAATTACACTCAAGATTATTATGAAAATCAGACAAACTCTGTAAATTACAGTAAGAATCGGTAATTACGTCAATTGTAAATGTTCAAAATTAGATAAAATTTTAAAATATTTAATATAAATTATGTTGGTCGTGATTGTCTTTCAAACAATATATAAAATACTAAAAAAAATTTCCACTAAGACTGAATAGAAAACACAGAACTAGGATATTCTAGTGCAGTGTAGTTTCTGTTTACGTTTAGGTAAAGGGTATTAAAGATTCGCCACAGCCGAATATAGCAATCTAACTTGTTTTTATTTTTGGTTTAATGGAAAAGTAAGAGGGATGTTTTCACTTTCAAATGCTTGTCTATTTACATATACATATTTTGTTTTGGTTTATAAGTTTGTGTTTTTTTTTCATAGATAGAGATTGACCTTATATTATCAGTTGTGGTCTAATTTTATGTCTGCTGGCCTGTTTATCTTTCAGTGTGTGTTCACACTTACCATGGTGTTTGATACGTGTATAGAACTCTTTTTAAGGTTCTCTTAACCCCTCGGAATATTGTTGACATACATATTTATTGTCAGTTTTGTTATAACTTCAATGAAAACTAAAATCGACTTCTTTCTTTTAGACATGTCTAAGAATTTTTGATTTATTTATGTTTTTTTTTTTTTTGCATTTTCTGCTGAGAAAATGAGGGAGTAAATTTAATTACTGGAATGTAATTTTTGGTAATTTTTAGTTGTGGAAGGGGATGTCCATAAATGGAAAACTTAAAGGAGACTAGAAATATGTATGCTTTTATACAAAAAAGGAAGATAGTTATACTGTACGCTCCTTAGAGGTTTAGAACTAATTTGGAAGTTCATTAACGATTGACGATATGCACATAACTTAATGAAATTTTTTAATAATAAACTCAGGTCTTCTGAGTTAATTTGTATTTACATAGTTTCATAGTTAGAATGGTGGCTGGTGACAGAATTTGGATAAAAAATCTCTTTTTCAATTTTGAAGGTCCAAAGAAACCAAATTTGAGAAATCGGCTATAAGTCCCCAATCCAACTATTAAGCCATGTAAATACAAACCAACTAAGCAAAACCTCAGATCTGACTGTGTGGAATTTTATAAAGATATCGTTTGTCGTACACAAGCTACCGTCTAATTACGGTAGTTATCGGGGCAGGCGTGAAACCGTGGACTTTCAAATTCCAGTCTTTAGCTTGATTTGATGCGATGCAAATATATTTTATTTGCATATCATTTGAAAGCTTATTAAGTAAGTTTCACTTTACAGTAAAAATCAAACAAATTCCATAACTAAATTAGCTCAACTTCACTGATGAGTAATCTTTAATCTGGAACTGAATATTGTCCCTTAACGTACATAATCCTTCTGCAAAGAAAAATAATCCCTAAATTACACTTATTATAAATATTTTGACATTTCTTGTGGCCTTTCAAACTCCACCACTAATTCTAAAGGTTTCTTATTTTACTATTTATTTTTTTTTGTCTTTAAAACGGAAGTGCACTCGTCTTTAAATTGAAACAAAGCTAAATGCAAAACACAATAGCTATTTTTTAACAATTCAAAATAAACCCTATTATTTTTGCACTGGGTAATGAGAGTATTGGCTACTTTGTTAAAATAAAATTAAAGGAAATCAGTTGTGTGATTTATCTTTTATTTGAAATCAAAGTAAAGATTGTCCACAATGTCAAAATTATGGCAGTTTTAAATGAAAATTAACTCATAGTTTTTATTTTTATTTTTTATAGAAGGATATATGTAAATAATACAAGTTTTTATGATTCATGAATAACGTGACCATGCATTACACTTTTGGTGTGATTATCCCGTTTTTTTGAAAGCTCATCCCGCCTAGATTTAATAAAGCGCTTTTCAAGCCAAATTTCCGCTTCTTAGTATTTTTTTTCTTTTGCTAACTTTAAAGCAAGTATGCAGAGGCCGAAAATAACGGGTCTACTTTAATTTTAGTGGTTAATTGGCACCATTTATCATTTAAAATTTGTTTTTGCTTTATATAACAACCCCGACCATATAATTAATACCCCACAACCAGTATATGTATAAAACAGTTTATTGTAAATGGGCGCTATATGGAAGATATCACCTATTATGGACCGATCATACAAAAATTTAGTGCCATGACTTCTGTGAATATAAATATTATATATGTTATAGTTTATCTGGATATAAATACTTTTAAAAGTTTTATGGAGGTTAAAGTGAATTATGGAGAGGGTCTTATATGGAAGTTTCGACTAATTATGGACTGACCATTGTAAAATTAGGTATCATCATCATATGAAACTTATTTGTGTTGAATTTTATTTGGATACCAACCAGAGATTTGTGGTCGTTAAAGTGATTTTCGAAAGTGGGGAGCCACAACTAATTATGGACCGATCATCATTAAATTGCACCATATTTGTTTATATAAGAATATGTTTTGGATACCGACATTTTTATTAGAGTTATGCACTTTAAAGTGACTTTCGGAAGAGGGGCTTATGTAGCAGTTATGATCAATTATGGACCGATCTACACAAACTTTGTAGATGTGATTTGGCTTCATTTACTACATATTTGTTGTGAAATTTGTTTGGTTACTTGCATAATTCAAACATTTATGATCGTTCAACTCCTGTTTCGGGAGGACATTTGTATGGGTACCAGGTGAAATAATGGACTGAATTCCACCAGTTTCAATCCCATTTGTCCTTGGGCCGAACAAATTTTAAATACCAAATTTTATTGAAATATCTTCGAAATTGCGACCTGTACATGCTTTACATGGACGGCTAGCCATACGGGCGGACGGACGGACACCGTTTAAGGCGGATGTTGGACAAATATTTATGGGCGTTACAAACATCAGCACAAATCCAATATACCCTCCCCACTATGGTAGCGTAGGGATTAAAAACTGTGGTCACTTCTTAACATTTCGAGAGAAGATCAAAATCAGCGAAGACTGCTATTAAGTCAAATGGTAGTTCAAAAGCAAGCTTTAACTTTGTTTGAAGCGATGCAGTTGATATCGCAAGCAATGGAAATTTTTAAAAAACAATGACCCGGACGGGAAATGTGACAGCCGCTATCAATTGTTATAAGGACATTTATTTGTATTGTTGGATTTGTTACAAACCAATAAACAAAAATCAGCAAGATTGACAAATTCAACCGTAGAAATAAAAAAAAATTAAAATTAAGTATAGACTTGCGTTTTCACTATGTTTTCACTATGTCATTTTTGTTGTCAAATTGTCCAAATTGTAGGCAATTGTATGAAAACGGGTTGTCATATGGCGTCATCTATGTTTGCAATGATGATTGCAAAAAATTAAACTTTTTGATGACAACCCGTTTTCATACAATTGCCAACAATTTGACAACCAAAATGACATAGTGAAAACCAAGCATTATTTATTATTTCAGCTAAATGATGAATCTCGGAACCAATTAAAAAACTCAATAGAAATGTGTGGAAAATCGTGCTTCCGTTTGCGTCGCATTTCTCCGCTTCCAATTAATGACGCAAACCGGGGTATTAGTGTATATCTAAATACATACATACTGATATATTAAGTAAGTTTGATAATTTTAATAGTTTGTGCGTTCTTATTTAAAAACAATAAACCAATTTTAATTTAAGTATATTGCAAGACACAAAGAAAGCAACTCCCAATTGGTTTCAAATACTTGGAGTTTAAATTTGATACTTTTCTTAAAATTCTTTAACATTTTCTAAAAGTTAAAATGGCAATTGACCATTGTTTCTTTTTTTTTTTAAATTTATTCATAACATGTTTCAATCTCAATCGCAAGCCATTTATCATTAATCATTTATTTCAAAACTGTAGGATTTTGCTCATTCCAGATTTTTATTGTAATACAATCGTGTGGTTTCTTTCAGTTATAGTTAAAGTTTCATTTTCATTGTGTTTTACAAGAATTGCTACAACCGGAACAGAAATTCATTAGTCAGCAAAAAAGAAAAATCAAATGTTTATTGAGAAAGTAAATTGTGGATATTTAAAATAACATTTGGCACATGTTTATAAAGAACAAATCATTAGTTATTCATTTAAATCTTGAAATGTATTTACTTACTCGTACCCACTATAGTTTAGTGCTGTAAACAATTAAATTGGTCATTTCATAAGTGTGTTGGAAAAAAAAACAGGCTTTGTAGAGAACATTTAACTCGATCTTTTTTGAGTTTGTGTGTTTTGAACTCCCTGCTTTGGGAAGGCTTGGCGAGCATATGCAGCTGAAATATCTAAATACAAATCAGATGTATAAAAAGGGATTGTTAAAGGATTCTTTGTGCCAACTTAAAAAAAAAAAAAAAAAAATTAAATAAACAAATACACGAGCTGCTCGTACGAGTGCACTCGTGTAGGAGTCATACGCTCAAAACAATAATATTTTTTTTATGGAAATCATAACCTTTCCCTTTTCAGCTAAGAGTTTGTGTTTGCATTGGCAGGATCATTAATTCTCGAGGGGCGTTTACACGCGTTGCTTGCTTGAGCATAACAATTGTTTTGTGCTGTCTTTTTTTTTTAGATATTTTCCATTTAGATCTTTGTCATGTGTTAAAAATATTGCTTAAACTTCTCATTTAATACATAACATATTTTGTAATTTAGTTTTGTGGCTGATTTTTGGGCTTAAAACTTTATGAAAATATTTTTAGAAGCCGCGTTTTCTGTGGCAAACATAAATAAAAAGGCACGTGTAATTTTCATGGAGGAACATTTAAGGAAGTTTGTGTATTTAAAGCCAGTAGGGTTTTTAAAAAGGCCATTGGGATGATTGGGCTTTGGTTTCAATGTCATAGCCATACACCCATGCATCGTCACCAGTTATGATCTTTTTGAGGAAATCTGGATCGTCGTTGAAGATGTTCAACAGCTCCTGAGCGATGTCCATGCGACGTTGTTTGTTGTTGGAACAATCTCGCTGCCGCATGTTACATGCCTAAAAATCATCAGCAACCTCTCTGATAGTGATTCGACGATTATCCAAAATCATTTTCTTCACTGCTTCAATGTTTTCATCGGTTGTTGACGTGCTCGGGCGACCAGGACGAGTATCGTCATTGACATCTTCTCGGCCTTCCTTAAACCGGTTATACCACAATTCAACTTGTGTTCTGCTCTTAGTATATAATAGTATATAATACATAAACATACATAAATATACATATGCACTACTTATTACCCCCCGGGCGGTTATGAATTATGCAATATATTTTGCTTTAAATTTGTACTTGTAGCATATAAAATAAAACATTTTTTTTTTAAATAATATTAACTGTTTACTTTATATTGACGCTCACTGTATGTACGAATATTAAACCATGTTTTTGTAAGCGTATTAGTTTTTCTTATTAAAAATCAGAAATTCTGAAAATTTAAACCATCCGTCATAATTTTGTTTTTATCAAGATTAACTCCTTAACCTCTTTGGCTTTATGTGTTTAAAACATCCTTTGTTACTTTCGATTCTCTATATTATTTAGCAATTATTATTATTATTATTAAAACAAAGAGTTTATTGTTAAATCATTATTGCACATACTCGTATTGTTTTGTGTTGGCTGTTTGTGAAATATTAAGATTTCTAAAAAACTGATTATTCAAAACTATGACACCTTAAGGACATCAAAACGCTTGTTAGCCATGCGATTTTTGTTGTTTTATCTGTTTCTGTTTTGTGTGTTTTTTACTAATAAGGGTTGTAACACTTGAGTGAAAAAATTGGGCGCTCTACGGGCGGTAACACATTTGCGGGCCAGGTTTATGTACGTGTGCCAAAAAACAACACAAAAAACAGCAGGTGTAAAATTTCAAATTAAGTTCCTTTCTTTAACATATTGTATTGATTATGCTATTTATAAGTATATTTTGATTGATTTGTAGATTTTGCTAGGTTTCAGAGACAAAAAACCCACAATGAGATTAAACTGTATTTAAGGGAATATTTTATATATTATTTTAGTGGCATATTTTGAAGAATTATTTCAAAGCAAAGAAAAATATACAATTCAAAAGCGTAAAAATATATCCATAAATTTAATTATATTCAACTATTTTTTAGAGTTTATGGCCAGCTATCTGCAAAGTAATAAACTTTTTTTTAACACTTTTCCTTTAGGAAACATTTCAAATGCTGCTCACGCAAAGTAATAAACTTCTTTTAACACTTTTCCTTTAGGAAACATTTAAAATTGTCGTTTTCAATTGCTGCTCAAATATATAATACATCTTACGATCACATTTGCCATCATACATTTGATAATTACACAATTCTCGCCACCATTATTATTGCCCGGTTGACCCGTGCCCCACTCGGTATAATCAAAATGACGACCACTTGAATACCAAAAGAAATCATCCTCAGAATCTTCATCGGAACCGGATAACTACCATATGCGAGATGTACCATAAGTTGCAATCAAATAGCTTGAAAGATCTTGCAGATCCTGCTTGATATCAAACGAGGCCATATAGCCACCCAGGCAACGACATACTAGATAGAATTTATGGCAAGAGAAATGTTAATTAGATAGCAATATATTCATAATATTTGCAAGAATTTTTTTGCCAAAATAAAATACCTTGCTGTGGCCAAAGTGATAATCTTTATTGCCCACTTTTGTGAATGAATTATCCAGCGGCTGGCCCAGAAATACTGGAAATTTCAAAAGGATTAATATAACTCTTAATGTATATTCAGAATTTTTAAATACCTGGCGATACTGTGGCCATTATGTAGTGTTTATATTCTAGCTGTCCCTTGGATTAATTCTTAGGTAACAACATTTAATCTCTTGTCTATCTAATAGAAGAGAGCAGCACAGTAGTGCATAAAGTTACAATTATTGCTAAAAGATTTACATTTTAACATAAACTAAACTTAAATAATATTTCAAATTGCGCTCTTAAAAATGCCAGCTGTAAATCAAAGCATGTAATTAGACCAGAGCCAGATGTAGCTAAAAAAATAAAAAAAATGTCTGCCAACATTCCTTCTGATCGTTTAATGAGCATCTCAATAAATTAGGTAACGGTAATTCGTGTTTTTTTGTGTTTAGCTCTGATTAGGAGAAGGTAAGCTTTAAAGTCAGTTGTTGTCCACATGAGCAGTGTTGCCAGAAGATTTTGGTGAAAAATCATCATTTCACGGGGGGGAAAAAATCATATTTTGGAAAAAAATCATAATTTTTAAAATTTTTAGTTTTTATTTGTAAAATACATTCAAAATTTAAGTTGATTGGTTATTGGGTTTTCTAAACATATTTTTACTCAATATACTATATATACCCTGCACCACATTAGTGGGGAGGGTATATTGGATTTGTGCTGATGTTTGTAACGCTCATAAATATTGCCCAACTCAGAATGACTGCCTGAGTCGATTTAACGACGTCCGTCCGTTCGTCCGTCGGGCTAGCCGTCAATGTAAAGCTTGTCAAGATCGCAATTTTGAAGATATTTCAATAATATCCATTATATCACCTGGCCCCCATACAAATGTCCTCCCGAAATAGGAGTTTAACGATCATTAATACTTGAATTATGCAAGTAACCAAACAAATTTCACCACAAATGAGTATTAAATGAAGCCAAATCACATCTACAAATTTTGTGAAGATCGGCCGATAATTGATCATAGCTCCCATATGAGCCCCACTTCCGAAAATCACTTTAAAGTGCATAACTCTCTTAAAAATGTCGGTATACAAATAATATTGAACACAAATATGTTTCGCATATATACAAATAATATGGTAGAATTTTATGATGATCGGTTCATAATTAGTCGTAACTCCCCTATGAGGCCCACTAACGAAAATCACTTTAACGACCATAAATTTCTTAAAAATATTGGTATCTAAATAAAATTCAACACATTTAAGTTTCATATATACAGAAATGATGACAGCTAATTTTATAATGATCGGTCCATAATTAGTCAAAACTCCCATATAAGACCCACTCCGTAATTTTTTTTAACCTCCATAAATCTTTTAAAAGTATTTATATCGAGATAACGTATAACATACATAATATGTACATATATGCACAGAAGTCGTGGCTCTTAATTTTTGGATGATCGGTACATAACAAGTAATATCTTCCATATAGCGCCCATTTCTTAAAAACTGTTTTCTACATATACTGGGTGTGGGGTATAATATGGACGGGCTTGACTTTTTTTACTTGTTTTAGTTTCTTCTTTTAGCCTTTCTTAAGCTTTACTAAATGACTATCAATTGCATTTTGTGTTTGTTACACAAATATTAAAATTTTATAATTATAAGACCGTATTTTATGTGCACAATACGAGATAATTTTCAATTGTACATGTTTTTTAAAAATTTGTTTCATTAAGAGAGAAAGTTAAACAGATTAATGTAAAAAACTACAACATAAGAATGTCACAATGAAGGCACAATTAAAACCTAACGATCATTACTCAATTAAGATCATTTAACGCCAACACAAAGACTAAAATTTCAATCGCTCAGTCAATTAAAAAAAAACACAATGCTAAATGGTTTTCCAACTAACTTAAGTTACAGTAACTAAATAAGGAAAAAAAATTATCTCTGCTGACAATTAACATGCAAATGCCATACCATCACATGGAGAAAACTAAACGCTAAACAAATTACATTGCTATACCTATAATCATTAATCACATGACAACAAATTACATGTTCCAAAAAAAAAAAAAATGGTTACAAATCATTTAGAAATCACTCGTAGTACAGTTAAATAACCGGAACCGAAGATCATTAGCATTTTCAACAGTAGAGGGGGAGTTCTAACGTACTTACTCAGTAAGAGATCATTTTTGTATTAATCCTTTAAGGACACATGCTGCAAGGATTTAAATAACAAGCTATGTATGTACATATATTTAAGAGACATATACAAAAATTCTTTGAATTTTCTTACTGCTGCTGTCTCTGTATGTCTCTGTTGTTTTTATAATATTACTAGCTAAACCCGGTGTGCTTCGCTACCACCACCCCCTCGTTATAAAATAAAACGTATTTATATATTTACAAACATTTATTTATTTAAGAAAATCCTATTTGAAAATTTAATGACGATCGGTCCAGTAGTTAAGACTATATTACGATTTTTAATTTTCCTGAAAAGGGGCGTGGTCCCACCCACTTTTCTCCTGGTACGTATCCCTAATTATGCCTATACCATATGTACCAAATATCATTGACGTAGGTGAAAAAATGCCCAAAATATGGCGTTTGTACAATCAAAACAATCATATAGCCTATTATTCCTTCCAGAGTCACAGTAACATGCTGTGAAAATTTCATCAAAATCGGCCCAGCCGTTTTGGTGTCCATACGTTACATACATACATACATACACACACTCAATTTTATATATATAGATTATTATTTCTATTATTGCTTTTGTTTTAATAACTCCTTTACTGCTGTATTGAAAAAAGAAAACTTCAATATTAGATATAAAATAAATATTTATCTAATGACAATTTCTTGCTTACTTTTTTCCAACTAACTTACTTTATATTAGACTCCTGTTTACTTTTTTCTTTTAAGCATACAAAGGACACGTGGTTGTAGTTTTCATTTCATTGAACACTTTCACTAGGATTGTTTATACAACAGTCAAGGGGTTACTTGAGTTAAATCAATATTTATATGATGATTGTTTTGGGAAATTTGTTGGTTTGTGTTTTCAACATTTTCTTGGATTTCAAACACTAAGATTGAGGTTCGAAGGACCATTATTATGGAGGCATAGAGTCGATAGCTTAAAGAATTAGTCAACAAATTTTAATTGCATTGTAATTAGCTCCTTGTAACTTCTTAATGAAGATAAGGTAGATCACTAAAGTTATCGATCATAAGAATCTGATTAATGAGATTTCTTCCAAAGATTTAAGTTAGATACAAAGTTGACTAATCAGGCAAGATGCGAACAGTATGTGACGTTAATATCCTAACCCAATAGAGCATTTCTCGTTAAGTTGTTCCTTCGCCGAGAGATCGTTAACACTTTCAATGGTGAAGAAAACTTTATACATCAATTGGTCTGAAATTTACCTCCTGGCCCACGATGTCGAACGATAACGTTCGCTTAGATAAGACTTAAGACACAAACTTTTTATCGTATCTATTTTTTACTCAATCAAGTTTGTTTATTCTACAATCAAGTTTGTGTCTTAAGTCTTATCTAAGCGAACGTTAACGTTCGACATCGTGGGCCAGGGGGTTAAACATGAACAACTCTAAGCGTATGTAACAATTAAGGGACAAGTCTGTTTTAGAGAAATGAAATGAAAATCTAACATAAGAATACAAACAAGTAAAAAATATAGTCGTTCAAGCCCGACTGAAAATCCTTAATAGTTTTTAAGGTAAAGTTAAAATGGTGACAAATCTTTTCTTAGTACATACTTCGAATTTTGTAGCAGACAACAAAAATTAAGAAAGAACACGTCTAGTTACTTTGGATTAGAGTTTTTTTCCTGCAGTTTTTCGCTTCCCGGGAAAGCGGGATTTTTTTTTAATTTTCCAGGATCCCGGGATCCCGTTCCATAGAAAAAATAAAACGTAAATTTGTCTTTATATATGAAAAATCTTTATTAAAAAACGTGAGGGAAAAAACAAGATAAAAAAATACTTAAATACTACAAAAATTAGTTTTAATTGAAAGAAAAACTTGAATTATTACATTACGCTTTTAAATGTAAATTTCTTATTATTATGCTCTAAAAAAGAAACATAAACATAACAATTTAATTCATAAAAAATACTAAAAAAAAAAACAGATTCAGGTACTCAAGATATGAAGTCAAAAAATTTAAAATTTAATTCATAAAATCTATAATATATTTTAAATAACTATACTAAAATTTTAACGTCTTAAGCCTAGTACATACTCTGTTCAAAATTTCAAGTGGAATGCTGTCAAAATACATGTTAAAAAAATGAAAAAAGTTGCAGAAGTAGTACTCTGTTCATTTCGTGAAAAACATATGAAATGATATTGTAAAGTTAGAAAAAGTTTAACGAAGAAATGAGAGACAAGACCAATGAGCAATGGTTTTTCCAAACGGACCATCAGGTAGCCTTAATCTGTTGTCCAAAAACTCCAATTTAAAAGTTTAAATTGGGATTTCAGCAAACCATTTTCTCATATCAAACCATGCCTCATATCGTTTTATTGTATAGGGTGATTCAAGTAGAGATACGTTTTTCAATGGCCTTTTTTTTGACAGATAATGTGTGAATCGTGTCATGCTGTCATGTTATTTTTGTTTAGTATTGTTTGGCATTTCATAATGGAATGATTTACGTCTGAACAACGTTTACAAACCGTTCAACATTATTACGAAAATTCACGTTCTGAGAGGAATGTGTTTCGTGAACTAAGCTCAACTTATGGTCAACATAATCAGCCTACTGAGCGTACTATTCGCAACACCATCAGCCATTTTGAGACCCAGCGTTCATTATTGGATAATATTCGACGTGGAATCATCGGTCCATATTTCTTTAAAAATGATGCCGAGGCGAACGTAACCGTCAATGGCGACCATTTATCGTGCCATGGTAATCGACTATTTGATACCTGAAATTGAAGCTCGTGATCTCGGCGGCATTTAGTTTCAGCAAGACGGCGCCACTTCCCACACATCGCATCAATCAATGGATTTATTGAGAGAACACTTCGGTGAGCAGATAATTTCACGTTTTGGGCCGGTCAATTATCCACCAAGATCTTGTGATATCACACCGTTAGACTTTTTCCTGTGGGGATATGTAAAGTCTTAAGTTTTTGCGGACAAACCCGCTTCGATTCAGGCCATTACGCGTGTCATTCGGCAGTTACCAGTCGTAATGCTCCAACGAGTTATCAACGGATAGACCATCTGCAACGTAGCAACGGCCAACATTTGATAGCCATAATCTTCAAAAAATAAATGCCAAAGAATGTTCTTTCAAATGATAATAAACATTCCCCATTAAATTTGAATTTTCTGTGTTTTTTATTCTTTAAAAAAGTAGGGAACCTCGAATGGATCACGCTTTATAAAAATTTTGTAATTCAATTTTAGTAAAATTTATGAACAAAATTCTTCCGAGACAATTTCCTCAAAACTAATGAATTATAATTATGTAATCAATAACGACAGAAGTTTTAGTTTCAAAACTAAATCTTTAAAATTTGAAGTTGTAAATACCTACATACATACATATCTTCTAGAAAACAATGTAATGTTTTTTAATCTGTAAAATTTTGTCTATTACTTATTTACATATGTATGTACATACATATGTATGTATGTATATAAATTCTGTATACTTTCCCTGCAGGAAATGACAATAGTGAAACTGTACTGATTTACTATAGACACAGTCACCGGTACTAGTGACTTAGTATACGCCAGATAATGCTAATTACTATAGACATTTAACATGTGCGTCAGAGAACAGAAAGATACCATTCACATTTGCTAACGATTCGCAAATTCATTGCTTTTGCATTGCTTTTACTCGACAGTAATAAAAATGTGCATTGCTGTTTGTTTACTCATTCCTTATTACTGTTTGCTAATTTACATTCCATTTTTGCCATCAAGCAACGAAATAATTCAATGCCACATGAAAAAAACTAAAAACATTCACACCATTCGTCCAGTATTCGTTGCTTTCAGTGAATGAAAACATAAACAAAGAGCAAAAACAATACAAAACCTCATGAGAAAATAAATATTTTTTGGTTGTTGCTTTATGTGCGATTTGTTGACAGTAAACTAGTAAAGTTTGATATCATTGAAACCATTGATACCAATCGTTAACCATTCGTACCAATCGTTAATTATTCGTTGCTTTTGGGAGTATACGTTTACATTTGTACAAGACATGCAATGCAAACATCATTTTTCGTTACACTCCGTTTTGTGAATAATGACATGTATTGCTTTACGGAATTGATTTTTGTGATTGTATTCAAAATCTAAAATTAACCAATCAATCCGTTCTCTGATGTGCGTGTCATTGAAAATCCACTACTGGCATAGGTACTATTGACAAGGTAATTCTTTTGGGACCACATTGTCTACACTTTTGGTACTTCTCTGAAATAGAAAATAAAAATGCATTTTTTTTTTCCTAATTTTTGGAGTTTTATTAAAAAAAATAAATAAATACCCAATTAAAAATAAATTCGAAAACACCCAAAATCTATGGCGGGAATCGAATTCGCAACCCTCTGAATGATAGTCCGGGTAGAATATCACCTAGTCTATCGGTGCTCACAATTGAAAATAAAAAGAATTGTATAATAATAACCATTGTGGCAATGCTGTTGACAATGTCGCCAAACCATTACTAAAATAGTAGACAAAATTGGTGAATTGGAGACACTTGTACCCAGGTTTCCTACAGGGTTGTTTTCCATACATACTCGCACATTTTTTACAATGGTTTTGTGGTTCAAACGATACCTACATAGTATGTATGTATATGCATTTGCTAATTTTAATCTATGAATGATGGCAGTTTAAAAATTTCATTGATCCAAAGATTAAAATAATTTTTAAATGGAATTGTAAAACCTATGTATGGATTTTGACAAACACAGAGGCAGACGGACAGTCAGAGGAATGCACATGCCCACATATTTTGCCTGCTCAATAAGGAACTTTTGTAGGCGTGTGCTTTGCGAGATCAATTGATCTTATTCTTTAGTCTCTACTCTACTCTTTTAAACACTCTTACTCTGGCCATTAACTACTTAAGCAATTGAGCTGCTTTAGCGTAAGTATGCAAGTAAGTACGTAACGAAAAGTAAATTTTGTAAACAATTGTAGTAATTAAAAAGGCTTGACTATTATGCCACTCTTTTGCTCTTCTCTTGTTGTTGTTGTTGTTGTTGGTCTGACAAGTTGTAAAAGATCTTAGCCGGTATCAGTGATGGAAAATTCAATACTATTGTACTATTTTCAGTACTTTTTCAGAACAAAAATACCCCAGCACCCCCACATAATTTTTAGTACTCTTTGTTTGTTTTGCTTTGTTCCCTGTTTAGAAATCCAGCGTTACTATTTTTATATTCATTGACCACATTGGCTTTAAAACAACAACATAATGAATGCACAAATTCATTATTCATGTTATTTATTTGATCTGGGATAAGCTAATCTACAAAAGTAAACAGATGCATAAAGAATTAAAGTTGTTTGTGGTACTATTTTGATAAATTTTTTAACTTTCTTATGTTTCGTACATTTTTGTAGTTCTCATTTCGTGTTTGAGATTTTTTGTGTATCAAATTTCAATCATATTAGTGAACGATCTATTAATGATATGGCATTAACACTAACAAAATGCAGGCATGCTCATATGTTTATTATCTTAACAACAAATAAATATTTTTACATAAAAATTAATTAATTTTTAGTTTGTTAAAATAGTTTTTTTTTTATTAAACTAAATTAATTTTATTTTTGAATTATTTTTAAATGGATTTTTAATTTTATTTTTGAATAAAAATATGTTTCCTAAAAAGTACCAAATTTTGAAAAAAGTACTCTTTTTGCTGACGATCAGTACCATTTAAATTTTTAATTTTTCCATCAGTGGCAGGTCTGCATAATTTAATCAGCTAGTTTAACTAAATCCGGTAGCTTAAACGAGTTAAAGGAACTTGTGCGGAACTTAATCCCATAAATTTGGGAAAAATACGAATTTAATCAGGTAACAATAAAATCACACAATTTTTGTTTTTAAAATTACGTATCAAGGATGATTGTAAGTAAGGATGATTAGGAATATTGGGAAAAAAGAGATTATAAAGATGGTAGATTTAAAGTAGACTATATTTGAAAATGTTGCCTAGTCTGAGAGGCATGCAGCGATTAAAGCGCGACATTTTAATTTAATCTCAAACTGGACTTAAAGCGGACGCTCGCTCCTTCGATTTCTAACGGTAGGATCAACAAGCAAATCTATGTACATATGTATATTTAATCTCTTTCATATGCAGTTTGACCGTAAGTCGGGTCGTGTTACAATTTTTTTCTGTCATTTACTTTAATCAGTTTGTTTTTGATGCAGCTTTTTGTGTAAATCTGATTTTAATTCCCTACGGATTTAACCGGTGAAATATTGTATGTGCGTTGCCTGTTCGCTGTTTAAGTATTATGTTTGTTAAATAAGATCAAGATTACCTTTTATTACAAAGTTTAATTTAAATCCCATAGTGATTAGTTTTAAAATTATAACATTATGGGTTTTGTATTTTCAAATAATTGTTGGGAAATTGATTAAGAAAGTTAAGGAGGCATATGTCAACATGTGTTTTAAAGGAAATTTTGGAGAGCAGAAGATGTTACTATTTCTTAAAGTATTTACCAATCTATCTCATTTCTTAAGGAGAGTCTGGAATAGGTGTTGCTTTGACGTTTGGATTTTTTAAAATAGATCGTTGGAATACCTAAACCTAACCTAACAATTTTTAGAAGTCCAGTGATTTGAAATATCATATTAAATGTTTTTAACCACGACTTTGGAAGCCATAGTCATACAACTCCAGAGTCCTAAACTAATAATGATCATTGAATACTTTTAACGATCACACTCTTAAAATAATAACGATCATTGGATTCATGGCTGGTAACCCTTAGAATGGCCCTTCTACGTCACATAACGGGAAATCATGCGCATGGCGTAATCTTTATTTTATCATTATTGGATGGAGTCTTCGACTTTAAGAGAGTTACTTGCATTCGCTCTAATTTTCTTTAATATGGAAGAATATAATAAAGATCAATAAATTTAGGATCAGTTTTAAATAAAATGAAGAGTGGCAGGGTTATTAACATTCACGATCATCATACAATCAGTATTGCGTGGAGTGTTTAATGGCAGCCCAAGGATACAATTTAAATCGACTTTAGGAGACTAACTTTCATTCGATAAGGATCAATAAAATTAGGAACAGTGGTAGAGTGACTAACATTCACGATCATTATATGATTAGTTTTCGATGGAGTGCTTAGGTGGAGACCACGTATTCTACGATCGAGGAACAGGCCATCAATGTGCATATAATTTTCAACTACCATCAGTGAAGGAAATCTGTTTTGAGTTTCATTAATAAACTTAATTCGAAGGATGATTCGAACTGTTGATTTTTCGAGAATCGTTAAAGATTTATCAAAACTTAACTCATTTCATAATTTTTCTTTTGACTTATTCCTGACATTGTCTTTATAAATATTGTATGCAATAGTCTTTTAGACATGAGATTTTCACAAATGATAATTTTAATCCTTCTGGTCAATAGAAAGTCATAAGAAATACAAACAAAATAAATAGAAAAACATAATTCTAATAAATTGAAATTAAAAGTAAGAAAAACGCTCACATCAAAGAGTTACACCAAAATCAACATGTGGGAAATGTCTTACTAAAACGTTATTGAAAGACAAAAACTACCGTTAGCTCTTTTTTCACAATGTCACCTGACTTTAAGCAAACAGACGTGCCAACAGGAAACAAAAGGAGACATATTTTTTAATGTTAAATTTACACACGATGACTGACCACTATAACTTTTGCAAATATAAAAGAAAAAGAATAAACAAAAAATCTGAAAAATCGCCGCCAAAAAACAAATGACCGCAAACGTTTAAAACAACAATAGACGACAGGACACACAATTACGGTTAGTTAGACCAACGGCATATGATTGAGACATTATGAGCTGCTAAAAAAGATCTTAAGATCAAAATGCCGCCGCTGCTGCTGAAAATAACGGGAATTGTATTGAGCAGACAGCAAAGATTGTGTGAGAGTAAGAACATTTTTTTTTGCATATTTTCTGCTGAGTCAACTACAACAATATAAAGTCTTCAGAGACCGCTGAAGTCACACATGTGTGCTTCGGCTTGTCTTGCCTTGTAAAACTGCTACTATTCTCTCACATATTAGTTGGAAAATTATTACTTTGTCTTGACATTTAGGCATGAAATTTTCCCAGTAAATGCCATTATTTTGCAATAGTTTAGCAATGATCTGCTGAGAATTCTGAAATTTCTTGAAAAAAGAAAATGTTCTGGCAAAAAAGAAAAAAAAAAAATAGCCATGTAATAGAGTTCATTGTGTCAATTTATTTGTTTTAATATTTAGTAAATCATTAATTAAAAGGAGATACGTTAGTTTCTTATTTTAGAAATAATATTTGATTTTAGAAATAGAAGATGTGGATGGGAATATTTAAAAATATTTATTAAAGATCAGTTCTGAGGAAAAATGGTTTTAGTAGGGAGAAATGAGAAAAGGTATGTACATGTTCATGACCCCAGTTTCCCCAATGCTTACAGGCTCATACTGTAGTCTTAAGAAACGGTCACACTTGGCAAATATTTGCCGAAAAAGACGTAACCACTAAATACAATATATTTGAACTCGTTTATTTATTTACAAAGCACAACAAATATGTATTTAATTTTAATTTATTTAATGCTTTATTTGTTCTTGCAAAACTCTTGTAAGAGTAAATAACGTCAAACAAATTTGTGCTAAAACAAGTGGTGCTGAGGGTGCTGTAGCTTAATTGATTAGCGCGTTTGATCATTAAGCATGAGTTGGTATTTGTGACCTGGGTTCGATTCCCAGCCGCTACCACTCAAACAACATCAGTTTCTGATAATTATTAGTTTTTTTTTATATCATAACTAAAATGTATCACAGCGCCCTCCTGCGGTGGGTTGGAGCATTGAAACGCCACCGAAGTAAAATAATTAAATAATGGCTATAAATCTAGCTTTAATCAATGCGCCTACTCACCACCAGAGGCGTTGCAATAATGTACTACTAATAAGAAAAACATAACGCGCAATTACAGTGTTGTCATATGAAAAGCTTTTCTCTCCTTTCGCCACCAATTCTTCTTCTACCTATCCCCTTTCTAAAGAAAGTAACACAATTAATTAATTAATTAGCACTCTTACTTGTTTTTACTAAAATTTCAACTTTAGGCCATATGTTCTACAAGTCCATATAGCTGGGATTATAAATTTGAAAGTATTTTCGAAGATCCTTATCAATTCCTTATCCTTTTCCGTCCCTATATATGTGTAGGTAAATTTTACGAGAAGTTTATGTATGGTTGGCTTGTTTTTTTTTGCAACTATTTTAGTCTCTTAATCAAATGTGTAATATTAATTGCCTGAATTAACTGTAACTGAATTACAGCGCCCCTGGTGTTAAATTGATTTATTATTTTGTAATTTTTCTTATTACTATTCATTAATGCGAAATATCGCCATCTATCTGCCAAACTTGTTAAAGACAAAGACGATTTAGTGTAGCGATAAAAACCAATGCCGATCATTACAAACGTAACTGTATTACAGCGCAATTGGCGTTAAATTTGTACATTATGTTGTAATGTTTTTTGGGCGATATTTCTTTCATACAAAACTTGACTCGCTGTAAGAGGGCGCTCATATCTTAGTCCTGTTTCACACTCTTCAGTTTTTGTTCAGTTCTCTTTTGAACTTGTCATTTCATTCACAACACGTCCATCCAATTTGCCCTTTGTTTCGAGGTAGAGGAATACAATATCGATTGACATTCGAAATCAGGAATTATGCCATAAAAGAAACCTATGAATCCTTGATAAGAGCCAGAAATTTTATGAATATGTAGTTTAAATATTCAACAAAGTGAAAAATGCAAAATACTAGACCATAGCTTGGAAACAATAACCAGGAAAGAACCCATAACCTTAACTACATTCTTACTGAGAACCTTGAAGCGAAAACTCCACTTTATTCTTCCCTACTATCGATATTAAAAGAGTGATTTTTTAAGAGATTTTGGATTTGATTTAAAAAAACACATAAAATTTAGAGAACTATATGAAATCTTTATTTGAGTCGATAGGACGATCCATAAAAATCAATCAGGTATGTGATGGAAAACGATAACGATAACGAGTGAGTTTTAGAAGTTAATTTTTTCGTAATATTTCTGTATTAAAACAGTTTTATCCCACAAAATATAAATATAATTTGCTATTAAAGAGAATCTTAAAACAAAAATTTTAAAAATTTAATAAGAAATACTTTAAAATGGACTTCAAAAACTCACTCGTTATCGTTTTCCATCGCATAACTTGGAAAAAAATAGAAGAAGTGGTCGTACAGCCATGGAATTTTTCAAAAACACTTCTCTGGGCTAAATTAAGAAATTTTGAAAAAATCTTGGGAAACCGCCCACTGCCACATCCACCTCCCATATAACTGCACTTGGCAAAATTTTTCTTTTTGGACCTAGGGACTTGAACTTCGGGACACTTCTTAATTGAGTTCTCCTTATGAAAAAAAAATTAAACATATTGAGGATGCCACGCCTACTTTAGATTTTACGCCCATTGAAAGTAGTAGATTTTAGGTGTTTTTCTTCCCTGTCTAGAATCATACGAAAATTTCATATAAGTTAGTCTTCAAATACACCAAAAATATCGCACAAATGGCATGCATCTAGTCAAGTATGCCAAGTTAAAGTGTGTAACACCTAAGTCATTGAAACAAATTGATATAAAATACAGTTATGAACCCTTTTTAATGAAAAAAAATGGTGTTGCCAATATTGAGACGCCAAATGAGGTTATTTATACCTTTCAGCTTGATAAAAATCCAATATAATATACAATGTCTTAATTGAATATGTAACAGGCGAAAAATTGTGTTAGTTTTAATTTGTAATATTATTCAAGCACCATATCTTTAACAATGGGATCTAGTTCTAAGGAAATTTTGTTCGAATGACGCCTTATGCTACATACACACAGAAAAAAACCGCAATGTAAAATCAACAATTTCAAGTCATTGTAAATTCCTGCAAAAAAAAAATAAATTAATTTAATATTAACGTTCTTTCATATAAATTTAACAGTTAAACACGTTAATTTTAAATTAAAAATTTTTAATTTTAAATTGTTAACGTAAAAATAAAATTGTACACATTAAATTTTACCTTTTCAATGTAAAAATATCATTAATCAATGTTCATTTTTTAACATTGCACTTTTGTAGAATAATTGTAGTATTTAGTTGAACTGTTACTATTTTAATTTTTGATATTTTCTTTTAGTTAGGCTTAAGTTCTTAATAGTTTATACAGTTTCCTATATGCAGGCTTTCAAGGTCATTTTTTAATGTAAATAAAAGATTATTTATTTCATTTTCAATTAAATCTGACGTTTCGTTGGTATTCTTTCCAACTTCTTCAGGGATTTGAGTTTTTTATTAAAATCTGGTAACATTGTAAAAATACAAAAGAAACATTTAGTCAATAATAACAATAATTACAAGATTATTTTTTGACAAATTAACTTACAATAATTTTTTTTGTCAGTCTTTACATCAATTTATGATTTATATCACAGTAGTTTTTTGTATATGTGGACAACACAACACAAAACTTAAAATATTTAAAAAATGAATGTAAATTAAAATATATATATATATATCACAGAAAATTTGTCGTTTTTTCTTGGTCACAGTTGTTATTAGTACTAAAGTATTGCAATGGTGTAGTTTGCATTTGTATTGTCTTTGTCTTCTTTTGTGTTTATTGCAATTGTCGATTTTTGTTGTATTCTCAAGCTCTCCAACGTGTATCTCTTATTTTCCCTTTTCTCTTTATCTAAAATTTTCACTTTTTCAAAGTTTGGTTTGTGTCCGTTTTCAATGCAGTGTTGTGCAAGTGCAGTCGATTGTTTTCCTCTTTTTATGTCAGCTTTATGTTCGTCTAATCACACGCCTAAATTTCTCTTCGTTGTATTAATGTAGATTTTTCCACACTCCTCATTATCATCGCCATCACATTCAATTTGGTAAACAACATCACTTTGATCCCTACACTCAATCTTTGTTTTTGTTTGTGTAAATAAATTATGTATTGTATTGTTTGATTAAGTTCATTAAATTTAATTTTCATTAAATTATTTTTACTGAAGAAGGAATTGTTTAACAACTTGAAAAATTTTATTTTTGATATTTTTTCTTGACTAGGATTCGAACCTGGGTTGTTGGTTGAATTTGCATATGTTTCGAGAAACACCACTTTCTCTCATCAGAATTCTTTGCGTTCTGACCCTTGCACTACTACGGTGCCTGCTAGTCAACACTTTTGTAGTAAAAATTAAAGTTTTTCAAGTAAAATGTACATTGGTTCGTTTTAAAACAATACTAACCATTGTAAAATCAACACTAAAGTCAAATAAAAATAACAAATAGGCAGTGTAAAAATAACACGAACAATTTTAAAATTAAATGAATTCATGTAAACTCCAAAAAAAAGTTCAATAAAGAACCGCTACTTTAGAACAAAAAAAAAATAGCATTCTTATTGTGTCTATTATAGTGTACTTAACAAAGTGAGTGAATTTAATTCTAAATAAAATAATAATGGCTGCGGCTAGCAACAATAATACTAATTTCAAAACTCTAGTAGAAAACCTAGTGTCTCTAGAAGAAAAATTTCGAGAGCGACGTAGACGGAAATTTAATTCTTAATATTCCAGTGGTTGAAAATACGAGTCAAAGTTCGCAAATAGACGAGCTGTTGAAAACTTTTGATTTATGTGAAGTAAAGCGTTATTTGACAAGTAAGTATCTATTAATTCATTTTATTTCTCTAATAAAAACTTAATAAATACTTAGGAGCTGAAATTACATTTGAAAGCCTAAAAAAAAAAAAAAAAACCTTTCAAAAGAAGACATTAAAGAAGCTATACCACCTATTGACCTTCGTGCTTGCTGCCGAGAAAAATTATTTATTTGGAGAAAAACTGAGGTAAAGACAAAACATTTTAAATTAAGTTTTTGTTTATTTTTGGCTAACTTTTCCATAATTTTACTACAGTATGGTATTGATGACGATACCTTGTCTGAAACGATTGCCAATAAAGTTGTATCTGGCTTACGAAATCATTCTAAACACTCTGACTTCATCCCTTTGCACATCAGATGGGAGTCCCAAGTTATCTAAGGTAAACTAAGAAATCACCACCGTTTTGCTTTTTTGTAACCATTAATTGTTATTCTTTTTTAGAGCCTTAAAGTTATTTTAGAAGACAGCCTTAAAGGAAAATCCATTGCAAGTTTTTATGAGAAAAATTGTCAATTAACCGACTCGTTTCGTGGAGATTTAATAAATATTATATTGGAAGACATTTTTTATCGGTAAAATATATTTAAGAAATAAACTTTTGTAAACATTATTAAATTTATACTTATGTATGTATAAACAAATAAATGAATAAAATATAAATTGTTTTTACTGAACCAATATTGCTTTGAAGTTATTTTAATATTGAAATCATTAAAATTAACTTGTAATTTCATGGAATTTTATTATTATGTTTTTATTTCGATTGAAATGTCATTCAATTTCACATTCGTAAACAAAAATAATGTTTTACTTATAAATCGTTTCAAGCTTTAATTCCAGACAGCCTGAAAGTATACCCAATATTTTTGTCTTATTGACCATTTTTATGAAATATTGGAAGTGACTTTTGAAATTAAAATCGATGTTACTAAAAGGGACGGTATTTGGCGGTTGTTTTTTTTTTCTTAATTGAAAGTACAGACTCGGACCTTTAATTTTTTTATAGTTAGAGGGCTAAGCAAGGCCAAGCACATAAAGTTTTTTTTCCATCAAAAAGTGAAAAAGTTGATATTTTTTAGTATAATTTTTGATAAATTATAATAATTAGTATACTTCTTCAATTTCAATAATTCTTTTTTTTATAAAAAAGTAAGTGCTATATTTTCACTAAAAAATAAAACAAAAGCCATAGCTATAAACTTACACACACAAAAAGAACTCTATTTGGACAATAATTTTAATCTAATTTCATTGAATAAATTTCCGTTCTGTTAGTTTTTTAACTACAAATTTTCACTTTTCATAAAAAACCTTGTTGAATTTTTCTTATCCAAATATTTCTTTACAAAACCAAATCATTAAAATTTTAAAATTGGAAAGTTGAAAAACCCTATTTTTCCGCCAAAATGCCACTGTGCTACGTCTCAAATGGTTCATATAGCCGGTATCTCACTAATAAATTGTTCAATATTAGCTTCCAGTGCGCCAACCATTGAGGGCTTGTTCTTATAGATATGAGCCTTAACATAGCCCCACAAAAAAATAGCAGAAAGGTTTTTAATCTCACGATCTAGGCGGCCAATTAGCCGACGTCAAACGTGAAATAAACTGTTCACCGAACACTAATCTCAATTGGGCCATTGTTTCGCTTGCTATAACAGCCATTATAAACCAGCAACCCCTTTTCGTAACACCACCACCACTAATTGCGTGGTTTCCCATAATGTTTAAAAAATGTCTGTTAAGTCAGGGGAGAGTCTATATGTAACCCTTATTATGTTTTAATAATGGTTGTTGGCACGTAATGAAATATCATAGCCCGATATACATTCCTCACATAAAAGGGTTGTTACTTAATCGTTATTGCAGCAGTGTAAAGTTATTGCGGGGGTAGAATATTTTATTAAACTGAAATGAATATTAATTCAAATTGTATGTGAACGAGTCACGTGTTGGGACTTAATTCAAAAATTCATTTATTGCAAATGAAACATGGCGTCAAAATAAAGTTAACATCACATAGTATTAAGAGACTTTTTCTTCATTATATTAATATAAATAATATTATATTAGCAAATTATCTTGTATTTTTACTAGCTAGCTACTAGCACGTAACCCGTTAGCGAACCGTTAGCACTTAATCGTTAGCAAAGAACGTTCAATACACATATGAGAATATTCAAGTCTTGTCTTTTGTAAACTTCCCAGAGGTTTAAAAAAATACATTTTTTTAGGTTTAGAAATATATTAAAGAAAGATAAGAGCGCCACAAAAAGCACCTCCAAGTATCCATATTTCACTTAACAATGTACGAGTATCTTCGTAAATGTTGAAAATAACAAATTCACAATTTGAAGAAAGAAAAAATATAATTTAAGTTAAAAAATTCAGAATATGTATACCAAAACTATCTCCAGAAGATAAAATTTCATTCGTAAATATATAACAGAGAAATGGTATCCCAGATACCCATTCAGAAGAAAGATAGTAATTTTTAGCTTCCTTGTAACGTGTAGTTAAAAAAATCGTCAACATAGCATATGTATTTATCAATACTAATCATATACACTTTATCTTATGATATAATTCCCAAACAGTTAGGTAAATATTAATATAAGAAAGCGAGCAAGAAACAAAGTACCGTTTCCGAGGAACTAAGCACAACCAAACGAGGCTTAAATTCTTACTTCTTACCGTAGCCGAAACCAGTAGTTAGCCGATCGACAGCCGAAGTATTTATCTCGTCGGATTGTATTTTTAGTTAGTTCTAACCACTTCTTAGTTAGCTGACTAGAGCTGAAGAATTTATCTCATCGGATTGCACTCATAGCTATTGCTGTTTACTCAATAAGTCGTTAGCCTATCGAGAAGCATATATCTCGTCGGATTGTGTGAGCCGACCTAGATCCCAAACATTTATCTCGTCGAATTGTATTCCTTAGTTAGTCATAGTTAGCCGACTAGAGCTGAAGAGTTTGTTTCGTCGGATTGCACTCAGAGATATTATAGATATTGTTGTTTACCTAATAAGTCGTTAGCCTACTAAGAGCATTTAATCAATAAATCATCTGGTCGGATTGTATTCCTTAGTTGTAACAGCTCTGTGGTAATATTTCAGAGGAAGCAGAACTCTGAAGACCATGAACCCGGTTGAAAAGAAAAACTACATCCTTCATGCTCTTCTTTGTCTGAAAAAGTTATATATATACTTATATATATATACATAATATATATGTTGGCAAAAGTTATGTCATTGACAGAGTGTGTTATTTTTAGTGCGGCTGAATTTTCGTAATAGGTGAAAAATAAAAAAAATAAAAAAGAAATATATACAGATATCGTAATAGGTGGAAAAAAATATCAATAGTGGTTTTTCGGTAATTTATGTCATTGACAAAGTGTTGCTTGAACTGGTCGGACGTGTTATTTTTAGAGCGGCTGAATTTTCGTAATAGGTGAAAAATAAAAAAAATAAAAAAGAAATATATACAGATATCGTAATAGGTGGAAAAAAATATCTATAGTGGTTTTTCGGTAATTTATTTCATTGACAAAGTGTTGCTTGAACTGGTCGGACGTGTTATTTTTAGAGCGGCTGAATTTTCGTAATAGGTGAAAAATAAAAAAAAAATAAAAAAGAAATATATACAGATATCGTAATAGGTGGAAAAAAATATCTATAGTGGTTTTTCGGTAATTTAAAAATCGCATAACAACTGCATGAGCGTTCCTCTCAGATGTAATTCTAAGAAAGAGCTAAGCTACAGTAGAAAAAATCTATAGATCTTTGAGGAAGAATCCTTAAGAAAATTCGTGGAGTCTCTTCTTACTACAAGAGCCGAAATACGGCGCCGTTCCTGTTAGCCGACGAGAGCTGAAGAATTTATCTCTTCGGATTGCAACCATAGCTTTATTGTTCACCTAATAAGGCATGATCCGACCGAGAGCCCAAACATTTATCTCGTCGGATTATATTCCTTAGTTAGTCATAGTTAGCCGACTAGAGCTGAAGAGTTTGTTTCATCGGATTGCACTCAGAGATATTACAGATATTGTTATTTACCTAATAAGTCATTAGCCTACTGAGAGCATTTAATCAATAAATGATCTGGTCGAATTGTATTCCTTAGTTGTAACCACCTCATAGTTATTGTTAACAGTCCACAATAAAGAATAAAGTAATTTAATCAAATATTGATTCCGTTAACGATGCGATGGTATACTTAAGATAAAAGACAGCTCTGTGGTAATATTTCAGAGGAAGCAGAACTCTGAAGACCATGAACCCGGTTGAAAAGAAAAACTACATCCTTCATGCTCTTCTTTGTGTGAAAAAGTTATATATATACTTATATACATATATATATAATATATATGTTGGCAAAAGTTATGTAATTGACAAAGTGTGTTATTTTTAGTGTAGCTGAATTTTCGTAATAGGTGAAAAATAAAAAAAATAAAAAAGAAATATATACAGATATCGTAATAGGTGGAAAAAAATATCTATAGTGGTTTTTCGGTAATTTATGTCATTGACAAAGTGTTGCTTGAACTGGTCGGACGTGTTATTTTTAGAGCGGCTGAATTTTCGTAATAGGTGAAAAATAAAAAAAAAAATAAAAAAGAAATATATACAGATATCGTAATAGGTGGAAAAAAATATCTATAGTGGGTTTTCGGTAATTTAAAAATCGCATAACAACTGCATGAGCGTTCCTCTCAGATGTAATTCTAAGAAAGAGCTAAGCTACAGTAGAAAAAATCTATAGATCTTTGAGGAAGAATCCTTAAGAAAATTCGTGGAGTCTCTTCTTACTACAAGAGCCGAAATACGGCGCCGTTCCTGTTAGCCGACGAGAGCTGAAGAATTTATATCTTCGGATTGCATCCATAGCTTTCTTGTTCACCTAATAAGGCATGAGCCGACTGAGAGCCCAAACATTTATCTCGTCGGATTGTATTCCTTAGTTAGTCATAGTTAGCCGACTAGAGCTGAAGAGTTTTTTTTCATTGGATTGCACTCAGAGATATTACAGATATTGTTAATTACTTAATAAGTCATTAGCCTACTGAGAGCATTTAATCAATAAATGATCTGGTCGGATTGTATTCCTTAGTTGTAACCACCTCATAGTTATTGTTAACAGTCCACAATAAAGAATAAAGTAATTTAATCAAATATTGATTCCGTTAACGATGCGATGGTATACTTAAGATAAAAGACAGCTCTGTGGTAATATTTCAGAGGAAGCAGAACTCTGAAGACCATGAACCCGGTTGAAAGGAAAAACTACATCCTTCATGCTCTTCTTTGTGTGAAAAAGTTATATATATACTTATATACATATATATATAATATATATGTTGGCAAAAGTTATGTAATTAACAAAGTGTGTTATTTTTAGTGTGGCTGAATTTTCGTAATAGGTGAAAAATAAAAAATAAATATATATGGAAAAAAATATCTATAGTGGTTTTTCTTCAACACCATTGCTAAAATGGGCTTAGATGTACTCTCAAGTGGACATCCCACCTATTGGTCGACGGACCGACGGAAGATTCCCGATGTTATTGACTTTGGAGTAGTGAAAAATACCCCTGCAGAATGGATGCAAGTGGATCCTTTACTAGACTTGTCCTCAGATTACTCTCCTACTATTATTTCAATGCATTTCCCTCAAGTGTGTGCTTCTCCATTTATGAACATGACTAAGACCCGAGTAAGTTGGATAAAATACAAAAAGTATTTAAGTTCTCATTGCACGGAAAATGTTGTGTTCAGAACTACCGACGATATTCATGAGTCGATTGGCAACTTTACCGAGGACCTTCGACGAGCTGTGCATCACGCTTCCACTTATCACGTTGAATGTAGACATAGGACAAACAGAACTTATTTATCTGAACTCGAACATGTCCTATCAGAAAAAAGAAGAATGAGAAGAGAGTGGCAAATTCACAGGTCTCCTGAACTGAAAGCTAGGTTACGGGTATGCAGAGATATACTAAGACATTTCTTAGAAACCCAAAGACGGTCTCACTTAGATCTTCCTCGGAGGGTCTTGATAGTTTTTTTTTTTTTATAATTAACAAACACAAACTGCGAAGCTTTTTGGCTTATCTGCAGAAAACACCCAGAGTCTTTGGCAGGAATCGAGCCCGCAACCCTCTGACTGATAGTCCGGCAAAATATCGCCTAGTCTATCGGGGCACTCAATCACAATCTGACTACTCGTTATGGAGGGCGGCAAGAGGTTTAAAAAGACCAGTGAGAGGAAAACCTCCTTTGCGAAATCCGACTGGTGACTGGGCTAGAAATGATTCCCAGAAAGGGACATTATTTGTTAATCATTTGAGAAATGTGTTTACTATAAACAACTCAAATAACGTATCTGATTTGCCACCACTTGTTATAAGACCTCCTGTACCTCTAAGACTAAACTTTCGTGATGTCCAAAGCGCTATTGGTATTCTGAGATATGATCTATTATGGACCGATCATCCAAAAATTTAGTGTCATGATTTCTGTGAATATAAATATTGTGTATGTTAAAATTTATCTCGATATAAATACTTTTAATAATTTTATGGAGATTAAAGTTGATTACGGGGAGGGTCTTATATGGGAGTTTCGACTAATTACGGATCGACCATTATAAAATTATGACCCCTAATTTCTGTATATTATTTGTGTCGAATTTTATTTGATTACCAACATTCTTAAGAAATTTATGATCGTTAAAGAGAATTTCGAAAGTGGGCCTTATATGGGAGTTACAACTAATTATGGACCAATCACAATTAAATTGTACCGTAATTTATATACATATGAATTATTTGCCTTCAATATTACCAACATTTTTGCTCTTTAAATTGATTTTCGGAAGTGGACCTTATGTTTTAAGTCACTCTATAAAACTAAATGTTTATAGTTACACACTACATTATTTAGAAACACTAAAGTGACAATTGACTTCAGTCTGTATTACCTGGGATGTATAAAGTAATCAAACAATCTCCCTTTAATTGAAATAAAAACACTTGAACTTTATATGTTAGCCAACTAATTATTAATATTTAATATTAAGATAATTATAAAAGAAAACTTTCATTGCCACACCACAATTTCTAAAGTTATTTCATAGAATTAGTTTTGCATATTTGCCAAAATAATTCGCCAAAATCTCTTTAGGAAAGTGTATTGTGGCAATGATTAATTTAGAATACTATAAATTATTGAAACAGATTACAAGCTCTTGGAATTCTTCCACTTATTAAAGGTTTCTGGGGTTATAACATTTGCCTGATTAAGCTCAGCATATATTTTTAACCACAATTCTTTAGGATTTTCCAATTTTTGTACAACCAAATACACAGCATCTAGACATTCTAGTTCCAGATCTTGTTGCGAATTTAAATAACAACGCAATATAGGTAGGCAAACTTTTTGAAATTTCTCTAAATCTAAACTATATGACTTATATTTCAAGGCAAAGTTGGTTAGGATGTTGCTTAAATTATTGATAAAACTTCGATCCGCTAATGCTATATTGCCATTGATGTAATCTATTATGGCATGCGGCTGGCAATTTTCTTTCAACAATTGTTGTATATGTTGCATTACACGTTTTTGTAAGGCTTCAGCAGATTCCTTGAAATGCATCATAATATTAACTGGTTTATTGGCATTTTCTACAAACTCAAATTGCTGGCTGCTTATGAATTGATACACCTCCGTTTCAGCCATAAAATGACACCATTTCATGCCGTATTTTTGCCACATGTTGCGGGTAAAGCAGGGACCTATTTCACGGGTACTATAGATTAGTAAAGACTTTAGAAATTTTTTCTTAAAGGCGGGCTCAGCACTTTCTTTTAACTGTTCATTCCAGAGATCATATACACTTAGGAGATTTTTTACTAGCAAAGGCCCGGTAAATTCGAAAATATACAGCCATAATTCGGGTATATCCACTATTAAATCGCTGGCTATAATGGCGAAATTGCTATAGGCCACATGGAATTGCTCGAAAGTTAAATATTTATGTTCTAGCAGGTATATCAGCAGCTGGGCTAAATGGCGCCTGTTTAAGGTTTTAACATTGGCTAAATGTAAATATTCTGTTAGTATATAATAGATCAAAGAACACCTTAGAATGTGTGGCAAACGTTTTATGCAGAAAACTGTATCACTGTCTATGGATTTTGAAGTGGCAAAATTTTCCAACATTTCATTCACCACGGACTTAATTAATTTTAAGTCGTCATTGTTAGGCTCTTTAAAAACTGCTTTAGAAGTAGGGCTGTTGCATTCCCTGGAAGTTGAGGTATCCATTTCTTCACGATATTTTGTTTGGTTATGGGACTTTTCTTTACGCTCGTAATGTTGAGAATTGCGGAAGTTTGCTTCTTTTTTAGCACAATTTTCTCTTGCTAGTGTGGCTTTATTTTGTTGGCTTTTAGCCTGGCTGCCTGGGCGATTCCTTTCATGGTCTAGCTGTTGAAAGTTGCTGATTTTATTGGCCTCCATAGTTGGCAAAGCGGCAAAGGAATTCGCAGCACTTGTAGCTGACTTCTGCCATTGAAATAAGGAAACATCGCCCATTTTTTTGTTATTCATATCGACTTTGGTTAGGCCCACCAGTTTACTGGTGTCTACAGCCTGTGTGGAACTTTGTAAGCCAGTGTTCAGCTGGCTTTTGTTAGCATGGCGGTTAGCAGGTTTAGTTTCTTTTAGATTAAGCTTTCCTTTACTAAAACCCGCCTGGCAACGTTCTGCACCTTTCAAAGCCCCAGAATTTTGTTCAGCTTTCATCATCTTTCTATTTTTCGGCAGGGTGTTTGTTAAGGATTCTGTATTGATGTTTAATTTTTGACTGTTCTTATTTATCTCCTTTTCGATTTGTTGCATGGTCTTGGGTGTCTCATTGCGTGTGGACTGCCACTTCTTTTTGCGCAAATCAATGACATCCTGCAGCATAAATCTTACACGTGAAGAAATTTTGTTATTCTCAGTTTTACCAGCTATGTTTTGCATGCGCTGTATAACTGTTTTCAAAGAGTATTTGCGTTCATCTTCTAGTGACAGCCGGGTTTGCTCAAATTTCTCACCCACTGTGGTTAAAAGTTTGCACAAACATTCCAACATATCTTCGTTACAAGGATCCTTGACCAAGGTCTGTATACAGTTGTTTATAATATTACCGCTTAATATGGATATTTGGAAAAGTTCGCCTATGAAACGCACAGTGCCGCCCGAACGTCTGCGTATTTTACGCTCCTCTTCGCTTAACAAAGCCTTCAGTTCTATTTTCTCATTGTTATCCAGACAATTGTCATACTTTTCCTTTAGCGGTTTAAGTTTCTCCTCTTTGGCATCGATATTGGTGACATGGTGGGTAAACTCTTGCTGAGTTTTGTTCAGTAAAGCGTTGCGGAAATAGGCCAAATTTGTTTTAGTAGAACTCTGCATGCGCTCATCGCTGGCCTTAACTTCACTGATCAAACGTTGACACAATTTGGCATAGGACAATGAAAAATTGGGCTCATCGATGGCCTTTTCGAACACCAAAATCATAACGGCCTCCATTTTGTCCATGGTATCGATTTTAAGCTTTATTATTTGCTCCACTAGGGGTTCAAACTTTTCGGGTGTGAGTTTATTTAAGATGCCTCTAACATGTCTTAAAAGTTCCTCCTTTTCGGCAGGCTTATTTAAGCTTGTTACAGCTGTAGCTGTGTTCAGAACTCTGGGCTTCCAGGCATTATCGGCTTCATTAAGTTGCACATCTTGATTTAGTGACAAATTTAAATATATCAAAGGCTTGCCTTTGTTGCGATTATGCTGATGATGAGCTGGTATGGTTGCTGTTACTATAGAGCCAGCTTCATTATTGCTGCCACGATTTGTGCGCGAATTTTGTTTTATATAAATATTTTGATGTTTTATATAGCCATTGTCATTGCCTCTAGCTGGTGCTGGCATGAGGTTTACATTTTTATGGTTGCGAGCTGCAAAGGTGGGCATTAAATTGAGCGGCGCAAATATTGTGCAATTTGTAGAAACTTCCGGCTGCATGCAGGACTGTTTAGAATGGCGTAATTGCATTAATTGTTTACGTGTATACTGCTTACGTTCTGTATGACCTGCAGCCAATCCCGGATGTTCATTGTTGTTCATCAAAGGTTCCTGATTTACAGATTCAGCCTCAGTTTCCTCACTATCAGTACATGGATTTACTGTTAAAATGGATGGAAAGTAGTTAATGACTTTCATATTTATTTTAGCTGACAAACTTACCATTTTCCGAAACCTCTTGATCTCGAATCAAGGCTGCTTGATCTTCCAACTCTGAAATTGTATCGGTATAAGATTTATCATCATCATAAACTTCCTGTACAGACTCCCGTTCAACAACTGCTGGAGATTGTTCCTTTTCTATTCCTACTTGATTTTTCTTGACAACTTCAGGTTGTTCAGTTTCTGTCTCTATTTCTGCAGAATCTATTGCAACACATCCTTCTTGATTTGCAGTAGACATTTCATTGCCTTCCTGATGAAACTCCTTCAATAAATGTTGAGGTTTTACTGGTGTTTCTTTTACTGATTCCTCATCTAATGTTGTTGTAAGAAGTTCTTTCGAATTAGGTACGATTTCCACACAAGCATCATGTGTTCTGGCTGTGACAATCGTTGTTTGTTCGGCCTGCTGAGTGGCATCTTTGTAATTTCGTTTTATAGCTGCTACCGAAACCTCTCTAACACATTCCTCATTCTTTTGGTATGCTTTATTTAGCACTGTTTCCGAAGATTTGGATGACTTTATTGTTTTCTCTGAAACAAACACAGCTACTGTTGTGGAGGGAACTGATAATTCCTTGTCGTTGTTTAAGTCTTGTAAAATATTTTGGTTTGTTATGGGATGTATAATTTTTAGAGCATGAGAGCGCAATTTCCCTTTAATTTGAGGTTGGGTTGGTGCCATGCCAGCCACTGCTGTGTGTGGAGCTATATAGTTATTGCCCGGCAAGGCATCCGTAGCAAAAGTCATACGTGTAGAGGTGGAACTTACAGTTGGAGCAGATAATGTACAGCTGCTGGGTATATTATTAAAGCCATAGGATATTTGAGCTGGAGTTTGTTGCAAAGGAGCCACTCCAAATGTTTGATTAGCTGGGCTATTGGCCACATTTAGCAGGGAAGTGTTGGGTGTTACTGCAAATGTCAGGGCAGTATGATTACCAGTTGCTGCAAAACTGCCAGGCTGCAGAGGCATGGCTCCTATTATGGTACTAGAATTAACGCTAGGCTGTTGCTGCTGGGGCAGCTGAGGCACACAATAAGAATAATATACCTGGGGATAAAATTGTGCTGGATATTGACATTGTTGCGGATTTGGTGGACGGGTCGTGAAGGCTGTCGCATTAAATTGACTCATTACCATGCCCGGAGGTAGAGGTGGAAATATGGCGGCTGTTGGTATGTAACGATTTCTCGGTACAGAGTTGGTAAAACTTTGCTGTATATTTGCACACCCTGCCGCGGAGTGATTTGTTCTGGCCTGTGTTGTCTTGTTAATGGTTTTCGGCGGTCCATTGTATATATTTTTAGAGGGTTGCGATTGCATTTTGTACAAAAAAGTGTGTTTTTTTGTGTTGCAAATAAAAAAATAATAAAATGTTTTTAAAATAATTTTTTTAAATTTTAAAATTATTAGACAATTGAACGAAATTGAAAACTAAAGAAAACTAAGAAATGACACTATAAATATTAATAAAAAAAATTTTAAGGAAAATGTGTATACGTGATTGACTATTAAGATTGACGACTGTTACCTGAATCGTTGTACCGGTTAACCGGTCGTTGAACTAACCCGCGGTTTACATATGCAACAGTTCGAAAAAACGCATACTGTTGCGAAATATTTAAATTATCTCAACCCTAAATTTATTTCTTGTATAAAACCTAAATCTATACAATTTTTGAATTTAAAACATAAGTGAAGTTAATTATCATTAGCGACTTATTTATAATTAGTTTGTAATAATGATTAGTCTCGTTGATTACGATCATTTAGAGAAATGTAAATAATATGTAAATATGTACATATGTGCTAAGAGATGATCACATAATACTGATTTTACTGCAGTGATTATCATACTCTCTTTTAATTTATCTTATGTATATCAGTATGTATCAACTCAGTGTAAAACAACTGGAAAAATAAAGTAACTGTTTTATGCATTTATTCTTATTATACATATGTATTTGATTATAAGCTAATTCTTCTTTAAGCATTCAAAGTAAAAGTTATTAAAATAAAGTTGAATTGTCCAATACATATTATAAAATAGAGTGTGCCATTATTTTTTATATTTCAATAAAAGTAGTGAAGCATATTTGGACTCAGTTGGAAGAATCAATAAGTTCGTAAACACATACAGTCACATTTTTTCACTTGCATGCAAATACTTGCATATGTAAAGACTGGGTAAATAACCAGGCCGTTGAACTAAAGTTATCTCTAAAATACTTTAAACTTTTTAGAATCCATAGCCAATTGGTATATTAGTCTGGCATTTAAAATTAACTTTGAAACCAACTTTTGTCGACGTAGTGGAAAGAGGGGCCGGCCCGGTGTGTGGCCTTTCAAAGTTCCTCACCACGGGTTTTACATTATTTTTAAAAAATTGCCAAAATTCATTTAATGATCCGAATGAGCTGAAATATAAAATATAAACTGCTCTTGAGAAGATCTACAAAAAATGCGCTTACATGTGTATATTGTTATCTATTTTATTTATTTATTTATTCATTTCGTAATATTAAGCCTAGATGGCCAGAATAACAATATTACATAGTGTAAATTTCATAATGATAATAAAAAAGAATCATCTTAAACAATTAATAACTGAAAAAAGTTGGAATTTCTGTGTAATAAGAAATTCGTTTCCTTTTTTTAAATAATCTTTAGATTGGTGTGTGTACCATACTAAAGATTATGATTGTAATTACTCAATTGAATAAATAATTGCAATGGGTGTTTATGTGGGAAAGAAAATGAGTTAAAATTGTAGTGTTAATTTAAATAATGTATGTATAATGGTTTATTTATAAATTTTACTGTATGTGGGTAGTTCTTAAAAAACATGACCATTCTGAATTTTGTAATTTTTAAAAATTAAGTTGGCCAAATATATTTATAATTGGCCTCATGTGGTTACGGATCTTATCAACAATAGGAATCCATAACCAGCAGTAATTTTTTAAATTTTTGGAGTTTTTGTTACTGTTTAAGTCACAGAGTGGACCGGTAACAGAGGGGACAAATTAACTCAAAAATACCATATTTTAGCTTTTTATTAGAATTTTGTAGAATTTATTTGTCCACTTAATTAGTGTACACAAAATATTTATAAACAAATTATAAAATAAATAAAAAATCATTTTACTCACCGTTTTTCAACAGTAACAGAGTTGACACTGAATAAGGGCACGCACCCGGCATACAATTAAGTTGCTTACTCAACCACGCACTAAACAAGACTGAACAGTTAAAAACACATTTTGTTGATTTTAGCTAAGTTTGATGGAGAAGCATAAGAGAAATATACGCGTTATAACGTTTAACAAAAAATTTTCAATAAAATGAGTGGACGTAACAGAGGGGACCAAAACCTGGGGACAAGATTTTTCTTCAAAAAAATTATACAAAAAAATTATTTTACATCATTCTTTTCTATATATGGTATTAATATATACAAACTGAATAACAAAAATTGTAAATATTATTTTTTTTCAATTTTATTTTAACTGAAAATAACTATTAAATTTTTATAAATTGGCTCGGGACACAGGTTTTTGCTAAACCTTTGACATTAAAAATATTTTTTAAGTTATTTTCAGATAATTAATTATTTTTTTTATAATATAGTTACGTAGAATCGATAATAATTTATAAAAATGCAGATATTTTTCTATTTTCTTTTTGGAGAAACAAAATATAAAATAGTAAAGTCTGGGGACACCAATTGGTCATGTTTTTTAAGAATGACCCATGTACATATGTGTAAATAATTGTGTGTGTGTGTGTGTGTTACCTGAATGTTTTTTGGGTTTAATAATTAATTCGACGATTGAACTTGTCTGTTCGAGTGGAAAGGATGAAGTAAGTTTAAATTATTTTGTTTTTAATTTTACAATTTTTCCTTTTCAAATTATCCTTAACATGTTGCAACCGTACCGTTATCAACATGTTATTAATCTAAATAATTACAATCTGTTAGGTTCATTATTACATTTTTAATTAAGTTAAGGTAACACACAAAAATTCATTAATTTCAATAATAATAATAATTGTTTCAACTAATTCAATAATTTCCAAATTTTTAATAATTCAATAATTTCACTTAATTTAATAATTAATACAAACAATTCATGAATTCAAATAACTTAATATTTAATAGAACCAATTCAATAAATTTAAATATTTTAATAATTACATTAACATTATTAACAGACAATTCAATAAATTCAATATTTTTATATTGTTCAATAGTAGATTGAACAATAACAATTCAATATAAATTGAAAAAAGAATATTAATTATGCATATAAAAGAAAAAACAAACATTTTTATGGCTCCCCAGCCGTAATAACATATAAGCAGTAAACTAATGGACAAAAAAACCCACACAGATCCCATCAGCGACAATATATAGGCGTACATAGGTTCTAAATAAATCATCGATAAGTAGAATAAGATAATTGAAACAAAAGGCATTATGGGATTGAAGAAAACTGTAGCTATTCATAAATTAGAAGTCATCAGTGAGTAGTAGATAAGAATTCCATGATTTTTAAACGAAAAACATTATTAGATTGAGAAAAAATTCGCAAGGAATAAGCTAGAATATTCCACAATCTAGCAATTCTCACAACAAAAGATTTATCAAAGAAAGAAGATGAAATTCTGGGTATACAAATTTGAGCACTTCTAATGGATCGTGAAAAAGTGAAAGATCTGTACAATGGAAGTGGCCTTCTAAATTTGATAATATTATGAAATAAAATAATGTTTCGATAATTAATAAAGCCTACAAAAGAGCAACCAAGAAAACACTGAACAAAATAGGAAATGTGATCTCTACGCTTAGTATTATAAACAAATCGCACTACAGAATTTAAAATACTACTAATCTTTTTTAAACGTGTTGAACCTGTACCAGAGTAAACCTCAATACCATATAATATCAATGACATCAATAATGAATAAGCCATGTTGTACCTAATACGTAGTGGCAAATACAAGTTAGATGAATAAATCTTACGCAAAATACCAAAGACCTTACCGCGCAAAACATCAATATGAACATCAAAGGAAAGTTTATTATCAAGGTATACTCCGAGACATTTTATATGATCAACCAGTTCCAGTCGAACATTACTCAATAAAAACTCAACTCAAGGAAAAAAACGAGGAGTTGGGCCAAACATAATAGCCTTAGATTTGGAGGGATTTAGAGCTAAATAGTTTGAGGAAGCCCATATCAAAACTTGCCCCAAACAGAAGTTAACATTATTTTGCAAAACGTCTGGTGAATCCAAATCACTTTTAAACAGTAAAAAAACATCATCAGCATAACTAAAGGTTACACATAAGGAGTCAATAAACATTGGCAAATTATTAACATATAAAATAAACAAAAGAGGACCTAGGACCCAACCCTGAGGAACACCAGATGACAAGGAACGAACAGCGGAAGTAATACCCTTAAATTCAACAAATTGAGATCTGCCACCTAGATAAGAGAATATGAGTTTACAAGCTGATCTAGAAAAATTATACTCATCACAAAGCTTCTTAACCATAGTATAGTGACAAATAGAACCGAACACATTAGACATGTCGAGAGAAATGAGAGCACATAATTTCTCATCATTGACATATTCACGAATAAGATCAGTAAGACTTAGAAGCATCAACGTGGAATTATATCCCTTACGAAATGCAAACTGTCCCTCATAAATATTAAAAAAAGTTGCTTCCAGCATCTGGCGTCTAATTATATGTTCCAAAACCTTAGATAGAGCTGGAAGAATAGAAATCGGTCTAAGGTCTTGAGGACTACGAATTACTCTAGATTTAGGAATAGATATGACTCGAGCAGTCTTCCAAGAAGAGAAAATTTCGATGTAGTTAAAATAAATGTAATATTTTAAAAAAATTTAATTTGAAAATAAATTGTATACACTACATTTATTTTTGAATATTTCTGTTATATGTCTTACATAGCCTTCCGTTGAATAGCATAAATGCAAAATCATACAAAAATATTCAAAGAGACACTAGCAAAATGTAATGCATTTTCTGGCCTGCTAAAGCCGTCATCAGCATTCTTTGTGTCTAATAGTGTTTTATTTTCAAACTCTGTATATTCAACTTTTTTTATAAATTACTAGCTAAACCCGGTGTGCTTTGCTACCCCCCCCCCCCACGTCATAAAATAAAACGTATTTATATATTTACAAACATTTATTTATTTAATTTTAATGTATTTATTGCAATGCTTTAGGCGAGACCATGCCCCTTTGTCCACTTACATAGTCAAGAATTTATTATTTCGTAAGAATATCCTGTTGTGAAAATTTAATGACGATCGGTCCAGTAGTTAAGACTATATTACGATGTTTAATTTTCCTAAAAAGGGGCGTGGTCCCACTCACTTTTCTCCTGGTACGTATTCCTAATTATGCCAATACCATATGTACCAAATATCACCGACGTACGTCAAAAAATGCCCAAAATATGGTGGGCTAAATTTGTGAGTTATATGGGCGGTGCCACCCCCGTTTCATATAGCCTATTATTCCTTCCAGAGTCACAGTAACATGCTGTAAAAATTTCAGGCAGATTGGTCCAAGAGTTTGGCCTCCTATTAAGCACAAACATACAGACACACATTCATTTATATATATATAGATTAAAAGCAATATAATTTAAGGTGAAATGGGGCGAAAAATGGGGATTTGGTAATAAAAAAATGTATGTAGTTAAAAAGTATATAAAACTTTAGGTAAATACATATTACAAAAAAAGTATTTTGTATAGCAAACATTGTTAGTGGTATACGTAAGTATCTGAATTAAAAAAGGGGGCGATGAAGTAGGCGTGGTTCATAGTTATATGGCGACGTTAACAGTATTAAGAGCAATATACTACCAAATAAAAAAAATACGTTGGAATGAACAAATTTGTATAGAGAACAAAAAGTATAAAACTTTCAACAATTTGGCGTGAAAAGGGGCGTGAAAGGGGCGTGGCTTAAGAAATCTTTATTTTTACCTCGCCTGGAGTATATAATGTGTATACAATTTGAAGTAAATCTGTTAAAAACTATATGGAAGCAATTACATAATTTTTAAAAAGTGGGCGTAAAAATGGGCGTGGTCAAAAAAGTAATCATACCAGAGTCCCAGTTAAATGCTGTGAAAATTTCAAAAATATCGGTCCAAAGGTTTGGTCTTCAATTACAATATTTTAAAAAAGTGGGCGTAAAAGTGGGCGTGGTAAAAAAAAGTACCCTATTATTCCTTCCAGAGTCACAGTAACATGCTGTGAAAATTTCATCAAAATCGGCTCAGCCGTTTTGGAGTCTATACGTTACATACATACATACATACATACATACATTGAATTTTATATATATATATAAGAAGAAGATATATGTGAACGATATCACTTTCCTTTTTATTTATTATTCTTTTCGAATGTATTGGTTTACAAATTTTGATTTAACAAGTTATGTTTAAACCACAAAAGCAATATCAAAAAACCTTAACAATTCAAAAACAAATATTAAAATTTCAAAGTTATTATTGTTGAAAAGGCAAAAGGCCGAGCCAGCTATTTCCAATGGATTTTGAATACAACGTAAATGCAAATAAAACACTTGATTAAAATGCAATTATGCTTTTATTAAAATTCTTTTTGGTTTGGAAATTTCTGGAGTATTAAAATATAAAAAATTCTTAGGCTCAAGAACCGCTAGGTCACCTCGCAAACTTTTAACAGAAAATGGCGAAGGCGCCAGAACTTATCTCGGCAAATTACAAGCTTCGTTAAATAAAAAATGTATATACATATGAGATTTTGGGAGTTGTGCTAACAATTATAATTATACAATTCAAAATTTATTCAAAGTTATCAATTATACGACGCAAGTTATTAAAACGACTATGTATTTCAACTATTATTAATGGCATATGCCCTTATGTCTCAATGGAATGGGACTTAACGCCATATGGTTTTATGTCCCATGGCTTTGTGACACCCCACCAAAAATTATGTTTCTTAAGCTATGCATAGATGGTTGTCAGATCATACAATGTTGTCAGATCTAGCAATGTGCTAGCAACGTTTGTACTGACAATAAAAATTGTTAGCAAAATGTAAATTGTCAATGCTTTTTCTTACAACGTTGGAAGACAAAAATTTCAAGTTCACACGGATGTTAGACATTTTCTGAACCTTTTTCGGACAACGTTGTAAGATCTGACAACTGTCTATACAAAGCTTTACAAAATCTCTATGGTATTCCAAATTTTATAAACAAACGAATTACAACCTGTATATAAATAACAAGACCAAAATTATTATATATAAAATCCAGTAGTTGTTCCAGCAAACTAATTTCATTAGTAACTTCTTCCTCATCCCAGGTTGTAACTATAAAAATAAATTCTTCTTTATCCGTAGTAGTTTCCGTTTCGCAAGTGTCATATGCTACTAAATCGTTCTGTATAACAATTTCTGGTAGTTTTTTCTCTTTATTCCAACCTAAATATTTTTTAGTTTTCTTTATTTGGTAGTCACTTTCATCAATCTTTTGCCAGAAAAAGTGTTCATCTTTTTGTCTTAAAATCAGGATTTCTGGTTGTGGTTTTTCTCTTCTCGAATTATAGTCATTATTGTGAATTCCGGGGGTATTTGGATGTATTTCCCCTTTAATCAAGTGGTTTAATGGCAGACTAATTAGATAAATACTAAAAAGTAGCTGAGTTAACATGTTGTTAACATTTATTTATTCCAATAATGTGCTGAAAATAGCAAAATAATATATTAAACTTATGTGAATATTTAAAAATTATTAAGTTTTAGTTTTTGTAAATAATTTTATTCTATTTTCTTCAACCTTTTTTATGATTTTTATTAAATAATTTTTAAGCTTAATTTATTTAATAAAAAGTTTTAGTTTTTGATTATTAAGTTTTAGGATTTGATTTACAAAAAAAAAATTAATTTTAAAATTTAGAGCATGAGTGCCCAAAAGTTGCTTATGTAAGAGCAAACACCAATACATTTAAATAAAAACTAATTTGTTTGTTTTTTGTTGTTGCTTTGCGCTTGCGTGTATAGAGTGAAGTACGACAAAAGAACAAAAAAGGCAAAGTTGTTTGTGTATTTCGTATTGCTAGTGCATAGTGCTATATCCTATAGGCTATAGCTAAGAGTTTTTACAAATACAAAAGAGCACCAAGAGTATAGGGCACTCCTGATTTAGAGTAATATATGAAATCTTTATTTGAGTCGATAGAACGATCTATCTATATATCGTAATTCAATGCTTAAAGATGATTTCATGTGAATATTAACCGCGTCTACGCCTCAAATGGTTCACACGCTGAATACTCTTTCTACAACATATCGGCCACCGGCCTATAATCAACACCAGTGTTGGCAAACATGGCACAATTGTATTTTTTTTGATACATTTTTACTTAAAACGATCAAAAAATTACTTACTCAGCTATTGCAGATAAAATTTATGCATTCAAAACAAAAATGATGCAATATTTTGACAGCTGATACAAATTAAAATGAGTTGCCAAACGATTAGGAATATTAGGTGTTGCCGGAAATTTAAAGTATGCGTTTATTTATTTATTGATTTATGTAATATCAAGCCTTATAAGCCAAAATAACAATATTACAAGTAAATAATACCTGATTCTTATAAGATTCTTAGGAAGTCGGCCAACTTCTTTGAGTATTCTTTGATCTCAGGCATATCAAACTGCCTACAGACATACATATAAAGCTGTCATTATCCTTTGGCCAGTGGCGTTTATTAGGGCCGACTACCAACATAAAGTGTTCAGGAAATCCTTTGCCAGTCCAAATACAAGGCAACAAAATAAACCCTGCCAACACTGATCATTAAACATTACACAACAAATCTTTTTCCTTTTCGGTCAAAGTCCTCATTTCGAAAAAGTCTGGGTCTATAAAAACTTACAACAAATTAAAAAAAAAATATATATTCTGGGTATAGGGTATTATATGGTCGGGCTTGACTGACTATACTTTCTTACTTGTTTTTTATTGTAGTTGACGAAGAGCATAAATATTTAACATAACAATTGATACTGTTGGAAAACCTTGAAGAAATGCTATCTTTAACATCTAAAGAAAGAACAAAATAAGTTAATTGTTGCATCAATCCACAAACCAAAAAATTACTTTTCGTTTGGTTGTAAGAGTATGAGATACCTGCTGAAATAGTCTATTTAGATTTACCTAAGCAATATAGTTCAGACTTATTTTAACTAAGTCTCGCTGTCTAGTTTAAGTAATTTAACTACGGCGACTTTCAACATTAAGGGACTCCTTACATACTCATTAATTAAATTAAAATGCAATTACAAAATTTTTTGAAAATGTCATTTGAAAAAAATCTTTAAAAATACTTACATAGAAACATGATAAACTCTCTTTCCAGATTAACCAAAGATATTATTAGCATTGTGATTATTTGCTGAGTCAAAACAAGTAAATCCCCTTTTTGTGTGTGCGCTAGTTGAGGTTCCTTTGAAATGACATGTAACACCAGACGTAATCGTCCTGGCTGTGAAAAAAAGGCGTAGGGGCGAGACAAAGCATACCCAGACATTAGGCGAATAATGAACATGCAAAAAAAAAAACGAAGTAAATTATAGATAAAACCACAATCTATTATGAAGATGTTGAGATTAAGAATTAAAAAAATAAAATACTAAAGCGTAAAAATACTTTTGAAATCCTGTTTGGTTATTAAAGCATTGTGTAAAGAACTAAAACAAAAGAATTATAATATATTGTACATACCTAACAACAAAGAACAAATACATATAATTGTCTAAAGACAATTATTTGTTAAAATGATGTTGTTGACTTAAGATTACGAAAACTCCAAGAGACAGTGTTTTAAACACACACTTTAGGAAGAAAAAAACTTAAGCCCTAAAAATAACAAATTTTAAACATACCAAAGCAGTGGCAAGTGCAGTGTTACCTTAAGGTAGTAGATGTATGTAGGTAGTTAGAACAATGCTTGGTACAAATTGTAATCTTACAAATGAGTCTAAATCCTGGTTAGTTCGAAAACTGCTAAGAAAAACAATTGCAACATTTTACTGATTATTTGTTTTGCAAAGAATTCATAGTTGTTTTTTTATTTCTTTATTTTTTAATAACATGATTTAAATCGTAGACACCTCTAATACATTTTAGCTTAACACCGGGTGTATCCTGTAGACGACCCACACGACACAACACTATATTGTGCTCTTGTAAATTGTGACCGATGCCGGGTATATAGGCCACCATTTCTTTGCCAGTTGACAGACGCACCAGTACACATTTACGATTAGCCGAATTGGGTTTTTTCGGTTTTTTTATAAGAGTCTTAAGCACTACACCCTTGGCAAAGGGTTTGCCGTCTAATGGTTGCCGTGGTGGACGGTTCTTAATATGGGGTCCCGTACGATGCATTTGATAGAGTGAAGCCATTTCACGCATTTGCTGGAGAAAGGAATTGTTGACAACTACAAGTAATAGAAAGGAAATGAAATCAATTATAAACAAAATAGAGTTAAGTAAAATGATTTTCATAGAATAAAATCATTTGAACATTGTTTAAAATTAATAAATCTTTATAACTAATGGCCCACAACTAAGCACAATCTGTTCGCATCCATTTCGTATTGATGACGATTTGACAGTTGACATTTAGTCTTCCTTAAGACGTAAAAAGCTATAATAGAGTAACGTGACTGACTGACTGACTAATTCATTCATCACCGTTAAAGCTAGAAACTAGAACCACCCTCGTAGATTCGCTAAATACGGATTTTTGGAAATTCGGATTTTAAGGAGGATAGAACGGGTAAAAATGGTAACTTTGTTTCTCCAAAACTAATTAAGCTAGAATAAAAATTTTAACTTTATCTGGCTTTAGTTAAAAAAGAAGAGGACAGGTGTCTGGTACTTTTTGGAAATTCTAAATTCTAGATGATCAAAACAGGTACAAACGGTAACCGAAACCTCTTTTACCCTTTGTATCTTCTAAATAAAACACATCGAATTTTGTAACTTTTTATTATTTATTTATTGAATCTGCCTTTACTTCATAGGCCTTACAATAAAGGTGGATTCAACCCTTTTGTTTCGAACAAAAAATTTTTGTATGAAAAAAATGTAACCTACTGGCAATTCAGTTAATTTTTGTCCAGACAAAATATAAAATTAAACCAATTCAAAGCTGAGAGTTGTTCGTTAAAAATATTTTCTCTCTCTCAAAAAAGAGATGAAAAAACATTGTCCAGAACGATGCATTTTTAAATTTATTAAAGAAGTAAGTTAAAATTACAGTCTAATAATTATAATTTTATTCTATCCTACCTTCCGTTTTGCTTCCCTAACAAATTAGAATTTTATTATTGTCAATATTTATTTGATATGTAAACATGGCTCTTAACCACAAACCCCAAATCATCATCATCTTTGAATCGTCTATAGAGCAAGCAGCCAGCCAGCTGTATTTAAAATCATATACTACCCTGCCTGCTACTTATTGTGTGTGTGTGTGGCCATCGTGCTTCTGAAGCATGCTTGGCAGACGCCAATCAATTTCCAGCATTTTTAGTTTTTCTTTAACTTATTTTTCAATAAGGAACATGCGACAATTAAACGTGGTGTTTATTGTATATATGGGCAAAAGCAGGTGATTTTTCATTTCACACGCCCTCAAGTGTGTGATAGTAGAATAAATTGGAAAGTAGCATGAGTAGACATATTTTCTTAATATAAGAAAAGGTTTTAAAAATGTCAAGTCTTCATTTTTAAAGTGGGGAGTTGTATATTAGATCTGAATAAATATGGTTTTATTGATTGTTTAGAAGCGTGTCGAGCACGATTTACGGTTTATATTTGATTGGGATGGTTGATCGTTATTTGTTGAACAATTCAAGGTACACAATTTAAAAATGAAATTGATATTTAAGTAAATCATTGTTTAGTTGCTGTTACTATTAAATATAGTGATTTTTAAAGAGCTTTAGGTTTTGATTAAAATAAGCACATACAATTTAGAGAAATGTTTTTTAGTGCAGGATTGCAGCGCCTCTGGTGGCGAGTAGGCGCATTATTTTTAAAGCTTGATTTTGTAGCCTTTATTTTAATTATTTAACTTCGGTGGCGTTTCAATGCTATACCATCATAAATATTAGTTATGATAGATAGAAAGCTAATAATTATCAGAAACTGATGCTGTTTGATTATATATATTAATTCGTAATAAATTCTTCAATGGCATGGTTAAAATATTCAATTTATTTCAATTTTAAAAATTTAATTCAGAATTAATTTTTTGGTTCAAAATAACATTCGCTAAAATGTTAATCAGCCTTATTATGAGCGTCGTTTTGCTTTTACGACAACGACTCTTTCGTAATAGATTAAAGATAAAATTAACTTAATGCCCCTATTGCGGTTCACAACTTTTTTAATAATTTGGTCGTCTTTCATAAATCGGTATTGCCATTCACAACTTAAATGTAGTAGAGTTAATGTAGAGTTAAAGTCGGGTTGACTGACAGACGACCAAACTTAGTTGAGTTGAGAACGGCAATAGGGGCATAAATTGAAAATAACGGTTATTTTTTTGATCAGACCTCGTATAATATTCAGATTATTGAGGCTATAAAACACAATTCAAAATTACTTCCCACCTATCAGGATTTTATATTTATTTTTTTTTCTTAACAAAAAGCCAAACATACAATATGACAGATTATATCATTCACAAAAATAAGATAATCTTTCATTATTTTAGCGCTATATTCCTATAAAGATTATTTGTTGCAATATATCTTGTATAGGAAATTTTTTATAACATTAAAACTTAATATACATATTTCGTAGTCACTATTAGAAAGAGCAATTTCATTGACTCTTCATACCCACTTACAAATGTATTTTGCATTTCTATGCATTTTTTAATTTTCAATTTCAAATTAATACATTCTTCACAGTTTTAAACTGTCAATAAAAATACATATACGTACGAGTTGGTATGGATATTTGCAGTAACATATACATATTATTATTATTTTACGCCACCTCAATATGATTCTTAAAAAAAAAAAAAAAATAAAAAAATTTATATAATTTAGAACAACCCCCTTCGAAATAACCATAATTCAGGTGTTGCAATTTGAAACAATACACTTCTCTTTTTCTACAGATTTCCACATTCCGACCAATTCTCAAAAAAAAAAACAATAAACAAAAAAATTTAGCCTTTTCAAGCCAACTTTATCATTATTATTAGACCAGTTTTAATATTCTATTTTTCTTTTTCAGTTTTCAATTTACCATGCAAATAATTCATTAATCTCTGTGTGGTTATTTAAAGTTGTCAAAAATAAAAATTCATATTCATCTCTTTTGTTTTTCTTTTTCCCTTTTTCTTTTGTTACTGTTACTGTATCGGTTTTTGTTTTTGTTTATTCATTTTAGTCCTGAAAATAGCAAAAGTGCATATGAAGGGATTAAAATTGTTGCTGGTTTTCGTTTTAATGTGCCAGAGTATTTTTTCACACAATGGGTGGCCATTATGAGTTTGAATATATGGTCAAACATGTGTGTTCGTGATTATGATTTTCAAATAAGGAAAATGTTATTTAACTGATTATTACGTTTTATTAGTTGACTGTACTTATAAAAACATCACATTGAAAATGTCTTTGTAGCTGCAAAATAAGAATAGCGCGTATCTTTTTTAATATTAAGCTTATAAATTACGTTTAGTGTGAAGATCCTGATTTTACGTCTTATCTCTTTGTGTGCTTCTAGATGGCTCCCATTCACTTATTATATTTAGCACTCATTTTTATTTTTTTTTTTTTTTTTTTTTGTAAAAATTGAGAATTTTCTCTTTACATACAACAGCTTTCTTAAGATTTTTTGTCCCACATCCTGATAGAAAACAGTGGTTTTTATGTTGCGATTTCCGGATTATGTTCCCTACAATTCACCTATCGAGTGTCATAATCGATGTGAAAACGCTAGTTTACCCAAATGATCCAAGCTGGCCTTGCAAGCACTTAATATAAATAATTAATATTTTTACTAAACATTCCTAGTGGTAAATTAATCTATTCTATGTTAAGTTTTAACTTAGTTATGTCTAAGCCTTTAATCGGTCTATAGTGGGATTATTATTTACAATTTACTAAAGTTTGTATTAAAACATTCAAAAAAATTCTCCAAAAAAATAAAGCTTGATCTAAGATGTTCAAAACTTTGTTCAAATTGTATTTTAAAATGACTTTAGGAAAATATGAACACAATTTTTTCAATATTTTCTTTATTGATAAAACATATTTTCAAGTATTAATGTTGACGTAAACAAAGACCATTTCAAAAAAAACCCTTAAACAATACTTTATTTAAAATCATTTCCCTAAAAGAAAGGGTCATTTTCCAATAACATTATGGTTTGTTATAAAACTACACACAACAATAACTATCAATCACAAATCACAACTAAATATAAACTAAAAAAACTGTTGTTTGTTAGTAAAAACCTCAATAGTTTCAGGCAATTATCCAGAGAAAGAGAAATGCATACAGCGACAGATACATTTGCCAGTAGGCTCAGCTCAATCTTCTATTGACAGTTGTTTAAAGATTTTCCACAGTGATTAGCTGAAAGTACAAAAGTACTTTCGCATATTGATTTCTATTGTAACAAATATTATTTTTTTTCGCTTACCAATAGTTTTGCATTGTTTTTTTTTTCTTATTATTCTGTCTTTTGTCATCAAACGATCACATTGGCGAAATGTAAAATCAAAAAATGGGAAAACATATTTATGATTATTGTTTTGTCCTAAATACATACATACATATGTACATACATTTGTATATGTTTACCTCTATAATTCATATTTTCTCAAACCGTTATGTATTTATAGGTATATACAGTTTTATATTCATTTCTGTTGTAAATACATATTATTTATTTCCAAGAGTTATTTACCCATGTGGCATCTGTCGACGACCATATTTGATTAAAGTGTAAATCGTTTATATTTCATATTTAATTTAACCCTCTTTTTTGTTGTCTAAATTGTATGGTGTTTCGTGCACTTCCTACCCTCAGTTTTGCACGCGTTTGTCACACTTTTTTGTTAATATGTACATACATATGTATATTTTTTCAAAATGTTTAATATACAGACACCCACAATCCAATTTCATTTGATCAATGGTTAAAATGGTTGCTTTTATTGGAACAGTTTCTCAACTAGATAACTTTGCTTACAATATGCAATATTTATAAGTAAAAATTACTGCAAATACATGCGGATCATCACCTACACGAGATTTTTCCAGTAATAGAACACAACATTATGTTGACTAAACATTTCCTCCCGGTATGTCATGGAGGCAGCCAACATAGCTTCAATATCAGCCAACTGAAGTCTGCCCCGTGGCATGTCAGGAGGGATCTTTGCATATAAGAGAAAATATATCGAAATATGGATCCGAAACAGCCTTAACAGAGACACATGATACCGTATGAATTTTGCATCACTTGTAGCAGATACAGTACCGAGTCTACTGTAAAAGAAAACTATAGTTCTACAACTGTTCTACAACTACAATCGTGCAGTCCCAAATGTATGCTTAACATGTGGTCAGGGCCCCTTCAATATTACTACATTTTAAACTACCCAGAAAAACCTACTTCACTTCGTTCAATGTATTTATGCACTAAACCAGGAGAAGTATAACAATTTCTTGTACTGGACATTAATGCAGAATCCCCAAATATCTCCTCACTTTGTATCAGTGTGGCTTTTTTCCTATTTAACCATTAGCCAGTTTGTTTGCACAACAGTTTTGTACTGGAACGTCCCGTCTTTAAAATATGTAATAGTTTGACGTTGTAAATGCCAATTAATAGGAATAAATGTTCTGGTGCTAATCCCTAACTCATTCAAAATCTAACATTTGTATGACAAATATATTGTAAACCGAAAGTATTTTCTTTTCTATGTGAAGATTTCTTTTTTTGTTAAGTATTTCATCAATACAAAGGCATCCTTTGAATACAGAACTAAGTGAATAAATCGACCATGGATTATAAAATATTAGTGCTTATAGGCCAGAGGATATCTTTTGCTTCATCAGGGAAGTGGATTAAAGGAGAGGCATAAAATGTCAACTTTTTAATACATTTTCGGTAGTAAAAATGTCCATATTAAAACAATTCTAACAGTTATAAATTTTTTATAACAGTTTGTGGCAAATAAGATTTTTGTAATTCTAATTGGATTTGATTAATTTCTATAATTCCAAAAAATCGTATTAAAATTCTAATAACTCTGAATGTTATAACTTTATTTATTTTATTTTTATTTATTTCATTCAATCAATAATACAAAAAACCCTTGTGGCCAAAAACTGTATTACATAGTAATAATAATAATCCTGAGTAAGAATATAAAAAAGTAATAAAATATACTAATAATCAGCGTTGTCAACTTGGTGCGTTTCGCACCATTTTTGGTGCTTTTTTAAATTTTTGGTGCGAAAAATTCTTTAGTTGGTGCGCGGTGCGCTTTTTTTAAATTTTGCTGCCCTTTTTAATTTTGGTGGCACCAAAACAAATTCAACACAACTTTTTGTTTCAGTGTGAGAAAAATATTTCTATAATAAAATACACCTGTTTGGGTACCATTTTATTCAACACTGCAAAATTGTTTTGTGTATTTCGGTGCGTTTTTTAATTTTTTCGAAAATGTGATGAAATCTTTATTTTTACTAATGTTTAATTGCAGTTTTTTAATAATTTAATAATTCAAATACGAATGTATGATAAATGAAATCAAATTCTTTAAAAATTTGTGTTTGAAAAAAATTAACATTTTAAACATGTAAATAAAAATTCTTGTATAACCTGATTGTTTGGTCTACTGAAGTGTAGACGAACAACCAGGGTTAGAGTACCAGTCGAATCCTAACAAATTTTATTGGAAAAAATCAACTAGAAAACAAAAATATATATAAAAAAGTACCAAATATGTACTGAAATTAGCTTTTTTACCAATTAGTACTTCCGAATATCATATTAAAAAAAACTAGTATTACTTTTACTAATAATCGTTGATAAAAAGTTTTTTTTATAGAATTTATGATATTAAAAAATTTCAAATTAATTCAATAAATATTTGAAACAAAAACGAAATTCTTAACTTGGTGCCTTTTTTTTTGTAAATGGCTTTTTTCTCCATTTTGGTGCGTTTTGAAATTTCAAAGTTGACAACGCTGCTAATAATATCATATACCAGTGCTGCCAGTATTTTTTTAGAGCTTATCCCCAATTTTTGATTTGTCATCCCCAAAAATCCCCAAACTGATTTTTTTGATTAAAATTTTTATTTTAAGAACAATTATTATTTTTAGTTGAACTGTTAATTTTTGATAATTTTTAGTTAGGCTTCAGTTCATTAAATTTAATTTTCATTACATTATTATTTTTACTGAAGGTCAGCTCAGCCAAGAAAAATTATCAATAAAATTTTAATAAGATTTCATGTTGTAGAAACAATTCCTACCTTCAGTAAAAATAATAATTTAATGAAAATTAAATTTAATGAACTGAAGCCTAACTAAAAATTATGAAAAAATTTTATTTTATTTACATATTAGAAGTATAAAAAATTATTTACCAGAGTTTAGCATTTCAAAAACTTCATCAAAATCTTTTGATTCATCAGCCTTAGAAATGTTATTATACCTTAATGCTTATATTAAAAAGCTTTTGCATTTCAGCAGATGGATTAAATTTCTCTCAACAAATTGAATTATTTTTAAAGTACACATCGTTGGTCTCATGTAGAAAGGCTATTTTTTTCGAAATTTGTTTTTTTTTTCGATTCCAATGCATTTAACGCTGGCTTGCTGGGTACTGTCCTGAGTCGGCACGCAGTATGACTCAGAAATTCCACTTAATTATGTGTGTACCAAAGCGTTTTTGTCTTGTTATTTGTGCTTTGAACAAAAAAAAACATAGCTCTACCACACAAGAATGATAAAAACAAGATTACACAGAGTCCAAGCAAAACCTCATAAAAGACTCTTTTCTGAAATTATCTAAGAGCTCTTTAAGAGCCCAAAAAAACCCTCATAAAAGACTCTTTTCTGACATTATCTAAGAGCTCTTTCTGACGGACCATTTTCGAATGTAATGACCCTCTTTTCTGAAGGTTTTCGGAGCAATTATGATTGTTTTTTGGGCTCATAAAGAGCGTTAACGCTCCGAAAAAGGTGTCAAAAAGACTCTTTTCGGACTCATGGCTAGCTGGGCTGAATAAAAATTAGTTTTTCTTTAAATGTATTGGTGTTTGCTCTTACATAAGCAACTTTTGGGCACACCTGCTATAAAATAATGTTTGTACACTCGTTATCCTAACATATTGGCTCCCCAGCCATAATAAATTCATAAAGAGAAGAAAAAAATATAACTATATAAGTAACACACAAAAGGGTAAAAAGGACCCAATATGTATAGTGACAAGCCCTTAAATATATCCGTAAAACAAATGCCCATTCCATCATCATACTCAGCAATAACAACTTAGAAATGAAGCTCTTAGGCACAAACAACCAAATAAAATTCTCATCTAAAAACACAATAAAAGAAATTAGTTATTAAAATTTTCAAGAATTTTTAAACGAAAAACATTATTAGAATGTGAGAAACACGTAAACTATGGGGAAGCCTATTATTATAACTTTATATTAATGTTTTTAATTAATAATTATAATTTGTTGAAAACTATTAATACTCCTGAAAAATACTTTTCCCATAATTCTACACCTATAAGTGAATAAACTTACCTTGTGCTGTCAATTGTTTCGTAACGCTGAAAGTTTGTCTTAAGAAATTCATGTGGATTACTAAGAATTTCACGTTGATTTAAAAAACAAATAACACTGTTCAAAGTTTATTTAATAAAGTTTTGTAATAACTACAGTTTCTTTGAACTATTTAAGATTTTAATACAAAATGAACTTAAAGAAATTAAAGCACAAAAAAGGACAGAAAAAAAACAACCATCTGTTTGACATATGGTTAATAGAGTTACCAGGCATTGTTAACAAATTCTTCCAAAAGGTTGACAATTAAAGTAAGAAAAATCAACCGCTGTCATGATATTACCATGTAAATAAACAAAATATTCAGGGGTGTCATAGAAACCAATATTGTCAGAATTGTTTTTAAAACCGACAAGAAAAAATGCTTTGGTGTCATAGGGCACTGCTACACGTTCAATAAATATCGTGATACTAGAAATATCTCGATATTTATTGCCCTATGACACCAAAGCATTTTTTCTTGTGATTTTTGTAGTGGACTCATTTGATGCGGCACGCATTAAAACTGCTAAGGAGGAACTACATAAAATTATGCAGCATGACGATTTAAGAAATGCCGTGCTGGTTGGACTGGCAAATAAACAGGACATGCCTAATGCTTTAAATGCCAGTGAATTAACCAAACAATTGGAACTATATAGTTTAAAACAAATGTGGCATATACAGGGCACTTCTGCTACTAGAGGAGAAGGTATTTATGAAGGCGTGGATCAATTGCGGAAATGTTGCGTCGTAATAAAAACAATTAATTTGTAAAATTTAAGTAGACACTTAAGAAACAAATAAGTTTGTATTATTTATTTAAGATATAAAATGTTGTACTATCGTGAGAATATAATAAGTGAAAATGTTCAAATACCTATAAGAATTTTTTAAATATTTTATTATATGAGAATTATTCCTCTTACGAGGATTAATAAACAAAATTCAAAAAAAAAAAAAAAAAAAAAAATTTAATCGAAGTTGCCTTCAAGTTAAATATACAATTTTATTTGAAAATAAATTGTATACACTACATTTATTTTTGAATATTTCTGTTATATGTTTCACATAGCCTTCCGTTGGAAAGCATAAATTGTATATTTAACTTGAAGGCAACTTCGATTAAATTTTTTTTTTTAAATATTTTATCTAATCGATATATCTTGTATGAAATATCCCGTATGAAAATCTTTAAGTTTTCCACAAATAACTTATTATTTTATTTAATTAACAAATACTATACATATAAACAATTATTGATACTTAATAAAATCGTATGACTAGTTTTAAAGGCATTTGCATAAAGGCAACAACTTGTATAAACAATTTTACAATACTTATCATAAAAATCTGCCCAAAGGTAAATAAACAAAAAAGATACAATTTTGTTATCAAACATTATAAACGATGTACCTATCAAAATTTAACACTACTAATCGATTAGTTCTTACAATACCTTCAAAGCAATTATATCGAAGTAAAAGACAATTTTTGTCGCGATTATTTTGCAATTGTCAACAAGAAATAAGAGTGGGTATGCTGGGTTTTGATAATGCCGGCAAACTACTCTATTATATCAACTAAGTGGAAGTTGAAAAGACAAGAAATACAGCCCATCATTGTTTTTCATCTGGAGACGTATAAGTTATAAACAATTGGGATGTGGACTTAACACTAAAAATCGTGTTTTATGGCAGTACTATAATAAAAAGAAAACAAGTAATAAAGTATAGTCGGTCAAGCCCGGCCATATAATGCTACATATTACTTATTATGGACCAATCATCCAAATATTTAATGTCATGATTTCTGTGAATATAAATATTATATGCTTTAAACTTTATCTCGATATAAATACTTTTTTTAGGAAAGTGTTTTGTGGCAATGATTAATTTAGAATACTATAAATTACTATAAATTATTGAAACAGATTACAGGCTCTTGGAATTCTGCCACTTATTAAAGGTTTCTGGGGTTATAACATTTGCCTGATTAAGCTCAGCATATCAGCACAATTCTTTAGGATTTTCCAATTTTTGTACAACCAAATACACAGCATCTAGACATTCTAGTTCCAGATCTTGTTGCGAATTTAAATAACAACGCAATATAGGTAGGCAAACTTTTTGAAATTTCTCTAAATCTAAACTATATGATGACTTATCTTTCAAGGCAAAGTTGGTTAGGATGTTGCTTAAATTATTGATAAAACTTCGATCCGCTAATGCTATATTGCCATTGATGTAATCTATTATGGCATGCGGCTGGCAATTTTCTTTCAACAATTGTTGTATATGTTGCATTACACGTTTTTGTAAGGCTTCAGCAGATTCCTTGAAATGCATCATAATATTAACTGGTTTATTGGCATCTTCTACAAACTCAAATTGCTGGCTGCTTATGAATTGATAGACCTCCGTTTCAGCAATAAAATGACACCATTTCATGCCGTATTTTTGCCACATGTTGCGGGTAAAGCAGGGACCTATTTCACGGGTACTATAGATTAGTAAAGACTTTAGAAAATTTTTCTTAAAGGCGGGTTCAGAACTTTCTTTTAGCTGTTTATTCCAGAGATCATATACACTTAGGAGATTTTTAACCAGCAAAGGCCCGGTAAATTCGAAAATATACAGCCATAATTCGGGTATATCCACTATTAAATCGCTGGCTATAATGGCGAAATTACTATAGGCCACATGGAATTGTTTGAAAGTTAAATATTTATGTTCTAGCAGGTATATCACCAGCTGGGATAAATGGCGCCTGTTTAAGGTTTTAACATTGGCTAAATGTAAATAATCTGTTATTATATAATAGATCAAAGAACACCTTAGAGTGTGTGGCAAACGTTTTATGCAGGAAACTGTATCACTGTCTATGGATTTTGAAGTGGCAAAATTTTCCAACATTTCATTCACCACGGACTTAATTAATTTTAAGTCGTCATTGTTAGGCTCTTTAAAAACTGCTTTAGAAGTAGGGCTGTTGCATTCCCTGGAAGTTGAGGTATCCATTTCTTCACGACATTTTGTTTGGTTATGAGACTTCATTTTTTTCTTTTTCATATCGACTTTGGTTAGGCCCACCAGTTTACTTGTGTCTACAGCCTGTGTGGAACTTTGTAAGCCAGTGTTCGGCTGGCTTTTGTTAGCATGGCGGTTAGCAGGTAACTGCAAACGTTTATTTTCTTTTAGATTAAGCTTTCCTTTACTAAAACCCGCCTGGCAACGTTCTGCACGTTTCAAACCCCCAGAATTTTGTTCAGCTTTCATCATCTTTCTATTTTTCGGCAGGGTGTTTGTTAAGGATTCTGTATTGGTGTTTAATTTTTGACTGTTCTTATTTCTTATTTCCTTTTTGATTTGTTGTATGGTCTTGGGTGTCTCATTACGTGTGGACTGCCACTTCTTTTTGCGCAAATCAATGACATCCTGCAGCATAAATCTTACACGTGAAGAAATTTTGTTATTCTCAGTTATGTTTTGCATGCGCTGTATAACTGTTTTCAAAGAGTATTTGCGTTCATCTTCTAGTGACAGCCGGGTTTGCTCAAATTTCTCACCCACTGTGGTTAAAAGTTTGCACAAACATTCCAGCAAATCTTCGTTACAAGGATCCTTGACCAAGGTCTCTATACAGTTGTTTATAATATTAACACTTAATATGGATATTTGGAAAAGTTCGCCTATAAAACGCACAGTGCCGCCCGAACGTCTGCGTATTTTACGCTCCTCTTCGCTTAGCAAAGCCTTCAGTTCTATTTTCTCATTGTCATCCAGACAATTGTCATACTTTTCCTTTAGCGGTTTAAGTTTCTCCTCTTTGGCATCGATATTGGTGACATGGTTGGTAAACTCTTGCTGAGTTTTGTTCAGTAAAGCGTTGCGGAAATAGGCCAAATTTGTTTTAGTAGAACTCTCCATTCGCTTATCGCTGGCCTTAACTTCACTGATCAAACGTTGACACAATTTAGCATAGGACAATGAAAAATTGGGCTCATCGATGGCCTTTTCGAACACCAAAATCATAACGGCCTCCATTTTGTCCAATGTATCGATTTTCAGCTTTATTATTTGCTCCACTAGGGGTTCAAACTTTTCGGGTGTGAGTTTATTTAGGATGCCTCTAACATGTCTTAAAAGTTCCTCCTTTTCGGCAGGCTTATTTAAGCTTGTTACAGCTGTAGCTGTGTTCAGAACTCTGGGCTTCCAGGCATTATCGGCTTCATTAAGTTGCACATCTTGATTTAGTGACAAATTTAAATATATCAAAGGCTTGCCTTTGTTGCGATTATGCTGATGATGAGCTGGTATGGTTGCTGTTACTATAGAGCCAGCTCCATTATTGCTGCCACGTTTTCTGCGGGAATTTTGTTTTATATTATTATTTGCATGTTTTATATAGCCATTGTCATTGCCTCTAGCTGGTGCTGGCATGAGGTTTACATTGAGCGGCGCAAATATTGTACAATTTGTAGAAACTTCCGGCTGCATGCAGGACTGTTTAGAATGGCGTAATTGCATTAATTGTTTACGTGTATACTGCTTACGTTCTGTATGACCTGCAGCCAATCCTGGATGTTCATTGTTATCCATGAAAGGTTCCTGATTTACAGATTCCTCACTATCAGTACATGGATTTACTGCTAAAATGGATGGAAAGTAGTTAATGATTTTCATATTTATTTTAGCTGACAAACTTACCATTTTCCGAAACCTCTTGATCTCGAATCAAGGCTGCTTGCTCTTCCAACTCTGAAATTGTATCGGTATAAGATTTATCATCATCATAAACTTCCTGTACAGACTCCCGTTCAACAACTGCTGGAGATTGTTCCTTTTCTATTCCTACTTGATTTTTCTTGACAACTTCAGATTGTTCAGTTTCTGTCTCTATTTTTGCAGAAACTATTGCAACACATCCTTCTTGATTTGCAGTAGACATTTCATTGCCTTCTTGATGAAACTTAGGCACGATTTCCACACAAGCATCATGTGTTCTGGCTGTGAGAATCGTTGTTTGCTCGGCCTGCTGAGTGGCATCTTTGTAATTTCGTTTTATAGCTGCTACCGAAACCTCTCTAACCTCTCTAACTGTTTCCGAAGATTTGGATGACTTTATTGCTTTCTCTTCGACAAACACAGCTACTGTTGTGGGGGGAAATGATAATTCCTTGTCGTTGTTTAAGTCTTGTAAAATATTTTCGTGTGTTATGGGATGTATAATTTTTAGAGCATGAGAGCGCAACTTCCCTTTAATTTGAGGCTGGGTTGGTGCCATGCCAGCCACTGCTGTAGGTGGAGCCATATAGTTATTGCCTGGCAAGGCATCCGTAGCAAAAGTCATACGTGTAGAGGTGGAACTTACAGTTGGAGCAGATAATGTACAGCTGCTGGGTACATTATTAAAGCCATAGGATATTTGAGTTGGAGTTTGTTGCAAAGGAGCCACCCCAAATGTTTGATTAGCTGGGATATTGGCCACATTTAGCAAGGAAGTGTTGGGTGTTACTGCAAATGTCAGGGCAGTATGATTACCAGTTGCTGCAATACTGCCAGGCTGCAGAGGCATGGCTCCTATTATGGTATGAAATTGTGCTGGATATTGACATTGTTGCGGATTTGGTGGACGGGTCGTGAAGGCTGTCGCATTAAATTGACTCATTACCATGCCCGAAAGTAGAGGTGGAAATATGGCGGCTGTTGGTATGTAACGATTTCTCGGTACAGAGTTGGTAAAACTTTGCTGTATATTTGCACACCCTGCCGCGTGGTTTGTTCTAGCCTGTGTTGTCTTGTTAATGGTTTTTGGCGGTCCATTGTATATATTTTTAGAGGGTTGCGATTGCATTTTGTACAAAAAAGTGTGTTTTTTTGTGTTGCAAATAAAAAAATAATAAAATGTTTTTAAAATAATTTTTTTAAATTTTAAAATTATTAGACAATTGAACAAAATTGGAAACTAAAGAAAACGTGTGTACGTGATTGACTATTAAGATTGACTGACTACTGTTACCTGTATCGTTGGCGTTGAACTAACCCGCAGTTTGCACATGCAACAGTTCGAAAAACGCATACACTCACATTTTCTCACTTGCAGAGCTGTTCCTCACTACGGGTCTCACATTCTTTTTAAAAAATTGCCAAAATTCATTTAACGATCCGAATGAGCTGAAATTTAAAATATAAACTGCTCTTGAGAAGATCTACAAAAAATGGGCTTACATGTGTATATTGTTATCTATTTTAGTTCAATTTTGTTTATTTATTTATTTTTATACCCACCACCAAGAAGTCTATATATTCTGGGTGCTTATAAGATTCTAAGACGATCTAGCCATGTCCGTCCGTCTAATGTTGGCAAGATAGAGCTTTGAAAAAAGACATAGAACAATGAAATTTTTACCAAACATTCTTTGGTATTCAAAATGGGCAAAATTGGTACAGTAGGATCTGAGTTATAGATCAAAGTTTCAGACTATTTCGATATTTTTTGCTGTTTTCAAATGCAGATAATATCATGAAATTTTGCACACTTTATCTTTATTATAGAACGACAAGTCCAGTTGAAAATGGTAGGAGTTGGTCCACGATTTCTCATAGCCCCCATACAAATGTCTTTCCGGAATATGGCTTTATGGAACATAAATGTCTATAGAAAAGTCGTATCGATACAAAATTCTGCAATAATAAGTTTCATGCAAAGTGAAATCTCAAAACAATATTTTGCTTACAATGGTCCGAAAATGCATCACTGCACTGCATTTGATGCGCAGTACGTTCGGAAAAGCAAAAGGTTGCATCACTGCAAATGCATTGTTTTCTAACCCTGCCTTTACACATGTAAGTATTTGCATGCGCTTGCTGTGTACGTATTATATACGAAAACATATTCGAAAAACTCGACTAGCTCTGTAAATGAAAAAAATGTGAGTGTATTAGTAAAAAAAATGTGAGTGTATTAGTAAAAAAAATGTGAGTGTATTAGGGTTTTCGAATTGTTACATGCATGTGTAAAGCGCGGGTAAAATGCATCACTGAAGCAAACGATGCGAAAAAACAGCAAATAATCATCACAAAAATGGCCGATGCAATAAATGAGCATCAACATCAGCATGGCAAACTAATCACATGTGTATGCGCATCAAATGCAGTGCAGTGATGCATTTTCGAACAGGCCCAATCACTTAAATGAACATAAATTTCCTATTAAAATCACTATTAATTTAGAATTCAACAAATATAATCCAAATACACATATAAATGGTCGTACCAAACTTTATAATGATCGGTCCTTATTTGACCGTAGTCCCCAGAACTAATCATCTATTTTAACATAATATTGTTATCCTCTAGTATTAAACGATGCAGATCTTAAGAATAATACATAAAAGAGACATATCTACTTTCTTTCTTTTTTCTTTGTTTATTTGAACAAAAAATTATGGTGGGGTGTCACAAAGCCATGGGACATAAAACCATACTGGCTTTATGTCTCAATACAAACGGACATAAAGCCATAATTTTGATATGGCCTTAAGTCTCATACCATTGATGTGCAATGCGAAGCCGGTATGGAGGAGAAAACCCTACAGGGAATCTGTACTATGCGAAGTCGGTGTTCTGTATATGTATATTGGAGGAAAAAATTCTTCCGCCCGGCCGTAGGCCGATAATACAAGAAATTTGTGCAATGCGAAGCCGGTATTCTGTATACCATAGAGGAGAAAAATTCTTTTTTTTACATGAAATAGGGTGACATGCAACATTATCAAAAATATGGCTTTATGTCTCATTTTTGGAAAAAAATTTATGGTGTAAGTCCCATTCAATTGAGACTTAATGGCATATGCCCTTATGTTGCATCAATCCACAAACCAAAAAATTACTTTTCGTTTGGTTGTAAGAGTATGAGATACCTGCTGAAATAGTCTATTTAGATTTGCCTAAGCAATATAGGTTAGGTTAGCAGGCGGCCGTGTATAACGGTCGTCAAAGAATGGTTGCCCCAGAAGAATGGTGCGAGATCCACTCATTGCTGGGCATTGACATAGAAGATGAGAGACCGTTTCTTCCTCCTCTTCATTATTGCAACTCCTACAAAAATCATTATAGGGTAGACCCAGTCGTCTTGCATGATTGCTAAATTTGCAGTGTCCTGTGATTACTGACACCAAATTGCTAAGTTGTGGTCGCTGTAATTTCAATAAATACAGTGCGTTTCCTATTTAGTATAGGCCAAATCAGTCGTGTTACTGTACTAGTTTGTTCATTTTCCCACCTAAGCAATATAGTCAGACTTATTTTAACTAAGTCTCGCTGTCTAGTTTAAGTAATTTAACTACGACGACTTAATTTAATAATTAATTAAATTAAAATGCAATTACAAAATTTTTTGAAAATGTCATTTGAAAAAAATCTTTAAAAATACTTACATAGAAACATGATAAACTCTCTTTCCAGATTAACCAAAGATATTGTTAGCATTGTGATAATTTGCTGAGTCAAAACAAGTAAATCCCCTTTTTGTGTGTGCGCTAGTTGAGGTTCCTTTGAAATGACATGTAACACCAGACGTAATCGTCCTGGCTGTGAAAAAAGGCGTAGGGGCGAGACAAAGCATACCCAGACATTAGGCGAATAATGAACATGCAAAAAAAACGAAGTAAATTATAGATAAAATAGATATTATGAAGATGTTGAGATTAAGAATTAACAAAAATAAAATACTAAAGCGTAAAAATACTTTTGAAATCCTGTTTGGTTATTAAAGCATTGTGTAAAGAACTAAAACAAAAGAATTATAATATATTGTACATACCTAACAACAAAGAACAAATACATATAATTGTCTAAAGACAATTATTTGTTAAAATGATGTTGTTGACTTAAGATTACGAAAACTCCAAGAGACAGTGTTTTAAACACACACTTTAGGAAGAAAAAAACTTAAGCCCTAAAAATAACAAATTTTAAACATACCAAAGCAGTGGCAAGTGCAGTGTTACCTTAAGCTAGTAGATGTATGTAGGTAGTTAGAACAATGCTTGGTACAAATTGTAATCTTACAAATGAGTCTAAATCCTGGTTAGTTCGAAAACTGCTAAGAAAAACAATTGCAACATTTTACTGATTATTTGTTTTGCAAAGAATTCATAGTTGTTTTTTTATATTTCTTTATTTTTTAATAACATGATTTAAATCGTAGACACCTCTAATACATTTTAGCTTAACACCGGGTGTATCCTGTAGACGACCCACACGACACAACACTATATTGTGCTCTTGTAAATTGTGACCGATGCCGGGTATATAGGCCACCATTTCTTTGCCAGTTGACAGACGCACCAGTACACATTTACGATTAGCCGAATTGGGTTTTTTCGGTTTTTTTATAAGAGTCTTAAGCACTACACCCTTGGCAAAGGGTTTGCCGTCTAATGGTTGCCGTGGTGGACGGTTCTTAATATGGGGTCCCGTACGATGCATTTGATAGAGTGAAGCCATTTCACGCATTTGCTGGAGAAAGGAATTGTTGACAACTACAAGTAATAGAAAGGAAATGAAATCTATTATAAACAAAATAGTGTTAAGTAAAATGATTTTCATAGAATAAAATCTTTTGAACATTGTTTAAAAATAATAAATCTATATAACTACTGGCCCACAACTAAACACACTCTGTTCGCATCCATTTCGTATTGATGACGATTTGACAGTTGACATTTAGTCTTCCTTAAGACGTAAAAAGCTATAAGAGAGTAACATGACTGACTGACTGACTAATTCATTCATCACCGTTAAAGCTAGAAACTAGAACCGCCCTCGTAGATTCGCTAAATACGGATTTTTGGAAATTCGGATTTTAAGGAGGATAGAACGGGTAAAAATGGTAACTTTGTTTCTCCAAAACTAATTAAGCTAGAATAAAAACTTTAACTTTATCTGGCTTTAGTTAAAAAAGAAGAGGACAGGTGACTGGTACTTTTTGGAAATTCTAAATTCTAGATGATCAAAACAGGTACAAACGGTAACCGAAACCTCTTTTACCCTTTGTATCTTCTAAATAAAACACATCGAATTTTGTAACTTTTTATTATTTATTTATTGAATCTGCCTTTACTTCATAGGCATTACTTTATCCACCTTTATTGGTGGATTCAACCCTTTTGTTTCGAACAAAAATTTTTTTGTATGAAAAAAATGTAACCTACTGGCAATTCAGTTAATTTTTGTCCAGACAAAATATAAAATTAAACCAATTCAAAGCTGAGAGTTGTTCGTTAAAAATATTTTCTCTCTCTCAAAAAAAGAGATGAAAAAACATTGTCCAGAACGATGCATTTTTAAAGTTATTAAAGAAGGAAGTTAAAATTACAGTCAAATAATTATAATTTTATTCTATCCAACCTTCCGTTTTGCTCCCCTAACAAATTAGAATTTTATTATTGTCAATATTTATTTGATATGTAAACATGGCTCTTAACCACAAACCCCAAATCATCATCATCTTTAAATCGTCTATAGAGCAAGCAGCCAGCCAGCTGTATTTAAAATCATTTACTACCCTGCCTGCTACTTATTGTGTGTGTGTGTGGCCATCGTGCTTCTGAAGCATGCTTGGCAGACGCCAATCAATTTTCAGCATTTTTAGTTTTTCTTTAACTTATTTTTCAATAAGGAACATGCGACAATTAAACGTGGTGTTTATTGTATATATGGGCAAAAGCAGGTGATTTTTCATTTCACACGCCCTCAAGTGTGTGATAGTAGAATAAATTGGAAAGTAGCATGAGTAGACATATTTTCTTAATATAAGAAAAGGTTTTAAAAATGTCAAGTCTTCATTTTTAAAGTGGGGAGTTGTATATTAGATCTGAATAAATATGGTTTTATTGATTGTTTAGAAGCGTGTCAAGCACGATTTACGGTTTATATTTGATTGGGATGGTTGATCGTTATTTGTTGAACAATTCAAGGTACACCATTTAAAAATGAAATTGATATTTAAGTAAATCATTGTTTAGTTGCTGTAACTATTAAATATAGTATGGATTCTCAAACGTATGTAACATTATGAAACTGATTATATGTATTAATTCGTAATAAATTCTTCAATGGCATGGTTAAAATATTCAATTTATTTCAATTTTAAAAATTTAATTCAGAATTAATTTTTTGGTTCAAAATAACATTCGCTAAAATGTTAATCAGCCTTATTATGAGCGTCGTTTTCTTTTTACGAGAACGACTCTTTCGTAATAGATTAAATTGAAAATAACGGTTATTTTTTTGATCAGACCTCGTATAATATTCAGATTTTTGAGGCTATAAAACACAATTCAAAATTACTTCCCACCTATCAGGATTTTTTATTTTTTTTTTCTTAACAAAAAGCCAAACATACAACATGACAGATTATATCATTCACAAAAATAAGATAATCTTTCATTATTTTAGCGCTATATTCCTATAAAGATTATTTGTTGCAATATATCTTGTATAGGCAATTTATAGTCACTATTAGAAAGAGCATTTTCCTTGACTCTTCATACCCACTTACAAATGTATTTTGCATTTCTATGCATTTTTTAATTGCCAATTTCAAATTAATACATAGGTATGCATATGTGCAGTAATACATGTGTATTATTATTTTAGTCCAGATCAATATGATGCTTATGATTATTTTTTACAAAGAGAAAGTGACCCTTCTCTGACTGTTGACGAGTTGGTATGGATATTTGCAGTAACATATACATATTATTATTATTTTACGCCACCTCAATATGATTCTTAAAAAAAAATAAAAAAAAATATATAATTTAGAACAACCCCCTTCGAAATAGCCATAATTCAGGTGTTGCAATTTGAAACATACACTTCTCTTTTTCTACAGATTTCCACATTCCGACCAATTCTCAAAAAAAAAAAAAAAAACAATAAACAACAAAATGCATAAAAAAATTAGCCTTTTCAAGCCAACTTTATCATTATTATTAGACGAGTTTTAATATTCTATTTTTCTTTTTCAGTTTTCAATTTCACATGCAAATAATTCATTAATCTGTTTCGGTTTTTGTTTATTCATTTTAGTCCTGAAAATAGCAAAAGTGCATATGAAGGGATTAAAATTGTTGCTGGTTTTCGTTTTAATGTGCCAGAGTATTTTTTCACACAATGGGTGGCCATTATGAGTTTGAATAGATGGTCAAACATGTGTGTTCGTGATTATGATTTTCAAATAAGGAAAATGTTATTTAACTGATTATTACGTTTTATTAGTTGACTGTACTTATAAAAACATCACATTGGAAATGTCTTTGTAGCTGCAAAATAAGAGAAGCGCGTATCTTTTTTAATATTAAGCTTATAAATTACGTTTAGTGTGAAGATCCTGATTTTACGTCTGATCTCTTTCAAAATGTGTGCTTCAACATGGCTCCCATTCACTTATTATATTTAGCACTAATTTTTTTTTTTTTTTTTTTTTTTTTTTTTTTTTTTTTTTTGTAAAAATTGAGGATTTTCTCTTTACATACAACAGCTTTCTTAAGATTTTTTGTCCCACATTCTAATAATATAAATAAATCTATGAGGTGTGTTAAGATCTTGACTCTTCTTACTTTAAAGATTTGTTTATTAATCTCGTCCCCTGATAGAAAACAGTGGTTTTTATGTTGCGATTGCTGCTTTTCTAGTAACAGTTTAGGGTCATGCTAATTGACATACAGTGGTGGCCATATACATAATATATATTTGTTCATATATTTTAAAAATTTACTTCAACAAATTAAAACTAATAACTAGAAATAATAAAGTAACAGATTATTATTAAGTTTAAAATAAAAAAAGAAACATTCACAGCATCAACACTATTTTAAGGAAATGAAATCGCAATATGAAATTGGTCACATAATTAGAAACTAAAAAAATATATGCCAAAAACCTTGGTGAGGTTTAACAAAATTGGACGGGCATATTCTCAAAACAATACGGTTTCATTACATTTTCCAAATTGTTTTTATATTGATGCTGATCCATTATTTCCTGAACTCGTGCAATTGGACCCACACCACGCCAAAAAAAGACACCCCAGACCATAATAGACCCGCCACCGTTTTTCACTGTAACATGGATCTTTTTTCCAAGAAGTTCTGATTCATTTAAGCGTCTTCTTATTGTCCGTGTGGATATTTGGTGTCCAATTTCAGTCGTTATTTCGCGCGAAGATAAAAATGGATTTTTTTACTGGCTCTACAAATAACTCTATCTTCTGCTAAAGTGGTTACGATTATATAAGATTTTCCAAGTTCCAAAAACCGTAGACACATCAAATAGTGCGTTCGAGTTTGCCAAACCAAAATTATTTTAATTATTTCACCTTTATTTCTTCGACAAACATTTTAAAATTAAATTTTTTGTTGATGACTTTGTAAACAAATACATACATACTAGTTTTCGGGATTCAATTTTCGGGAAACAATTCTAACAGTTATTAATTTTTTATAACAGTTTGTGACAAATAAGATTTTTGTAATTCTAATTAGATTTGATTAATTTCTATAATTCCAAAAAGTCGTATTAAAATTCTGATAACACTGAATTTTATAACTTTATATTAATGTTTTTAATTAATAATTATAATTTGTTGAAAACTCTTAAACTATTAATACTCCTGAAAAATACTTTCCCCATAATTCTACACCTATAAGTGAATAAACTTACCTTGTGCTGTCAATTGTTTCGTAACGCTGAAAGTTTGTCTTAAGAAATTCATGTTGATTACTAAGAATTTCACGTTGATTTAAAAAACAAATAACACTGTTCAAAGTTTATTTAATAAACTTTTGTAATAACTACAGTTTCTTTGAACTATTTAAGATTTTAATACAAATTGAACTTAAAGAAATTAAAGCACAAAAAAGGACAGAAAAAACAACAATCTGTTTGACATATGGTTAATAGAGTTACCAGCGTGGTAACAAATTCTTGCAAAAGGTTGGCAATTAAAGTAAGAAAAATCAACCGCTGTCATGATATTTCCATGTAAATAAACAAAATATTTAGGAGTGTCATAAAGACCAATATTGTCAGAATTGTTAGTATTTTTAGCGCAAAATAATTGTATTTGATTTGCTTCTGTACTACTAATTGTTAAAAGTGCTGATTTACAATGAAATTAAAAAATTTGGGTGATTTGCTGGTATTTGATGCATTTCCTTTATTGTTTGAGGTGGGTACTTGCTTAAATTTTGATGATTTTGTGTAAGTTTGAAATTTTTATTAGCCTAAACAAAAAATTATTATAACCCATTTGCTGCATCTGGAGGAGCAAACTTTACCTCAGCAATTGCCCATGATATTTACCACCCAAAAGCTTGCCGAACAAATGAGAAATTACTGTGAATTTAAAAAGCATAAGGTAGGAAAATAAATAATAAAGTGCAAATTTTTATTATAGATTTTGCATGAATTTGAATTTCAGTGCATCAACAAAAGTAATTTAGTTGTTGTAAAACCTTATGAATTCATTGACATTGTACTCGAACGTCGGCTCACTTTACAAATATTATTTTGTGCCTCCGAACAGGAAGAATCCAATAATGTGATGGTCTTAATAAGAGAAAGTATGTATGCATAAAACCATTTACAAATCTCTTCCAATTATTTCACAAGTTTCATGAAATTTCTCTAGATGGAAAATTAAATTATATATATGGAGGAAATTTTGTAGATATACGATCGGCATTATTAAATGACACATTTGCCTCTTGGATATCACAAGGCGTGAACAAATTATATGTCAACTTAAAGAGAATGGAAGAAAATCATATGTTTAATGATATAGATCAAATGCAAAAGGTTTTTAATGCTATAGATGATATTATGAAGTAAATATTAAGGTGGAGAAATGTTTAAGTTATTGTTATTTATGTTCTACTTTTCATATTACACAGATGCCATCGTGAAACAAAACTGCATATGCATATACCTTTATTTGGATATGAACATTTTATTTTAAAATTAGCCGAACGTTTTCCCAAACGTTTAAAATATACAAATCTTAAACAGTTTTACATGAAACTTAACGACGACGATCCTCAAATTACAAGGCATTACCTGGAGGACACTGATGGTGATGCAAGAATAATATTACATGCAGATGAATGTTCTCCTTATCAAGCTAATATGTGAGTGATACGGTTTCTAAAGATAGTTTCTAGTAGTTTATATTTTATTATTTTAGAAAGTTTAAGAAAACCAAAGAAATCACTATAAACATTTGCCAAGATGCCATCAATTGTAAGAATTTTGAGATCTACAATAACAATGGATACTATGAATTATTTTATAGTCCTGAACCCTCACCATTTCATTTGAAATTATTATGTATGCTGGTCAAGCCAAAGCGTATCTTTGGCATAGTGGATACTTTCAATAACAAATCAATTGTACCGAAATATTTGTACGAACTTTGTGAGGGAGCTAAGGAAAGAATAATAAAAAAACAAGAAAGAAAATTAAGGTATGGTGAAAATTATTATATGCAATATGGATTTTAATTAACAGGATTGAATAATTTTGCTGGTTATTTTATGCTAGTGACCCTTTTCAATTGTCCGGTAATAGTAAACAACAACCCATGACAATAATTGCGGGTGCTCTTTCTAAGACAGCTAAAAAAACTGGACCTTATTTAAGTGATTCCGAAAGTGATGATGATACTTAAAAGAAATGTCTAGTTAATAAGTAAGTTTTTAAGTATTAGTATTAAAAATGGAACATTAAAAAAAAAACACATTAACAAGTTAATATTATGGGAAAATAATTTGAAAGTCTGTTTGTTTATTTTGAATTTAAATTTACTTTCGTTAAAAAAAATACATTCAATCAAACATACTTTTCTCAGAGTTCAACATCGTTATTTAGTATTACAAGGCGAATTCCCCTTGACAATAGAATTTGCAACCAAAAAAATACGTTGAATTGTGTAAATTAAATAAGTTATCAAAAACAAGCTAATTGTAAATAAACCGGTTTATAATCTTCAAAATAAATAAAGTTTTTTTCTATAATCATAACGTCATACGCTTATTTTTTTTATTAATTTCATAAGAAAAACAAACACTGATTGTTAAACACAGTAATCTAAACAACTCGCAGCAGAAAACAACTTATTACATATTTACCAACTTAAAGACTTTTCTCCACAATATTAATCAACATGGAAACTACAAAGGAAAGCCCAGACGAATGTGTCCCAGAAAAACCCAATGTATCCATCCTAATGGTGGGCTTAGATGAGGCCGGTAAAACCAAGGTGCTGTACAAATTGAAACTAGACCATAATGATTTAAAAATAATACCCACCTTTGGCTACAATGTGGAGACAGTGCAATTTGAAGATACAAATTATACATTTTGGGATATTGGTGGCCTTAAAACTTTACGTTGTCTGTGGAAGTTCTATAAAGAAAATATAGCAGCTGTAGTTTTTGTTGTCGATGCTTCAAACTCTGAGCGTTTTGCCGAGGCAAAAGATTTTCTACACACAGTAATGTGTGATGATGATTTGTGTAATGCAATGTTATTTGTGGTGGCGAACAAACAGGATAAGCCAGATTGTGCCACTGATGAAGTTTTGAAACAGCAATTGGACCTGAAGAGTCTAAAGCAACCATATCACCTTGTCAGTACTAGTGCCTTTGATCGCGAGAGTCTTAACAATATTATGGTGCATTTAAGAGACATGTAGTTATTTTGAAATATATATACTATAAGGAAATACCTACATGTCGTCACCTAAAATGCCCAAAGACGTAATCCACATTATCATAATTTTACAGGAGAAGCAAAAAACGTTATAAAATGACAACTGTTTAATTGAAAATCGCGATATATACATATCGTCACCTGAAGTTTGTCGTCTATCTTAAGACAAGATGTGAAGAAATCGCGATTTTCAATTAAACAGGTTTTTGCTTCTCCTGTAAAATTATGATAATGAGGGTTACGTCTTTGGGCATTTTAGGTGACGATATAGGTATTTAATTATATTTATATTGAAAAGTGGTTTTAATTAATAATCTTGTTATTGTTTATTAATAGTGTAACAAAAATCTAACAACTGGCTTGTGATTTGGCGGTGTTTATTTATTTGTTTTATTTACACCTCTATTTTTTGCGAGTTAATATTCACTCAAGCTAATTTTAATAACTAATAATAAATAAATTTTGAAGAATTTTTACTGTTTACACGTCTTTGAAGTATTTTGAAGAAAATTTCAATCGTGTAAATCTAGCTTAATAATGTTTGTTATTTCTGCAATACAATGTATTTGTAATTTGGCTTATTTTTTATGATTTTTTTAGTTTGTGGTTTAGAAACGTTTTATTTTGGAATTGATTCGGTATTTCGGCAGCTATTACAGTTATCGAAACGAAATTACACATGGTTGTAGCTTATGTGTTTTCGAGTTGAGTTTTATGGCATCGGAAGCGGAAAGAGAGCCAATGGGTAGCCCCTCAAAGTATCTCACCTCAGATCTCTTATTTAAAAAAAAAAATCGAAAAAAAATTCCATTTATAATTTGAATGAGCAGAAATTTGAAATATAAACTTTCCTTGAGAAGATCTACCAAAATACGCTTACGAGTACATGTGTATGTTATCTCTTTTAGTTCAAGAGATATAAAAGTTTATTTTTTTAATTTTGCTCGATCTCTTTCAGTTTTTTTTAATATGGCGGGAGTATGTAGTTTCAAAAATTTTCTTAAATATTAGCTATATGCCATAAAATTCTAAATAAAAACCATAACACAATTGGAAGTAAAATCTCGACAGCTTTAAATTTTATACATTAGTTTACATTGCCTTTGGGAAGTATATTTTTAAAATGATCAAATAGTTTACTAACGAACAACATTTAGTTGACTTTTAATTAAATAAATTTTTGAAGTTTTTTTTTTTTATTTTTAAACTAAATTTGGATTTAATTACATAGACAAAACTATTTAAATATACTCGTGTAATATTCCTCTTCCAAATCATATAAATCCATGGCCATCTCATCTCTGAGTTTTGTTAACTTTTTATCACAATCTCTTTGGGTGGCGCGAAATAGTTGTGAATTATTGGCAATTGCTTCATTGACCGAATGAAAATCATTTAAAATCAAATACTGTTTAATATCGGAAACTAATTTAATTAGAGATTCACCAGCTCTCACTAAAATTAAATAAAATTAGAACATTCAAAACAAACATTAACAGACCAAAAATACTTACCAATATTAGCAGCACGAACTTGCATCTCATAAGTGTCCTGTTCACATTGAGTTGTTTTAGAGATCTGGGAATCAACCTCACCACGGGCCAGTTTAATGATTTCTAAAATTAAAAAAAAAAAAAAAAATAAATAATTCAAATGATGATTAATAAATAACATTTTGATGTTCAATATAATTTCATCATTTATCTTGTGCACTATGAATTAAAAGACCACGTCAGTTAATGTATTTTTATTTAAGACTCTTATAGAAAGCTATTTTGCGTATACTTTTAACAGTTTAATATAGCAACTCGCCAAGTAAACAGCTAAAAATTTGAAAAATCGTGTACAGATTAATTTATTAGATTCACAACAACTATGGGTTTAATTATATCAAAACTTATGGATAGTTTTTTGGGCAAACAAAATGTGCGCATTGTTATGCTGGGCCTAGATGGTGCTGGTAAAACTACAATTTTATTTAAACTTAAATTGGGCGAAGTCATCTCAACTATACCCACCATTGGCTTTAATGTTGAAACTGTCGAATATAAAAACATCTCTTTTACTGTTTGGGATATTGGTGGCCAGAAAACCATACGTACTTTGTGGTATCATTATTTTCCCAATACGGCGGCCGTGATTTTTGTAGTGGACTCATCGGATGTGGCACGCATTGAAACTGCTAAGGAGGAACTACATGAAATTATGCAGCATGACGATTTAAGAAATACCGCGCTGGTTGTACTGGCAAATAAACAGGACATGCCTAATGCTTTAAATGTCAGTGAATTGGCCAAACAATTGGAACTATCTAGTTTAAAACAAATGTGGCATATACAGGGCACTTCTGCTACTAGAGGAGAAGGTATTTATGAAGGCCTGGATCAATTGCGGGAAATGTTGCGTCGTAATAAAAGCAATTAATTTGTAAAATTTAAGCAGACACTTAAGAAACAAATAAGTTTGTATTATTTATTTAAGATATAAGATTTTGTACTATCGTGAGAATGTAATAAGTGAAAATGTCCAAATACCTATAAGAATTTTTTAAATATTTTATCTAATCGATATATCTTGTATGAAATATCCCGTATGAAAATCTTTAAGTTTTCCACAAATAACTTGTTATTATTTTATTTAATTAACAAATACTATACATATAAACAATTATTGATACTTAATAAAATCGTATGATTAACTTTAAAGGCATTTGCATAAAGGCAACAACTTGTATACACAATTTCACAATACTTATCATAAAAATCTGCCCAAAGGTAAATAAACAAAAAAGATACAATTTTGTTATCAAACAATATAAACGATGTACCTATCAAAATTTAACACTACTAATCGATTAGTTCCTACAATACCTTCAAAGCAATTATATCGAAGTAAAGGACAATTTTTGTCGCGATTATTTTGCAATTGTCAACAAGAAATAAGAGTGGGTATGCTGGGTTTTGATAATGCCGGCAAAACTACTCTATTATATCAACTAAGAGGTAATTAAAAAAAAACAAGATATACAGCCCACCATTGTTTTTCATCTGGAGACGTATAAGTTATAAACAATTGGGATGTGGACTTAACACTAAAAATCGTGTTTTATGGCAGTACTATAATAAAAAGAAAACAAGTAATAAAGTATAGTCGGTCAAGCCCGGCCATATATATATATAATGAACTACATATTACTTATTATGGACCAATCATCCATAAATTTAATGTCATGATTTCTGTGAATATAAATATTATACCTATGCGTTAAACTTTATATATCGATATAAATATTTTTTAAAGATTTATGGAGGTTAAAGTGAATTACGACCATTATAAAATTAGGTGTCATCATTTCATTTTTGTACATATGAAACTTATTTTGTGTTGAATTTTATTTCAATACCAACATTTTTAAGAAATTTATGGTCGTTAAAGTGATTTTCGGAAGTGGACCTTATATGGGAGCTATGACTAATTATGGACCGATCATCATAAAATTGCATCGTATTATTTTTATATACATATATGAAATATATTTGCGTTCAATATTATTGGGATACCAACATTTTTGAGAGTTATGCTATTTAAAAAAGTGATTTTCGGAAGTGGGCCCTATATGGGAGCTACGACTAATTATGGACCGATATTCATAAAATTTGTAGATGTGATTTGGCTTTATTTACCACTCATTTGTGGTGAAATATGTTTGGATACTTGCATAATTCAAACACTTATGATCGTTAAACCCCAATTTCTGGAGGACATTTGTATGGGGACAAGGTGAAATAATGGACCTATTTCCACCAGTTTCAATCCAATCCGTCCTTGGGCAAATATTTCTGGGCGTTACAAACATCAGCACAAATGCAACATACCCTCTCCACTATGGTGGTGTAGGGTATAAACACAAATGTTATATTTGTTGTAGATGCCGCCATAATTCAAAGACTATCTTATGCAGCCAATATACTGCAATGTTTGTGGTGGAGAAGCCAATTAACAAGATTTCGAATTATTAGATTTACTAAACGCCTCAACATATCATTCCTGGTCTGTACAGGAGTGTTGTGCCCTGACCAGGTCTGGTGTGTGTGTGTGTGAAGGCTTGCAAAAACTAGTGCAAATGTATGAGGGTAAAACGAAATCGGGATTATATTTAATAAACACAGGACATGATCTGGTACTTACCTTCGAAGTTTTCCAGCATACTTCTGACATCATCTTTGAGACGCACTTGATACGATTTCAATAAAGCTTCTTTAGATTGTGTCATAGACCGATTTGAAGTCATTTTTCGTAATATAAAATTTAGAAAAATGCGTAAACAGAATTTGCGGATGATAAATTTATTGTAAATAATGTGCAGCTGTGCGTTTGTGTTGCCAACTTTCTGTTAGCAAATCTACCGTTGTAAATATGTTAATAATCATACTGACAACTTTTTTTATAAATACTTTAATGTATTAAAAATCACTGACATAAAATAAGTAAATTTATTTATTATGTACTTGAACATTCTAATAATTTCTTTATTAAATTAGATATTTAAGCTTCAGGTCTTTTTTATAAAAAATTTTTAAATTTTAATTTTATTTCAAATTTATTATGTACTTAAACATTCTAATAATTTCTTTATTAAATTAAGTATTTAAGCTTCAGGTCTTTTTTATAAAAAAATTTTAAATTTTATTTCAATATTTCGCTACTCTTTGAGTAACTTCTTCATTCGAAGGTTTCCAGCATACTTTTGACATCATCTTTGAGACGCACTTGAACGATTTCAATAAAGCTTCTTTAGATTGTGTTATAGACCGATTTGAAGTAATTTTTTTAATATAAAATTTACAAGAATGCGTAAACAGATATTGCGAATGATTTTTATTTTTTATCCTGAAGAAGCTACTCAAAGAGTAGCGAAATATTGAAAGTAAAGTTTAAATTTTTTATAAAAAAACTACCAGAAAAAGCCACTATATAACAGCTCTGTAATTAAACTCTATTGTGAATGCTTAAATAATATTTACTTTGACAGTTAGTTTTGTTGTTGCTAATTGACAGTTTGACTGGGTATGTGTTTTTAAGCAAAAATTTCAGTAGCAATATTTATTAATACTTTTTAAATATAGTTGTTTTAAGGATATAACAATAATGGCAGTGGCTCGTCGTGATATTGCACCCTTCCTACAGCGCCTACGTGCCTTTCTATTGGGCGTAAGTATTCCTTACATTCGCAAAAATATCCCTAAATAGCCCGGTTGTGGTTATGTAAGGTTACAGCTAAAAAAGGATTTTTATATGGCCATTTTTTTTTTTTTTTATTTTTTAGCGTGAACACACTGTAGCTTTGCGTTTTGAAGATGGTGTAGCCGACCGTACACAACCACCTCCAGAGGTACCCGGTGGTCCAGCACATATTCTATCTGCCAACTATTATTGCATTCGTGACCCTCGCCGTTTGGTTGATCCACCAATTGATTTGGTACAACAAAAACTGTTGGGTGGCGATAAAGATACCAAACCTGCTAAATTACCTACTCCAGGACAAGTTTACAAATGGGATTAGTGTAAAATAAACATAGATTTGATAAATTTTTGTTAATTTGAAAGTTTTGATGGTGCGTTTTTAAACTCTTACAAGAAAGAGGCACGAATGAAAATTCATAACAAATAAACACAATGAAAACTGGAAATAATATACATATGTACATAAATGTGTCCAAAGGGATACAAAACATTAATTTTTTTAAAACTTATTTGGGGGCCGCCTTTAACGTTAAAAACTATTGTGTCTTATACCTACATACATACATATGTATATGTAAAACCAAAATTGTTCAATAAATTCATGTTTTATTTCATCACAATGAACAATTAAATCTAGAGTTAACATACATACATACCGATGGTCTCATGTAGAAAGGCCCTAACTCGCATAATTGAAACTTTACAGAAGAAGGTAAAAACATAATAGAAACTGTAATATTCAACATGTAACTTTTTTTGTACAACTACTTATAAAAGCGTTATTTTATACACTATTGCAATAAATTTTAGTGAGGAGGTGTATTTGCGTTAAATGCATTGGAATCGCAAAAAACACAAATTTCGAAAAAATAGCGAGTTAGGGCCTTTCTGCATGATACCAACGATACATACATATTTACAGAATTTAGTGTTATTACACGTTCTTAAGCCAATGTATGTGTACCCAACTGGAACAATAATTTGTATAAAACTTAATAGTCTCGCAGTTTTATACCCATGTGCATACCTGTTGACGAAGTCAAGCCTATACTAAATAGTCTGTTCACTTCGGGTCCCATGGGTAAAAACTCATAATGGCGCAAAAGACAACTGACAATTGATTTCATTTGCAGCATTGCAAACTTTTGTCCAATACAATTACGTGGACCAGCACTAAAAGGCGCAAAGGCATATGGATTAATTTTCTCACCATTAGCACAAGCAAAGCGTTCTGGTAGAAAATCATTGGGATTAGGAAAGTACTCAGGATCTCGACAGGCGGCAAAAAGCAATATGATAACTGTGGTATTGGCGGGTATAATTTTATCATCTAAATTATATTTAAAGAAAAACAAATATACATATTTAATAATCTATAAAAACCAGCGACGTTTCTTACTTCCTATTTTATGATCTTCCTTAGTTATTCTGCTTATACCTGGCGCCGGAGGATATAAACGCAATGATTCCTTAATAACACATTCCAAATACTTGAGCTCTTGAAGTTCTCTCATACTCACTGGTTTAGTTTTGTCGGGACCAATGATTTGCAAAACTTCATCAAATGCTTTTTGTTGTACTTCTGGATGACGAGATATGAGATAAAAAATGTATGATAAGGCATGCGTTATTGTATCATGACCTCCGAATGAAAAAACATCTACTTCTTCGCGTATCTCTTCATTCCTTAACGGTTTTCCATCGATGGTCGCTTGCAATAGAATGTCTAAAAATGTCATGTGTTTCTTAATGCCCAGTTCGTTGCATTCATTTTCTAGTTAAAAGAAATTTAAATTTATTAATTTTTTGAAGAATCTAGATTTACAGATAACATATTTATTTATTTTTATTTATTTATTTAGATTAAGTCTTTTTTTCTGGGAAACTGGTCGCAATGATTTCTAACAAAAATGTATGTTGAGTATTTCATGGAAATATGTAGTATAACAAGTTTGTAAGCAAAATGTGGAGGAAAAGTTTTCTATAAATAATGTTCGGCAACTGAAATTAACAGCTTACAGTTGTCAGTTGCCATCTGTAATATGTTTTTGGCAACTGTCAACTCCACTGAGGTTCGGTTGCCATCCGTAATCGACCCATTAAAGTTGTATTTATAGACAAGTCTCGTAGTAATGTCCAAAGTAATACTTATTCTATTTAATACACTAATACCCCGATTTGCGTCGACCTGATTTGCGTTGATTCGATTTGCGTCATCAAAATAAAAGTTGCGTGGCTTCGAATTGCGTCGTTGATGTTTCGTTTTGCGTCGAAAAAATACATAATTGTGGCTTCGAATTGCGTCGTTAATGTTTCGTTTTGCGTCGTTTTCTATTACATTTTGTGCATAGAAAGAGGATTTCCCTTCTTACTTGTTTTGGTCAAACACAAATATATGTTTATGTTGATGTTTTACATGTATGAATTGACTTTAATTTATTTTTTTTACTTTAATTTATCTTTTTGTTGCACTAAATTTTAAAAAATATACCTATGTATACATTTATTTATAGTACAAATTTTCAACTTTTCTAAAAATTTTCTTCTGGAACGAATTAACGAAAAATCCACACAAATATATGGAGAAAAGTGATTCGATTTGCGTTGTTTCGCATTGCGTCCCGTTTGGTCGGTCCCAATTAACGACGCAAGTCGGGGTATTAGTGTAAATCTAAAATTTTTATTTACCATTCTTTTGAAAACATCCATTTGTAGATTTCATCAATTCAGAACGTCTTTCATTGATAATTTTTTCGGTAAAGCCATGTAAATGTTTAACATTTTTTTGAAGTGTACGATACACTTTAAAGGATATTAGCTTAAAAGTAGTATCGTAATGCTCTATAGGACTTAAATAGCGTTCACACACAATTTTAGTTAGACTGTTGTTGAAAAGAAGAAACTTTTATAAAAATTACTTTTGCAAGGAATTCTACGCCTTTTCAATTTGAAATAGAGAAATTCCAAATTGATATTGAGAAATAACAAATTGAAATTCTGAAAACTAAATTAATAGTGAGAAAAAACAAATTGTAATTCTGAAATCCAAATAAATGTTGAGAAAAAAAAAACAAATTGTAATTCTGAAATCCAAATAAATGTTGAGAAATAAAAAACAAATTGTAATTTAGAAACACAAATTGATATTGAGAAATAACAAATTGAAATTTTGTGAAATGTAAATCATAATAAGATAATGTAATAAGATTTAATTTAAAAGGAAAACTGTAGGATTTAATAACTTAATAAATACCGTAAGACGCACCCTGACGATCTTATCGTCCGGAAAATTTCATTACGATACGGGTAGCGAAGCACACCGGGTTTTAGCTAGTTATTTATAAACCAATATGAAACAAAAATCCCGGGATTTACATTTCTGAAATCCCGAATCCCGGGATTTAAAAAATCAGTAGCGTTTGGCATCTCTAGTATGTATTAAATATTAAGGTTCAAAATTAAAATTAAAAAAAAAAATAATCAGAATATGTATCACACTATTAAGATAAAATGTAATGCCAGTTTACCTCTTTACAGCCTCTATATACGCTATACCTTCAGCACTCTGGGCAGACATTTTTACACCCATAGCCGTTTCAAGTAAGATATCCAAAGACGTTGAACATGCCACAGGTAACATATTAATAATAGTTTCACCATTGGCTTTATCTCGCAGTTTATCCACCATAACATGTGAATGTTTGTCAAATGTTTCCACAAATTGTTCGAGCATTTTCATATTAAATGAAGGTATAAATACCTTACGACGTTTTTGCCATTTCTCACCCTTACTTAATAGCAAACTATCACCCAGCCATACTGATAATTGGTCATATAAAAATGATTTCTGTATGAAACGTGTACTACTTAGTATACTCTCCATATATTCTACATCTTGTAGAACTAATATACATTTGTTCATGCACCACACCCGATAAACTTTTCCATACTTTTGTAGCCACTCTTCATGGACATCTAAAAGTTCTGCAATTTAAAAATTGATGATTTTTTTATTGTTTTTTTTTCTAATTATATATTTTTTTGTTTGTTATTGTTAAAGTTTCATACTTGTCACATCTGTTTTTATTATTGTCCATAAGTGGCCTATTAAGGGCGGTGTATATTTGGGACCACTTACACCACTTGCTTCTAAAACTTTATTTATACGTTTTTTATGTAAATAATCCTTTAGTAAAAAAATTGTGAAAACGATTAAAATGAATTCGAAAATCATTTCTGCTTTTAGAGGATTTAGTTTGATTTAGAGCGTGTCTGATAGTTGACTGTTAGATGGTTTACAGTTGACAAACGTTTTTATAAATTTGCTGTATCAACTGGTGGTAATTATCATAAGAAAAACTTTATTAAAAATTATATATGTATGTATTGCGTTGAATATAAATAAACAGTGTTTTTAATAAATCTTATTCAGTAACTCATTTTATAAAACAAAACTAATAATAAAATGTTGCATGTAACATTACCGGGAATTTTTTCCTGGAGGAAAGCTACGTTTACTCAGATTCGGAGTAAAGATTAATAAATTGTCGTGGATAAGCTTTTAAACAAATATGTAAAAAGTAATATTTAAGATCTTAAAAACTACATTTTCACAAGCTTTTTTCGTGACCATCTTTAAAATTATGTGGGTTCTATTATTATGTCTTCTTTTTCTCCCAAAAGTTCTTAAAATTAAAACCCCCAATTAATACATGCAACTTCTTTGAACTTTGTGTATGATACTGAATTTTCTTGTCAAGTTCGCTTCTGGATTTTATATTTGATAAAACACTGTATTCTCTATATTTACAAATCCTTAATACGGAAATACGAAAAACTACACACGTACACTACAAATAAGTGTAAATGTAATTTAATTGTAATTTATTTCAATTATTCTAATCGCTGTTCAATTGGCTTATTAACCCTCTCATGCACCAAACTTTGTTAGGGCAGCAATATTTTTTTTTACTTTTTTTCTAACTACATACATTGTTGTCAAATAAGATAAAAAAGGAACAAAAATTAAATTTACATTTGAAGTGTAGTTTTTAAAAAATGTTGTACACATACATGGCGTATAAACGGAGTAAGAGGTAAATTTTTTTTATAAAAAAAAAATGATTTCATTTATTTTTTTAGTTTAATTTACAAAATAAAAGGTATAGAATACTTAACAAAAGTTTAATAGAAACTTAGAATTATTAGAGAATTATATTTTGTTTGAGAATGATACTTAAAATTAATTATTTTTAATGGTAATCTCTAAAGCATAGTAAGTTCAAATATAAAGAAGTAAACAAGTGCTAAAAATGATGAAAGGGCAACAAAAATATTAATAAGAAATATAAAAAAATAAAAGCCGTTGATGCACCATGTTGTATATGTACAACAGATGAATTATAGCCCCAAAATATTGCCTGAATAACATTTTTACCTTTTATTTGTTTAAATTAACTTCTGTTGTTAATACTGCAACTGGAAAAAAATTGTCACTGAATTAACTCAAGATTTTCACAAAAATGAAGACGCTTATATACTGAAGAAAATTGTATCAAAATAATTTACCGACTTCACCGAACGAAAAATTTAATATGAGACAGAAAATTATTTTATTTTTCGTCAAGTACAAACAAAACTAAAGAAAATCCGTACAATGTCCTTTTGTATTTCTTTGCTAAAAAAAATTTACCGTTTTATATGTGGAATGTGCTCTCAAATAGTGTTACAAACAACAGGTGCATGAAAGGGTTAACATTTTTTTTTTCTAATTATGTATTCGAAGAAATCATTTAGTCAAAATTCGCTTAAAGTGCACAAAAGTTGTGCAACTATAGTGGTGGACTATAAGCGAAACGTACTGTATTACATACAGTGGTCATTCCCACGATAGCCGGTTCTACGCACCGGAATGACCTGAGATTACTCGGTCAAGGGCTGTCAACTCAGCAATTACTGCTGTTACAAAAACAACATACAGTGGTGGCCATATAATTAGAAACAATGCTTTGATATAATAAGATCGCTGTGTAGCTTCTTTAAAGACCTACAGCCTTATGCAAAAAAACTTAAAACAGGCTCTGTTAAGAAAAATTCTTTAAAGTACCATGCAAAGCAATGATAACATCAAATAATTTAAAACAGCTACATACCTACCTACTTTAAAGTGTAGATAAAATATTTTATTAAATTTTACCGATCGACTCAGATTTAACGATGTCCGTCCGCCCGCCCGTATGGCTGGCTGTCCATGTAAAGCTTGTGCGCAGAGTACAGGCCGCAATTTCGAAGATATTTCAATAAAATTTGGTACGTGTTATTTTTTCGGCCCACCAACGAATGGGATGGAAACTGGTGAAAATCGGTCTATTATTTCACCTGGCGCCCATACAAATGTGCTCCGGAAATAGGAGTTTAACGATCATAAATGTTTAAATTATGCAAGTATCCAAACAAATCTCACCACAAATGATGATCCACAAATTTTTTGAAGATCGGTCCATAGTTGATCATATAAGATCTACTTCCGAAAATCACTTTAAAGTGCATAACTCTCTTAAAAATGTCGGTATCCAAATAATATTAAACACAAATATGTTTCGTATATACACAAAGAAGAGGTAGAATTTTATGATGATCGGTTCATAATTAGTCGTAGCTCGATTCCGAAAACCGCTTTAACACACATAAATCTCATAAAAATGTTTTATCCAAATATATAAAAGTATTTATTTATATCGAGACAGTGTATAACATACATAATATTTATATTCACGGAAGTCAGGGCACTAATTTTTTGAATGATCGGTCTATAATAGGTCAGCTATTCCATATAGTGATCATTTCTGTAAAACTGTTATATACATACATATACTGGATATAATAGGTCGAGCTTGACCGACTATACTTTCTTGTTTTGATATGTGTTTTAGCTGATTTTCCCCAAAAGCAACATCCGTAAAGCAGAATAGGTCTAATGACAGTTTTATTAGTTATATAATTATTTTGTTTTTGGAATTAAGCTGCGATCGCTTGTTCAGTATGGAATAGAGGGCTCTGAAACTACAGTCGCAAACCATGAAATTGTCACCACCATGCTTCACTGTTGCCTTTAGGTTTTCTTTATTGAGTTCTGTATTTGATTTCCGCCAAACATACCACATGACTTCTGAACGAAATATGTAAAAATTTAGATTCATCGATGGAGATAACCGAATTCTGAAATGCAGATTCCTTGCAAACAAGCTCTTTGGCGAAATTTAGCCTGCACAGTCCGTTTTTTTGGTTTTAAAAATAATAAAATCATGTTGGCGCTAGACACGACGAACAGTTTCAAGGTAAAATTGTTTCAACTTCGGTCAACCAGGTTAGCTTAGTTAACTGACAGCCTTGAATTTGCCTTAATTTTGCTTAAAATTTAAAAATTTATTTGGTGCCTTTCTGCCTTTGTTATGGATTTCCGATTTTCATGAATGAAGCGCTCAATGATTTTTTCGACTGTGGAATCTTTAATATTAACCATTTTTGCTACTTTTCGCTGTGAGCGGCCATTTTGGTTTAAAACCAATTCTCGTTGTTGTATTGTTGTACGCGGACTCATTAGAGCTATTTTAAATTGACATTTGACGTTACGAAATAAGACTCACAATTCAACAGAAACTACTGAAACTATTAAGTAGAAAAAACAGAAAAGACGAAAGACCAACAACGCTGCATTGAGCTAACGGTACAATATAAATTGACTGCATAAAATAAGCTGTAACGTTTGTTTTCTCGTTTTTAAATAATACACTATGCAATAAATGTTTTTTGTTTTTATTATTACATTCAATAATTTGGAAACAATAACAATATTTACAAAATAAATAACACTTCTTTTCAAAATTTACGAGGCCTTAATCCCAATTGTATGCCATTAGCAGAACGTAAAATTAGGTTTAATACTGGTGTAACTTCGGCACCCAATGGCAAAAGTTCAAAATGGCGTAGAACACGACTAATGGTAGTTTTCATTTCAAGCATGGCAAATTTTTGACCAATACAATTACGCGGTCCTGCCGAGAAGGGTACATAAGCAAAAGGGTTGATATTATCGGGAGATGCACTGTAAAAGCGTTCCGGATTAAAATCATTAGCCTGGTGAAAGTAATCAGCATCTCGACCGGCAGCATAAAAGAGCAGAATAATAGTAGTATTAGCAGGTATGGTTTGATGGCCTGTAAATAAACATCATTTCCTTTTTAAAACTATTTTTATTAATGACATTTTTAAGTTAGTTTAGATACCTATTTGAATATCATGCAAACATTCTCGTGCAATAATGGGCACCGACGGAAACATTCTCAAAGTTTCCTTAATAATAGCCTCTAAATATTTTAAATTTTGTAAATCTCTCATTGTAATGGGCTTGTCTTTGTCGGCTCCCAGAACCTCTACAATTTCCTCAAATACTCTTTGCTGTATTGAGGCATGACGGGATAGCAGATATAAACAAAATGATATGCCACTAGTAGTGGTGTCATGACCCTCAAACATAAAGGTATCAACTTCTTCACGTATTTCCTCTTGGGCCAAGGGTTTGCCATCTACCGTGGCCTGCAGCAGAACATCGAGAAATGCCATACGTTTCTTTTGGCCCTCGGCCAAATCATTTTGGGCTGAAAATTAAAAAAAAAAATATTAAATTTAATTACTTTTTATTGTTTTACAAAAGTTTAACTTACTTGTAGCTGTGTGTTTCTGGGAACCCATTGCTGTTCTACGATCATTTATGACTTTATTGGTAAAATCGTGCAAGATTTTTACACTTTTCCTTAGTTTGAGATAAGAAGGAAATGCTAACAATAGAAAGCTTATGTCAAAGTAAAGTGCAGGTCTTACGGCACGTGTTGCAAGTATATCGGTGGCACTGCAAATAATAATAGTTTATTTCTTTAAAAATTTTTATTTTTAACTGAAGAACTCTTTTATTAAAGATTGTATTATACGTTGTAATCAAAAATAAACCGAGACTTTTTAATTTCATAAGAATTTCCGAAAGTTTCGTCTCTTTATTAGGTGTCCCTCAGCACCTTTACATGGACTCTTCGTTGTAAATATTTTAATTTTAAACAGAAAAGTGTTTATTGTGGTTTAAGGGTTTCTTGGATCATCTTTAAATGTCTTCTTTTCTTATTGACTTTGAGTTGGCTTGATAATTTTAAGATAATTTTGGTTTAGAAATTGATTTTAAAATTTTGAATTGAAATATATATAAAATTCCTGATGAATACAATAAGAAAATACAATTTCGCATTTAAAATGATGCTCTATCACCCCGCAGCTAGTCATATATACCTTTTGTAATGCAATGTCTAGTCAATTGATTACTTTATATATCCCAGGTAATCTAGCGTGTATACAGTTGTCACTTAAGTGTCTCTAAATAATCCAAATTGTAGACACTTTTACTAATTCCTAAAAACTTAACGCGAAAAAAAACTAAATATATAAATTTACTTTCAATTTCTTCTAAATTATTGCCCTGCTTAAATTGTCTAACTATTGATTGCTATGAACCACCAATTGAAGAAATAATGCAATAATGTTTTATTTACTATTTTTCCGTTTTAAAAATATAGAATTTTTATTAAGAACATTATATTTGAAAGCCATTTTTACTCCATATAAGCAAAAAATGTATAAAAGTTAAGCATTTTCAAAAAAGGACTTTTCTACTACTATTTTTATTTTCTAGAAATATTGTAAACTATTTAAAAAAAAAAAATTATAAAAAATAAGCATTTTTTTTAATTTTTGAATTTTTATTATGATAAACATATTTTAAAGCAATTTCTAAACTATTTAAAACAAAATTTTATGAAAATTAACCATTTTAAAAAGTACTTTTCTACTACTATTTTTCCTTTTTAGAAATATAGAATTTTTATTAAGAAAATCATATTTTAAAACCATTTTTACTCCATAAAGGCAACTAATTTATAAAAGTTAAGCATTTTCAAAAAGTACTTTTCTGCTACTATTTTTCTTTTCTAGAAATATTGAATTTTTATTATGATAAACACATTTTAAAGCAATTTCTTAACTCTATAAAACAAAATTTTATTAAATTTTGCATTTTAAAAAAGTACTTTTTTAATAAAAGTACTTTTCTGCAAAACTTGCAGTTAATAATTCGACAGTTCAATTCCAAACCATGCTATGTCGACTTAGCATGTTTTTGAATTTAGATTTTTTCAACTTAAATTCTGTCAAATTTTGGTTGTGATTGGCTAGTCCAATCAATAGCTATAAATAACAAAATTCTACCTCATATGATTTTTTAGATATCGCCTGTAAACTTTAGGAGCTTTTCCTGCAAAACTCATTTTTTCGACTTTGTAATCATATAAAAGATAAATACTTTTGTAAGCAGGGGCCAAATTACCGCATTCGATATCGAGTAAAATTGATCGTAATTTTCTTATTTGAGATTATGGCATACGATATCGAGCAAGAAAATTAGTACATTTTATCATAATTTCGATATCTAAATCATTTTTCGATACGATAGCTCATTCGATCACGAATGCGGTAATTTGGCTCCAGCATATATGAAATGTGCTAATCTCATGTCCAACATTGCATGTAAAGACAATTGTACATGTACTTGTAAAAATTGCTACATACTCGTAGTTACATGTTAATTCAGCAACCAGTTGTGAACTGTTGTGTAATTATTAAACATTGTATAAACATTGTAAACAATTTTCTACATTTTATTTTCTACATTTAAATTAAATTATTAGAGGAATTAGCATTTCTGCTAATCAATTTAATGGGTTTATAATCAACAACATATAGGAGATTTTCTTAATCATCTGGTTAGATAATAGATTTGGTAGAACTTCCATAAATTTTTAACTCATCTTTGTACCTACGATTTATAGATTCCACATAAACACCAATACCTCACTTTGCGTCGGGGTTAACGTCAAAAAAAAAAAAAAAAAAACACGACGCAAATTCAAACCATGCAAAGTGAATTAAGATTTTCTATAGCAAACCATGTAAAGATCGATCTAGGGTTACGAAAATACCGTAAACGTAAAATAAATTTCCTCGTAGCAATTGTCTGTATTACTACCACTAGCATTATCGTTGGATAATGCTTTACTTTTTATGCCATCAAATAAGCTTTCATCGTTTTAGCATCAAATAATGTTGCAGATTTTGCAAAAATTAAAAAAAGAAAAAATAAAGAACTCAAATCAACGCAACCTCGAAAATCTAACGATGCACAGTGAAAATTAGTACCAATTAAGCAGCGATGCAACTTCGAAAAAACGCAAGAACGAAACGAGGTATTGGTGTTTTGAAATACATACATATCGTTGGTCTCATGTAGAAAGGCCCTAACTCGCTATTTTTTCGAAATTAGTTTTTTTTGCGATTCCAATGCATTTAACGCAAATACACCTCTTCACAAAAATTTATTGCAATAGTGTAAAAAATAACGCATTTATAAGCAGTTGTACAAAAAAAGCTACATGTTGTATATTACAGTTTCTATTATGTTTTTACCTTCTCCTGTAAAGTTTCAAATATGCGAGTTAGGGCCTTTCTACATGAGACCATCGATATATGGAATATTATTTATTCTTGAGTTTTTTTTCACATTGTCACGTGGAATTTTTATTCACGATAGGGGTGATAGATTTTGTTTTTAGATTTATTATCCCCCCTATTTTCTTTTTTATGACTCCCCTAAAGCTGTTCAATAGGTTTTAAGTCCGGGTATTGTGTCAGTTACTTTATAACAAGACTTAACTGGTGTGCATGTGTGATTGATGGGATCATAGTCCTGCGTCTATTTAGATAACAGCGGCATTTCTTTTCTGGCTATCCAATACATTTTTTGCTAACATAGAGTCCAAATGAACATAAACGGAATGAACCTCTATTTGTTTTTAGCAAAACCTGGTATAAATTTCTTTATTTTGTAGCATTCGGAGAAAAGTTTTGCCATGAGAACCAAACGAATTTATCTTCGCTCAACTGATCAAAGCTTATTACTCCAATTTTCTCGGCAGCAAAATACAAACTATTTTTATTAACATTCAGTTTGCTTTATAAAGTTATCTTCCTTCCACGCTTTTAACCAGTTTCTAAGTCTACGATCGAACCGTGTCAGTGTTTTTCACTTCCCCTTTGTTTTCAAACAATCCATTAGTTTTGTAATTTCACACATAATTTTGCCTTGTTTACGGTTCAAAAAAGTTCTAGTGCCGAAGAACTGATTCCTAACCTAAATTGGTTTTGATTATTATAAAACAAGTTCTAAAATTTTCCTGGAAATAACAATCATTAAAAGTCGCTCGTTTAAAGTTATTAAAAAAACTTCTAAAGATTTTATTGTCACTTTTATAGATGTGAAAAAGTGCTTGGTTGTTTTTTCGCTGTAATCATTATCATACATAAAACTTAACTTTAGATACGAAACTATTAATTTAAACTCACTGTAATAACTTCTAACTGTTTTAAAATTTAAATTTTGTTTTTAAGTTTTATATTAAAAAATCATATGTTTTTCAACTTACTCTTTTACCGCCTTCGCATATGAAAACTCGGGATTCTCCTGGGCATTTATTTTCACACCCATTGCCGTTTCCGCTATAATATCCAAGGCCGTTAGGCACACCATGGGAAAGACATTGAAAGCCGTCTTGCCATCTGCTTTCGCTGACAATTTTCGTATTAAAACTCGACTTTGTCGATCGAAAACTTCGACAAATTCTTCTAAAATCTTAAAATGATATGTTGGTGTTAGTATCTTGCGGCGGGCATGCCATTTAGGGCCATAACTTAGCAGCAGACCATCGCCCAACCAACAAGAGAACTTGTCGTATATAAATGGCTTTTTAATTAAATGTTGACTGCTCAATATAACTTCAAAGTATTTGGGATCCTTGATCACCAATGTTAGACGTTGAAAAAGCCATAAACGAAAAACTTTACCGAAACGGTTACCCAGGCGTTCGAAAAGGGCAAAGATATCTAGAGGTGACAGAAAAGATAAACATTTGTAAATACTAGAATTCTCAAGAAAAAAGTGGAGTTTCTATTCAAGAAATTCCACAATATTCAAATTGTTTTCAAGCCGTATTTCATAACTTTATTCTAGTATATTATACTTTCAATTATTTACTTAATGTGTCATTTCCTATGGTCTCTATAACATCTCCTATTAAGGGCCATGTATACCAAGGACCTGGTATGCGAGATTTTTTTAATATCTCATAACGTCTTCTTTTAAATAAATAATCCCATGTTACAGCACAAACTATTAAAATAGCAACAATGAAAAGCCACATGTTTGTTTAAATTTATAATTTAATTATTTATTTTCAAACACTTCATCAACCGTGTTTTGTGACGTTCCGTTTTAATCCGCTTTTACTAAATATTTAATGTTGTTTCACAAAATACAGTTTTCTAACTGATTTTAATAAATCGTATTTAGAATGATTATACATATGAATACTTAGTTTATAATTAAAACACAATAATATGTATGTGTTTTTATTTAATTATAATTTGTTAATAATAGTTTTTTGTGTACTGGAAAATGTTTACAATTTCACTTGCTAAGCTTGAAAACATAAGTTTCAAGATTATTATCAAGTTTGACAATAACAAAACAATAACAAAACAGATCAACTTGTCTCCAATGTGAACTGGGTTAATTATTGCAATATTTAGTTGCCGGTTGATAACAGTGTTCAAGTTCACTTGTCAAATTCACTTTCATATAGAGAATCTCTGTGTAATTCGAATACAGATTTACAGTGTGTCACGCAACTTTACACAACTACACATTTACATTCTAACATAGAATTGTAAAACCAGGTAAAAATATTTTTTCTTGTCTTCAGTTAATAAATTGTATAAATTGGGAAAATACCAAAAAAATTGTAACAATGCCCTTTTTTAGTTGCATTACAAATTGCAGGTGATAAAAGTAACTTGCATTTGGAAATTCTAGTTAATTTTGTTGTTTTTTTTTTTGGTATTTTTTTAATTGCTCTTGGACATTAAAGGATTGTTCTTAAAAGGACACGTCAAATGTTATTAGTAATAATTTTGTTCTTATTGTGTGCATGTATGAAGATCTTTGCGTTGAAAAGACCGAATGAAAAATAATTTAATATTTCCGAAGCAATAATTATTTTACAGCTAAAGCATTTGTGATTTTCGGAAATGCGTCAGTGTGCTGCATCTAATGTGCAGTATGTTCGGAAATGCAACAGTTGACATCACTGCAAATGTATTGTGTTCTAAAACGCAATACTGAAGTAGCTGATAAGCAAGCAACATAAAAAACAGCATCACAAAAAAGGCTGATGTAATAAATAAGCATTAGCATGGCAAACTAATTAATCACAGATGTGCATAAGATGCAGCGCAGTGATGAATTTTCAAAAAGGCCCATGTTTAGTAGTTATTGTCAAGCAACAATTTTAGTCAACAATTTAATAAATAGGTCTATAGTTGCGGAAGCATTTAAAATTTAACATGTGGGGAGAATAGATTAAAGCCCATGGAAAACCGCTTAAAATTACGGCCCCGATTAATGTTCACAACACTAAAATACGACTAGTAGATATATATCACAAATTTAATAATCTTTTTAAAATTTCCCCTTTGGAACAACAAATTCCCTTAAAGGGAAATTTTAATTTTTAGCTAGTTTTTTTTAGAATTTTTATTACTTTTTTTTATTTAGTTTTATAAATTTTTCCCTAAATTTAAAAAAATCCTTAAGAGGGAAATTAAATTTCTAGAGAGTTTTTCAGAATTTTTATTGTTTTTAATACCTACCAGTATTTTTAATGCTTATTTAACATATATTTTTAACTTTTATAAAATTTTTTCATTTAAACACAGTGTGTAATTTGTAGGTGCCGTCAGAACTTTGTTTAACATTTACTGCCTATACAAAAGCAATGTCCACTTTATTTTAAACCATTTTTTGATAAGATATAATTTAAAATCTATTTATTTTTAGGCAAGTTAAACATGATTTGACTTTAATAAATTTACTTAATCGTACAATTACCTTTAGCATAGTGCACAGTGGTTTATAAACGTTTTGTTTTGGAAATAATTCATATCTGGGGAGCTATAAAAGATATCATAGTTTTTTAGAGTTGATTTACAGTTTTGTAGGCGGTAGGAGGCCTCGAAGTTGGTCATCTCAGCTGAGAGGTTTTTTGAAAATGTCGCCAAAGATTCATTTATGATCCGAATAAGCTGAAATTTAAAATAAAATAGTCCTTGTGAAGATCTTGAGAATACGGGCCTTTTCGGAAATGCATCACTGCGCTGCATCTGATAAAAAAATAAATTGATAGTAATATGTTTATGCCGATTCGGCGTAAATTTTTCCATACAAATTTGGGAGTATGCCTGCATGGGAGTATGTAATTGTTAAATGAATGTGATAATGTAGTAATATGTTGGTGTTTCCATGCCTGGATAATAGTTGTGGTTATCAGAAACAGATTAGAAGCAAATAAAAAATCACTACATATTTGAGTAATTTGATTATTTGGACGGGTTATTTTCGGTCTCTGATTGATGACATTTAATTTGTTTATAAAATTCAAAACCCTATTAACTACTTTAGGAATAATGTCATTTTCTGATTTATGTTACAAATTTTAATCACTCAATTAAACATTTAAACAATTTAATATATGTACATTATTATAAGTTATTTCTTTGTTAACAAGTCAAAACAATAAAAACTTTTAATTTTACTTTATGACTCAGTTTTAATAATAATAATTATTAAACGCATTTAATTATAAACGTACGTGTGTATGTAAATGTCCTGACATATAAAACCATTTTACAATGAGTTAATAAAAACAATATTAACATAATGGGTATTAAATTAATTGAAATTTAAGTGAAAATTTATTTAGGCCCTAATTTTGTAAAACGCAACGCCACAATTTTCTAAGCGTCGCGTTAAATTACATTTTGCAAAACACTGCGTTCAAGCAAGTGATTGTTTGCGTTGTAACAGCTGATTCTTACGTTGTTGTTAATACAACTGTTTAAAATTGTGTACATATTTTGTAAAACGCAACGCTAAATTTTTTATCACTTACGTTGTCGAATTTTACGCCTTCATTTTCTTGACGTTAGTTTTATAAAAGTATAAAATATAAATATAAAATACTACTAAATTTTTTCTTAGGGCTGAAATGGAAAAGCATACAGATATGGCTGGTGGAATGCATAATTTTGGCAGCTCAAAATATAGAAATATAAATATAAAAATATTGTAAATCGTGTTATTTTACTTACTCATTATTCGTTAATAATTCATGATGTTGATAGTAGAGCGCAGTTGGAATTTCTCAATAGATATGTCTAGGATGCTTGAAGAATCATCCGAAGTAGAAAACATATCCATAAGTGTATTTATAGTTATTTGTTTAAAAGCTTTTTTCTTCACAATTTGAAATATTTTCTTGATAAATAACCAAACAGAAATATTGAACAGCTGATAGGTTTGTAGCATTGCCAATGCAAAATAAGTGTAGCTTAATGTAAATTTTTATTTTAAATTTCAGTATCAAGATTTACAATGGCAACATTAATCACGCAATGATTTAACAGTATTGTAACAACGTAATATTTTTGCGCTCGCTAAACGCAGTGATTTACAAAATTTCATATTTTTGGTGATGCGTTCGCAAAAGCGTAGGTGATGCGTTGAAAGCAAGCGATTTATAAAATTTGGGCCTTAATAACAAACAGCTCCATATGAGAAGATGATTAATTCTTTGGGGGATGTGGTGGACTGTATGTCATCGAGTTGTGACCAAAAAAATGCCTTTGCCTTAATAGTTTTATAATATTTAAAATGGTATGGATTTACACATTAGATGTGTAATATATAAAAAAAAGAGATTGTTAAGGTACGCTCACATTTGGCAAATATTTACTCAAAAAAGCGTAACAAAAAATTAAAACTAAATATTTGTTTGGCTTTGGCCTAAATAAGAAAAGTTTTTTGAAATAAATAAACGAGTTGAAATTTATGTATTTTATTTAGTTTATTTTTTGCTTAAAAAATGTACAACTTTAAAAGCCATACGGGCTTTTCCTTTAATCAGTATTGTAAAACTCTGGGCTTAAGACCCATATTCATGCCAGTTTTTGAACGTAATATAATATTAATCACCGGCTTAACATCTGGTCCCAGCGGTAGCAATTCAAAATGGCGCAACATTTTCGCTACAACACATTTAATTTCCAACATGGCAAACTTTTGGCCAATGCAGTTGCGTGGTCCCGCCGAGAAGGGTAAATAGGTAAAGCGTTGTATTTTTTCCTCACTGTTACTGTCAAAGCGTTCCGGTCTGAAGTCATTGGGTTTAATGAAATAATCCGGGTCTCTCATAATCATGAACAAAGGTATACTTAATTTAGTATTAGCGGGTAAGCTAATATCACCTAAGGAAATTTGATATGAACTTGATATGAAAATGAAATATGAACTATTATGAACTATAGAGAAACACTTACCTACTTTTACATCAGCTTCAATTTCGCGTCCTATAATAGCACCTGGTGGATATAGTCTCTGACTTTCCTTTATGACACATTCCATATATTTCAGATCTTGTAGTTCACGATATGTTAACGGTTTATGTTTGTCAGTGCCTAAAACATGTGTTATCTCCTTCACCAGTTTCTCTTGGATCTCAGGATGCCGGGCTATCAAGTAAAGAGTGAATGCCATGCTACTGGCAGTAGTATCATGGCCACCAAACATAAAGGTATCAACTTCTTCGCGTATATCCTCATTGGTTAAGGGTATCCCATTCAAGCTAGATTGTAATAAAACATCTAATAAAGTCAAACGTTTTTTGGCACTTAACTCACAATCCTCAGGTTGCTCAGCTGTGAAATAAGCAAACGTTTTGTTAAAAAAAAAGTTTCTTAACATTTTAAAAATTTTCAAAGCTTACTATTCAAAGAGTCATCTTTCAGCGATTGCTCAAGAGCTGCACGTCTTTGTTCTATAACTTTTGTGGTGAATTTATGCAAAACATTAATGCAACGTTGAGTTTCTTGATATTCTTTGGGTTTCATTAAACGGAATAGGAAATCTATTCTTTGTAAAGGCTTAACAACACGTTCAGCCACTATCCGGGAAAGGCTATAAAAATGGTTTAAAAAAAATAATGCTCTAAATTGATGTTTTAGGGGCAATTTGAAAAAAGCTTACCTTTCTATGGCTTGGACATATTCCAAACCAGGATTTTCTTGGGCATTTACTTTAACACTCATGGCAGTTTCTGTATGGTTTTAAAGTAAAGAAATTGTTAAGAATTTTACATAATATGTAAAGTTTTAAAGAACTCAAGATAGTTTAATTTTAGCTTTATTTACAGGTTTTTATGTAACTAAATTTAAGTCCAATTTTAGCTTCATTCTTACGGCTTTGTAAAGTTCAATTTTAAGTTCAATCATTGGTCTTTATGTAGTCCAATTTTAGATTTACTCATTATCCTTTATATACATAGTTCAATTTCAGCTTCAATCATAGGTCTTTAAGTAGTTAAATTTTAGATTCAATCTTAGGCCTTTATATAGTTTAATTTCAGCTTCAATCATAGGTCTTTATGTAGTCTAATTTTAGCTTCAATCGTAGGTCCTTATGTATTCAAAGTTTAGCTTCAATCATTGTCCTTTATATAGTTTAATTTCAGCTTCAATCAAGTAGTTAAATTTTAGATTCAATCTTAAGTCTTTATGTAGTCCAATTTTAATTTCTGTCATTGGTCTTTATGCAGATCAATTTTAGCTTTAATCGTAGGTCCTTATGTATTCCAACTTTAGCTTCAATCATTGGCCTTTATATAGTTTAATTTCAGCTTCAATCATAGGTCTTTATGTAGTCTAATTTTAGCTTCAATCGTAGGTCCTTATGTATTCCAACTTTAGCTTCAATCATTGGCCTTTATATAGTTTAATTTCAGCTTGAATTATAGGTCTTTAAGTAGTTAAATTTTAGATTCAATCTTAAGTCTTTATGTAGTCCAATTTTAGCTTTAGTCTTTATATAGATAAACTACAGCTTCAATCGTAGGTCTTTAAGCAGACACTACCTTCGTAATGAACCTATTATGGATCCTCTACTCACCCGCTATAATATCCAAGGCACACAAACACACCGCCGGAAATATATTAACAACCATTTTCCCATCAGCCTTCTCGTACAATTTCTTCACCAAAACACTGCTCTGCTGATCGAAAATCTCCACAAATTGTTCAAGGATTTTGAAATGAAAGGTGGGTGTAATAATCTTGCGTCTCGTATGCCATTTATTGCCCCAACTCAAGAACAGACCACGACCCAACCAACCCACCAGAAAATCATATAAACTGCTCTTTTTAATCAACTGTTGGCTACTCAGAACTGCCTCCAAATATTTGGGATCCAATATAACCACAGTCAATTGATGCAGCATCCACAAGCGATAAATTTTACCGTATTTTCTTTTAAAATCACTAAACGAATCAATGACATCTAAAAGATAAAATTATATACATATATTGTTGAGTTTTTATTCTAGGCGACTAATTGTGTTCCAACTTACTATCACTATTAATATGTCTCACATCCATAGTGTTGCCTAATATAGGCATTGCATTAGGTCCTAGTATACGGGATTTCTTCAATACATCATTACGATGTTTTTTATTGACATAGTCCAACACAAACAGTAGGGATATTAGGCAAAAGAACAATTCCAAATACATATTGTTAGCTTATGAGTAGAAGTACAACTAAGATTGCGCATTGTAAATAACATGTTTAAATAGAGACTCATCTAACTTTTGATAGTTTACTTTTTAATCAATTGTTAAAGAAAAGGTGTATTATTTATATAGACTGAGTTTTTCCGCTTAAACTTGTGGTTATTCATTGGTTTTCTTAATTTAAGAACTTTAGTCATTTGTATTGGTGACTCACTGAGAAATATTAATGACCTTCTTTATTAACACTGTAATTCATGGTAATTCATGAATAATTGCTATACGAGTGTATATAAATTCTTCGTTAAACTACTGAATATACATAGACCTTAAAACCAAAGGAAATTTAGAGTTCAAAAGTTCCTAAGCAAACGTTCTTGTTAAGCAATTGTATTTTTCATTATCGCGACATAACATGGATATTTACCATATCATATAACGTGGTGCGGCATTATTGAAACCACAAATCGTTGAAAACCATTTAAGGAAATTTCATACGTTGTGTTTGCTAGGGTTATCCTATGACTGCAGTCAAGCACGAACAGATCTGCGACAATATTCTCGCGCACCATAACCATGCTTTTCTTATTTTATTTTTGAATCAGGACCATATTCCACAAAACAGTTTATCTACTTTTCGCTTTGCTCTTAGACAATGTTTAATCAATTTGCAAAACTTTATGTTCCTCAGAACTATAATATTAAATAAGAAATAAGCTGAAATTGCTAAGTTTAATTTGCAAAGTTTTTGAAATTTTTATATACTCTTTGCAATTTCTGTTCCACATACGTTAATATTAAAAAGGGTATATAACTGGAGCTTTCAAAATGTTAAAACGTGAACGTTTTTGTTCGACATTAGTGAGGACGTGGTTATAAGAAGAAATTATAGACACCGAATTAATTTTTCGACACTACAAAACTTTAATTTTAAAGAATGCTTTCGATTTAATCAAATCCAAGTTAATGTCATTTTAAATATAATTAGATAAACATATAGAGACATTAGAGCTTAATACACAGCGCAGTCATATTTTTTCGGCTGAAAATCAAGTACTACCACTGGCTCGGCAATGGTTGCCAGTACCATGAAGTTTCAGCTATACATTTAGCAATACAAAGAGAAAAGAGATAAGGAAGATGATTAAATGCTTTGTGGAACTACTTTGCACACTCACTTTGCAAAAGAGTGCAAAAACTTTACAAAGATAGCAAACCTAGCAAAATTCGAAAATATTTGATATGTTGGTTAATTCCTCCAGCCAGTGCAATGTGCCTGCGCGAGCTTCAAACTGTATAGAGTATAGAGCTTCAAACTGTATTGTTTATCCAGTGAAACTTGAAGCTGACGGAGTCTTTTTCTAGGTGCATCGATATTGCTTAGAAGAGCTGGGTCTTGTTGCCTAACCACAGATAAGTCCAGATACGACATGACCAGTGGTGCTATTAAAATTTTTTAAAGTGGCATCACACATTTAACCCCATCGTAAGTAAGAGATAGAAAATTTCCTAGTAATTTGTATTGCTATCCTTATCTTTCAATGGGGTTAAAGTACAGCTAATATACCACTTTTGCAAACGTCAGTTTTGACAAATCTATATATATTTGTGTGCCCAACTAACATTAGGGTGCAGATATCCTAAATGATAATTGGTGAGGCCTCTTTGAGGGCACGTGGTGGCTGTGGTTGAAATCCAAAAAATAGCAGTTGGTTAAATGACTAATGTTTGTTTGAGTAACAAATTTCGGGCAACCAAATTGTGTCTAGTTCCTGTTGCTGAAACAACAAACCCATTGAGGGATAAGATTTAACACAGTTTTATGATTCTTTGGACTCTTAATTAAATTAAAACATCAAAAGCTTCTTAATCTATAATATTTATAGCTTCCAATATAGGCAGCATTAAGTCTCTTTTAAGCGTAAAATTTTACTAAATATTAATAGGCTATTTTTTATGTTTTTTAATATAACTTTTATTCCTTAACTACATATAAATATATTTAAGTAATTCACAAGATAAAACTACTTTAAGCTACCTGCTTAAAACTATTGCCTATATGTCTAAATAATTTAAAATAACAATCATACAATCATCGTGCGTTCTTTTATCAGCCTCTTACAAATCTCGGGGTCTAAGTCCAACATGTATACCAGTTGTGGAACGTAAAATGAGATTAATTACCGGCTTAACATCGGGACCCAAGGGTAACAATTCATAATGACGCAACATTTTCGATAAAGTACTCTTCATTTCCAGCATGGCAAACTTTTGGCCAATACAGTTGCGTGGTCCCGCCGAGAACGGAGTATAGGCAAAGGGATTGATTTTCTCAACGCCTGAGCTCTCAAAACGTTCGGGTTTAAAGTCATCGGGATTTGTAAAGTAATCGGGATCACGTAAAACCATGTACAGGGATAAGCTAAGATTTGTTTTAGCGGGTATGGTAATGTCGCCTAAGAAGATTTGTAATGCTTAGTATGAATAAATGTACTTTATTGTGAATAAATGTACTTACCCACTGTTATATCCTCGGTTATTTCCCTGCCTATAGCAGGCACTGAAGGATATAATCTTTGACTTTCCTTTATAGCACATTCCATATATTTCAGTTCTTGCAAATCACGATATGTCACTGGTTTGTTTTTGTCTGTGCCCAAAACCTGTTTAATCTCTTCCACCAGTTTCTCTTGCACATCGGGGTGACGGGCTATCAAGTAAAGAGCAAATGATATGCCACTGGTGGTGGTATCATGACCCTCAAACATAAAGGTGTCAACTTCTTCGCGTATATCCTCATTGGTCAAAGGTAAACCATTTATTCTGGACTGCAGTAAAACATCTAATAAAGCCATGCGTTTTTTGGTATTTAATTCGGAATCCTCAGTGTCGGCTGTTATTTTTAAGTTTTTATTAAAGCAACATTTCGTTATTTAACGTACATTGTATATTGTAAAAGTATTTACTTTTCAAAGAGCCAACTTTTAGCGTTTGTTCCAGGATCGAGCGTCTTTGTTCTATAACATCTGTGGTGAATTTATGCAAGATTTTAATGCAACGTTGAGATTCTTGATATTGTTTGGGGGCCGTTAAACGGAATAGCAAATCAGTTCTTTGTAGAGGCTTGATGAAACGATTGGCCATTATGCGGGATAAACTGTAAACAAAATATCAGGAAACTTAGTTTCAAAATAATTGCTTTGTAGGCAAATTTATGGATGTAACATACGTTGATATAGCTTGGGCATATTCTAAACCAGGCTGTTCTTGGGCATTTACTTTAACACCCATAGCAGTTTCTGAAATAAAGGTTGCAGAAAATGTTATATGAGTTTAATATGTTGTAAACAAAGTACATATTAGTTTTTGTAAACAACCAAATTTTGTTTGAAAATTTATTTATTTTAATCTCAACATTATCTCGGTTATAAAAAAAGTGTTTGACCTAAATTTGTTTCATTTAGTTTATGTATACAGAAAGAAAAATTACATTCTACAATTAAGTTTATTTTTCGCAGTTTTAGCCTGAAAACATACTTGAAAATTCAAGTACGTTTTTGCTAGTTCATACTTAAAATCACAGCAAATCGGAATTGTTTTCAAAAGGAGATTTTCTTAAAAGATGAATAATACTCTTGAGTTGAGTAAAAAACTCTTAAATTAAGTCCAATTTGTTCTTAAATCAAGAATATAATTCTTAAAACGAAAATTAAGCTATATTATACTTAAATTAAGAAAAAAATCTTTAATCAGTCCTAGAGAGGAAATGAGCGAAGTTCAAGATAAATTCGAGCTCTAACACTTTGATCCCAAAAAGGTTTAGAAAGTGCTAAAATCAAGAATTCCGAACTTTAAAAATCTATACTTGAATCAAGTATTTTGTACTTGATTCTAGAAAATCCGTACTATTCACACCGCTCCGTATTGAATTGAGTACGGTTCACTTGATTTTTTTCAGTGTAGATTTTAAATGTTATCATTGTTATTTTCATATGCCTTATCTTTTTATTACTTGCGATTATAACTTGTGTCTGCAAATATTAAAATGGCAAGTCATGAAAGATATAAAAGATAATATATTAATTTGTTGGTGTTTTTGAATTATTACGGGCTATTTTCTAATTATTTTAGTAGGTTTATTGTAAAGTTTATTGATGTTTTTTATGTTTATACTTAATTTTATGTTATTTACATGGCTTAAATAATGTTAAACATTCTATAAAGCACAAACCAGGGTTTACTGAAGTTATTTACATTGCCAACAAATGTAATTTGTAACATTTTTTAATATTTAAGAGTCATATTTAATAATTAAGTTATTAATTTTCTAATTAAAATTAAAAGTTTTGTTTTTTACATTATATACATTGTTTACATAATTCTTTTGTTTATTACATTGTTTACCTTATGTAAAAATTTGGAAACAAAATTAAAATATTATTTGCTCATCGAATTTGATGCGTTACGTATATTTTGTAATATTTACATTGTTTACCCAATTCTTTACATTGTTTACATATTGTCAACAATTAAAATTTAAATTATATGTTAAATCCCTGCATTTTTTAAATATTTTTTATTTTTTAATTATTTACATTGTTTACTTTATGTAAACAATTCAACAACTTGCTAATAAAACGGAATTTTTAAGTAAAATTTATAAAATTCAATTGTTTACTCTATTGTAAATATTTTATTTACTGTCTGCCTTACATTACATAAGGTAATGTAAACAATAAATTTTAAGGTTATTTTTGTATCGAATTTGATGAGCTACGCTTATTTTTGCTATTACACTAGAACCCCGATTTGTTTCTATCCTATTTGCGTCGTTTCGATTTGCTTCGCTTTTCTGAATGTGGTTTAATCCGCTTTGCGTCGTTTTGATTCCGATTTGTAAACAATTGTAAGCAATGTGTAAAAAATTCACTAAATTGTTAATTAATGTTAATTTTTAGGTAAGTTTTATGAAATTCAATTGTTTACTTGATTCTTTACATTTTTTACCTTATGTATAACAATAATTTTTTTTTAATTTTAAAGAAATTTTATAAAAGTTTTAGGAAAATCCCACAATTGCTTAGTTTCTTAGTGGTAAATCAATTCTTTACATTATTTACATAATGTCAACTATATAAATTAATGTTTTGATTAAAAAGTCTGTGTTTTATTAACATGAAAAGGTGTGGAAAAAACATTTTTCAAATTATTTACATTGTTTATCTTATGTAAACAATTCACTAACTTAAAGGAAATATTAGGTAAAAATTTTTAACATTATTTTGTTTAACTTGTTCGCCTTATTCCTTACATTGTTTACTTTATGTAAACAAGTTAAAAAAAATCAATGAACAACAAATTTTAGGGCGTATCTTATTATCTACTTAATTCTTTACATTATTTATATAATATCAACAATTGTTATTCAAATTACTTCTTATATCCCTGCCTTTTGTAAACATGGAAATGCGTTGAGTAGTCTACTTCAACATTATTTACTTTCTTTATGTAAACAATTCTAAAACTTGGAAATTTAAAAGAATTTTTAGGTAAACTGTAACATTCTAGTTTTTTTCTTGTTTACTTTATTATTTGTATTATTTACATCATGTCAACAATGTAAATAAATTAATTTTCATGTACTATACAAAATTAGCACACAATTTTTAATAGAAATTAATGATCTATCTTATGTAAACTATTCAAAACTGAAGTTTTTTATACATTGTTTACTTACATTATTTACATTATGTAAACAATTCTGAAACTTCTATATTTGAAGATAATTTAAATTTAAATTCCTGAAATTTTTTAATAATTGTAACAAATTTAACAATTTTCTTATCAGTTGCTTATCAATTGCCACATTTTTTACATAGTTTACACAAACAAAACAATTTTTTAAGTCCCTTGCAGTTTTGTAAAAATCACAAAGTGTTTTACAATGTCAAAAATACATTTTGTACTCACTTACCCGCTATGATATCCAAAGCACACAAACACACTACCGGAAAGATGTCAATTGCTGTTTTACCATCAGCCTTCTCATACAATTTCTTTGCCATCACCGCACTTTGCTGATCGAAAATCTCTACAAATTGTTCCAGAATTTTGAAGTGAAATGTGGGTGTTATAATCTTACGTCTCGAATGCCATTTCTTGCCCCAACTCAATAGCAGACCGCGGCCCAACCAAACCAACAAAAAATCATATAAACTACTCTTCTTAATCATCTGTTGACTGCTCAAAACGATTTCCAAATATTTGGCATCCAAAATAAACACACTCACTTGATGCAGCACCCAAATGCGATAGATTTTACCATACTTTCTTTTATAAACGCGAGCAAACTCAATGAGATCTAAAATAAATGAGTATGTATTGTGTATTTTTAAAACATTAAGTAATCATCTTAAAATAATTTGTTTTAAGCACTTTTCATACGCACTATCACTATTAATATGTTTGATATCCAAGGCATTGCCTAAAATAGGCAAAGTTTTCGGTCCTGGTATACCCGATTTATCCAATACTTCACTGCGATGTTTTTTATTGAAATAATCCCATACGAAGAGCAAAGCAATCAAGCCCAATATTAATTCCCAAATCATGTTATCTGCTGTAGAGCTCAAATATTACTGAAAGCAAATTTTGAAGAGGCTCGTCTGAAAATGCAATTATGTTGTCTGCTGTAGAGCTCAAATATTACTGAAAGCAAATTGTGAAGAGGCTAGTCTGAATATGCAATTTTTGAGATTAAATAAACCGGCGTATATGGACTTTGAGAGCAGACAAAATTTGTCTGCTTAATCATTTATTCCGATTGTCTTTTTAGATAGTGTTATGTATTCATGTTGTTTGTGTGCTTGATGAAATGCATTTATATTTTTTAAGGGATACAAGGAACATGTTTAACATGTTGTTCTCTTAATGAGTGTGTAATACTTTTTGCATTTGTTATAAATAAAACATTAAAAGAACCGATTCACTAATTAATAACAAAGTTTTGAGATACATACGAGTACATTATTTAAAATCTTTAATTTACCAATGTTTAAACAATTTGAAATTAAATGTTCAATACATAATGCACTTAATGATTTGTTTTTCAAATGCAAAATAAAATATTTTAAAAATTTTAATATGACAATAGTTGGTCATACTCGTACTGTAAAAAACTATAACTCATCATCTGCAATCGTGTACTACACTGGAAATAAATGATCTTTCGGATCTGTATACGCCAAAAATCTTCATCCTGCATTTGTGCTCTTCCCGTTTAGTTTCATTGTAAATGGTGATTTTTTAGTAACTTTCTATACGAAAAGACTGTTTTTAGCAGCTCGTGTTACAAGTTACTGTTAAACATCTTCAGTTTGGTCTATAATTTAACCATGAATTGACTAACAAACGAACAACACTTGCAGATTATTGAATTTTATTATCGAAATTCATGCTCGGTTAAGCAAGTGCAACGTGCACTTGTTTTAACGGAAAATTATGTTCTATGACGAGGCTCCTTTCTGGTTGAAGGGATACCTAAACAAGCAAAGTTGACGTATTTCGTGTAAAGGGCAGCATCTCGAAAAATGCACTGTTTGGTATGGATTATGGACCGTACTTTCTTAAAGACAACGAATTCAGGAACGCTGCTTTGAATGGTGAGCGCTAACGTGCATTGATTACAAATTTTTTTGCCCAAAATGGAAGAGCTTCACTTGGCTGACAAGTGGTTTCAACAAGACTGTACCACACAGCACGCGCAACAATGGCCCAATTGAGAGGCGAGTTCGGTAAACAGTTTATATCACGTTTAGGGCCGGTCAATTGTGCCTTTAGACTATTTTTTGTGGGGCTATGTTAAGGCTCTATAATCATTAACCAGACTGAGGCTATATCTGTCGCCCATTTTTTTTTTTAATTTTATGTGGTTTATTTAAAATTTTTTATAAAATTTATTTTCCATACAAATATATATAAAATTTTTGTTTAATAATATTTTCTCTAAACTAAAAACTATCCCAATAAGCACACTTTTTGTGAATTCCAATGTTGGAATTCCAGTGTGAATCCAAGCTTGAATTACATTTAAAATCCATTCTCTTTCTAGTCTGAAATTCCATGCTTGAATTCAACGGTAAACAGGTTCGTTACGACTTGAATCATACTGTTATTCAAGGCTGGAATTACACTGTAATTGTTTGACTGTAATTCAATGGTTAATTTTGCTGGATTCGAGATTAAATTCAACTGTGTTTCAACACTGGACTGGATTTCAAATGTAATTCCACTTGAATTCCAGCCAAAATGCTTATTGGGATATATGATTTACATATTTACAAATACTAACTAAAACGAAAAATCGGTAGATTTAAGTCCTTGAATTTCAAAATCTATTGTCTATAGAACTCTAGGTCTAAGACCAATATGAACACCGGTCGATGAACGTAAAATAATATTAATTATAGGCTTGGCATCGGGACCCAAGGGTAACAATTCAAAATGGCGCATCATTTTCGATATGGTACTCTTCATTTCTAGGATGGCAAACTTTTGACCAATACAGTTGCGTGGTCCGGCTGAGAAGGGGGCAAAGGCAAAAGGATTTACTTTCTGGCTAATATCCTCAGTAAAGCGTTCGGGTTTAAAGGCATTAGGTTCAACGAAATAATCGGGATCACGCATAACAGCGAATAGATTGATATTAACACTGGTATTAGCGGGTATGGTAACATCGCCTGTTCAAAATTTCAGTTAAGTTTAGTTTTAAGTTTTACTAGATTTAAACGCTGACTTACCCACTACTGTGTCCTCGGTAATTTCTCGACCAATAGCCGGCACAGAGGGATATAATCTTAGAGTTTCTTTGATTACTAATTCCATATATTTCATATTCTGCAAATCTCTAAAACCAACTGGTTTATGCTTATCCGTGCCTACAACATGTTCGATTTCCTCCATCAATTTCTCCTGCACTTCGGGATGACGGGCTATCAAGTAAAGAGCAAATGCTATGGCACTGGTAGTAGTGTCATGGCCCTCAAACATAAAAGTATCAACTTCTTCGCGTATGTCCTCGTTGGTCAGGGGGGCACCATTAACCGTGGACTGCAATAAAACATCCAGTAAAGCCATGCGTTTTTTCGTATTCAAATCAGCATCATCATCAGTTTCTTCTAAAATAAAGTTTAAATTGAAAGATTGTTAATAGTTGCTAAAGGTATTAAATGGATTTCGTAAGTTTTTACTTTTAAAACTGCCATCTTTAAGGGACTGTTCCAGAACCGCACGACGCTGTTCTATAACATCTGTGGTAAATTTGTGTAGAATGGAAATGCAGTGTTCAGTTTCTTTAAACAATTTTGGTGAGGTCAGGCGAAATAGGAAATTAGTTCTTTGTAGAGGTTTAAAAACCCGATTGGCTGTAATTCTAGACATACTAGGATAGCAAAAATAGTTTCATAATTAATGCTTATTTAAATGAGAAATATTTCTATTTAAATACTTACTTGGCAATGGCCTGCACATATTCTAGACCTGGTTTTTCTTGGGCATGAACTTTTACGCCCATGGCAGATTCTGAAAGGTAGACAAGAAATCGAGATTAATTTTCAAATATTTTTATTTGAATCTTAAACTGGATACTTTAAAGTAATCGCAACTCTAAATAAAAAAACTCACCCGTTATAATATCCAGGGCACACAAGCACACCACCGGGAATATATCGATTTCAGTCTTACCATCAGCCTTCTCGTACAATTTCTTCACCATAACATTGCTCTGCTGATCGAAAATATCCACAAATTGCTCAAGGATTTTGAAATGAAAGGTGGGTGTAATAATCTTACGCCTCGAATACCATTTCTTACCCCAGCTCAAGAGCAGACCACGACCCAACCAACCCACAACAAAATCGTATAAATGGCTCTTCTTAATCATCTGTTGGCTGCTAAAAATCACTTCCAAATATTTCACATCCAAAACAAAAACGCTCACTTGGTGCAAAATCCAAATGCGATAGATTTTGCCGTATTTCTGCTTACACTGTTGCACAAACTCAATCATATCTAAAATTGAATTTAAGAAACACTTTAAATATATTTATTTAAATAATTTTTTTTTATTTATTTCCAGCTCACTTTCTGTATTAACATCTTTTATGTCCAAGGAATTACCCAATATGGGCAATGTCTTTGGTCCGTGTATTCGGGATTTGGCAAACACATCATTACGATGCTTTTTACTCAAATAATCCCAGACGATCAGGAAGGCTATTAAACACAAGACTAGTTCTATGAACATATTGTTTGATCGTTGTGTAGTAGCAACTAACTGTGTTTGGTCGATAGTCTGGAGTGGTTTTTATGTATTCTGTTAGACAGACATTTACGTTTAACGATAAGAGTGCGTACAGGTCTATAGCTAGGGATGTACGAAATCGTGTGTTTTAGTTTTTTTTTTCTTGTTGTACAGATTTTTGTGCGTATTTTTGATAATGGGTGAATTTATCGAGTGCGTTTTTTTCTTTTTTATTCTGCTGGCGGATGTTGCTATTAGCATTTGGCATTTAATATTTAAAAGACTTAATTCATTGGAAAACAAGATTTGAATTATACACGTTACTTAGAATTTATGTCAATAATAAGGAGCAAAAGTAGTTCGAAATATCGATTATCACTTACGAACACTCTCAGCATGAAACACTAGAAATGTTTTAACTGTGAACTCCACTTAAACTGATCTAGCATTTTTCTCCTTAAAATCTTTTTATTTTCCGTGCTGTACCCATACTTCTTAAAATCCCGCTACCAATAGCAATCAACGATAACTAATTCATTACTTATTATTTATAATAACATATTTCCTGCTCAGTATCAAAGCAGTTTAATTTAATACAACGAAAGAACTCATTCATTTAAACACCTGACCCTTTTAACTTACTACACCACACATACGTTTAGTTCCAATTTACACGAAGCAATTTTTATTAAACAGATTGCAGCAATTTTTTCCTTGAAATTTCTTCGGTATTCACACAGCACAATATAATTGCTTAAAATCACTCGTAATTTTATTTGAGAATATACACGCAAAATAAGATTTTACAAATTGTACTAAATTTCAAGAACAAGTGTACTTTTTTCAGCCCAATTGTACTAAATTCTTTTCTTATTTTTTTTTAATATTTTTTATTAAAAATTAACAAAAAAAACACGTACATAACAATTCATTTTCAAAAGGTACATAAAGACTATTAGTTGTTGAGATCTGAATACTTCTTGTTAACAAATTCTTGCTCATGTCTAAATTGTAGCAGCACACATTAGATGACTTCAGCAAATCCTTTGTTTGGATTAGATTGGAGACAGGCGAAACAAACCGTGTGTTCCTCTCTTTGGTTTCTATTATATTTTGATACGAAAATATCCTTTCCACATTTGCCGATGAATGTGAAATGGATAATATTCCTTTAGCAATTCTTGAAATATCAGTAAACATTATTTTTTCATTTCTGATACCTTCGACCAAAGTCGTTTTTTAAAGACTTAATAAATTCTATATCTGCCAGCGCTCGAAACTGTTTGTTTATATATTCAATATTTTTATTCTTATTAGAAAACATTTTTAATATTAATGGTACAACGCTAGAAGTTCTACCCGAAACAACATTTTCTGACGCAAACTTGTTAAACCATAATAACATTTTATTATTAAAATTAACTTTTGCTTTTAAGACTTTTCAGAATTTTAAGTAAAATTGTTTTGCAATTTCTTTAAACTCCATAACAATACTATTTTAAATATTATTTAAAGATATGTACATATGTATACATCAATTTCTGTTCCACAATAAAATAGTGCTAAATTAGTGCAATTGTACCAACTTTTGCATCCCTGATTTGCATACACATATGTGTGTCTCTCTGCTTTCTTCTTTTATTGTATTGTATTTTTATTTGAGAGTATACACACATTTGTCTACACATTTTTAATACAAATAATAGAGTAACACGAATTTCTAGTACAATCAAGTGTCCAAGAAACGTATACAAATTCGAACGATTTTCTTTTCGAATCGAAATACACAATAACCGCCCACCCCCCAGCTTAGCTTAAAGAATTGCTTAGTGTAAATTTGGACTTGACTAAAGTTCAAATAAAAAGAAACAAATCTATAAAATTGGTGTATTTATTTTTATATTATGATTATTAAGATTTTAACACGTATACATACATGTTAATATTATCTGGCCTATTATTACTTAAATATTATTTAAAACCTTATTTATTGCTATCAAAGTGCGTCCACGATGTTGCTCATGTTTATTGTTTTTGTTATTATTGTTAAGTTGTTATAAATTTGTTTTTGTTGTTAATTTGTGTGGTTTCAATAGGACGGTGCACATGACACACAATTACGGAAAGAAAGACTTTGTTACCAACCAAATTTCCCGATCGCCTAATTTCACGAAATTCAACTGTTAATTGGTTGCCCGATCAAGCGATTTAACAACATTAGATTACATTTTGTGGGGCTAAGTTTACAGTCTTAAAATACTTTTTAAATTATTTCTGGCCATCAATATGTTTTCAGAAGTAGATAGTTTACGATCGAACAAATAAATTGGTTAACAACTGACATCCGAAAAAACACATGTCTACAAGTTAATTTGGTCATAAAAGGCATAATTGTGCTCCCAAACAAATAATACCGTAGAATTCATCTCGACCAACGTTAAAAATGTACTTATAATATTTAAAAACAAACAATGACAGTTGAAGAATAAAAAACAAGTGAAACCACGGTATATTCGAAACAGCTAGGAGAACAGTTTCAACTAAATTGTACATTAGGGTGCCCCGTTTGCATGATTTAATTTTTTTTTGGTCCTGGGGTCAATATTTGGTGAGCTGAATCAAAGGATAAAAATGTCCTTCTTAGACGTTTTTTAATTTTTTTCACATTTCTTCCAAAGGAACTATATGTAAATTTGGTATCATATGAAAGGTGTTTGAGAGGCGCATTCAATGGGTTATCAAAAATTAAAAAAAAATTTTAAATTCAAAAATTTTGAAATTTTCAGACAAAATTTTAGTGTTTTTTAATTTTTCCTAGAATTGTTGCATGAAAATTATTATTAATAATTTTCAATTCAATTAAAATAGTTTGACATCTGAAAGTATGTGTGAAATTGATGTTTTACAAAAAAGTACAACTAGTATGCTGGAACTATATTTGGAGAACACAACTCGAAAATTTCATATAAAATATAAAAGAACGAGTTCAAAGAAATTAATTATAAAAAAACTTAAAGTGCAATATTCGGCTGTGCCGAATCTTTAATACCCTTCACCTAAACGTAATAAGATATACAAAAACTAGGACTAGAATATGTTATTCAATTTTTTCTATTCAGTTTTAGTGTAAATTTTATTATTATTTTATACCTATATTGTTTGAAACACAATTTTACGACCAACATAATATATTTAAAATGTTTTTAAATTTTATCTAATTTCGACCATTTATAATTTATGTAATTACCAATTCTCACCATAATTTACAGAGTCTCTCTGAATTGCATAATAGTCTTGAGTGTAATTTAAAAAATCAAAAGAACATTTTTCCATATTCACAACAAGTTAAGAAACCGGGTATAAAAAGGGTAAGATTATAAGATGAGGATTGTTTTGGTTGAATTTGATATCAATAATATTATTTACAAAAGTGGACCAGTTATGGACTGATAGCTTCTATATCTAGTATCCACTAATGTGATCTCTGTGTATTTTAGGCTTATTTTGGTAGAATTTTTTATCTCAATAAAGTTATTTAAAAGAGTTGTATGGTTGTTTAGTATGCTCGGAAGTGGAGTTAATTCGGGAGATACAAAATCCAGTAGCACAATTACCCTATAACTACGGTGACCATCCGTCCTGTATTTTACAGGACAGTCCTGTTTTTTAACATGCTGTCCCTTGAGATTTTTTTGTAAATACAGGACAGTACAATGTCCCTTATTTCCTAATTTGATATGCAAATGTCCTCTTTTTAGCATATACATTGCACGAACATTAATACAAAATTATCATAAAAATCCAACTGTATACTTTCCCTACATTTCCAAAAGTTAAAATAGCATTCATTTTAATAGAGATATGGCTCCAACAAAAATAAAATGTAATTTCAATGATGACTTAAAAAGCGAGTTTCCATTTATTAAAACAACAAGTAGCAACAACAAGAGGTGAGATGTGAAATATGTTCGGCACATTTTTCTATAGCAAATAGTGGACGTACTGATATTAAACAGCATTTGCAAACACAAAAGCATAATAGAGCAGATTTAGCCAAATCATCAAGTAAAGTTTTAACGAATTTTTTAAGAATGATAAAGAAAAGGACCTGGCTATTGTAGAAGGTACTTGGACATTTCACAGTGTTCAGCACAATTTATTTAGGTCTAACGATTGCACATCAAAACTGATCAAATCGTGTTTCAGTGAAAAATATTCTTGTGCTAGAACAAAATGTGAATCCATTGTTAACAATATTTTTACACCAATGTCATTAAATACAATCAAAGCAGATTTGTCAAACGTTCAATGTATCACAACATATTTAGATTGTTCGAATCACAAAAAGGTTAAAATTTGTCCAATATTAATTCGATACTTTCTGCCGAATAAAGGAATTCAGATTAAGATTTTGGATGTTAAAGACCTTATTGGAGAAACTTCAAATATTATTTCAAAATATGTGCAAGAGACTCTTGAAAAAAATGAAATAATTAGTAAAATGATAGCGTTTTGTGGAGACAGCACAAATTGTAATTTTAGTGGTGCAGCGAGAAAAGGTCAGAATAATATCTTTCACAAAATACAAAACTTCATTGGCCAAAAACTGATAGGTGTAAATTGCGCTGCACATATTTTGAACAATTGCATACAAACTGCAGCAGAATGCTTACCTATTGATATTGAAGTTATTATTGTCAAAATTTATTCTTTTTTATATATTTATACAGTTAGAATTGAAAATTTCAAAGAAATATGTGAAGATATTGAAATAGAATATAAAAAGTTACTAGGACATGGTTAACTTTAATGCCTGCTTTGGAAAGAATCATAAAACTATTTGAATCTTTAAAATTATATTTTATGTCTCAACCAAAATGTCCGACAATATTACGAAATTTTTTTATGAATCCTTGTGCTGAATTATGGTTATCTTTTGCATATAGCCAAGCTTCAACATTTCATAAAGCTATTCTTAAAGTAGAATCACAAAATATTTCAATGCCTGAGGCTTCAATTATTTTAAAAGATTTAAAATTTAAATTGGTCGAACGGAAAAAGGAACTGTTTTTACCCCTTACTGTCAAAAATATTATTCTCGAATTACAAAAAAGTAATGATTTTGATGAAACAATAACTAAAGAACATATAACAAATTTTTACCAAACATGCATTCATTACCTAAATCAGTGGGATAAAGCTTTTAGAGATGTAGAAATTTTAGACTGGATATTGTTACGAAATATGTTATCTTGGGACAAGATTGAAAAAACTTTATCCTATCTAAATGAATTAAGAAATGATTTAAAAATAAATAATGAAGATTTATTTGATGAAGTGAGCTGCGTGAAAAATTTTGCAAATAATGAAAAAATAGAAGACTGGAGGGTAAAAAATATATCAGTAGATGAAAGATGGATTGAAATTTTTAATCACTTTAACCCTTTCACCCCTGAGTTTTTTCCCGAAATCTGGAAGGTTTTTTTAATTTTTGACGGCAAATTCGGTTATAGGGCAAACATATAAGATGTTGGGTGTACATAAAAAGTCGGATATCCTTACCGTTGTCCTGGGATATATAGTCCCAATAAGATTTTACAGTGGGACAATATGTCCCAATAAAGCTAAAATAAAAAAAATGACTGATCAATTTATATTTTTCTATTTATTTATATTTTTATTTATATGAAAAACATAGAAAAATAAGAAATTCAGAATATAAAATAAGGAAAATAATGGAACTTAACAAATTCAAATTATATATTATATATTGTTTTATTGATGGAATGGTGCAAAACAGGAGGCACATAGAGCATTGTTGCATCCTGAGCACACGAACTTGGTTCTTGTCTCTTTCTGTATGGAAGTGCATCGAACGCAACGACGTCTCGAGGTGTTTTCAATGGGTAAAAGATCGCCAATATTCAACGGCTCCTTTTTCGGCCGCTTAGAAGGCCTGCCGCCTGTCCGACGGGTTTTTAGTCTCTTGCGATTCACTCCCTCCGCTATAAGTGCTTCAGCCAATGGAACTATAAACTGAATCAATGGAACTTTACGGTGATGATGCTCCATATACACAATCCACGCGTTTACAACACAAAGCATTAGGATTTTAAAAAAAACTTTCTTCCACCACTTTCTGGACACTCTGTTCATGTCGTATACTGCTGTTTTTTGGTCGGCGAGATCGACCCATCCCATCTTCTGATTGTAGTCGCTTATGACCAAAGGGCAGTCCACATGCTTCCTAGTGCCATCTTTTTGCTTTCTCAGCACCTGCACTAAAACTGGCATATGGCAGTTTGACATGCACAGTACTTCCTTAGAGTCCATTCATCTTGCAGCTGATAAACTATCAGCACTCACTTGAAATTGACTTTGTGAACGATCCAAGCGTCCTTCGAAAACTGGTGTCTCTTTCCGATTTTTCATATACGTTCCGAAAGCTGGAAATGGAATGTTTTTTAGCAAAGAGACTGCCGTGAAAAGTCTGTCGAAAATAACAGCAACGTCGTTATTGCGAATCGTAGATGTCAAATTGAGGATGACTCTTTCGCCAAGAGTGCCGGTGATGTAAGAGTTGGTTTCCTTTCCGGTATAAATATTTAATTCATAAGTATATCCGGTCTTAGCATCACACCGCATCCACATTTTCACTCCACGTTTTATGGGTTTCATAGGCATATACTGCTATAGCACGGAACGGCCCTTGAATTTCGCCATGCACTTATCTATTGATTGGAAAGGACTTTCACTTCGTGCCTCCGAAAACGTCTTCTTTACGCAAGCTACAACTTCAGACATATAATAGTCTTTTGGAGCTCCACTCGGTTTTTCTACGTCATTGAAATACATCGTCGACGATAGGCGAGTGTATCGGTCGCGAGACATGTTCTTTTTGATAGATTCATTGCCTAAAGAAGGATTCTTGCTCCAATAATCAGCTATAGCTGGAACGTGGTTGTAGTGCATAATTAATGACCTCCCATGAAAGTCATAATTTCATATTCATCTGTTAAATTGCGTTTAGAGTTTTTCACCCTGTTAAGCTTAGTTAGCCTCTGATTAGTGCATTCGGCAATGCGAATGTACAAACTCTTCGGGAAAAATTTCCTGAAGACATCATACTCAGTAGACGAAGGCGTCAAATCCAATAATACCTCTGCATCTCTGTCCGCAGGCATTGTATATTTAGGCACAAATTTTCGTTAAATATAGACCACTTACAAATAACTGCATCAGGAGCAATCTCACAACCTGCAGCGGTTCCAAGGGCAGCAACATCATCAGCGGCAACATCATCTTCGGATTCATCACTTGAGTCGGTTATATTATCTTCTTCTTCGTCATCTGATGGAGTATAGTTGGATCCGGGATCACTGAAGTCAGTAACATCATTTTCGCTATCATCATCTTCAAACATAATCTCGAGCATTTGCTCTTCCGACAATATCTTCCTTGCCATCCTTGCGGAATAAAAAAACAAAACTTGTATTTGCAACGATATATTGGGATAATAAATCCCACTGAACAATCTTATTGGGACAATATGTCCCATAAGCAAAAAAAACTCTCTAACACTTTACAGTTTGAAAAATGTTTTGCTGCAAAGTGTTAAAAATGATATTACACTACTTACCTTTTGTTATTTTATAGAATTGTGAATAAAAACACAAAAACTGGAGCTTTATTGACAAAATTATGAGACGATTAGCGAAAAACACGTGCTCTCATATGAAAAAATTGCTCATAAATGACATACCGTTATAATTTAACACATATTTTTTTTATTTACACAGCATATAAGCTTCAAACTTTATTGGGATACATTAGTTATAAGAATATAATTGGTAGAAAAAAAGTTATTATATAGGAAACATTGCTGGGACATATAATCCCAGTAGGAGCGAAAGGGTTAAGACAAATGTGATTGCATATAAAAATATATTGATACTTGTTGAATTTTATCTATGTCTACCAGCTTCAAATGCTGCTACCGAGAAAGTGTTTTCAATAATGAATAATATTTGGACCACCGAAAAATCGCAATTGAAAGTAAATACTTTAAGATCATTATTAATTGCAAAATGCAATTTTAAAATTAATTGCTCAGAATTTAAAGGATTTTTAATTAACAATCCAGATGTTTAAAAAAAATCCATTCTGTGGAAAAATATCAAACTTCATAACTAAATTTATCATTTATGTAGTTGTTTTTTCTATTTTTTTTGTTAGCCTTAGTCAAGAAGACTGTTTATAAAACCAAATTTATTTTTTTAAATTATAATATTATAAAAACTTTTTATTTAACTTTTTATTCTAATCAAGAAGACTTGTTTTTGTTGTTACTTAATTTTATAATAATAATAATAAATATATTATATGATTATTTTTTCTGTTTTTCTTTTCATTTTTAACATAATTTTGTATATGTCCTGTATTTTCCTTTCCCAAAAATGGTCACCGTACCTATAACCCATAAATCTCCTATTATGTACATACATACACATGTATGTATATGTATTATTCAAACCAGCTTCATTTTCACAGTATTTAGCTGACACTAGCTTTAAAAATTATTAGCTTAATTATTTCATAACATGATACACACTTTATAAATATTTCAAGGTTCCAAAGTTCATTTTCTACAAAGCAACAAAAACAAATGTAAATAAATAAAACTGTAAATAAACTGCAAGTAAAAATGACATGCAATAGTTTGGCACCATAAAAATATATCTATGGGGAAACTGGTTTATGCAGCCTCTCTTGAACTTGAATTCTAAAAATATAAACCACTTGAGTTGAGATTTGTTTGGGAGGGAGCCGGTTTTGAATTTATCACAAATTTTTGAGATACAACTGGAGTAAGAGAAATGTAGAGAAGTTGCTCTTAAACAGTATTAGCATTAGAGATGTTAAATGGGAGGATAAAAGTACAACTTTATATTAAACGAGACTATAGACCAGTGATGTTCAAAAATAAAATGTAGATGTATTTGTGAGAGATTTTGCATAGCAAACATATTGTCAAACGCTTAAAATCAGAAAAAAATAAAGAATTTTTTATAAATATAAACACCTTATAAAACAATATCAAGGACCGTAAATAACAATTATCAATATCGAAAACCAATTTTAGAACAGTTATTTTGATAAAAAAAAACAAAAATAAGTCTATCTAAAACAGTTTTTTATTTTTCGTCTTCAATTGTAATTGAATCGCGTGTGTTTGCTATGCTTCGATCAACAAGAAGCAACAACAATGCTTAACAAATTTCTGAAAAAAATGACGATAATCCGTCGCATGTGTTATCATCGCTTGTTCAACGACGACTGAATGAATGTTTTTAAAAGAGCATAACAAATGTGTGTAAATTTTTCAAACAATTGTTGTATGGGCTGAACATCACTGCTATAGACAAACTATAGACGAGCCTTAGTTGAGATTATAGACGAGATTTAGTCGAAACTATGGACTATAGAGGCGAATGTAGACGAGACTATATATATATTAACATAGCTATCGACGAAACGAGAGCCAAAAGTAGAGACTATACCAGAGACAGAGCAAAACTATAGACCAAAATATCTTACTTTGATGTGCAGATATATTCTACTGGTTATGTAGACATTTGTGTCATAACCGCACTGAGATACAATATGAGTTATAATATCGCCAACCGAGATAGAGACAGATAAGAAGAAAGTGTTTTAAATTAAAGATAAATGATCTTATTCTAAGCACCGTAATCTCATTGAAATTTAAATCATAAATTTTCTTTATGGAAATCTGTCTACTACTAACTTCAATATTAAAACGTTGTTCAACATTAAATTTTTAAATCATTTAATTAATATGAATTGATTAAAAGTCTAATGGATAGTTTTATTAACTGATAATAACTATAATGAATAAGAAAATAAAACAATTATTACTTATCAGTAATTATCACCTCTGAAATGTTTGTGCTTTATAATTTCAAATAAGGTTCAATTAAATAAAAAAAAATACATAGTATATATGATAATATACCTTTACCTATTTGTATTATTTTCATTACCTTACTTCCTTAATGCAAAACATCCGGACAGTTTTGCTTCCCACTGTATGTATGTATGTACTATGTTTTATTAAATTAAAAATTTTCTGTTCAGTACTTTTACTCGAATGCAACAAAACATATATACAGCCACCTACACGGCGTATGAGTTTTTTTTTGTACAAAATTTCTCTTAAAAAATTAAGTTCTCTTTGTCTCTTTTAAAATAAATTGGAGCTGCCGTTTCTCTCGCGGCCTTCATAACTGGAAATTTAGCAAAACATTTTAGTTATCTTTCTCGCCGATTGGTATACGGTTGTATCGCTGCTCCAGCTACAATAGTTGAACATTTTTGTTAATTTTTTTTCTTGCTTTTGCTTCTATAATCTAAATGTGGGGCACTTTATTACTTAGTGCTTTTATTCTACTAATAATATGGGATTATTTTAATAAAAAACATCGCAATGAAGTTCTAAGAAAGTCCAATATTTATGGCGGTCTATCGCTGCCTTTAATAGGAGGTGCCCTGCGTATGGTAGGCACCAACTCACAAAGTGAGTCCATTCAGTTCAAACACAAAGGTTAATTACTTTTAATTACAGTGTTTTATACTATAAATTTTACACAGATGTCATCGATCGTTTGCGTTTGTTTGTTAAAGAACATGGCAAAATGTTCCACACTTGGGTTCTGCATCAACTGGTGATATTTTGTGCCGATCCTAAGGTCCTAGAAAATCTGCTAAGTAGTCCCGTGCATATAACAAAGAATAATGTCTATGACATGTTGTCCTTATGGCTGGGAGATGGTCTACTTATGAGTACGGGCAAAAAGTGGCATACACGTCGCAAGATTATAACGCCCAGTTTTCATTTCAAGATCTTGGAGGAATTTGTGGAGATATTTGATCGTCAAACTAATGTTATGATCAAGCAGTTAAGTACTAAGATCAAGGATGAAAAAGTGCCAGTTGATATGTTTCCGGTAGTGTGTTTGACAGCTTTGGATATCATAGCTGAGACGGCGATGGGAGTACAGGTTAATGCTCAGTCAAATCCGAATATTGGTTATGTGCAATCGGTTAAAATGTGAGTAGTTATAGCATTTCCTTTTAAAATTTGAGTATTAAAATTGGACTAAATAAAGACCTACAACTGAAGCTGAAACTGGACTACATAAAGACTTACTTTTGAAGTTAAAATTAGAGTACATAAATACCTACGCTTAGAGTTAAAATTGGACTAAATAAACACCTACGATTGAGGCAAAAATTAAACTACATAAAGACCTGCGATAGAAGCTAAAGGCGTAGCATTTGTTTCAAGAACTCAAATGCTATACTTCCACTATCTTAACTCTTTCTGTAGAATTGTAAGCATTGATTTTTTTAAATAAACAACTATTTCATCCCTTTTCAGAGTAACCGAAATCATCTCAACTCGCCTACGTAAACCTCTCTGGCGCATAGATGGTCTCTTTAAAGTATTTGCTCCACATGTTCATCAAAACATGATGAAACACATAAATCTTATGCAAAATTTTACCAAAGATGTCATCGAAAAACGTAGAAACACCTTAGAAAGCATACTCAAACACACGGACACCGAAAAACCAAAAGAAATTGATGAAGATGATAACATTGGTGGTAAAAAACATATGGCACTTTTGGATCTTCTCTTGCAAGCCTCGGTGGAGGGAAAACCTCTAAGCAATGAGGATATACGTGAAGAGGTGGAAACATTTATGTTTGAAGGACATGATACCACCACCAGTGGCACATCATTTGCTCTATATGTTATATCCAGACACCCCGAGGTGCAAAAGAAATTATTTGCTGAAATAAGAGAAGAAATAGGAGATGATAAAGACCAAGCGCCCTCATATAGACAATTGCAGAATTTACGTTATATGGAATGTGTTATAAAGGAATCAATGAGATTGTATCCTCCAGTACCCATAATTGGAAGATATTTCAAAGAGGATACAGATTTAAGTAAGTTTGCGTGATTTTTGTAAAGTAGTATTAAAAAGTATCTCTTTTTTCCTAGACGGCACTATTATACCCGGTGATTGTCATTTAAATGTGCCCTTATTTGTGGTCTTACGCGATCCTGACTATTTCCAAGATCCCAACGATTTTAAACCCGAACGTTTTGCTTCCGAAAATCCTGAAGATATTTTTCCATTTGCCTATACACCCTTTAGTGCTGGACCACGCAATTGCATTGGTCAAAAATATGCCATGCTGGAAATGAAGAGTGTTATAAGTAAAATTTTGCGTCATTATGAATTGCTGCCTATAGGACCTGAAGTGGTGCCGGTATTGAGTTTGATTTTACGTTCCAAAACTGGTGTACATATGGGCTTAAAGCCAAGGGTATATGAAAAGTGATTATTAGTAGAAATTAGAAAACTATTGTGGTTGTAAAACCTATTAAAATTGATATTGTAGAAAATTTAGCATTTTAAAACTCTTAAAACTTTTAAATTTTTATTGAAATTTAAGAAGTAGGGAGCTGAACAAAGCTCTAGAAGATTTCTGTCTATCGCTAAGTTCTTGAATACAGAAGTCTATTTATCACGAGCTCTGGAAGCTTTACTATGTAGAATAATTGGGAGTAGTCTCTCAAGGTATTAAGTGTCCATCAATTTCTCTTCATCATCATCTTTAGCTGCAAATGCACACTTTATTTGAATCTGTATATAAACCTGTTTATTTACTGATAGATAGATATAGAGCAGAAGTTCATAAAGAAAATTATGTATATGTGTTGATATTTACAGATACATAATACACCTCTCAAGCTTTTTAACTGTAGCTACAGCGATATCTCTAGACAACCGACGCTGTACTTTAATATTAAAAGCAAAACTACTACCCATCAAATTAGGGCACTTCTACCAGGTTTTACTGTTTGTTATTTGTTTATTGCAGATAATGATCAGTGTTGTCAATTTTGAAATTTTAAAACGCACCAAGTTTAGAATTTTTTTATTGGAAATAAATAATTAATTAACGCATTTGATATAAAACGAACAATGACTCGACATCAACTTTTACTACGGAAACAATTACTATGAAAATCAAAAAGGGACAGCAAATTTTATATATTGAAATATTACTTTTTCTTCACATAATACAAAATATATCTAACCAGAAGACCGTTTTACTCTGTGCATATGATTTGGTACGTCTTAAACATCATTATTATTTTTTGTTCTTATTGTTGTCTGTAATATGATTGTAAATAAAATTTTGCACTGTTGAATGAAATTGTATTGAAATAGGTGTATTTTATTATACAAAGATTTTGTCTTACACTGAAACAAAAACTTGTGTTGAATTTGCTTTGGTGGCATCAAAAATTAAAAAACGCAACGCGCACCAACTAAGGAATTTTCCGCACAAAAAAATTTAAAAAGCACCAAAAATGTTGTAAAACGCACCAAGTTGACAACGCAGATAATGATGCTAAAAAGTTTCTTTTAAAAAAACAGAAGAGAAAGATAGAGATAGAGTGAAAAAACTATTAGATGCTGAAATGGAGAGTATTTAAGTATTCTTAAATTAAGAAATGATTAGTAGCTGTTATAAAAGTACAGCACGGAGCTGAGAAAGTATCTTTTAGAATGTGGAAAAATAATTACATCAAAAGTATTTGCGCTCTCTTAAGTAATGGACTAATGGCAGAGAAAGAGCTATACAAGTTTTTGTTTAACTTATTTGCAAATTTAACCCTCACTAAACCCATGATACAACGTCTTATGCCTTAGTGCATATAATTTTGATAATGAAACCTAAATTCTTTACTTTAAAAGAGTAGCTAGTATGTAAAATAAAACAAATATTTAGTTCTATATTTATATTCGTGAAGAAAAGTTGTTGTGTTGCGAAATAATAAAAACTTTTAGCGCAAAATGTTTATAGAAATTGTAATAGTTTTTTTAACTCTCATTCTATTATGGGATTATTTGTCGAAAAAGAGACGTAATGATATGTTGAGTTATATGCCGGGACCCAAAACTGTGCCCATATTGGGCAATGTTTTGATGTATAGAGGTCAAAGTCCTGAAGGTAAATTTTATATTGGTTTAGCTGAAAATATAGCTAATTGTGAGGGACTTACTGACCTTGAACTTGAGCTTTGTTTGACAGATATTTTCTGTTGTAATTGAATTTAATTTTAGTTTCGCGTTTTAATATTTTTTTAAATACCATATTAAATTTAGCAGTTTGGAACACAATTTTGATTTGTTTCGAAATATTAGTAGTTTAAGTGAAATTTTTAATTTGGTTATTAAATGGTTTATCAATTTATAATCTAAAATCATATATGTATGTATGTATAATGCATATATTTTAAAACTGTTTAATATGCACAACAGTGACAGACAAAACAATTAAACAATTTTATTCCAATATTTTCACAATATTTAATTAATAAAATAATTATGAGAAATGTATTCGGGTACCAAATTATTTTACATTCATCTATATAAGAGTGGGTGCACACGCTGCGATTTGTCGCCGCGACTCTGCTGACGTTCTCTTTTGGCGTCCCTTCACTGCCTGTTCACATGTTGAAACATTTGCTGCACCATTCTTGCGACATTTTGACATTAAATTGTTCATTTCTACTATTTCGCTCATTCGCAGATGTGTTGTCATATAGGACGTAGTTTTTAGTTCTGTAAATTTATGAAAAATATGTGTAATAATATATTTTTGCATACAACAATTTTTATTTTTTGGTCTAGGGGCTTTAAAAGGCGAATATTTGAAGGTTTGTTATATGTATTTCATGTACATGGTATTCGTAAAGAATCAACACAGGCAACACTGCTGGTAAATGAAATGAAAATAATAAAAGAGTAAAAAGGAAATGTCGAATTTGTCGCATTGTTTCGCAATACCTGCGACACTAGCTACCAGGTGTGTGAACGCGCTCGCTGTAAGATGAAGGTTTCTGCATAAATAAGTATATGCTGGACAATTAGTTATTTTAATGCTATATTATAGATCAGACACTAATTAAGTGTGATACTCTATAAAAAATTCCACATTTGCAAAGAAAATTTATTTTCTAGCTTCCCCACTTTAATATTATATATTTCAAACTCAATCTATTACTTTATATCTGCCAGAGATCATGGAATTCATAACGAATAACAAACGTAAATATGGCAAACTGTATCGTGTTTGGATTCTGCAACAGTTGGCCGTCTTCTCCTCCGATCCCGAGGATGTAGAAGTAATCTTAAGTTCTCCCCAGCACATAACTAAAAATAATCTTTACGAGCTGTTACATGAATGGCTGGGCACTGGACTGCTAATGAGTACTGGCAAGAAATGGCATTCCAGGCGTAAGATAATAACGCCCACCTTTCACTTTAAGATTCTAGAACAGTTTGTGGAAATTTTCGATCAACAAAGTGCGGTTATGGTAAAAAAGTTGTACAAAAAGGCTGATGGTAAAACGGCGGTAAATATATTTCCGGTGATATGTCTAACAGCTTTGGATATAATAGCGGGTAAGGAACTAATAATTCCTCTTGAAATTTTTAAAAAACTTTTTTTAATATTAAAAATATATAGAAACTGCCATGGGTGTTAAAATCAATGCCCAAAATAATCCCGATTTTCCTTATGTTCAGGCGGTTACAGCGTAAGTTTTTTAATGATTTTTTTTTGTCTAGCGAATTCTTAATAATTTTGTTTCGTCTTAGTGTTACCAACATTATCTCCAGACGTTTTATTAATGTTTGGCATCGCATTAACTGGATATTCCGTTTAACGGCTGCTGAGGATTACAAACGTTTGAATGCCAGCATTAAGCTAATGCACGATTTCACCGAAACTATCATTATGGAAAGACGCCAGGCCTTGGAGAAGTCTCTTAATGAAAACAACTCTTCCATAACACAGGAAAATGAATTTGGCCAAAAGACACGCTTAGCTTTGCTAGATGTTTTACTGCAGTCCAACATAGATGGTGTCCCCCTGAGTAATGAGGATATACGCGAAGAAGTGGATACTTTCATGTTCGAAGGCCATGACACCACCACCAGTGGCATATCCTTTGCTTTGTACTTAATCTCCCGTCATCCTGAAGTGCAACAGAAAATTTTCGAGGAAATTGTAGAAGTTTTGGGCAACGATAAAGAATGTCCCGTTACATTGCGTGACTTGGGAGAATTGAAATATTTGGAGTGCGCAATCAAAGAATCGTTGCGTTTATATCCTCCAGTACCCATAATAGGTCGATATTTCACGGAAGATGTGATTATTAGGGGTAACAAAATACCAGCTGGTACTAATTACACCGTTGGTATTTATGTAAGTCTGCGTGATCCATTGTATTTTGCGGATCCTGATGCTTTCAAACCCGAACGTTTCCTAGATGACAGCACTAACAAGATGAATCCCTATGCTTATATACCCTTCTCGGCGGGTCCGCGTAATTGTATTGGTCAGAAATTTGCCATCTTGGAAATGAAAAGCACTATTAGTAAAATTTTGAGACATTTCGAATTGCTGCCTTTGGGACCGGAAGTAAGACCCATGATGAATTTAATTTTACGCTCAGCTAATGGCAATCATATGGGTTTGAGACCACGGAAATATTAAGGGAAATTAAACGAAATTTTTAATAAAAAATATTTTAATTATCTGGGTATTAGCTGCCGCATTCATAAAAAATAAAGTAGGTTGAAGTGTGCTTTTAGACAAAATTTTCATACAAAATTTTCTTAAAGTACATTTGAAGTTTACTTTAATTTTTTATGAATAAGGGCATAGACATGGTGCAACTATACAAGGTGAGTGCAAATCGACAACAAATACAACACAAAACAGAAACAACAGGCATTTTGTTGGTGTAAAATAATGTACTACTGTCAAAAATACTTGAAAAAGTATTACTTTTGACATAAGTAAATTGTAAACAAAGTCAGTCAGCTGGGCTACTGCACTCACCTTGTATAGTTGCACCATGGGCATAGATATATAATTTTTTGTAATTAAAACGATATTAAATTAAAAAAGAATAAAAATTATTATAGTTCGTAGTTCATAACGTTGCTTAAGAATAGTTGCTTTAAATTTTTTTCCAATTACATTGGATGATTTTCTCTACTATTTTAAGTAAGCAAGAGAATTCGTATTTCAGTCGGTATTCCCATTGCTTTATCCCTAGTTCTATTTTCAATGCTAGATCATGAAGGCATGTTTCTAGATTTACTTTTAGTTTGTTGAATTTCAGCGATATCCAATGGCTGGTAAATTGGTGTGTGGACCTGATAAATATTTATCACACCACATAATAAAACGTTTCGTCAAGATCACACTGGGAACTGTTTTTTTTCCAACAACTATACAACCACAAAATTATATGGCATTCAGAATAACAATATACTATATCTAATACTAGTATAATGTTATTTTGAATTAGTATTTAGTATTTGAATTAGTATTTATTTCTGTACAAATATTTTACACTCATCAATATATTAATTTTCCCATAACGCTGCCGTCGCAATTATGTTTGTTGTTTAAAGCATCACAACTGGGCCGTTATGCACACATGTGTAGCAGCAAATCCCTTTAATCAAAAATGCTAAACAATTCTTTTCTCCCTGTTTTGTTTTTTCACATTTTGCCGTGATATGCAATTCGCTTTTAGTTTTGTTACAACTATTACAACAATAAGTTGTCATTATATTTAACGGCAAATAGCAAAGATAATATTAGAATATTTTTGGTTAAATAAAAAAAGAATAAACGAAACACGTTACAACAAATAGACATCAAAATAACACAAACGTTTAAAACAAACAGTGGAATTGGAATTTAATGGACAACTAACAATAAATTCGTGACTGAATGAAATATAATATAATTTTATTATATAATTTATTAATTATATTTTTAAAAAAATTATTATTTCTATAGAACTATAACAATATTATGTAAAGCGAAAAAATTGTTTAATAAAATTTATTGATAAATTTATGAGCAACTAGAGTAAGCGGATGAGTAAAAAACAAAGGAGAAAACAAACATTTGCATGCACTTTGTAAAATCGAATAAATAATCGTTTCCCTGCAACTGCAGGCCGGCTGCAAGAAAACAGAAAACAATAGTTAATAAATAGAATGTGCTATCTCCTCTATAATAATTATGTTAGTGATAATAAAAAGTCTGTTAAGTTCAAAGTTTTATTTGTTGATGGAACTGCAGGCCGACTGCAAAACACAATAGGTTATACTATAAATAGAGTGTGCTATCTTCTCTATAAGAATTATTTTAGTAATAATAAAATAATCTGTTAGGTTCAAAGTTTTATGAAAAGCTTATGGAAATGGAAAATGTTTAATCTTCTTCCGAGGGTCGACCTGAAAATCTTAGTTACATAAACTTATATTCAAAATAATTTTTGTAAATTTTTTTAAATCAAATTTTCAATAATTTATTTTATAATAATTGTGTTTGTTATTTATTCAAATTGTTTAAAATGTAGTTATAATTCAAAGGTCAATTAAAAAATAATTAATATTATCACTTGTAAATTATATACATGCCTACATTACAATTAACTAATAACCGCTGGCCACAAGGTCAAATTGTTGTCAATTTATTAGCAGCTTGTTGATCTTGTTAGCAGCTGTAAACAACATTTAACCAAATTCGTTATATTTCAATAACATGTTGCTAGCAACATGTTTAGTGTTGATAATAGATGTAACTGTATTATTGTTCAAATAGCCAGTGCTGCCATATACATATGGAATTTTTATTTTTTAACACTTTTCGCTAAAGATTTAAATGTATGCCAAACTAATGTTTTCGGGCAATACAAACATCTGCATCAAAGAAATAGTCTGCCTAGAGGGAAACCATCAGTTGTTTAGCAAATCGTGCCTACTTTTATATTTTTTTTTGAAATATAAAAAAAAAATTTATAAAGTTTTATAAACAAACTTGAAAGATATTTGTGATGTATATTATATACCTATGAAAGTTATAAACCTATATAAATGGAATTTCCTAGTTACACTAGATTATTACAACTGTATATTTTATAGTCAAAAATAGTCACTAAAAATTTATTGTTATCACTAATTGAACCAATATAAGGGGTTTAATTATTATTGAAATACTTATATTCAGTAATTGGACAGGCAGAAAACAGTTTAAAATATTTTTCTCAGTAATAAAGAGTTTTAAATTTAAATAAAAAAACTCGGCAAAGCTATTTGCCTCAAACTAAAAATTTTAAAAGTGAATGTCAGTGGACTTTATTTTGCCAGGATATTATTATATTTTAAGTGAATTATATGATCATTTAGACAATATCGGTGCTTATTCCTGTTGTAAATTTAAATTCTTAATATTGTTGAATTAGTTTCCTATAATTTTTGTAATACAGAGATACTGGTACGATATTAATGTTCGGATCATAAAATATGTAGCTGTTTCAGAAAGTTTATAGGGAATCCAGTTTTTTTGGGAAAAAATAATAGCTCTACTGCCAATTTTATATTTCTCAAAAACTTTTTCTGTTTATATTAATAAAGCTAATCTTATTCCATTTCCAGATAACTGAAAACCTTTACTTTACTATAACTTTTTAGCTTAACCAATGCAATGTGGCTGGAAATTGTATTATTCGTGGTCTTGGCATTTATAATCGATGTCTTGGCTCGCAACTATGCCACCAGAAAGTTAATCAATGTACCCTTTATAACTAAATTACCTATATTGGGTTCTCTTATGACCCTATCTACTATAACACCAGATAGTATGCTTTTAAATAAAGCTATATTTAACTAAATTTAAAATGTCTTTCTTTCTCAGATTTTCATATAAGATGGCCGCAATTCATTGCTCGCTTTGGCAAAACATTCTGTGCTCTCGCACTTGGTAAGTTGATCGTTGTTACCGTAGATCATCGCATAGTGGAGTCTCTGCTCAGTAGCCAGGATCATTTGAAAAAACATTTTCTGTACAATATGCTCAGCATATGGTTAGGGAATGGTCTATTGCTGAGTACTGGCCAAACTTGGCATAAAATGCGTAAAATTATAACGCCTACATTCCATTTTAAGATATTAGAAGAATTTATTGAGGTCTTTGATCGTCAAACGGATGTTTTTGTAGAAAAATTAAAGTTGCTGGCAGATGGTAAAAGAGTAGTGAATATTTATGAGTATATGGGTTTGTTGACCATGGATATAATAGCAGGTGAGAGTGGAAATCAGAGTACAGGAATTGGTGAGAATTATAAACCGATTTTTTTTTTAAGAAACTGCCATGGGTGTGACAATAAATGCTCAAATGGATACAAAATCAGAATATGTTAAGGCTGTTACAGAGTAAGTTTAAAAAGTGATATTTTTACAATAAAAATATCAGATTTAATACCTATATTAAGATAAAATTTATTACCTATATCATATCATACATCAAAGATTTTATAATAGTTTTATTTTCATACTCCTCCCTCTTTAGAGTTACTGACATTATGGCCCTACGTTTTGTCAGACTTCAATTGGCCTATATACCTACTTTTAGACTCTTGGCACCAAAAGCCTATCACCTGCAACAAAAAGACATTAAAATAATGCATGCATTTATCGAGAAAATTATAGCCGAACGTCAGCAATCTCTATTAAAAGACAAGGAGAAAGGCAACATACAAGATGACAACAACGATCCACATGATTTGGGGCTTAAGAAACGTATGGCTTTACTGGATGTCTTGCTGCAATCCACAGTAGACGGTGAATCCTTAACTGATAAACAAGTACGAGATGAAGTTAATACTTTCATGTTTGAGGGTCATGATACCACCACTTCGGCTACGTCGTTTTGTCTTTATGCTTTGTCGCGCCATGCACAGGTGCAGCAGAAACTATTTCTTGAATTGAGGGAATATTTTGGTGATCAATTAAATCGTGCCATAACATATAAAGATTTGCAGGAATTAACCTATTTAAATTGTGTAATTAAGGAATCATTAAGATTGTATCCACCAATTGTGGCCATAGGACGTTGTTTAAATAACGATTTGAAAGTGGGTAAGTAAAAGCAAGTTTAAAAACAAAGACCAAGTTAAATATTCCAACTTCATTTCAGATCAATACTGTCTGCCCGCCAACGCTAATGTTATTATTTTACTGTGGGAAATGCTGCGTGATCCTGCTGTCTTTGATGATCCTTTAAGCTTTCTACCCGAACGCCATCTTATGAATAATGCCCGTGTAAATGCCTTTAGCAATATACCTTTCAGTGCCGGACCCCGTAATTGTATTGGACAGAGATTTGCTCAATTAGAAATGCGTACGATTATAATTAAAGTTATCCGGAATTTTGAACTGCTCCCCTTGGGCGAAGATGTACAGCCGTCAATGCAAATTATATTGCGTTCGAAGACGGGTATAAATTTTGGTCTTAGACCGCGTAATTATGAGAAAAGAACAATGGTAGATAGTGTTTAGTGATTAAATGAATTTGTTAATATTTGTAAGTAAATATTTAAAAAATTGAGTTTGTTTTAGTGGGTTATTTTAACAATTAGATTCATTAATTCTTAATAAAAATGTAATTGATATTATCCTTTGCAGATCTAGTACTAGTATAATGTTATTTTGAATTAGTATTTCGTATTTAAATTGGGATTTATTTCTGTACAAATATTTTACACTCATCAATATATTAATTTTCCCATAACGCTGCCGTCGCAATTATGTTTGTTGTTTAAAGCATCACAACAAATATCGTTGGGGATTTGTTGCTACACATGTGTAGTAATCAAAAATGAACTATGCATTAGTTTACAATGTTTTGTTTTTTCACAAATTGAAGTGATATGCAATTCGCTTTTAGTTTTGTTGCAACAATTATAATAATAAGTTGTCATTATATTTAACGGCAAATAGCAAAAACAATATTAGAATATTTGTAAGTGTTGATCGACCTTTTTTGGTTAATATTAATAATTTATATAGTTTCCTATATTAGAATATTTTTGGTTAAATAAAAAAAGAATAAACGAAACACGTTACAACAAATAGACATCAAAAAAACACAAACGTTTAAAACTAACAGTGGAATTGGAATGTAATGGACAACTAACAATAAATTCGTGACTGAATGAAAAATAATTTTCTATAGAACTATAACAATATTATGTAAAGCAAAATAAATTGTTTAATAAAATTTATTGATAAATTTATGACAAACTCTAGTGTAAGCGGGATTGAGTAAAAAACAAACATTTGCATGCACTTTGTAAAATCGAATAAATAATCATTTCCCTGCAACTGCAGGCCGGCTGCAAGAAAACAAGAATTATTTTAGTGATAATAAAAAAATCTGTTAAGTTCAAAGTTTTATTTAAGTTGATGGAACTGCAGGCCGACTGCAAAACACAATAGGTTATACTATAAATAGAGTGTGCTATCTTCTCTATAAGAATTATTTTAGTATTAATAAAATAGTCTTTTAGGTTCAAAGTTTTATGAAAAGTTTATGGAAATGGAAAACTTTTAATCTTTTTGTGAGGGTCGAAAATCTTAGCTAAGCTTACATAAATTTACATATGTATATTCAAAATAATTTTTGTAAATTTTTTTTAAATCAAATTTTCAATAATTTATTTTATTATAATTGTGTTTGTTATTTATTCAAATTGTATAAAATGTAGTTATAATTCAAAGGTCAATTAAAAAATAATTAATATTATCACTTGTAAATTATATACATGCCCACATTACAATTAACTAATAACCGTTGTCCACAAGGTCAAATTGTTGTCAATTTATTAGCAGCTTGTTGATCTTGTTAGCAGCTGTAAACAACATTTAACCAAATTCGTTATATTTCAATAACATGTTGCTGGCAACATGTTTAGTGTTGATAATAGATGTAACTGTATTATTGTTCAAATAGCCAGTGCTGCCATATACATATGGAATTTTTATTTTTTAACACTTTTCGCTAAAGATTTAAATGTATGCCAAACTAATGTTTTCGGGCAATACAAACATCTGCATCAAAGAAATAGTCTGCCTAGAGGGAAAGCATCAGTTGTTTAGCAAATCGTGCCTACTTTTATATTTTTTTTTTGAAATATAAAAAAAAAATTTATAAAGTTTTATAAACAAACTTGAATGATATTTGTGATGTATATTATATACCTATGAAAGTTATAAACCAATATAAATAAAATTTCCTAGGTACACTAGATCATTACAACTGTATATTTTATAGTCAAAAATAGTCACTAAAATTTGATTGTTATCATTAATTGAACCAATATAAGGGTAATTTAATTATTATTGAAATATATTCAGACAGGCAGAAAACAGTTTAATGGCAAATTGTTTAAAATATTTTTCTCAGAGTTTAAAATTTAAATAAAAACTCGGCAAAGCTATTTGCCTCAGACTAAAAATTTTAAAAGTGAATGTCAGTGGACTTTATATTGCCAGGATATTATTAGATTTTAAGTGAATTAGATGATAATTTAGACAATATCGGTGCTTATTTAATATTGTTGAATTATTTTCCTATAATTTTTGTAATACAGAGATACTGGTACCACATTAATGTTCGAATTATATATATATAGCTGTTTCAGAAATTTTATAGGGAAATCCAGCTTTTCTGATAGAAAATAAGAGCTCTACTGCTAATTTTATATTTCTCAGCAACTTTTTCTGTTTACATTAATTAAACTAAACTTCATTTTCTTATAACGTTTTAGCTTAACCGATGCAATGTGGCTGGAAATTTTATTATTCGTGGTCTTGGTATTTATAATCGATGGCTTGGCTCGCAACTATGCCACCAGAAAGTTAATCAATGTACCTTTAGTATCTAAATTACCCATATTGGGTTGTGTTATCGCCCTATCTACTGTAACACTAGATAGTATGCTTTTAACTGAAGCTATATTTAGCTAAATTTAAAATCCCTTCCTTCTTTTTTCAGATTTTCATATAAGATTGCCGCAATTCATTGCTCGCTTTGGCAAAACATTCTGTGCTCTCACACTTGGTAAGTTGCTCGTTGTTACCGCGGATCATCGCATAGTGGAGTCTCTGCTCGGTAGCCAGGATCATTTAGAAAAACATTTTCTGTACAAAATATTCAGCATATGGTTAGGGAATGGTCTATTGCTGAGTACTGGCCAAACTTGGCATAAAATGCGTAAAATTATAACGCCTACATTCCATTTTAAGATATTAGAAGAATTTATTGAGGTCTTTGATCGTCAAACGGATGTTTTTGTAGAAAAATTAAAGTTGCTGGCAGATGGTAAAAGAGTAGTGAATATTTATGAGTATATGGGTTTGTTGACCATGGATATAATAGCAGGTGAGAGTGGGAATCAGAATAGAGGGATTGGTGAGAATTATAAACCGATTTTTTTTTAAGAAACTGCCATGGGTGTGACAATAAATGCTCAAATGGATTCAAAATCAGAATATGTTAAGGCTGTTACAGAGTAAGTTTTAAAAGTGATATTTTTACAATACAAATATCAGATTTAATACCTATATTAAGATCAGATTTATTACCTATATTATAGTTTACATCAAAGACTTTATAATAGTTTTATTTTCGTACTCCTCCCTCTTTAGAGTTACCGACATTATGGCCCTACGTTTTGTCAGACTTCAATTGGCCTATATACCTACTTTTAAACTCTTGGCGCCAAAAGTCTATCGCCTGCAACAAAAAGACATTAAAATAATGCATGAATTTATCGAGAAAATTATAGCAGAACGTCAGCAATCTCTGTTAAAAGACAAGGAGAAAGGCAACATACAAGATCACAACAATGATCCACATGATTTGGGACTTAAGAAACGTATGGCTTTACTGGATGTCTTGCTGCAATCCACAGTAGACGGTGAATCCTTAACTGATAAACAAGTACGAGATGAAGTCAATACTTTCATGTTTGAGGGTCATGATACCACCACTTCGGCTACGTCGTTTTGTCTTTATGCTTTGTCGCGCCATGCACAGGTGCAGCAGAAACTATTTCTCGAATTGAGGGAATATTTTGGCGATCAATTAAATCGTGCCATAACCTATAAAGATTTGCAGGAATTAACCTATTTAAATTGTGTAATTAAGGAATCATTAAGATTGTATCCACCAATTGTGGCCATAGGACGTTGTTTAAATAACGATTTGAAAGTGGGTAAGTAAAAGCAAGTTTAGAAACAAAGAACCAGTTAAATATTCCAACTTGATTTCAGATCAATACTGTCTGCCCGCCAACGCTAATGTTACTATTCTACTGTGGGAAATGCTGCGTGATCCTGCTGTCTTTGATGATCCTTTAAGCTTTCTACCCGAACGCCATCTTATGAATAATGCTCGTGTAAATGCCTTTAGCAATATACCTTTCAGTGCCGGACCCCGTAATTGTATTGGACAGAGATTTGCTCAATTAGAAATGCGTACGATTATAATTAAAGTTATCCGGAATTTTGAACTGCTCGCCTTGGGCGAAGATGTACAGCCGTCAATGCAAATTATATTGCGTTCGAAGACGGGTATAAATTTTGGTCTTAGACCGCGTAATTATGAGAAAAGAACAATGGTAGATAGTGTTTAGTGATTAAATGAATTTGTTAATAATTGTACATACATATATTTAAAAAATTGAGGTTTATTTTATGAAAATATAAAGGACAGAACATATCATAAAAACGGGAAAAACATTTGGGTTAAATTGCATGATGTTTAAATTCAAGAAATTTCAATAGTTTATTTAAGTAAATTCTATGAAAAAATAAAAAAACACTAAAATTTTGTCTAAAATTTTCAAAATTTTGAATTGAAAAAAGTTTTTTTTTTAATTTTTGATAAACCATTGAATGCGCCTCTCAAAGACCTTTCATATGATTCCAAATTTACATATAGTTCCTTTGGAAGAAATGTGAAAAAAATCAAAAAACCTCTAAAAATGACATATTTATCCTTTGATCCAGCAAAAAGCGCACCAAATTTTTGAAAAAGCACCAAAAATTGTGCGAAATGTACCAAGTTGACAACGCTGCTTATGGAAACTATATTTTGCAACCAATACTGAAAGTATACTATAGCTGTTTCTTTCTAAAACAATAAGAATAAAACACAGTTGCTTCAAGAAGTATTTATTTATATTTTGTGAAAGGTATATGGTTTTTAAAACATTGCTAATGAAAAGAAGTAATATTAATAATTTTGGTTTCAATTGTAACTTTTAATTAATGTCTGTTGTACTTTAGTTTATTTTAATTTTAGCTATAGTTCCTTTTTGTATTTTCACTACTTTTTAACAGTTTATTTAGCTTTAATGCCTTTTTATGATAACCCTGCTGCAATGCTAGTTTATTTCATTAGTACCATTTTTCGCTTGGCACGCGCGAGTTTATTCCTTCTTAGAAAACGGCTTATAATAAAATTTGTGTTTAGTGAAAAATAAACAAATAAGAAAAAAATTAAAACAAATTTTATAATTTTCATACTGCACTTTGAAGGAGGCAGTATTTGTTTAACAAAATAATCTACTGAGTTTTTTTGGTGTGTATATAATAAAATAGACAATTTTTTCTTTAACATATTAGAGAAAATTGTAAAAACGAAAAAAGAATTTGTGTAAAAAGGGAAGCAAAAAGTATATTTAATTGTGCTGTGCTAATGGTGGTGGTAGCTGTAAGAATTGTGTTTTTTCTTGTTGGTTTTCTGCGAGGGTGGTTGTTGACAGGGAAAATTAAAAATGCTTTAAAAATCAATTTTCTCAGCAATAATTTAATAAGTTTAAGAATTTTGTTACGAATTTTTTCCTCAATTAAAAAAAAATCACGTTTTTAGCAACATACATAAATTAGTTAAATAATAAAAGTGGTGAAAAAAGCCTTTAAAAATAGGCCGCAAAAAAAATAAAACTGCAAAAGAGCCCAAAAAATAGCGAAATGTGTATGTGTGTGTTTGTTGTGTATGAGAGATTTTTTTGTTTAACTTTTTTATTAAATTTCGCATTTTCGTTAAAGGCTTTTGATACTTTTAAACAAATTAACTGTTTTTGTCAATTTAATTGGTTATTTTTTGGGCATTTTTTACTCGTGCTAATTCTATTTTTGCGTCTACTTTTCCTTTGTTTATCTACTTCCCCTTTTTTGTATTTTCTTTTATTCTTTCTGCCGGTTTAATTTTTTCGGATTGTTGTTTTACTCTTTAAATTTCAGATCGTTTGGGTGTTATGTTACCACATGTTTTATATTTTATTAGGGAATTTATGTTTGTTTTTGTGTAACTTTTTTTTTCAAAATTTAATCAAAATTTTTTATTTTCTTTTTTTTTGTTTAATTTCTAGTTAATAAGTAACATTTATAATTAATTGAATATGTATGGACAGAATATAAGAAACGTTACATATGCTCCCTATGGTTATAATGGTTATAGACAAAGGTATTTATTTGAATTACATATTTTGTTATTTATTTTTAATTTCTTTCATTTGTTGTTTTAAAAAGTTTTTAATTTGGTGGTTAAAGTAAAACAAAATGTACTAAGTGGTGTGAAAACTGTGTAAAATGATGTTTATGACAATTATACCCTACACCACCGTAGTGGGGAGGGTATATTTGATTTGTGTTGATGTTTGCGACGCCCAGAAATATTGGTCCAACACCCACCTTAAAGTATACCGATTGACTCAGAATCACTTTCTGAGTCGATTTTACGATGTCCGTAAGTCCGTCCGTCTGGCTGGCTGTCCATGTAAAGCTTATGCGCAGAGTACAGATCGCAATTTTGAAGATATTTCGATAAAATTTGGTACGTGCTACTTTTTTCGGCCCATGGATGGATGGGATTGAAACTGGTGGAAATCGGTCAATTATTTCACCTGGCCCCCATACAAATGTCCTCCCGATATTGGGGTTTACGGATCATAAATGTTTGAATTATGCAAGTATCCAAACAAATTTCATCATGAGTGGTAAATGAAACGAAATCACATCTACAAATTTTATGCACATCGGCCAATAATTACTCGTAGCTCACATATAAGGCCCACTTCCGAAAAGAGCATAACTCTCAAAAATGCTGGTATCCAAATAATATTTAACGCAAATATATTTCATATATATGTACAAATAATACGGTACAATTTTATTATGATCGGTGCATAATTAGTCGTAGCTCCCATACAAGCCCCACTTTCCAAATTCACTTTAACGATCATGAATTTCTTAAAAATGTTGGTATTCAAGTAAAATTTGACACAAATAAGTTAATTATATACAGAAATAATGACACCTAATTTTATAATGGTCGGTCCATAATTAGTCGAAACTCCCATATAAGATCCTCTCCGTAAGTCAACTTAAGCTCCATATATCTTTTAAAAGTATTTATATCGAGATAAAGTTTAACAAATATAATATTTATATACACAGACATTATGACATTAAATTTTTGGATGATCGGTCCACAATAGGTTATATCTCACGCCTATTTCTGAAAATTGTTTTATACATATGTATACTGGGTGTAGGGTATTATATGGTCGGGCTTGACCGACTATACTTTCTTACTTGTTTTTTATTGAAAAAAACTTGAACATTTTATAAGGATTTAACAATTTTTTTATTTTTTGAGTGTAGTTAAGAAAACATTGGTCTAATACTTTATCTTTAGCACAAACATTTGTTTACCCGGAATTTTAATATTTCTAGAGAACAAACACGTGTGTTCATGTTTTATTAATTTTTTTCAATTTTTTTTAATCAAATAGGGCTTTTAAATGTGATAAAAATGTAATATAAAAATGTGTTGTCGGCCACGCCTATTTTATATTTAAAAGTTCCTTATATGTATCTTAATTTGGCCCTCAGCTCAGCTGTGAGACTAAAGGCTGGTAATTCATGGTCTCATAGGGACTATGGTCACTCTACTAAAACGAGATACAATAAAAATGCTCATAGTAACGTTAGATACAGAACATTGAAGCCATTTTTCGATATGCAATTCTCTATATGTCTCCCGTATAGGAACCTATGGCTAGAATGACTCTATCCCCCGGTAGAATTAAGCAGGATTTATACTGACGGCTTCAGGAGGGGAAAAAGAGATGGTGGCGGATTCTTCATTGAGGAATTTGGGATCAAATTCTATTTCAGGCTTCCTTATTTCTGTTCTACTCTTTTAGCAGAAATTTCTGCCATAAAGCGTGCTGCAAATTGGCTGAGGTATAATCGAATATCTTTTTTTTTTAATATTAATTCACAAATACAAACTGCGAAGCTTTTGGCTTATCTGCACAAAATACCCAGATTATTTGGAGGAGCTTTCAAGCATGAATTTAATACACATCTATAACTTTCTCATGGAATCTGGATGGTTCGAAATGGAAACAACCAGTGCTAAGTGATCGACCAGTTGTTTACCAAAAGGGTAACACAATGGGTTAAACTTAATGGACCCAAGTGAGCTGTTTCTAAAAATGGCTGACCATGTAGCCTAACCTAACCTATATCTAAATTTATAAGATTATAATGTTTAAACGCTATCAAGAAAGATCAAACAATTTTGGAATATAATGTGAAAAAGAGTGATTTTTTAAAAACATTCGACTTTTATTAAAAAAAAAACAAACAATTTAGAGAAATTTCAATTCTTGCACCAGTTGTTTTTTGAAAGGACTTAAGCCCAAATTCTTCCACACAATTTTCCATGTAGTGGAGTAATAGAGGCATAATTGTTGGGAAGGACGTCGAATCGATAATTCACGGCCATCAACAACACTGTTGAATACATCTGCGATATTTTCCTCTGTCCGCACTCTACGTATGCGTGTTGTTAGTTTAATGTCCAGTAATGTAAATTTGGTGCAAAATTTAGTCACAAGATGCCGAATAGTCGCCTCTGATGGATATACAAACTGACTATAAAATGCAAGAAGTACACGATGTTCTTTTTAAAGCGCACAGAAATTTTCATAATAAAATTCAATAATCTGCAAACTTTGTTTGTTTTTAAGTCGATTCAGGGTTACATTATAGACCAAACTAACACTAATATGTTACAAGAAAACATTCTTGCCAAAAATAAAGTTGCTACAAAAATCACCTTCACTTTAGTTTTTCTTTCCTAAATCATAATTAAACATAGCTTTGTTTAAAGAAAGTTACACTAAAGTATCATTATTATGCTCTATAATTTCATTTACTATTTGTAAAATTATAGAAGAAACAAAGAAATTTTGGAAATATCTTGCTAATTTTCTTAAATTTACTGGTCATTTTAATAAATTTATTAGATTGTTGTAAAACTTGAGGAATGTTGCATCTTACAGTGAAATGTTTAGACTAAAAAACATGAAAATGCTTTGACATGAACTGATTCTTGAAATTTTCTTTATTAAAACATGTGTCATTAAATATGTACACAAATGTTTAAGGAAAATCAGAACAGAATTTCAACAAACATTTGTAAAATATTTTATTGTTTGAATAATTTATTATACTTTTTTAAACTTCGCTTTACTGATAACTTTAATAAATTCCTATGCTTGTCGGCCGTTCCCCCACAACTTTATAGACCAGCCAAGTAGAAATTATTGTCTTAACTTAAATTCCCAAACAAAATAGTATTTTTCCTTCTGTTCCAAATAACAAATTCAAATTTGACCGGCAAATCCACATATGTATGTATGTATATTAATTTTGCTTAATCATTACAAATATTTTACTAGCATTCATCTATAATTTTGTTGATGAATTCTTTGTAATATTTTTGCTGTTGCTCCTAAAAGTATTCTTTCAATTCGTTTTCGTTTTATCGATTAGCAGCAAGAAATTCAGTATAATAAGAAGAAAGAAATACACACTGCTGGCTACACAACTGTTTTATGTTTGTATGAATAATTTCTTCATATCTGGCATTTCATTTAATATTTTCATTACAAACTAAAGAAAAACTAAAAAAATAAAACAAGAAATCCTTATCAAAAATTCTTTGGTACATACAATAATTTTATTTGTTTGAGAACATACACACACATAGCTACCTACACAAGCATTTTAATGAGGATACACCCTACACAAAGGAAAGTGGAAGTATGACAACTAGAAAGTCAGAAAGTAAAATATCAAAGTATATACAAGTTCTTAAAATGGTTTATTACTCTTGATATTTAATGAACACTTTTAAATATTTATTGACTCTCCCAAATTATGGAAAATAAACCTATATACACCGTTTAGCTATAGTGTTTATAAGCTGTATTTATAATATCAAGCAGTTTGCCTGCTAACTTACTTACTTTCTTTGCCTTAAAATGGAAAAACAAAAACTTACCACAAATATTAAGCTTACATATTGCATTCTTAGAAAATCATTAAAGGCAATACTAAGTATTATAACAAACAAACAAAAAAAAAAACGAATTGTTATAATTTGTTTAAGCATGCAATAAGATTAGAGTTATGCATTTTCAAATTATAAATTATTTAAATTTAAAGAATTTTTGAGGGCATGGAGAGTAAAAGGTCTTTATAAAGATTTTGTTATAAATAAAAGAATTGAAAAATTCTTGGCATACAGGTTGATTAATCAGTAAGCAATGTTAACTTTAAGAAATTACAATTTTTTAAAAGAAGCTTTTTTTATGTAAAATCAAATAACTTCTTGTATACAAGCTTTTAATAACATGACCACATGCTTGGCAAGATCTATGTAGGGCCAGAAGGCATTAATCCTGTTGCTTCATGCTAACCTCTGTGATGACAAAATTAATTACACTTGTTTACAGCGGCAGGTTGTACTCCGTCTCTGCAAGTATTGCATTCATGCGGTATTCTGCGATCGCTGTATTGATGTTGTCTAAGCATAAAAAAAACAGAAATGCAAAAAATAATGACAAATAAATCAGTTTTAACCAGTAGAAAAAAACAAGCAAAAATACAAAAAAAAAAATTAAATAAATTTCAGGATTTTTCAATATAACCACAAATCCGTTAAAGAATTTCGACGACTCAACGTTAAAATATTATAGACATTTGTAAAAGTCAAGCTAATAGTTACAAAAATAAAATCTATAGAATACCAAATAATAGTCAAACAATTTAGATTTTATATAAAATCTAAATGATTAATCGCATAACCGTATAATCGGTTCAACGAATAATTCTAAATTAAAAAGGAAAATTTTTAAAAGTTAAGCAGACTTTTATGACTTTTTCCGTTAAATTTGTGTTTATTAAACGAATATAAGACGATTATTTGGAAAACCGTAGCAAAAATTAATCGATTAATCCTATTAAAACTATGCAAATCTATAGAAGACAAGATAATAGTTCAACGAATAAATCTAAAAAAAACATAAAACAAATTTTCTAAAATTTAAGAAACAGGGTAAATTATCGATATTGGTAGGATTTTTCCAATAAACTTACATTTATTTAGAGAATTTTGAATGATATTGGCAAAACTAATTATAAAATTATACGATTTAAATTACATATTAATATTTAAAGGATTTTTTCTGCAGAATTTAGAACTACATATGTACCTATATACTGAATTTTTGGAAAATTATTCAAAAGACCGATTAAACAATTATTCGATTATACGTAAGAAGAATTTTCAAAAATAAAGCTGGACTTGAAACCACTTGTATTTAGAGGAGTTTTTCTGCAGATTTTAGACCTACATATCTAAACATATACATACATATGTACTGAATTTTTGACGATTATTCGGAAAACCGTTTCAGAAATAATACGATTATTCGTAAGAAAATTTACTAAAATGAAGCAGAATTTTAAGTAAATTGTATTTAGAGGATCTTTTTCTGCAGAATTTGATACTAAATACTGAATTTTGGATGATTATTCGAAAAATCGTTTTAAAAAATATTTGATTATACGTAAGGAAAATTTACATAAATTAAGTAGAATTTAAAATTATATATAGAGGATTTTTTTCTAAATTTATTAATACATATTTAAAGATTTATGAACGATTATTCGGAAAACCGATTAAAAAATTATTCGATTAATCGTATAAAAATTATGCAACAAATATACCCTTTAATATTCGTTCTCAACTTACTGAATGTATGAATTGCTTATGCACATGTGCATGTTGTTTTGTTTGTACCAGTATATTATGTTTTTGTTTGCCTACTTTTAGGCTGTGATTTTTGTTTAAAGATTATAATTTCTGTTTTTTAATTTTTTTCCATTCATATTATATTTTTTTTTTTTTGTATTTTTTGTCTATATGTATGACTTTTTAAGTATGTGGGGGTGTAACTATACATAAATGTGAATAAAGTACAATGTCTAACAAATTGTAGAAAATATTATAATTGAAGGTGAAAATTATTAACATTGACAATGGTTATTATTTATTACGAATTATAGAAAAGTATTGAAAGAGAAAAACAAAAGACTTTCTTTGACTTTTTAAGATGATGTTGTTGTTGTGTGTGGTAAAATAATTTTTGAAAATCAATTGCGTTTTTTTCTTAAGAATTCAATAATTTGTTTTGTCTAGCAAATAGTGTTTTAAAGTTTTGTGAATTATATAAAGTTATATAAAAAGTAAATTATTTTATAATAAAAAGTATAAAGTATAAAGAAAAATCAATAAAAAAATAATAACTTGTTAAAAAGTATCAAGGAAATCAATCATCTTAACATCAATTACTAAAACGGAACCAGGCCATTTAAACGTTGTATTTAGGATTAAAATATTCTCTGTCACATCTACATTGACTTCTAATTTATTTGAGACATCGGGAAGTTTTTAAACAACTTGAATTTCCAAAATGTATCGGTAAATATTATTAATAACTTGTTGTAATAAAAATATTTAAATATGTTTTATTTTTATTGCTCTTTGTTAAAGATTTATTAACAATAATGATTTTCTTAAATTTTTCTTTTAATTTCAAACTTTTATATATAAAATATAAAAAACAACTTCCTTAGAAGCAAAAAATAAGTTGAATTATGAATATGTTTATGTAAATGTTTTTAAATCAACTAATGCTCTTAAAATATTATTTAAGTATAAACTATTTAAGGCTGTTCTTGATTTTTTTTAATATTTTTTTTTTTTATAATTTTAAACTTTTATTTAAAAAAACAACTTCCTTAGCAGCAAAACAGTAGTTGAATTTGCAATTTTCTCTTAAATACTTCTAATATCACATTTATTTTACCATTATTAAAATATTACATCATTTTAATTGAACTATTTGCTTACGACAGTGCTAAAGAGCCAAAACAATCAAAAGGAAAACTCTCGATTATTATTATTATTATGCTGGAAAATTGAACGAACGAACACCCAAGTCAAAAAACAAATGCAAATAAAGCAGAAAAGAAAAATACGTTTAGAAAAGTAGAAATCAAATCAAATTACTTCACAAATATTTGCAATTACTTCAAGTAGAAAAACAATTGAGCGAGAGTTATAGTTATAGTTGTCTTCCTTGTTGTTCTTGTCTATTGGGCTGTGTAATAGTTTCCAACTATTATTTCTTTTAAATGCGTAACAAAGAATATAAATTGTGGGTATTTACAAACAACGAAAAAAGAGTAAAGATACGCGAATGGGGGGTTTTTTTTGTAAATCTGAACTAAAACTAACAAGGAAAAGACAGGGTATTAAAGGAATTAAAATGTTAAGAATTTTATTATATTAAATATGAATATAAGCTGTTGTATTTACTTACAAGTCCGGGTATAAGAGGATAAAAACAGGCCTAACATTCCTTGCGTAATACATAAATATGCTAAATTCAGATATTTATTTATATTATTTATTTCAGTTTTAGCTGACCAGTTTTTGTGGAATTCTCTTTTAAACTTGCCATTTCATTTACATACGTCAATTCAATTTTCGTACTTTTTCACGCAAATCAATATGCATGAAAAAAAAACATAAGGGAACATGAACATGCTAGAGACTGACTTTTAAAAAAGCGCTAAAATGGCAATGCGGTAACTAGCTATAATCTCTTTGTCTATAGAAAAGCTCATGAGTTTCAGGAATTGTGGGAGAGTTGTCGAGTTGTCAGTTGATACCAGATATTTTGTTGTATTAAGTCATTCATCTATCCCTCCAAATGTTATATTTTCTAAAAAATTAAATGCAATTGTTTCCAGTACTGAGACTTTGAAATTGTTATTATAATTTGATCGCTACAATCTTGTTCTTCAAACCATTATAGTTTAGCTGTGATTATGATCTGAAATGTTTGAGGAAGTAGACATTGGGAGGAGTTTGTATGGGCTCTAATTTTGGTAAGCTTTTGCACAACTTGAATGCAATTTCTAATATTAGATATTTTGCTGCGGAAAGTCATACATAAATCCAACTCTGCCAACGAATGCTATGAAACCGAAGAACAGAATTTCGAACAGTGTTAATTATTTATCAATTTTAGACAAATTAATGTTTGAGCATATTTTGAGCTTGTCAGCATAATTTTACTAACAAACATATTTGTTTTTTTAGCACATATTTTGAGCATATTATTTTAGCTTATGATGCAATATAGAGCATATTTATTCGCAAGAACCTTTTTAAAGGCATATTCGATTTGTTAGAGATTCTATATATATTTATGCATATTAAGCAATAGAGAGCCTATTTATTCGTAAGAGTCTTTTTAAAAGCAATTTTATGAACTTTGTTATATATTTTTGATTTTACTATATTCAACAAACTTTATTTGGTCCGACCTGACCAACACAAATCTAAACAAATATACTCTAAATATTCGTAAGAGAATTTGTTAGAGCATATTTTTAGGGTTTATACAGCATGTGTTTGTTTATTATGATATAAAGAGCCTATTTAAACGTAAGAGCCTTTTAAACATCAAATTTTTGAACTTCTCCATATACATATTTTAGATTTTATTATATTCCCTAAACTCAACAAGATCCCAAAGCTGTTGAAATTCTATTCAGCAGCCTACTTTGCATTTTCTAGTACTTTATTTGATCATAACTAAGAAGCATGCACAAGTTTAATGGGACATGGCATATGTTGAAAGTCTTCAATAGGGAAATTACAATTTGTGGTTTATATTGTTTCTTATATTAGTCTGACAAAATATCTTAGTATAAAAAATGAAATCACTCTTTTATAACTCAACATTTCAATGAAGACATTGGGCAATAAAATTACTTAAATCCTTATAATGTCTATATATGTACATATATTATATTATATTATATGTGTCTGTAAATTAGTGTTCATACATGCTAAGTGTAATTGTATTTACACATACTTACTCGCATGCCCCTTTTATAACTCCGCAAGAAATGTCCTCGTAAACAACAGCTCTATGAAAAAAGGAAATAATACAATATAGGTATATGCAAATAAAGTTAATAAAATATTATATGTAAAATAGCTTTATGTGTTTACTGAATTGTTTTTTAAAAAAATACTTACATACGTATGTGCATATAACTTTGTCGAGAAAATCCCTTACAATGACTTGTACAAATAATCGCACAGGTGAGAAACATGGGTGTTGTTAAAGGTTGTTTAATTAATTCCAGTACAAAACAATTCAACTACCCATTAAAAACTACAACGACAACAATAGAAATCTTTTATAAAAACTACATTTAAAGGTATTTGAAACTACAACTAGAAACTTAAATACACAAATAAAAATTCAACACAATAACGGTAGCAGCACCAGCAACAGAATTTGTTTATCAACAAAAATTTGTAAAGTATACTTATAGGAGAGTTGTGTTGGCTTCAACAGAAATATTTACTCGTGTGTTTGGTTTGTTTGTGTAGGATTTTAGTGTGGTATTAAGTTGGCTTTTTTTACAATTTACAATTAAGAACACAACTTGATTTCACAAGTTTTTAAACCTGTAACAGCAGACATACAGACATATGTACATATACAATATATAAATAGCTGCTAATAACAGAGTTGGGAAAGTTGATATTTAAAAGAAATTTTGTTATTTAAGCAAATTTCAAATTTTAAAAACTTAACAAAAGTTTATTTTCTAAAAGAAAATCATTTGAATAAAGTTCTTGTTATATTAATTTAACCAATATAATAATTTATTTAAATTAAGCAAAATCTGTTTTTGAGGATATTTAAGACTTAACGAAACTTTTTAAAAGTTGATTTTGTTTATCTTAACTTAATTCCAATGCTAATAATTGTAAAAAAAATTTCGTTATTTTAATCCATTTTAAAAACTTCACGCAACTTTATTTTCTAAACCAAAGAAATTTTAAAGAAAATTTTGCTCTATACCTTTAGCTTAAATAATCTAGTATTGGAATCTTCAAATTCTTAAAACTTAACGAAACTTTGAACTTAATTTTACTAACTGTCTTTATAATTCAAGGTTTTTTATTATTTCTAGTTATTTTAAAAACTTAACGAAACTTTATTTTCTCAACGAAACCAATTTGAACGAAAATTCTTCTTTATTTACAAAGTTTAAATAAGCAACTATCTATCTACAAAAATTTATAATTTTTAATAATTTTTAAAACTTAACGAAAGTTTAAATTTTGAATGGAACTTAATAAAAACTTAGTTTTGTTTATTTAAGTTTAACTCTATTAAAATACTTTGTAATTCAACATTTGTTAAATAATTAAAGCCATTTTAAAAACTCAACGAAACTTTATTTTCTGAACGAAAAATAATTTCAACGAAAATTCTCCTTTATTCACAAAGCTTAAATAATCAACTATTGAGATCTACAAAAATTTATAATTTTTAATAATTTTTAAAACTTAACGAAAGTTTAAATTTTGAATGGAACTTAATAAAAACTTAATAATAAAAGTTTAAATCTATTGAAATATTTTGTATTTCAGTATTTTTTTTTTTTTATTAATTTAAGCCATTTTAAAAACTTAATGAAACTTTCTTTTCTGAACGAAACAAATTTTAAAGAAAATTTAGATATATTTTTAGATATATTTATAAAGTTTTAATAATCAACTATTAAAATATATAGAAATTTTTAATTTTAAAAGATTTTTTAAAACTTAACGAAAGTTTTATGGCGTTTTCTTTTCTGGCAAAAATGTTACACGTTTTTCCCATTTCGCATCTTTTTTAATTTTTTTGTGTTCTTTTCTGAAAAAATGTCAACACTGCTAAAGTGTAGTCTGTTCTTTTCTATAAATGTCGCACTATAAATTTAAAAAATGGTGCACCTTTCACACTCTGTATTTTTAGAGGGGGAGAATCGCACGATAAAACAACTGACCAGTGATGCCAACTTTTGAGACTCAAAACGCGTAAACATTTTTGAAAAAAGGGCTAAATGGAAAAAATCCATATAAAACCACATGAAATTTTCTTTTTTTTCGCGTTTTGAGTGACTAAACCGGCTAAATCTAGCCCGAAAAGGGCTAAGTTGGCATTGATGCAGCTGACATTTGTTTTGTTTATGAATGTGTATTTGTGTTAAGAAACAAAAAAAAAAAATATACAAAATGGAAAATATTTTTTATGTGCTGAAAAAATTTTGGATGACTTGTTGGATTCATCTACATCATCAGATGATGATAAAATATTTTATATGATTATGGAAAGAAATCCACAACCGTGAGTGAAAAGCTTGGTAAAGAACGTAATTAATGAATACTCTGAAGTTGATGTATGTCAAATTTCATAGGACAATATCTCCTACTTCTTATATATGTAATGTATGTTTATATACATATATAATTTTTATATTTGAGAAGAACTTTCGTATTAGTCGGGAAAGTGCCATAGGTCATTTCGATAAATATTCATTGTGTTATTTCAAGCGATCTTACCAGGGAGCTATCTGCTTCTTCTTTTTTAGCAAAAAAACAAAAACAGCTGTACATGAAAAAAAATGTTACACTGTTGTAATTTTATGTTCTATTCTGACCATTAAAAATGCGACATCTTTAAAATGTGGGGTAAACATTATAAAAATGTACATAATAAAGGTGTAACATTTTATTTCAGAAAAGAAAACACTATTAATTTGAAACTGACATTTAACTTTTTGTAACTTTGTTATTAAATCTACAGAAATTTTGTATTTTGCAATATAAAAAATTTATTTTAGATTTTTCTATAATTGTTTAATATATATAGAAACAAAAGACAAATTTTGTTTTTAGATTATTTAAAACTTTAGATTTTTTTAATTACTGTCTTAACGAACAAAGATTTTTTTATATTTTCCTTAACTTCATTTAATTTCCTTTTAATGCTTCACTTCTTTATTGTATGTAGTCAATGTTCCATCTCTGCTGAATATAACAATTTGTATATACAATTTATTTAGATTTACTGCAATTTATATGTTTGCAAGTAAATTTCTATGAAATATATAATTTATAAAGGAAATTTATATTGAAAGTACATTTTAATCACAAAATTTATGTATTAAATTTATAAGGCCAAACAAGTCAGGAAAATAGAATTGTGCAAGAGTATAATTTTAAGCAAAAGCTGTCTGCGAGGTGCGTGCAATTGAAAAAAAAAAAAAATTATGCCAATACAATTTTTAAACTAATTTTGAAATATTAGCTATGGCCAATAGTTTTTTGGGTTACCCAAATACTTTCGGAAATCTAATGACTTTTGCCTAAGTTTGGGCCGTTCCCAGTATGTACTTCGTAATGTTCACTATATCATATCCATATATCCGACAGTATTAATGATTTTAGTCATCCTACTAAAGCTCATCATACGCTTCTATATAATGTGTGATAGGTAAAATATTTCATGGAAGAAAGCACATGCCAGCTGATACGATTCAATGGCACGTGATTCTATCCAGACATTCGATTCCACGAAGAGTTAACTTCGGTTCGCAGCCGCTCCCATTCCATTCAATTCAGTCACGGTTGATATAAGTCAATGGGCCGATATATCGGAGAGTTCAATGCAGATAGACGATCCCACGAGGCCCTTTAGTTGAGGAAATATGCTCTATATTCAAAAGTGTTCAAAGGTTATCATATAATCGGCTATTGTTTTGTTCTTCGCTGATATCTAAATTAGAAAGAGTGTAAGGGAGGTGCCAATATTATTCCGAACCTAGAATAATGCCCGTAATTAGTTTAAACTGCAATGCAATTTCATTGAAGATGAGGATTGTTTTCATTCACTAAAGCTAGAATTCCAAGGTCTCAAAGGCTTTTCGTGTGTCAGAATGGACATTCATAACAGTTTTTGAGATGACAATCCCAGCCACATCAAAATTGTTTTAAATTCCAGGTTCTCGGATTTCTTGATGATCACAACGGCGTTTCGTTTGAATGAATAAACATTCATAACAATTTAGGAGATGATAATCCCAGCCGAAACCCAATTGCTTTAAATGTCAGGATCTCTGCCTTTTTGAAACGCAGCTTGACAAAAAATTGCAGTGGCATTCAAGGATTGTTTTCATTCTCTAAAGCTAGAATTCCAAGGTCTCAACGGCTTTTCATTTGTCAGAATGGACATTCATAACAGTTTTGCAAATGACAATCCCAGCCAGACAGCAATTGCTTTAAATGCCAGGATTTCTAACTTCTTGAAGCTTTTTGTTTAAATAAATAAAAATTTATAAGAATTTAGGAGATGACTTCTTGAAAAAAATTGCAGAGATTAGTCAGCCTTCTTGATATGTGAAGATTGAAATTCCTCACAAAGAGCTGTATAAAAGTTATTAACATTCCCTTTTTTCATCTATTGCGCAAATTGATTCTAAATAAACATTTTCGAAAAACAATGCATTAAACAAATAAATTTGAACCATTTTCTTTTGAAATGAATTAAAAGATAAGCGGCCAGAAACAGCATTTATCCAAGCTTCAAGGGAAGGTATTAGTCTCTTATATAGACGTGCATACATTACAACAGGAGATATATTCGCTTTTCATTCTAGTAGATATTATCTTACAATACAAGAAGTTGTTGCCAATCCAATGCAAAGTAATACGGATGAATATAATGTTTTAACCAATTTCCCTTGAAAGCAATTGAATAAAAGATTTTAGTCTCCAAACTCAAACATGTCATGAATGCCCTAATTCTCTAATAATAACAATAACAAATCTCGAGACATTGTTGCCACTTTCTTCCTTTCTCTCCTCTCTTGCTTATAAATTATTGTGTCTTTATCTTCTTTGGGGAATATAATGTCTTTGTAATTGTATCCTTTAATAACCACTGTCATTTTATTCAATTAGAAAAATAGCACAAAATATCGAAAAAAATAGAAACAGAAATATTTGTAATAAACAAATATTTAATCTAATATAACAAACGCGTGCCATAAATATTACAATGTCTATATAGCGTATATTTGTTATAGAAACATTTATATTTATACATATATGTATATATATTTTTTTTACAATTTATAATAACAAAAAATAGCTACATCATCATCAGTAACGTTGTTGTTATAGCTGGCCTTATAGAATTGGAAAAAAAATCGTGATACAATATTTATTTTATCATATTTACTAAGGAATTTCAGTCATTTATTGTATTTTTTTTGTCTGTATATATTGTCTATTTGCCAGTCGTAAGTCTTTGGAGTAAGTAAAAAGGTTAGAAAACAGGCTGAACAGAATGTAAAGGAGAGCAAGAAATTAATAATAGTAAATTTGTAGCTGATGTTTGGAATAGAGGAAGGAGTTCAGTTTTCAAATATGTGAGAGGCGCTACAATAGTCTCAAGTTGATTTCTTTGGTAACATAGGAAAACAATGATTATTTTTTTATCATTTCGTGCAGGTATTAAATCTTAAACAACATTATGCGACGTTTTTTATACTTTTCAATCAATGTTCTGAATCTAGTGCTGATATTTTTTGTTATTGTTTCAGCAGCATAACAATTTACAATTAATCTGGGGGTTCTGCTAGATCCAGTCCAAGTAATTGTGGGCCCACGACTTCTCCAATCCATCCTGGGACTGCGTCAATATTTCATCAGGATAAGTGGTTTATTTTGTTCTTAGTCTCATTTTGGTTTCGTTCATACGTCCTCCTATCGTGGGAGGTTCGGAACTGTCGAACATCTTTCTTTAATAACTGTGTTAATGTAGATCTCACAATAGTTCCATTCTTCTTTTGACTTTAGCATTGTCTTAACTATATGTTTGGCCCTAATTGTCACTCCTAGTTTTGTGTTTAATGCTCTCCTAGCATATTCCCACTTTGGGCAAAAAATATATCACCCCTATCGTGAATAAAAATTCCACATGAAATTTGTTCGCTTTTCACATATTTCCTATTAAAATTCAATGTTAAAAAAATAAAAGGGAAGAAGTTTCATGTTAAATTTTTATTCACGATAGGGGTGTATACTTTGCTATTTCCACGCTTGTTCCGCATGTCTCACAGTTAGCAGTGTTTCAAATGAAACCTGTGTAAATACTGGTTGGAGCTTCCATGGTTTTTCAAAAATTGGGTCATACAGTAGCCAGTGTTTCCATGTAATCTTTCGATCCATTCTCTAACGTTTTGAATCAGTTGATAGGTCCATCTACCGGTTGTCTCATGTGTCAACCTTTCCTGCAACTTGTTCATCATACGTGACCTAGTGTTCTTTTTTATCTCAGCTTCTTGTTTTCTACATTCTATGGAATTCATTCCTCTCTCTCGATTAATTTTAACTCCTTGTATGCTTCTTCCACCTCTATTATTTGCAGCTCTATAGGTGGTAGTCCAACAAACACTAAAGCTGCTATTGTTGGGACTGTGTGATATGCCGAAATAATTCTAAGTGCACTAATTCTTTGTAAATCTTGAACTCTACATTTTTTGTCCATTGCTGTGGCAAATGTTGGTGCTGCATATAAAATTTGTGAATGAACAACACTGTTTATAAGTTTTATTATATATGGCTTTGGACCTCCACGATTGGGCGTTATTTCGGCCAGCGATACTGCTGTTTTTAATGCTTTGTTTTTAGCATTGCAGATATGCTGTGCAAATCCTAACTTGTCATCAAGTTGTACTCAAGTTGTTCCAACTTCCACTGAAGGTGTCAATAGGTCTACAGGACAATTAAATATGATCTGATCTTAGTTGTGCCAGAATGACACTTGTTTTATCTTTTCGGTGTCTGCTATCGGCGGTGAGCGATATCCTGCTACCGCGGCATTGGTGCCGTCTCTATGATTGTCATTCAAAGCTGTCATTTACGAGCTTCGATTCAGTGGATCTTGTACATACCTCTTTATGGTCTCCTCGTATTTACGAAGGTCCTGTCTGACCTGCCTTTTTAAGGTTTTCATAACGTAATATGGTATGAGGAGTAATTTTATGCAAATCGGGTAATTTTTCTTCATCTTAGGTATAATTTTGAATGTTCCTGGTGGCAACACTGAAGTAAACATGTTACTCCCCGCCGCCATGTAACATTCGAGTAAGAGTACGAGTAGTAATAATGAGAACAAAAAAGGGCGCCATGATCAGCGTTGCCGTTTTTGGTTATTTCTAACCAAAATTGGTTATTTTTTTTCTCAATGTGTACATGTGTAGATTTTTTCTGTTTTGGTTATTTTTTTTTACTAAAATTAAATATGTACTATGTGAATTTACAAACATTTTTATTTTTTCTAATTAAAAAAATAAAAAGTCCAATCAGCAAAATTGTTGCATTGGCAAAACCCATTAAATTACTTTAATATAACATAATCAACTCTGAGTGTAAAAAATTACAGTGCTGTGTAATGGCGGCATTTCATAAAGGAATTTAGTTACATATATGGTTTTGTTTAGTTTTGTTTGTGCTCGAAGTAAATGTAGTGAATTTTTGAAAATTATTTTTTAGTATTAGGAGTTGTGTTGTAAAATACGTTGTTTTATGTTTTTTTTTTTGTTACCTTAAAGTACAAATTATAGTTAAAATTACAAAAAATAAATAAATAAATTTGGTTATTTTTTTTTTAATTTGGTTATTTTTTTCATAAATGTTGGTTACAAAATATTTTTTTTCGTGGCAACACTGGCCATGATTACTTTTTCTGGATTTCTGTTTTTGTTTCTCTTGTTTTTGTGTTTGTTTCTTTACAGAGGCTGCCATTACTACTGATACATATAACTAACTGTAGTTTTGTTGTTGTTAACTTTTAAGCAGCCTATTTTTGTTTTTGTCATTATAGTGTGTTTTTTTCTTGTTCTTTATTAAGTGCATTGCTTTTATTGTAAAATTTTGAATTCTTTTTTTTTCTTTTTTTTGATGTTTTGTTACAAAATTGTCTCCTGAGCGCCACATTTAAACAGTATAATTTGATACAGATTTTCAAAGACGTACATATATTTCCTAAGGGTGTGTGTGTAAGTGTTTAAATGATTTGTACCCAGCAAGCCATATGAGTCCGAAGAGTCTTTTTTGACACCTTTTCCAAAAAAACAATCATTATTGCTCCGAAAACCTTCAGAAAAGAGGGTCATTACATTGGTCCGTCAGAAAGAGCTAATGTCAGAAAAGTGTCTTTTATGAGGGGTTTTTGGGCTCAGAAAGAGCTCTTACATCATGTCAGAAAATAGCCATTGCAATTTTAAATATGTACATACAAAAAATTAAAATTTGACATTTTTTTTAAATTGTTTTTACTTAACCAAAAAGGGAATTCATTTACAAATAAACTAAATTAGAAATTAAAAAAAAAAATTAAATAAATTGTATTTTTTACAGTAAAAAAAATAAAATGGAATTCATTTAAATAAAATGTATAAAAATGTAAAAAAAAATAATTTTTTAACCAAATTTTTTTTTCGCTCCGAAAATGCTTTTTAGTCCAACTTTTCTGACTCTTTTTCGGAGCGCTCCGAAAATGCTCTTTAGTTTTACTCTTTTCTAAATCCTTTTTCGGAGCGCTCCTAGAATGGTATGCTGGGTATTAGCATATCTTTTGTTTCTTATTGTTTTATTTTACATTTTTTTTCTGTCTTCCTTGTTATATCTTTTCTGGGTTTACTCTTTGTCAAGCTTGGGCAAATTAATCATATACAATTTTAAAATGAATATAAATCTGTTTTCTTTTGTTGGCATTATAGGAGTGTAAAGTTTTCAATTAAGGAGAAAGAATTTGTGCATAATTAAGTTGTTAAATGAAATTAAGAATTTTTTAAATATTTAAATAGATAACAAATTTAACAAACATTTTAAAACTATCTAAAGAAATAAATAAATTTAGAGAAATAACAATTCAAAATTTTTTTAAATTTTTACCAATATTTTTCCATATTATGTATTAACAAAAAATATTTTAAATTCTCTGTAGCTTTGTTTGCGTGTTTATTTTCCCATAAATATTTACTTGTGTGTGGCTGTTAATAAACAACTAATTAAATTTTTATACATATGTATGTATATATGTACCTACATATGTATATAATAAAATGAAATGCAAATATTTACAGAAACATTCATACGTATGTAAATATGTACATACATGTATGTTTACTCTATGTATTTCGAATATGACATCAAAATCATAAACATATAATTAATAATTTACAATATGACAAACATGTGTTAATCAACTATCACGAGACCTATAGACTTCAACAGATGACACGTCAAATTGTGGATGGTAAAAAACAAGTTCGTTATTTATGTCATAAAACTCACGTAAAGGTTTAACTTTAAATTAGAGAGACGGTAGAACGGCAAAAAGAGAAAGAAGACTGCATGTTTTAATAAATTTTATAAACGTTTTTTTTTTCTTCTGATTCTATATTAAAATGTAAACATTGTTTTTTTTTTGTACAACAACTTAATAACAACAACAATTATGCAATAATTTAACTGTCAACATTTATATATGTCAAAAAAGGTTTGATTTTCGCCAATTCATTAAACAAAAAAGAGTTTTAAATGTTTCTTATAAAACAACTAGTATTTAGCGTACAAAAATCATAGTATACTTTTAGGCTTAACTAATATCAATTAATATTTTATGTTTTTTTTTATAATTTAAATACTTTATTGGTTAATTTTTGTATTATTAAATTATTAATTTTGAATTTATTAAATTTCATTTATACTTGCAAAATTTTCAACGTTTCTCTTTGTTTTTTCTGATGAATTCCCTCAAAGTGTATTTGATTTCAAACAAAAACAAAAAAGTTCATAATCTTGAAACTTTAAAGCTCAAATACACACTCTATATGTTTTGTTAATAAAAGTTTTATTTTATATTTTTAGTTTTTACCGATTTCATTTTCCTTTTTTACCTGTCAGTAAAACTAAACATTTTCTTGCACTAAACACTAAAGGCCATTTAACCTAAAAATATGTTTCACACTAGAGAGAGTTTTTTTGGAAATGAAAAGGCAATATACTACACTACAAGAAATTCCAGGCAAAATTTAATAACAATTTTAACAAATCTTTGTTAAATATAAATATATTTTCAGTCTGTTTAAATTTGTTGACTTGTACTAAAGCCTACTTGTTTTTTTTAGCTCAAATATTGTGCATTTTTAATCCTTCGAAAATTATAATAACATAATTCTTTATTTCTTTCTTTCCTTTTTTTTTTGCATTTCATTGAAAAATTTGTGTATTTATTTAAAAAGTAGGTGTTTATGCAGTACAATAAGAATTTATGGTTTATTATTATAATATTTGTGTATTTGTATGTGTATAATAATAATGTTTAAATGTACAAGTGTGATGACAGGGCATAAAGACTTGAGTTTATTTTTATTCTGTCTTTCTGATAGACCTTTTTTATGTTTATTTGTAAAGGACTTAAGTCTAAAGTCCTTTGTAACTTAACAATAAGTGAATACAATAAAAGAATTGGAGGGAAAAATATTTTCAATATTTGGTTGTGTTGAAAGTGAAGTAAATGTTTTTGATGACAAGCAGATCCTTTTTAAAAGTAAAGTTCAGTGGAGAAAAAAACTTAATATCCTTCTTTGTTGGTTACAAGAAATGAGGTTAAGGAAAAAAGCATGGCTAATGCAAATTTTGGGTAACAGACAAAACGTTAGGTTATAGCAAACTTTCTTAACTCCTATGGTAGGCAGTTTAAGATCCATGTTTGGATCTATATAAAGATATATTGTAGATATTTTAATAGTCGTAAAGTTGGTTTAATTCTAGTTTTTTTAAAGTCTTGGTTTTAGATTACATTATTTTTAGAGACTTTAGTTCTTTTTTAATTCTTAGAATAGCATTTTCGATATATTAAGAGTCATGAAGATTAACTTTAATCGTAGGAGTTTTTAGATCTTTTTAAAGTCTTAGATTAGTTTCAATCATGGGGCTTTTAGAAGTCTTAGCCTGTCTTTAATCCTGCTCATTTTAAGAGTCTTAGTTTGTCCTTAATCGTGGTCCTCTTAAGAGTCTTAGTTTGTCCTCAATCATGGTACTTTTAAGAGTCTTAGATTGTCCTGAATCGTGGTCTTCTTAAGAGTCTTAGATTGTCCTCAATCATGCTCAATTTAAGAGTCTTAGTTTGTCCTTAATCGTGGTCCTCTTAAGAGTCTTAGTTTGTCCTCAATCCTGCTCATTTTAAGAGTCGTAGTTTGTCCTCAATCGTGCTTATTTTAAGAGTCTTAGTTTGTCCTTAATCGTGGTCATCTTAACGAGTCTTAGTTTGTCCTCAATGGTGGTCCTTTTAATAATCTTAGAATGGCTTTAATCGTGCCTCTTAAGAGTCTTAGATTGTCTTTAATTTTGGACATTTTAAGAGTTTTAGGTTGTCTTTATTGAGTGTTAGATTGTCTTCAATCGTGTTACTTTCAAGAGTCTTATCTATAAAGACAATCATTGAGTCTTTCTAGTCAGTTTTAAATAAAATCTAAAAATTCCCAAAAGTTTTGTAGTCTAACCCCCCAAAACTTACTATTAATAACGTGGGTTATTTCCTCATTATAATTTTTCGGTTAACCACATTATTAACCTTCTCCTTTTTGTGTTCACCAAAAGACACGCAGCATTTATGATTTTGTTTCAAGGAATTTCCTTCAATTTGCACACAGAATTCCCATTCACTAGACAAATTAGTTGTTGGTTGAAAAATCACGCAATAGTACTCCTAGTATATTGAAATTAAACACAAATAACAAAAAATATCTATAGAATAAAAAAGTTTTATCTATAAACCTCTCCGGGAAATATATAAATTTTGGTTTTTATTATTTTTTTGTTTGTTAGTTGTTGGTTTTTCTGTCGTAAATGATAAAATCAAGTCATTATGAAAAAGTTTTCTTTTGTTTTTGGCGGCTTAATTTTTTTCCTCTGTTGTTTTTCACTTATTTAGTTGTTTGTCGGTTGGATGAGTAGTTGGAATTGGTTGGAAGGTTGGTCGGTTAGCTGGCTGGCTGGATGGCGGCTTGGTTGGTTGGCTTTTCATTATTATAATGTAAAAATGAAGTAATTTAGGTCAAGTGCTAAATATTATGTTTGGAGAAGAGCAAAATATTATAACAAGGATACTGGGGACAAAATCATCACAGGGGAGGTTGTTTGCTTTTAAATGGATGGCTTTTGAAATGCCAAAAAAAAACAAAGACTGACGCCAAAAAAGATATTTATTCCTTCGACAAAAAATAATGTTACTATAGTAAAATGTTTATATAAATCAAAAACCAACAACTAAAATTGACAGTACACAACAACAGTAGCAGCAGCTACTACTATTTATCATCATCATCCACAACAAAAGACGTGCGTGCGTAAACGCAGTGCAGAAAATAGCTAACAGTGATTTTTATCATTTTGTAAAATCTTCATATTTTGCTATTTTAGCAAAACCCTTTTTATTCACATAAAATTAAGTTGCTTCAGTAAAAATTAAGTCAAATTTATCTTGTAGTAGTTTTTATTGTTTTTACATACATATTTGTCCTGATTCACTACAAAAGCTGTAGAGGCTAAAGGGGAAAACCAGTTTCTAAATGCTTTAACACTTAAATGCGATCATTGGTTATATATGTAAATATTGGCATCATCTAATTAGACTAAATTGGAATATATTAAGAGGTGTTTTTAGAGGCTTAGATTGAGTGTCTTAAAGTAACTCCAATCCTGGATCTTTACTGAGTCTTAGAGTAGTACAATCGTGGTTCTTTAATGAGTCCTAGATTAGCCTGGAACCTTTTAGAGTCTTAGATTAGCTGGATCTTTGACAGTCTTAGATTAGCTTTAATCGTGTATCTTTGACAGACTTAGATTAGCTGCAATCGTGGATCTTTGACACTCTTAGATTAGCTTCAATCGTAGATCTTTGACAGTTTTAGATGAGATTCAAGCGTTGATCTTTAAAAGTCTTGGATAAGCTTCAATCGTGGACCATTGGCAGACTAAGATTGGCTTTAATCGTGGATCTTGGATAGTCTTAGATTAGCATCAATCGTGGATCTTACCTTCAGTCATGGATCATTGACAGTCTTAGCTTCAATCGTACACCTTAGTTTCAATCGTGGATCTTTAACAGTCTTGGCTTCAATCGTGGATCTTTAACAGTCTTGGCTTCAATCGTGGATCTTTAACAGTCTTGGCTTCAATCGTGGATCTTTAACAGTCTTGGCTTCAATCGTGGATCTTACCTTCAGTCATGGATCATTGACAGTCTTAGCTTCAATCGTACACCTTAGTTTTAATCGTAGGTGTTTAACAGAGTTTGATTAACTTCAATCGTGGATCTTTGACAGTCTTAGATAAGTTTCATTCGTGTTTCATTGAGAGTCTTAGATTAACTTCAATCGTCGATCTTTAACAGTCTTGGCTTCAATCGTGGATCTTGGATATTCTTAGATTGACATCAATCGTGAATTTTACCTTCATTCATGGATCATTGACAGTCTTAGCTTCAATCGTTCATCTTAGCTTCAATCATGGGTCTTTAACAGACTTAGATTAACTTTAATCGTGGATCTTTGACAGTCTTAGATTAGCTCCAATCGTGGATCTTTCACAGTCTTAGGTTAGCTCCAATCGTGGATATTTCACAGTCTTAGCTTCAATCTTTGACAGACTTAGATTAGCTTCAATCGGATATCTTTGACAATCTTAGATTATTTTCAATCGTAGATATTTGAAAGTCTTAGCTACAATCGTGAATCTTTGACAGTCTTAGTTTCAATCGTGCATCATTGACAGTCTTAGATTAGCTGCAATCATGGATCTTTGAAAATCTTATTAAATTAGCTTCAATCTTGGATCTTTGAGAGCCTTAGATTAGCTTCAATCCTGAATCAGTAATCTGAAATTAGTTTCAATGCTTAGTCCTTAGATTATCTTTAATCCTGGATCTTTAGAGAGTCTGAAAGTAGCTGCAATCGTGGTTCTTTATATTGTCTTGGATTAACTTCAATCCTGGTTCTTTTGAGAGTCTTAAAGTAGTTTCAATCCTACACTCCCAATTTATTTTCCCATTTTTCCGTTTCAAATATCTTAAATAATATTTTGCAATTCACTTATTTTTTAAAAATACCTGCAATTTTTCTCTTTTTTCTTACTTTTACTTGGCCACAAACAAAAATCTCTTGAATTTTAAATAGTAGCAGTAGAAAAAAATCTGCAAAATGAAACGACTGAAGAAGAAAAACTACTACTAGTACTAAAAGGGGTTTACAGTTGGTAAAACATGATATAAAATGTGTCAAGGCCTTGACATACAAACATTTACTCTCATGTACACAGCATACAATAGTTGAGGGAAAAAAGCAACAACAAAGAAATACCCACATCCCAGTTAAAGCAAAAAACAAATATACAAATAAAAGTACAACAATCTGTAGAATTGTGGTACCCACAGTTAAATTATACAACAAAAGATACACTGGCATATTTAAAAAAAGCTGTAAGCTTGGACTGAATATAAGAGGTTGGTAACAGAAATGTTTAAGGTAGAGGACGGCAGAACTGAAAAAAATAAAGCAAACAATTTAATGGTTAGAGAAAAAACCACAAGAAACAACAAGGATAAAAAACAAATGGAAAAAATAACTAAATTTAGAAATAAAATTTCCGGTATTAGTTAAATATGTGGGTGCAGCAATACACTTACACACTCTCTCATTACAGGTGCTAGTGTAAACCATATGTGTTGCATACACACTTGCAAACGTTCTCACTTTCGCTGCACTACTCTCGAACCACACACACACACACACACACACACACATATATATATACATACACTTATTTCCGTTTCCGTTACCACACATGGCTTGCTAAACTTCCGTTTAGTGCTGTGTAGTGCAGAACTCTTACAACTTGCCAAATAACAAACAAATGACTGAAATGTTGTTCGTTTTATATTTATAATTAAAAGCCTATTGGGCAAAAAGTATTAAGTTGGTAAGAGGTTTTGTAACAAAAACTGTTTACATACAAACATAAATAATAAAGACAATTTCATTGAAATTTTAAAATCAACCTATAGCCATATAGTCCATAGCATGCTAAACTCTTTGAAGTTTTCTTTACTAATTGCGTATTTTAATTGATTTTGTACTACTTCTCATGTTACCTGCATTTACTGATGACATTATCAACTCTGATTTTGCTACTCTGTGTAACTACAAATAAAACGAGACCTGCCAAAACCAGTACTCACTTAACTACTGCCCAACTAGTGTTTCTGGCTCACTCAGACACCCACTGCCACCTTTTGCCTGTCTATTCTACTGTAAACTTGATATAAATAAAAGAAGCAAGTATCTAAAGGAATCAATTAATTAAAAAAGTATTTGATAGCTACATTAAAGAACATTTTTTTTACATATTTTAAGATTCAAATGAGAACAAATTCAATTGTGGATTTAAGAGTCTTAGATTATTTTCCATCATGAATCTTTTTGAAGTCTTGGATTAGCATCACTCGTGGATCTTTTTAAATCGTGGATCTTATATTGATATCAGTCGTGGATATTTTTAAAGTGTTAGACAACTTCAATCGTGAATCTTATTAGAGTGTTAGACTTGCAACATTAGTGGATCTTTTTAGAGTCAATCGTGGATTAGGTGTAATCGTGGATCTTATTAGAGTGTTAGACTTGCAACAGTCGTGGATCTTCCTAAAGTCGATCGTGGATTAGCTGTAATCGTGGATCTTTTCAGAGTCAATCGTCGATTAGCTGCAATTGTAAATCTATTTTTCAAATCATCGTGGATCTGTTTAGAGTCAGTAGTTAATATTTTCTAAAAGTCAATCGTAGATTAGATATGAAGGTGAATTAGTTTATATCGTGGATCTGTTTAGAGTCAATTATGGATTAGCTTCATTCGTGGATGGATCTGGTTAGGGTCAATAGTGGATCTCGTTTTAAAATCAATCATTGATTAGCTTCAAACGTGAGTTAGCTTCAATCTTGGATCTCGTTTTAAAGTCACTCATGGATTAGCTTGAATCACGGATTAATTTCACTCATGGAAAAGCTTCAATCGTGGATTAGCTTCAATGGTGGATCAGCTTAAAGTCAATAATGTATCTCTTTTTAAAGTCAGTCATTGATTAGCTTCAATCGTGGACCTGTTTAGAGTCAATTATAGATTAGCTTCAATCGTGGATTAGCTTGAATTGCGGATTAGCGGATGTTTAGAGTCAATAGTGGATCTCTTTTGAAAGTCAATCATTGATTAGTTAGTGAGTTAGCTTCAATCTTGGATTTCATTTTAAAGTCAATCATGGATTAGCTTGAATCACGGATTAATTTCACTCATGGAATAGCTTCAATCGTGGATTAGCTTCAATGGTGGATCTGCTTAAAGTCAATAATGTATCTCTTGTTAAAGTCAGTCATTGATTAGCTTCAATCGTGGACCTGTTTAGAGTCAATTATAGATTAGCTTCAATCGTGGATTAGCTTGAATCACGGATTAGCGGATGTTTAGAGTCAATAGTGGATCTCTTTTGAAAGTCAATCATTGAATAGTTACAAACGTGAGTTAGCTTCAATCTTGGATTTTGTTTTAAAGTCAATCATGGATTAGCTTGAATCACGGATTAGCTTCAATCATACTGTTTACAGCATTGGATTAGCTTAGATCTTCTTAGATTTATGTTCTAGTTCTAGCTTTGTTTTAGTTCTGTTCTAGTTTCTACTCCTTTCCATCTCTGTTTACACAGATTTTTCTTACTTTTTTTTTGTCTTGTTTTCCACAAAATATTCAAGTGTGTACTGCGGTTATGTGAACTATTAATGCCAAGTACACTTTCTAAAGAGTCCACCGCTCTTATGTTTTTTTATTTTCATAATTCTTTCTTCTTCCTTAAATTTGTTAAAGATGAAAAATAAATAAAACCTAGTAGGATTTAGAAGAACCTCAAAAACTACCTACAATAGCAAGAGCAAAGAAAGACTGAATGAATGAAAGAAATGGATGAAAAACTAGCGCCATAGCATAAATATTACAATTATGCTAAATTCTTTTATGCTTGAAATCTTAGTTATAAAAGAAATTTATGTAAATTTTTCCTTAACATTGGATTTACATACAAAAAGAAACACAAAACAGAGAACAAAAAATCTCTTGAAATTTTTGCGTAAACGTAGGAGGAGAACATGAACAACAGAAATAAAGTAAAAATAAATAAACATTTAATACTATTTATAGGTCTAAGTACAATGGGTTTTAAGAGTTTTTTTTTTTTAGAAAACAAATCGCTGGTACTTTAAAGAACATGGGGTTTTGGAACTTTGATCAGATTCTCAGCTTGACTTATAAAGAGCTGAATCTATGCAAATTATTTATCAGTACTACTCCTGCTTTAAAATTACTTAGTTATATATTAATTGATGTAAATTATTACTTTTTTAAAGTAAATGTTTGTGGAAATTCTCAAGTTTGTGTAATGTAAATTTAGTAAAATTCACTACATGTTTAAAAAGGAAACATTAAGACATAATTTCAAGAAATTTGTGTTTAAAATATTAAAAATAACATGTTTATTTTATATGCTTGAAAAATCATAGTAGAACATAATAGGAAATATAAAACAATGTTTGTTTCCCCAACTCCAGCTGCTCCCCTAGAACTCTTTCTGTTTTCGTAACAAACATTTCTTATTCTTGGCTTTTGAACTTCCCTTCTCTCTCCTCCCCCTCCTCTCCTCTCACCCTCCTTTCTTGTTTTTAAACTGACATATAATTTGTAAATTATGTTGTAAATATGCTTCCCATATGGATTTTTTTTTTCAAAAGATATTTATTTGTTTGTCTTTTTCTTTCCTATTTTTCTAGTATATAACAAAAATTTTGAAACAGGATATGTGCTAAAAGCTGTTTGATTTTGCATGACGACAAGATAAAAACAATGACAACGACAGCAAGAGAAATATGAACAGCAACATTACGAAAAATGACATAGAAAACTCATAAATAGAACTTTGTGGAATATGAAAATAAATATGTAAATGAATTGAAAGAAAACAGAAAATCAAATTTAAAAAGTATTAAATATGTTTACAAAGTTAGTTACGAAATGTTGAATGATTTGTCTTCCATGCAAAAAAAAGTTAAGTAAAACAATTCCAGAAATAATTTTCTATTTTTAGTCCGATCATAACATTTTGTATACCGGTAAATTACTATTGCTTTGCAATCAATAGTAAATTATAGAGGAGATATTAAGTTTTCATGATATTTCATTTCTAATCACCTTGAATGTCAAGCAATTTTGTGTAATTAAAAATTCTTTAAAAAGTCATATAACTTTTAAACTATTTGTCCGATTGAAAAGTAATATATGTGGAAATTATAGAAGGGATCGTAAGCTTTCATAATATTTCATTTGCAATCACCCTGTTTACATACCAAGGGAGTTACAGGCTGTCAATTTTGACGACCTTAAATGTGTAACAATTTTGTAGAGTTTATATTTAGTTTTATTTTATTTGATGCTGTTTGATCTTGCAAAACTCTTGTAAAAGTAAACAACGTCAAACAAATTTGAGCTAAAATAAGTGATTACGCTTTTTTGAGTAAATATTTGCCAAGTGCGACCGTACCTTTACGCTTTTTTGAGTAAATTATTCGGGATTGTTTGTGGAATCTAATTGTTATCAGAATCTAAATTGAAATCGACAAAAGAAAATGATTTTGGTGTCATAGAAACCAATATTATTGGTTTCACTTTCGAATCAGAATTGTTGTTAGAATTTGGTGTCATAGAATCCAATATTATAGTTTTTTTTTATCACAAACAATCCGATCAGCTGGTAGCTGGCAGATTTGCATTTTTTGTTGTGTGATAAAAGAGTTTATATTCAAAAAAAAAAAAAAAATGTACACAAATAGGGTCAAGCATGCAAATCACACACAAAATTTATTATAGACGTGCGATCACCAGGGTGGTTACTCTCTATTGCGATGCGATAAGCGTACAATTTGTATGCATTTGCTTTCGCATCACAATAGAGATTAACCCCTCAGATTCGTAATCCCTCACAAAATACTGACGTGTGCTGCTAATGCTCCTTACAAATGCGTCATGGCTTGATCCGGGATAACGTGCGTCTACTGCTCGTATCGTCATAAAATATTTACCAATTCTTACTTACTTACAATCATGGCATTCAGACGCGTCAGTGCTCGTTACAGGCAGGCTTTATAATTTTAATGTGAGTTCCATCGATGCAACCAAGGATTTTATATTTAATAAAGAAATAGTTTCTACATCTACGTTTTTCGTTGTCGTTCATATTTAATTTTACCCACTGAAGGTATATATGTCTTCCTAAAACTTTTACAGCGCGACTCATAACAATTGACAAAGTACTCGTACTTCTACCTAAACTTAGGGTAGAATCATTTCCAACTGTCCTTTGGTAAGACTCCTCTGTCAAAAATCTTAATGTTGCAGCCAACTGAATTATTAAAAAACATTTAATGGCAAGTGCATTTTAATAATGTCTAACAACATTTGAAATACTCTATATTTAGACGATAATGTCTAATAAATCTGCGAACCATAATGTACATTATATTAATAAACATTTTTACGCCAAATCATAACATCTATTTAAGCTGATTCTGGCAGTTCCAGTGGATTGTTGTGATTCCTCAATATACTTTGTTTGACTTTTTTACTACACTCTTCCTCCATCAATAAAAAGGTTATTTATATAGCCGCAACATATTTTAAATTATTTTAAAAATTGTTTGCACAAAAATTTATAAGCCACCAAATTGTTAAAAAATTTACTACAAAATGTAAACAAATCAAATCAGCTGATTCGAATATGGGTTTTGCTTAAAATGGAAACAAGACAAAACCAAGACAGATTCATAACACCAATTCATATCAGAATCGATTTTCAATTCTGATAAATGACAATTCTGACTTGGTTTCTATAACAACCGTGATTGCTATTTAAACTAAGTTTAAATTTATTTACTAATCGGGGAAATCAGGCAAAGCATTTGTGTAATCATATTTCTTTTATTGATTCCTAAAGTAAGTTTCAAAAATGATATTTAAGTATTGATGAAAACACTTGCATAAAGATTTTTATTAGAATTATGTATTTAAGTTGTTATTATTGTATTTTTATGTTAAAAAAATTAATTTTCTGGTTAAAAAATGTAATTTATTTCTTCCCACTATTACTTTTGATACTTGCATTTAATTGCAAAGTAATTTTATTTTTGTTGGTGTTCGTTTGTCATGGTTAAAAAACTTCAAATTTTGTTTAACTATATTTTTATAGTAAAACTGCAAAATTTATTATCCTTTTTTTTTCTTTAGTATGTCATTGATTTTATTGTTTTGTTGCTGTTGTGTAGCAAAACTATTAAGTGGCAGACTAAAAGACGCCACAATAAAAGCAAATATTTTTTCTTACTAGCTGTGTATATTTTATGACAAAATAATGTTACTAGTGGCACAATTCAAGCAAAAACTAAAAGAAAAAAAAAACAACTACAAATACAATATTTTTGTTGGCATTTCAACAAAATCTTCACAAAAAAACAATCACAAAAAATAATCAAAAAAGAATTTAGGTTAAAAGTTACTGTTGACAAATTGTAATTTAACAAGTAACAAAAAAAATTTAATAAAATTAAAAAAAATAAATTTCTGTTTTAAAATAACTATAAATTTCTTTACTTCAAATCCTTGACATATGACCTTTAAAGGTATTTTATATTCTATTTTTAACTCAGCTTCCTTTACTCCCTAATATTTATCCTTTATCTTGCATTTATTTCTATGGCAAATTTCTTGTTAAATGATGTTTTATACGATGATGTCTCTCTCGCTCTCTCTTTGGCTCCCTCAGCCGCTCCCACCATTTTGATTTCTTCTTTTATTTTGTATTCATGTGATTGTTTATGGTTACATTTCATTTCAATTGAATGCATTGCATTTTATTTTATATTTCTTCTTTGTTGTTGTTTGTTTTTTCTATTTACATTATACTTGCATAAACACACACATACACTTGATTCCTTGATATTTTATTTAGTTTTTGTTGCAATGTCTGTCTGCTTGTTGTGATCTAAGGGGGGAGGGGGAGATTGAGTTTGTAAAAAGGGGAGTATGTTTTTTAAGGTAGAAATTTGTGTTAGAGGGAGGCTGTGTTATTTAGTATTTCGTTTCTTTTAGTGTCCATGTTTACAGTCCATTGCCCTTATTCATAAAAGCTTACAACAGGTTTATAACAGATTTATTATGGACTGTAATATGGATATTTATTGTTTAAAATTATTTAATATTTATTTGAAAGTTCAAAAATTTCAAAAAATTTTAAATCTAAATAATTACTTAATTTCATATCAAGAGTTTTTGCAAATTGTATGATAATATTTTCAAAAGGATTTTTTTAAAACTAAAGTTCGAAAATTTCGAAATTAATTTGGAAAAATTCAACGGAAACTACAACATTTTAATGAGAAATATGATTGCAGATTGTTTTAAATGATTTAATATATCATATAATATATAATATATGGTAAAGTTGGAAAATTACGAAATTAAGTTCAAAAATTTAAAGTTGTTAAAAATCTTTAAAATTTAATTTCCCATTTAAAAAATTCGATATTAAAATTTCAGCTATTTTGATGAGAATTATTGTGAAAAATCACTTAAAACTTTTTAATAATTCTTTTGAAGTTGTTAAAAATCTTGAAATTTCCCAACTAAATTTCACAAATTTATAGTTCCATATTTTCTAAACTAATTTTGTGACATCTTTAAGCATGTTGGAAATATTTAAATTTAGACATTTTTATAAGAATTATTGTGAAAAATCATTTGAAACTACATATTTAATAGTTTGTAATTTTGTCAATGTTGGAAAAATTTCGAAATTAAGTTTGAAAAATTCGAAGTCGTTAAAAATGTTAAAATTTTAATTTCCAAACTAAATTTAACAAATTTATGGTATTAAAATTATATAAAATAGATTTTATAACATTCGGAAAATTCGAAACTGAAAATTATGTGATTATTATAAAAACTATTGTAAAAAATCATTTCAAACTTTGCACTAATTATTTCTAATCGTTTTTAGGTAATTTAAGCAATGATCGAAAATTTCGAGATTAAGTTCGAAAAATTCGAAGTTTTTAAGAAGGTTGAAAATTTTATTTCTTAACTAAAAGTAAACAAATTTATAATTTATTCATACCATCTAAACCAATTTTCTTTCACTTTTATGCATGTGCGCTGGAAATTAAGCAATTTTTAAGTTAAACATGAAAAACTGCTCAAGCTACCCTCGAAATTACAATTTCTAGTACAAAAAAAAAAAAAACATTTATTTATTTTATTTAACATATATTCTCTGTATTATATAGAGTGTGAGTGTGGAGAATATTAGTATGATTACAAATTTCTGTTTTTGCAAATGCCTTGTGGTAATAGTTATATGTATGTATATGCAATTTTTGTTGCATATGTTAAGGCATAACATACAGTACAGCATTGTATTTAAAGTGATGAGTGTAAGCCTGTTTTTCTCTATAAAACAAAAGTGTGTGTGTGTTGATTGTTGAGGTTTTCTGTTATGTTGATATTGAAACCTCAAAATTGTTCAGCCAATTGAAATTGAAATTCATTCACAGAGAGAGTTCTATAAAATTAAAGCAGCAGCATTATTTCCCCTAATACAGCAGTAGCAAATTAACACCTTAATTAAATCAGTAGATTTTGTCTAAAAGGCAAGAAAAGGCTATAAATATGTACTACATATGTATGTATATACATATATTGTGTTAGGTTAGTACTTAAAGTTGTTGACAGCAGCAGTGAAAAGTAATAATGGTGACAACAGAAAGTTACTTTAAGGTCAGTTAACTGTCAAACTAATTAAATTTTGTACAAAAATCTGATCAATTTGGTGGTAACCTCCTTAAAATTTCCCCTAACACTCACTTCACATACATACATATGTACATGCACACACACATTACACTTGATAATTTCTTTTGCACATACATAGTTCCATTGTTTGTCATTATTTTACCTTTTCTCTTTGTACACACTGTATGGAATTATCTGTTTAAAATTGTCATCTTCAATATGTTGTTGCCTGTGTGTTTCCATTCAGCAGTAGCCCGTCTGCAGCAACAGCCACCTCTTTATCAATTCGTTGTGCTACAACACAGAACAACAAAAATCTATAACTTGTGCTTTACTAACCATGAACTTTTTTTCTTTACATTTTATTATTTGAAATTCCCATGATTTTCTTCGATTTGTATTATACATATGTATATATATATTTCCTCAATTTTTGTAAATCTCTGTCCACCCTCCAATAACTGGCCATTGCAGAAATGAGACTTTGGACAAAAAAAATTTAATTTTTCACAAGCATTGATTTGGAAAATTGTAAGGAAATAAACAAAGTATTAAAACAAAAATAAAATGATTTTTTTTTAATTTTTCTTTAATTTGGATAAATCTCAATTGTGATGAACACAATTTTGTATACAAATTGTATACAGTTATAAGGAAAATGAATAGAAATTAAATGCCAACAAAATGTTTGCAAAAACTAGGACAATGTACGAAGCAGGTTCGAAAGCAGTAATGTTGAAAAATGTGTCAAAAAATTTCAACAAGTTTATGAAATATATATATATATATATTAATATAAAACTAATTTTAACTATTTCAAGATAAGTTCGAAATTTTAAAATTAAATTAAAAAAATTCTAAGTTTGAAAAGTGTCAAAAATTGAGATTTCAAGGGAATTTGAACAAATTTAATAAATTTCAATATAAAATCCAATTTTTAGATAAAATTGACAAAATTATTTAATTTGCTTTTGCACCAATTTTGACTAAGTTCGAAAATTTCGAAATTTATTTTGAAAAATTCGATGTTCTTGCGAAATTATAATTTTTAAATAGAATTTAATAAAATCTTATTTTGAAGTATTTGAAATCAATTTTCAGAAATTTAGCTTAGTTCGAAAATTTCCAAATTAAGTTTGAAAAAATTCGAAGTTCGAAAAACTACCGAAATTAATAGTTTGGGTGAACTTTAACAAATTTAACGTGTTTCCATGTTTTAAAAATTAATTTTTAGATAAAGTTGACATCTTCGAAAATTTTGAATATTGAAATTATGTAATTTTTATAAAGAAAATTCTCAAGATTTAAAGAAACCCATTTTAAAATGGTTTATATTCGATTTTGCATAAATTTTTTTTAAATTCGAAAATTTTTAAATTAAGTTAAACAAATTCGAAGTTGTTTAAAATGTCGAAATTTTTAACTTTTTTTGGTAAAAATTTAACTTATTTGCTATTGGTAAGTGTTTTAAATTTATTTAAATTAAATTTTGCGTTAATTTTGGCTAAGTTCGAAAATTTCACAATTAAATTTGAAAAATTCGAAGTTGTAAAAATATATTTTGAAGGAAATTTAACAAATTTAAACTGTTTTAATAAATTAAAAAATCTTTGAAAACTGAAATTAAGTCATTTTTGTGAGTAAAAATTAAAAAAAAAATGTTTTCCATAATTGAAAACTTTCCGAATTGAAACCACGTCATTTGTTGTGAGTAGAAATAATTCCTTAATTTTAAACAAAATAGGAATGTTTTTTAAATGATTTGTTGAAAATTTGTTTAATTCAGTTATGAAACAAACTACTTCCAAATATAATTGAACTCCGTGACATGCCAGAACATGTTTTACTATTTAAGTTTGTCTTTGTTTGGCTAGCGTTGTTTTAGATTTTATTTTGGTTTGTTTATGTTTATAATGATTTTTTTTAACATTTATTGTTTAAATAATGTTTGTATACAAATCAACTAATAATTTATTTTTTTTTTCTTTGCTTTTAGGTAAGTTTTTTGGGTTATCTACCAGTATTAAAATATATTTAAGCCATCAATAAAACAAGTAAGTTTTTTTAATTGCAAGCAATTGAATTGATTTTCCTTTGCTCTTTTATTAAAGTTTTTCCAGTATTAGCTCTTTGCTCCAATAATTGTGCTCTTTGGCATTAAAAACTTTGACTTTGTTAAACCAAAAATTGACAGAATTTACTCAATAACTTTTTATTTGTTGCTTCAATCATAAATATTGATTTTAGTGTTTACCAACATTGTTATGCTTATCATTCATTCTCTTGATTCTGCTTCATTTATAGAATTAAATGACTGAGAAAATTTACAATTTGCTAAAAAAAAAAAAAAATAAAAATGAACTTTGACTGACTTTTTTTTTTTTGTTCGAGAACACAAAAGGGAAAATATATCAAAAAGTAAAAGTGAAAGTTTGTGATTTAGAAATTCTATACATACATATAGTTCTTAACCATAACTACATAATTAGTTTGTGTGCAAGTTGCCAAGCTTAAAAATCATATATAACCATTTTAAGACAAATTTCCTGCAGTGCTCTAGAAATTAATTCATACAAAGTTTAAAGACTTTCACAATTATAAGTCTTTAGCTATTAGAAAGTAAATATTTGCTTTGTATGGAAGTTGCCACGCCCACTAATCCAATACTGTCCATTTCTAAACAAACTACCTACAATAATAACGAAATAAATAATGGAAATTTCAGCGGCTTTCACTATTACAGTTTTCCAGATATTCGTTAAAAACTATTCATTTTGTAAGGGAGGTGTGCCAGTTGAAATATCAAAATTAAAGGTAGCCTATAGTAAATGTCCTTACCTATACATATTTTGTGCTAAATTTTCAAGGGTTAACTTTGCATTTTAGAACTCAACCCCTAAAAATAGACTCTGAACATTTGATTTGCTTTAGTCTATAGTCAATTTTATTATCTATAGTTATCTATAATCATAAAGCAAGTTGTTGACTTTTAAAAGCATTCAACTATTATTTGTATTTTAATTTGAGCAAAAATTAAAATAATTTACTTTGAATTTTGGAGATTAATCCCTAAAAATAGGCTCTAAATTTTGATTAATTATTAAAAATTGTAAATTGTTGTTTTTCTAAAACATCAACTGTTTCTTTGCTTAAGTTTAAAATCCATATTTTGTGCATAAATTTCAAAAGTTTAATTTGAATTTTAAATCTCTAACCCTAAAACTATGCTTTAAGCAATTGTGTAGTGTGCTATACATATGTTAATTTTGTTTGAATTTACTGAAGTTTGCTTTACTTAATTATTCATACATTTTGATTAAAAATTTAAAATGTTTTTTAAGACTTTTCAATTTAGTATTCTAATTACAAACATTTATTTACTTCTGTCATAATTAATAGCACAAAAATTCATTATGAAGTAAGCAGTAAAAGTAAATTTACTACTAATACTGTAATGTAATGTAATAAAAATGTATTTTTTATGCACACTAATGCTAAGTAACCCAGCAAAGAACTTTTTCTTCCAAAGAAGCTTAAATAAAGTAGGATTTGTTAAACGAATACAGAGTGAAAATGGGAGGAAGGTTCTCAGTTTTCTTTTATAACTACTAAGTATTGAGATTAATTGTGCTCTTAAAATAATAAAAGGAAAATTCCTGTAGATCGTGGGACTGTGAAGAAGTCAATTAATCTCTAGTAGCCATTTTACTAGTCCTAAGTAGTTAGTAAAATCCCCAATAGAAAATTTGGAAACAATAAGTACATATCAATTTAATCTTGATTAGCCACTTTGCAATATGTCTGTCCTAGAAAACACTTTTTAAACATCACTTGGATATCATAGGATCTTTCATTTCAGCTGTATGACCTAGTCTCTTTCAGAAAATGTAAGCTGCTATTTAACCAGTCCCAAGTAGTCTAATAACTCCGCAATACATATTTTTAGACCATCAAGTTTCAATTTAAAACTTTTGCTCACTATTTTACAACAATTACTGACAAAAAAAGGGTACCTTAACTTAAATATAACTAGCGTCCCTTTTAAAATATTTGACTGGGTTTATAGGAAATTTTCTATCTAAGCTTTAATACAGAACAAACGGTCACATTTGGCAAATATTTATTAAAAAAAGCGCATTCACTTGTTTTAGTACAAATTTGTTTGACGTTGTTTACTCTTACAAGAGTTTTGCAAGATCAAACAGCATCAAATAAATTAAAACTAAATGTTTGTCGAGCTTTGGCCTAAATAAGAAAAGTTTTTTTTAAATAAATAAACGATTTAAAATATATGTTATTTAGTGGTTACGTCTTTTTCGGCAAATATTTGTGTAGTGTGACCGTACCTTTATGGCATAAACAAGTTAGAGTAAATTGCTTTATAGAACTTGTCTTAAATTGTACAAACTAACAAATTTATATTTTATAAACTTCCACTAGACTCTACCACTCTCTCCTACTCCCGCTCTCTATCATAATAAATTCATACATTTTCTAAGCAAGTTTCTATGTCTGTATTATGGTATTATAAAGTTTGCCTTAAGGTATGCAATTAATATGTGTTTTATATGATTATGGCATGATTACAATTACAAATACATATAAGAACTTTAAAATTTCGTAGTAAATAAATATGAATTTATTTGGGTTTTAAAACATTGTAAGATGTAAAATGTTTAAATGATTTATTGTGTAAAATTACAATTATTTGTTAACAACTCAAAATAATTAAAATAATTTAAGGAAATACATATGTATGTAAAAATGCAATTAGAAAACTTCAAATAAAACGAAATCGACAGTTTCTCAAGTTTTTCAATTGATGCTAAATAGGATGTTTATAAAAACCTCCAATTGAAGCCTAATCTAAAATAAATAACTTATATTGAAGCTAAATTGCTGATAAGTTTTGACTAAATTGGCTGTTAATAAAGAGCTTACATTGGTGCTAAACTAGAAGCACTTAGAGATCAACTAGAAGCACTTAGACACTTGAAGCTTGAATTGGATTTGCATAAAGATCTTCAAATAAATATAAATTTTAATTTTATAAAATTTTTCAATTGATGCTAAATGGGAAGTTTATAAAGACCTGCAACTGAAGATTAAACCAAATTTTCTATTGGAGCTAAATTGACAATAAATATTTGCTACCAATTGAACACTGCTCTGATACTGATGCTAATTGTTCCATAACCCAGACAATTTGGAGGAAAATTATGAAAGAATTTTCGACAGTCTCAGCTCCTGCTAAGCTTTATAAGCTGGCAATAACTCTGGTGAAAGGCCTGTATTATGTGTCTAAACTTGATGAGTTTTCTTTGAACAAGATCACTGATTGATACCATATCCCATATAATTTAAGGGGGGAATATAGGAGAGTTTTTAAGAGGTCCCTAGGGTTCTCAGGTCCTTCTACCTAATGACACAAAAGCGGTTGGTATCGCAATCGTGTGAAACTGATAGCCTGTTAAAACGAACGGTCTGATAAGCTTTCTAAGCTAGAAATAGCTTTGCTGAAAGGCCTGTGATATGGATTTAAACTGGATGAGCTTTCTTTAAACGGATCATATGAAATATTGTAACGTCTTTGAATCGAAAATTCTTACATGCCTAAACATAATTGAGAGATTTTTTAAAAGAATTTAATAAAGCGCCTAAAGCTATGCTTTGTAGCTAGAAAGTAGTAAGTGGACAATATAACAACATTTTGATAGCGAATGATTTTTCCGTTACCTAGGAAATACTGAAACGTCTTATAAGCGTAAATTTTAACATGCCCAAACATAATTGCTAGATTTGTTTAAAAGAATATAATAGTGCACCTTAAAGTATGCTTTGTAGCTAGAAATTAAAACAGAATTCTTTTATTAACAACTGTAGCAAATGTTTTATCTTCAAGCATTAACAGTAAATTTGTTTTATTCAAAATTAAATTGTATTAAAACCTGGAAGAAATTGCTATTTTCAACAATTGTTACTTAACAAACTCCTAAAAGTAGGCCACAGAAAAGTTGTTTACCATCAAAAACACCTTAAAAATATTCTTAAGTTCTGAATTACAAAATTTTCTAACAATTAACAACATCTATAACAATTTAAACACAATTTTTTAAGAAAAAGCTAAAATTTCTCACAATAAACTTAAATTTCTTTTGTACAAGCACGAAGCAAGTGTTTAAAGAAGTGATGGTTGGGGACACACAGTCTTTACTTGTTTAATAAGTGTGTGTTTAGAATGTTTTTCTATAGTGTCTGTTTTTGAAATCAGCTAGTTGTTGTATTTTATATATTGTATATTTTGGGGTAACCACCAAAATATAAAACACACACCAGAGATTATAACCTCTCTGTGATTTTTGTGCTAGATTTTTTTTATTGTAGTTGTTTATTTACATAAGTGTATAACTAACTAAAGAAGATGTCATGTTGGGTGTTTATTTTCTTTTTTTGTTCAAGTATTAAAAAGCAGACATTTTAGCAAACATTTTGTAAAACAGTTTCTTGTATTTTTTCTTCGCTATTTTTGTTATAAAGACATGTCTACAATATAATTTTCACGTTATTTTTTTTTTTAAATATTTTTCTTAAATCTTTGCCGCCTCTTGCTTTGATTCAGGCCAGCAGATTTTATGGTTGGTTGTTATATTTTAGGGGTTTCATATTTTATTATTGTTGCTACTGTTTTCCACGCTTTAGTTGTCAAGTGCTGCAGTGCGATTTTCTCGTGCAAGTTTTTAGTTTTATAAATTTAAATGATGATGATTATGACTGTTTTCATAGTTTGCCAAGAGTAATAAATAGTCACGAAGAGTTTGATTTCTATGTTGAACAATTTTAACTTGCTTGTTTTAAACATTATTTTATTGTTTTTTTTTTTTTTTTGGTTTACATGATAAATTTCTGGAAATTTTCGTTATAAATAATATTTTTGAGCTTAAAAGTAGACTTTAGATTTGTGTTAAATTATTAACATTACAAATAGGCTAAGATTATTAGTTAAAAGTGCTGAATTGTAAATTCAGATAAATTAAGGGTAACAGTTTTATTTTAGAAGTAATCAATTTAAATTAAGTCAGTTTAAACATGAACATGGAAATTCATAGCTAAAGCTTAAAAGTATGCAGTAAATATAGAATTTGTTAAGGAAATTATTAATTATGATATTATGAAATATATTTTTAAAAGTTTAATTTTGAGTTTATATAAAGAAGCGTAAGAATTGTTATTTTGAAAGCTTAATTACTGATCTACAACTATTTCTCTGCTCATACCAGCAGTTTAGTATTTTAAAAACATTTATTTCTGCTAAAATTTTAAACTCTTACAGTTAAAGCCTAAAAATATGCAGTTTAAATAACAGTTTTTGAAGTTTCAACCTGAATTTCTGTAAGAAACTTATGAATTAAAGCTTAATTACTGATCCATAATTATTTCTCTGTTAGTTACTAGTTTAGACTTTTGAAAACATTTTTTACTAGAAAAATACAGTTCAAATATTGTCTTTGAATTTTAATCCTGAATTTATATATGTATAACAATAGAATTGTTATTTTGAAAGCTTAATTACTGATCCATAGCCATTTCCCTGATCATACTAGCGGTTCAGAGTTATAAAAACATTTTTTACTACTAAAATTTCAAACTATAACAGTTAAAGCCTAAAAATATGCAGTTGAATTTTTTTCAAATTTTAAAATTAAATCATGGAACTGCTATTTTAAAAGCTTAATTACCGATCCACTGATCACAGCAGTAGTTTAGACCTTTAAAAACATTTTTCACTATTAAACTATTTTAGTTAAAGCCTTAAAGTATGCAGTTAAAATTAACTTAAAGTTTCAAATTAAGTTTGTATAAGCTCTATTTCTAATTCTCTAATCACATTAGTAGTTTGAAAGTTGTGCAACTTTAGATTTTAATTTCCCATGATTTTTTTAAATTTTTTTGCTTTTAATTTTTCTTAGAAACTTCTCTTTTGTTTTACAATTTTTATTGTATTTAATTAATATGTATGTTTATTATGTCGTACAGCCTGTGCTTAGTGTTTTGTTAACAAACTCTTATTTGTAGCATATTTTCTGGCTGCTGCATTAGTTTAATTAATTTTTACTATACAAATTCTTTATTAACTCAGATTGTTATCAAGATTACATGGTGAAACAAAAATTGTATTAAAAATTTATTTTTAAAGTAAATTAGCTACAATACAGATTTGTTTTATAGTTATTTAATACATTTAAAGCATACTTTTGGGCAAAGAAATAAAAGTAGATTTAAATTTATGTCTTAAAACAAAAAACAAATTTTTCATACAATTTCCAGGCTTAAAAAATGCGTTTTAGTTTAATTGAAATTAAATGAATTCTTTACAATTGTGTTGTATAATACATATTTTTTCCAATTACTCTCTTATTTAAAGCCAACCTAGCAACGTTTAGGTCAATGACTTAATTTGTAAGTGCAGCGCCCGTAAAGTAAGTTAATAATAAACACTAAAGTCCGGCGCTTTTATATATACATATATATATTAGATGCCATTTAAGCCGCTTAAGGCAATACCACTAAAATAATATGGCAAACACAGTAAAAATTTTACAAATAAAAACTCTTATAAAAATAGAACTAAATTAAATAGCAGCGAATGCTGACAACACAAAAACATTGGTATTAAAAGCCAAAAACAACACAAAAATATGTAGGAAACTACATCGTGCCAAATGTTTTTTTAGACACATACAATAACAGCTAAAATAATATAGAAAATTAACTACTTTTTTTCTGTTAGTTTCTTCTAAGCGACTGTAAAAATTGAAAACGATAAAAAAGCTTTACTAATTGAATTGTTTTTGATATTAATTAAGGAGTGGGAGGGAGAGTTTTTGCTTAAAGAATATTTTTTAATAAAAATTACACATTTTTAAACAACTAAAAGTAGGCTTCAGTTTTTAAATATGAGATTCTTAATGGCCAGCGGCTTTTAAACTATTATTTCTCTACATGAAGGAAAATGTTTTTGCATCAATTTTGGCTAAGTTTTAATATTATGTTATTGAGCGGTATATTATCTTTAACCTAATATCTCTCAGAACATTGGTGGCTATTAACAAGTCAATTATTACGGCTAGGTTTGATTCTGTTAGTATTACTGTTTTCTTTGTAAGCTCCTAAAAGTAGGCTTTACACGTAAAATGTTGCTTATAATGTGTGTATTTATTTGTGTAAGTTCTCATTAATTAAACTTCACTGTTAAAAAATTTATGTATTGGCTTAATTTTAAGAAGACTTTTATTAACTTGCTGTATATTTTTTATCCAACCACCTGCGTGTCACTGTAATAATTAAGTAAGTTTTATGTTACAATATATGTTTTTTTGTTACAAAACTTATAGCATACTTTCCATTAAAATTTGTTTTATTCTAACTCATATTGCTCTTTAACTAAAGCTTTGTACAACACATTTGTATTGTAGATTGTCTGATTGTTACTATTGGTGTCTGAGTGTGTTTGCATAAAAGAAAAAAGAAAGATAAAAATCATTATTTAACCAAGATTTGTAACATTTTTCATTTTATGTAGATTGAGTTTTTTTTTTTTTTTGGCTTTTTTAGGTTTTCTGTTTGCTATATTCAATTCATTTTTGATAGTGTTGTAATACACTTACACAAACACACCTACTGCTACTCCTAAAAATATGCTAAACAATATAAATAATAAAGCATGTATAGCATGCATCCACTCGTTTACACAAACCTACACATTTATACAGTGTTGCCACTTCGTGGGTAATTACCAGAATTGGGTGTAATTTTTATTGTTGTGACTTGAGCGTGGGTAATTTCTTCTAGGTGTAGATCAGGTGTAATTTTAAATTCTTTTAAAACACTACTTTTCCATTTAAAATTTTTCGTTTTTAACACTTAAGCTATACATACTCGTATAAACATATGTATATCCTGCTTTTTCTGGCTAACTGAATTACAATTACGAATTTGTTGTTTTTCTCATTTAGGTTGTGTAGATCATGGATGAAGTTTATTGGGCAAAGGTGTTCAAACTAAAAAATAATCTGAAGGGTAGATATGTTTCCAATGTTAGAAAAAGTAGTAAATTTTATTTTAATTTTGCCATTTTCAAATGCTTCAGTTAAAAGAATATTTAGCAGCCTTAACATTTGTAAAACTGATTTGAGAAACAGACTGTCGTCTGAAACCATTGCAGAAATTATATTTACTAAAGAAGGTATTTTAAGGAACGGCAATAAACATTGTGAATCTTCCACAAATATATGCAACCAAATGTGGAAGTAGAGCTTCTTTTTATTAATTTATTTCAAGTTTTTAATGTTACTTTTGTTAATTTGTTTTACTTTACTCTATATAAATATGATATGATTAATTTGATCTTCTTTAAATTATTTTTTTTGTGTTTTTTAAAAGTTTTCAATAAAATGTAACGTAATTTGGTATGAGGTGTAATTTTATACAAATCGGGTAATTTTCCTTCGTCTTAGGTGTAATTTTGAATGTTGCCGGTGGCAACATTGCATTTAGTAGTAGAGACAGTGTGCCAGAAAATGAATTTCAAAATACATATGCTAAAACTTGAAAAACTAAGTGCTATAATGTTCTACAGTAGAAAAAATAAGTGCTAAATTTTTTCAATGTAACAATACAATTTTTATTTCAAATGTTACAAATATAAATTATAGTTTTTTCTAATTTTGTTCATAACAATTGTTGACTTGTTTTAATAGATTACATTTCATATATTAATTCAAAAATTTCCGTGTTCATTTACTTACCACACCGAGAGAAATTTAGTTGAAATATTAGTAAAAGTTAATTTTTATTTCTCCAAAAGTATTTTTTGGAGTAAAATAGTAAACATTTTTTCGAGAAAAAACTTTTTGTTATCAAACAAATTATGCTAAAAAGCATTTAGCATAATTTTTTAAAATTTCTAGCACTGAAAGCGCTAAAATGGCAACACTGAGTAGAGATAATGGAAGTGAGTACATTGCTCTATATAAATGCTGATAAAGTTCAGCACCAGCGTTGTCAACTTGGTGCGTTTCGCACCATTTTTGGTGCTTTTTTAAATTTTTTGGTGCGAAAAATTCTTTAGTTGGTGCGTGGTGCGCTTTTTTTAAAATTTTGGTGCGCTTTTTAATTTTTGGTGGCACCAAAACAAATTCAACAGAACTTTTTGTTTGAGTGTGAGAAAAAATCTTTCTACAATAAGATACACCTGTTTGAGTACCATTTCATTCAACACTGCAAAATTTGTTTGTGTATTTCGGTGCGTTTTTAATTTTTTTCGAAAATGTGATGAAATCTTTATATTTACTAATTTTTAATTGCAGTTTTTTAATAATTCATAACTCATGAAATCTATACGATGAAAAAATGTATTTTAAATACGAATGTATGATAAATGAAATTAAATTGTTCAAAAATCTTTGTTTGAAAATCAAATTAACATTTCAAACATGTAAATAAAAATTCTTGTATAACCTGATTGTTTGGTCTACTGAACGTCAACAACCAGGGTTAGAGTACCAGTGGAATCCTAACAAATTTTATTGGAAAAAATCGACTAGAAAACAAAAATATATATATAAAAAAGTACCAAATATGTCCTGAAATTAGCTTTTTTACCAATTAGTACTTAATTCCGAATATCATATTGTGAGTTAAATTTTGAGTGGTTAAATGTTTATTTTATCTTTATTAGCTCATTTATTAAAAAAAGGCTTTTACTATTATTACTTTTACTAATAATCGTTGATAAAAAGTTGTTTATAGAATTTATGATATTAAAAAATTTCAAATTAATTCAATAACTATTTGAAACAGAAACGAAATTCTTAACTTGGTGCGTTTTTTTTTTTTTTTTGTAAATGGTGCGCTTTTTTCTCCATTTTGGTGCCTTTCGAAATTTCAAAGTTGACAACGCTGTATATTATGCAGCAAACATTAACGTATGCTAAATGTAAATTTTATTTTAAACCAGAATAAAATTGAAATAATCTTGGGCATTTTTTTTTTTTTGTATTTTTTTGTTAAGCAAAAACTTAAACATTAGTAATACATTCACCTTGTTTGGTTTCGCATACTCTCACATCCAACAACAGCTGCAGCAGCATCACGGTTTTTATCAACGTTTTTGGTTCGTAAAACGTTAACACGGTTTTGTGCATTTTTAGGTTCAACTTTTAATGCTTTTTGTTGTTGTTGTTGGGTTTTTGTTAAATTATGTCAAGGCCTTGACATACTCAACATTTATGTACATATGTACTCTCACACTTATATATATGTACATTTATATATATATATATATATATATATACTCTTGCAAAACGTAAACGAAAGGCTTATAGTAATACATAGAGACAACAATTATTGCATCTTCTTTCGCCTCTCGCTGCTGCCCTTGCCTGCTATAGTTACAGCAGCAGCTGCTGCTATTGCTGAATATTTACCATAAAGAATATTATTATTGCCAGAATAACTACTACAACATACAACCATCGCCACCGCATTTACAATCAACAACAGCTACAAAATGCATTCATACGAGTATTTATTTACTACAGTCGTTCTTAGGGTTTATAAAAATACACTCACAATTCAAAATTAGTAATATTTTGGATAATACTACAAATAAAATAACTAATGTTGAAAACTAAGAAATTTTGCCGAGATCTGATCAGAAAATAACCGTTATTATCAAATTTCGTGAGTTACGTGTGTTCGATTTTCACATGTCTGTTATATAGTATGTTGGTACTATCAGCCATTTTGGATTGTCTGTTTGTTTTTGACAGATAAAGAGGTGAGTCGTGTTTTGGTGTGCTCTTCGATTTTTTACTATTCGTAAAAATTGATCAAAGAAACTGTATTAAGTTTTGTGTAAAAAATTAAATTAAATGCGCAAGAAAATTTGAAATGTTGACTGTGGCGTTAGGCGAGTCTACTATGAACAGAACACCAAGATTGATAAAATAAAGATTACACCATGCGCATGATTTCCCGTTATGTGACGTAGAAGGGCCATTCTAAGGGTTACCAAGAATGTTTCATGTGTTAGAATTAAAATTTTTTGCGAAAAATTTATGTTTTATGTGATAGTTGGCAACCTTGCAATTGAAATCTCTGAGAGTTCTAAAATAAAATCTGTTTAAAAAAGAAAAACAAACAAAAAAAAAAACAAAAAAAAATATATACATGAAGAGTGCAGTGAGCAAATGCAAGCAAAACATGAGTAAAAAAAAACAAGTGAGAAAAAATTAGCCAATAGAAACACAGAATGTGTGACGTCACAGGACCCAAATGTGCAGAACATTTTAAAATTTTACGCGCGTTGGCGTAATCTTTATTTTATCATTCTTGCAGAACACAAGTTTAATTGTGATATAACCGGTTTAAGGAAGGCCGAGAAGATGTCAATGACGATGCCCGAGCACGTCAACAACCGATGAAAGCATTGAAGCAGTGAAGAAAAGGAGTGTGAATAATCGTCGAATCACTATCAGAGAGGTTGCTGATAATGTTGGCATATCGTTCGGCTCATGCCAAGCATTTTTTACGGATGTTTCAGGCATGAAACGTGCGGCAGCGAAGATTGTTCAAAATTGCTAAATTAAATATTGTTCAAAAGATTTTTACTTTGGTACATTCTCTCTCTCAAATCGATCATAAATGCTTTATATATCGCTTTATGAATCGGTTCGCTGAACTTTAAATATTGTTCAAAAGATAACAGCCAATAACAGTCTGTGTCTCTGCTCTCTCTTTAAATGTTTTACAGGCCATGCTAAAGGTCGGTTCGAAGGACCATTAGCAGACGCATTTCCTAAAATAAAATATATTACCAATTTTTCTTATCCCCGATTTTTACTAACATTTCTTTCCAAGTTTATTGCCATTTTTGCTGGCATTTTAACCAAATGGTACAACATTCCATACTTTGTTATGAACTACTTATTTAGTTTATTTTTGTATTCTAGCTCGGCTTTTTTTTTTTTTTGTATTTATAATATTTTCCTTTTCTCTCGGTATTTGTGTCTGTATGTACATTTGTAATGCTTAAACTTGTTTAAAATACCTTTTTTTCTGTCTTTCATTTTATAAATTTTTTATTATATAGTTTTATTTTTAGAGATACTACTTGCTTGCCTCTACCTACCTCCCTTTTTCCTAACCCCTGTTTATCTTTTAGTTTATTCATATAGTTACTTCCGCTTCCGTTGTTTTACTTGGTGTTTTTGTTAGTTTGTGTTATTAGTAACGTAGTATTAGTAGTAGTTTCTTTTATAAAATTGTTCTATTCATTTATTATTTTTTATAAACAGAAATATTTTCAAGTGGTCAGTTGTTTAAAAAATACGCTGGTTACTTTTTTTCATTGTGAAAATCTTTTTCAATTGCTAAGTTTGTTTTACCTTGATTGTCAATGAGTTTTTACTTTGAGCGTTTTGTAACAATTGAAAAAATATTTTTTTTGTTTTTCCTTTTTTTTTTTAAAGGTATTAAAGTTAATGGTCTTTGAGGAGAATTAAAGCAGCAGAGTTTTAATAAAACTGTAGTTTTTGTTTGCTTTACAGTTCGCTTTATCAATCCGATGGCCCACGATGTCGAACGATAACGTTCGCTTAGGTAAGACTTAAGACACAAACTTTTTATCGTATCTATTTTTTTTTAATCAATCAAGTTTGTTTATTCCACAATCAAGTTCGTGTCTTAAGTCTTATCTAAGCGAACGTTATCGTTCGATATCGTGGGCCAGGGAGTTAATTGAGTTACTTTCTTTGGAAGTTACTTTCTTTAGGTTGGAGAAGTAAAGGTGGTGAAAGTAAAAGAAATAAATATATCACAACTCTGCAATTGCACGTTATGTTTGTTTTTATTGAAGCGTTGTAGCGCCTCTGGTGGTGAGTAGGCGCATTAATTTTTAAAGTTTGATTTATGCCTTTTATTGAATTATTTAACTTCGGTGGCGTTTTGAAGTTATACCACCGTAGGAGGGCACTGTGATAAAACTTAGTTATGATAGATAGAAAACTAATAATTATCAGAAACTGATGTTGTTTGAGTGACAGTGGCTAGGAGTCGAATCTGGGCTACAACTATCAACCCATTATTACAGCATTTTAAACTTGTAAAAACTAATGCAGCAGTTGTCTGTCTTTCATTATCTAATCTAATAAAATTTGGGGGAAGACTTACAAGGTTGTCCGGCTTATGGAGGGCTATTTTTAAAATGTCTTAGGGACTAATCTGGAATTCTTTCTATACAATAAATAAGGTTATATTGTTTAATTTTGATAAATGTAACAAATTTAATTTAATGGTCCTTCGCATCTGACTCAACACATTAAAAGGGTTGTTTGCATTATGTTGAATTTCCTGACTTTATATACCAAACTATTGTTTATGTAGTTTTAACACTCTTTTTTTTTTTAATAAGATCCCCTTTTTAGCTGTCTTTCTCGGTTTCAGTTCCTTAATGTTGTTAAGACCGCCCTTTAGGCCTTATATCTTCCTTAAAAGCAGTGCATTTTCTGTTATTCCTTTATTGATATTATTATTTATTGATATTATTTATTGATATTCTTTATATATCTTAGTTTGCCTTGAAGTGGAAAATTGTTAGATAATAAAACCATAATGAAACATATTATGGAAATTTAACTTACTAGCTGTGCCTGCTGTCATTGTTTTGCTGCCTGGAAATTCTATTGTAATCTAAATAGTCAACTGCATCATCCTGTTTCAAAGTCACTCAGACCGTCCCTAAGTCTAACTATCTGTACAAAGTTAACAACAGCATTCATTCATTCAAACATTCCTTCATTTATCTCTACTTTTGTTTTCCCTGTTTTGCCATGCAAGAGAAAAAAACCCAAACAGCACAAACATTTGTTGTGATTTGTTCTTTTAGCACAAAAAAAAAAAAGAAACAAACTGAGTAAAAGAAATAAAAAATCGCTTGAGAAAACAGACATTACAACACAAAACAAAACGAGTGTGTTTCTGATTGTTTGACATTGATACGTGTATTGTGCTCCACTGTATCTTACGTCGTACAATTTTCTATGTTATTGTTGCTGCTGCTGTTACGTTTTGTATGGTGGATTTCACATGATTTGATACGTTTTACATTTCAATTCATTACCTTCCCTTTTCAATCAATACGAGGACGAGTTGCGAAAGCGGGTTTGTTAGAGAACAATTGAAAGTCATTTTCATATTTACTGTCATTGTTTCTATACTGACTGTTTAGCTTAGTTTTGTGTTGCCACATTGTGATAGTTTCATAGAAATCAAAGTAAATTTAATTATATTGCAAAATGAAAAACAATTTTCACGTTGCACATGCATCAGCAGCATGCCTCATCAAATCAAAAGGCATATCTATATTTGCGTTTCATTACATGTGTATTTGAGAGTGTTTGTTAAAATTTACATGAGTAGATGGTGAAATATTTTTGTATTTTAATAGGTTTTGAGTTGAAGTTTCCATTCAATTCCATAGTAGACATTTTTGGGAATTATTGAAGGCATATTTTTTAAAAACAAATTTAATTAAAACAGTGTCAATCATTTGTTTTACTGTCAACCATAAAATGGTCCTTCGAACTTAAGAAAAGTTTGGTCTGATTTATGAAAATCTTGCTGCTTCGATTTAAAGAAAAGCTGAATAGCATTTTCCTGCCCGCAATATATTAAATAATTGTGGCGGCTATATTCGACTAAGAAGAAGGGATACAACGGATTTGAGCCGAAGACAAGAAGAAAAAATTCCAACTTAATAAATAAAATATATAATGGTCAAACAATTTTCGTCCGGCACTGGCTGGACTAATAATTGAAATTTTTTAAATACAAGATTGTGAAAAAATTATTGTTAGTTCGTTTTAAATGAAGATACAATAAATAAATAAAAGTACAAAAAAAATTCCATGCCATAAAATGGTCCTACGAACTTAAGCAAAGTTTGGTCTGTTTAAGAACTGATTTATGAAAACCTTGCTGCTTCGATTTAAAGAAAAGCTGGTTACTTTTTCCCTGCAGTTAACAATAATATGGTCCTTCCAACTTAAAGATAATGTTAATCAATTTCTTTTCTTAATTAATCTCATAAATCTATGTACATATATAAATAATAAGCCTGCATACTTTTAGGCTATACACAAATTACCTATCCAACCACATTTTTCAATTTATTTGTTTTTATAAATTTCATCAGCAACAACAAAATCCTCATATATTATCACAATTACACAAATGTGTATCAATTAGTCAAAAGGCCAGGCATAACTCCTCTACAATATTTTTCCATATATCCATATTATTTATATGTTTTTGTTGTTACTGCCCACGTTTTCAATTTTAAAGTATACTTTAGGGCTTTAGGAAATTTTGTTTGCCATAAAATGTGTGGCTAAAAGCTTCAGGAAATATTGTAGGTAAATTTCTCAAATAATTTAACATCTAACATACTTTCTAGGTAACCAGAAAGTTTGTGTTTGTGTCATAGTTTAGGGCGTTTTTAAAAGCTGTTTAAATTGGCTTAAAGCTGTGCAAATGTTTACAGATTTGTGATAATTGATTTAGGATATTAATAGATTTAAGAAAAATTTAATTAAAAAGTGATTTATTTGTTAATAACATATAAAGTGTTTTTATAAAACATTTCTTTTTTTTTTTTTGTCAAGCAACTAAATGCGATGCGTAAAACATATCAAGCAAAAAAGTTTACATTGTTTGCTTGTATCATAAATAGTTTTAGAATTTCTAATAAGCTTCAAATATAGATTTTATAAAACTTGAATCATAGATCCCTCTTGAGTTTTAAATTAGCCTCATTCCTAGGTGTTTTTAAAGTCTCCAAGAACATCAAGTGGATCCTAGGTATTTTCATTGCCTGAAATTGTCTTCAATCGCAGGTATTTTAAGAGCCTTTAAGTAGCATCAATCCTATAACTAGCCTCACTAATCAATTTTAAAATTAATTGTTTGCATTTCAGAGTCTCTCAATTAGCTTTAATCGTTGGTTTTTAAAGTGTCTCAAATAAACTGCAGTATAAGGAATTAAATTAGTTATAATTGTAGGTATTTTAAGTCTCAAGTTGACTTAAAAACTAGTTATTTTAGAATTTGTAATCTTCCATCCAAGTCTTAAGGTAGCTGTGATCAATAATCTTTCTAGACTCACAGAAATGTCGATCTTAGATCTTATTAGATTTGTTTGTTTTAAGGCTTTAATTTGAAATTAATGAACTCAAGCCGAAATAAAAAATTTTCTCTAATAATAAATATTGAAATTTCAAAAAATTTTCATTAAGAAAAAAAAAAAAAAAAAAACACAAGTCTCTAAAAATTAACAGTCTCAAAAAATCAAGGGATCATTTTAAAGTCTCAAATAAACATTAATTGTATATCCTTTTGGAGTCTTAAATAAAGTCAATAGTGGATTGTTTTAGAATCGCAAATAAACATCAACCTTACATCCTTTTAAAGTCTCAAGTAGACTGCAATCGTAGATCCTTTTAGAGTCTCAAATAAACATTAATTTTAGATCATTTAAGAGTCTTGAACGTCGAAACAATCTTAACCTATTCTCAAACTTTAAATGTGTAAGAACCTGCCCTTTCGTGATATGACTGCTAGCAGAACTGGCGCTGTGGAATGAACCAAACGTAATGTTACGGTGCGCAAATTAATCGTAGATCCTTTGAGAATCTCAAATAAACATATATCTAATTTCATTTCTAATCGCAAGTGTTTTAAAAATCTTCCAGCCGCTTTAATCACAAGTATGTTTAGAGTCTTAAAGAAGTTTCAAATGCAGGGTTTTCAGAGTTTCTTTCAAAGGCATTTTTAAAGTTTAAAAGTGTTGTCAATCATAGATTTTTTACAAGTTTTAAATTTGCTTCAGCATAGTTTAGAATTATTTTTAATCGTTGGTGTTTTTAGAATCTCAAACTACTTTCAACTCCTAGACTCAACTAAAAGTAATTTTAGATATTTAAATAATTTCTGTGTTTAATTTAAACGTCAAACTGTTTATATTATCTAATGATACGTACATAAATTTTCTAATCCCAGTTTAATTTTTTCTGGTAGCTCTAAATTTTTTTAGCTGTCTATACAAAAATGACTTCTTTGACTTTATAAATAATAAACATTTATAGTTGTTTTAAAAATGTATAGTCAAAAAAAAAATTGCAAGCAAATTCTTTAATCACTCAAATAACTTAGCACACATGATTTAACCTCTATAATCTTACCCATACATTTTGGGTAAGAGCCTAAAAGTATACAACAAGTTTTATTTTTTTTTTGCTAGATTTTCCTTATCTTGCAAAAACAAACTTGACAGAATTGCTTGCACAAAAATAAAGGGGATTTTTTACACCCACCCATAATCACTTAAACCAAATGAAGAAAGTTAAAAGAAAATAAGGAAAATTACTTAATTTTATAGTTATGAAGCTAGAAAATACTTGATTAGGGGTTTTTAAGTTAATTTAATAAAATAAAATTCAGAAAATGCTGCCTAAAAGTTAAACAGTATTTCATATAATTCTATTAAGGGTTTAAAGATTTTAAGTATCTTTAACAGCCGGGTAATTCATAGATTGTGGCCTTTAAAAACCTCTCTCATCTCCAATTTAATATTTAAACCTTAGTCATTAATTTGGTTTTCTAACCCTCCACCCAAATTATGGGTAGTATTAGCTTGATTTGTTTTCATCTAGATTTTCGTAGATATTTATATATTTTCCTTACAACTGCCTTCTGTTGGTCTAACAACCGGCAGGGTAAGGATTTCTTATTGCTAAGTTTCCTGTAACTGTTATTTCTGCTTAACCCAGCAAACTGCTAACAAGACAAAACAATTATTTTCATATTTACTTCATTAGGTTATTTCCAAAACACCTGCATTATTGCTTTTTCCGTTTTTTTTTTAGCTGTGTTAATATTAGTTTTAATTATTAATTGATTTATTATATGTATTTGTTTTGGGTTTCTCTTGTATTTTTCCTAAATTTTTTATTATTGTTTAGTAATTTTTAGCCATTTGTATTTGGTTTTCATTTCGTTTTTAACAATTTTTCTTTGTTAACAATTTCCTTGCGCTTACATTGGTTTGTTGCTATTCTGTTGAGGTTATCCCATAAAATATTCTATGATTTTCTTATAAGTGTAAGCCTATGGTGGCGCCAATAGTTATACATTCATTCAAACACCAATCACACTGCCATTGCTAACCATAACAGGCCAAGTAGTGTTTATACAAACTTGTTAAATGTTTCTCCTGTTGGAGGAGAATAATTTACAGTTGTGGACAAAACAGAAAAGAGACTTATATTGAAAGATATTTGAAAAGTTTGTAATTGGCCGTAAATATAGGTTTTTGGAGTCTGAACGTAGCTTCAATAGTAGGTGTTTTAGAGTGTCAAATTAGTTTTAATTGAAGGTCTTTTAAAGAAGCTTCAATCATAGTTATTTTTAGAGTCCTTTAAGAGCGTCAAATCGTATGTTTTTTTACAATAATTTAAGTGCTTCAATCATATGGCTATTTAGAATATTTTAAATGCTTCAAAGTAGCTACAATTGTAATTCTACAATATACTTACAATTGTAAGTCTTAAAGTAGCTTCAATCGTAGGTATTTTTAAAGTTTCAAAATAGCATGAAATGTAGGTCTTTTTAGAGTCTCAAAATAGCTTGAATTCTAAGTCTTTTTAGAGTCTTAAAGTAGCTTCAATCGTAGGTCTTTTTAAAGTTTCAAAATAGCTTGAAGTGTAGGTCTTTTTAGATTCCCAAAATTGCTTCAATCGTAGGTCTTTCTAAAGTCTCAAAATAGCTTGAATTATAGGTCTTTTTACAGTTTCAAAATAGCTTGAAGTGTAGGTCTTTTTACAGTCTCGAAGTATCTTCAATTATAGGTCTTTTTAGAGTCTCAAAATAGCTTCAATCGCAAGTCTTTTTAGAGGCTCAAAATAGCTTGAATCGTAGTTCTTTTAAGAGTTCCAATTATGTATAAATCTTGAATCCTCCACCATCACAAGTGGTGACTGAGGGTATATGTATAAAAGTTCTTATTCCGTTTGTAACATTGAGAAATAGTCATCTAAGATCCAAAAAAGTAAATATATTTTTGATCCTTATTAAATTCGATTCGAAAGTCGATTGAACTGATGCCGTCAGTCTGTGTAAAACACTCTCACATCCAAAATCCACAAAGTTTACAAAATAGCATTTATAATTCTCCTAAGCAGTTTGGTATTGAAAATCAGTAAAATCGGTTCATTCATCGGTACCAGAGTTATGACTTCACAAATCTGAGACAACCTCCCCAAAAAAAATTTCTATTTTTCACATATTTTTTTTTTTTTGCTAATTTGTGTAAATATTTTGTAGATAAAGTCATGCAATTTTACATAGGTTATTTTTATTATTCTTAATTTTAAATTATTTCAACCTACACTGTTGGCTCCTCAGAAATTTTGCCGTTTAGGTTAAACCAAAAATGTGTTTCCAATAAATACGGAATGTTGGTTGGTTTGGTCGGTATTTTCCTTTGGATGAGATGATATATGGTTATAAACTTATATTTATAATTTTTTTTTTTATTTTCAATGAATTTTTTTTTGTTTTTTATTATATTTTGTTTGAGAAGAGTGGGCAAACAAAAGCTTTTTATTTAATTAAAAAAATTTTAAGTGTATTAAACTAAATTCAACTGTATTCTTGAAAATACAAGTTTTGGAAAAAACGAACAGAAATTAATGAGTTTTTAAGCAAAGACGTTATTAAATAATGCCAGAAACATTAACAGAACAGTTTATAAACTCATTTTGCTGGAATTTTTAATGGTATTGAAAAGGAATTTTTGTTTTTATATCCGAAAAGGAAGCAACTAAAAAATAAAGTTTTATATACTTTTAGGCGCTTCAAAAACGCTTTAGTTTGTGTGTATTATTTGCATTTGTAAGCCAAAAAAAGTAGCTGAAATTATGTTATTATTTCTCCTAAATCTGTATTTTCAAGGTGCCGGTTTTAGCAAATATTATTATAACATCTACTTTTAGGCGCCCTAAAGACCTAAAACTTTATCTTTGTTTGCCAATGTATTGGTTACATTTTCTCCCCTAAAGGTCATTCATATTTCAATTTATTTATATATATGTATATATTTTTTTTAATTTATATTTTAGTTTAAAACATGTTTATACGTTCATGCATATATTGTTTATATTTATGGGCCAGAAAACAACAATTTACTTGTGTTGCATTTTGCCAAAATTTTTAAATAGTTGTAGACAAAAACTTAGTGACTACTTTTAGGCGCCTGCTTAAGGAAATGCAAACAATGTTGGACAAATTTTCAAGCCAACAAATTTAAGGAAATTTATTTCTTATTTACAAGTCAAGGTTAAATAATTTGTCACAATTTTTTTTTGTACTTGTTTGCTTAGTATCCCTTCTTATGTATGTCTTAACAATAAAATATTGTTTATAACTATAAGGCCGTGTAACATTAAATAAATTTTTGATCCTTAACTTACCTTTTTATGGCTATTTTTATGTGTCAGTTCATGTCGTTTCTTTATTATTATTATTGTAAATCTATTGACTGTTGTTGTTTGTGTAGTTTTGGCGTAAAATTTTCATTATCCTATCATTTTAAACACGTTTACTTTTCCTTTTTTAGCTGTCAAAAACTATATCAATATTTTTTTTACTTTTAGGTTTATATACATACATATTTTATAAGAGTCTTATGATTTTCTAGCCCTGAACTTGTTTTGCTTTATGGTTCAGTCATAATTTTGTGTTACATGTGTGTTTAGTTGACTGCTACATTTATTTTATTATACTTATATTTAGTTTTTTTTTCTACGTTTATAAAGCTTTGGCAAAGTTTTATGTGCAATGTTTCCTTCCAATGGTGTTTTATTGTAAAGTAAATTCCAACTTCTTAAAATTGAATTCAATTTATTTTATGCTCTTTCAAATGTTTTTATGCTTGCATTTTTCATTTGAATGGTGTCTTAAAAACGTGATCCTAAAGGTATGCTTCAGTTTTTTTTTTTTATTAGTTGCTATTAAAATGGCCAGAGAACTACTAAACATAAGATTGGCGTATTATTATTAAATACGCTTTAAGCCTAAGGCCGCGTTTGCACTATGTTTTCACTATGTCATTTTTGTTGTCAAATTGTCCAAATTGTTGGCAATTGTATGAAAACGGGTTGTCATATGGCGTCATCTATCAGGTATGTGATGGAAATCGAAAACGAGTGAGTTTTAGAAGTTAAAATTTTCGTAATATTTTTGTATTGAAACAGTTTTATCCCACAAAATATAAAGATCATTTGCTATTAAAGAGAATCTTAAAACAAAATTTTTAAAAATTTGATTAGAAATGCATTAAAATGTACTTCTAAACTCCTTTGAACTCCTTTTTGAAGTGTTTAATCCTTAAACTAATTAAAGTCCTAAATTAGGCCCACGTTTAGATGTTTTTGGATTTTTAAACTAGCTTTAAACGTACATATATCAACCATAAATCATATCTGAATTTCAAATAATCTTCAATCGTAGATCTTTTTGCTGCCACAAACTAACTTTTTCAATTGTTAAATATCCTACAATCTCAAAATCTGTAATATTTACTGCAAATTATACTAAAATGCAGAAATCGTTGGAATTTCAAGCTAGCTTCAATTCTACATCTTTTTGGAGTTTCGCATTACTCAATTCTTTAGAGTTTCAAATTTTGTATTTCTTTTTAGAATCCAAAAATAGTTACAAATATAGCTTAATTTTATTCGTCTTTTTATAGAGTCTCAAACTAGCTTCAGTCTTTGATCTTTTTGGAATCTTTAATTTACTACAATCATAAATCTTTTGGAGGTATCAAATAGGATCAATCTTAGATTCTTTAGATTTACTAATATCCTCATATATTGCTCAGAGTCTTGAATTAGTCTCAGTTTCAAATTGGTTTTAATTGTACATATTTTTGAATGCTTAATTTAGGCATACTGTAAACGTCAATATTAAGTAAACAGTAAAGTATTGACTGCGGCTAAGGATCTTTATAATTATATAATTTTTTTTTAATAATATGTGCCTTTTATTTTGACGCTCACTGTAATTGTAGAACTTTTAAAGTTTTAAACGCATTTCATTTAAAGATATTCTAGAGTCTCAAGTTAGTTTTAATCTTTAAACTTATTAAAACTCAAATTTGAGTCAATCCCAGACCTTTTTGTAGTTTTTCTAGATCTCATAGATTTTATTCTCCTCAGCCCTGTGTTTCAATTACAGCTTTTTATACGGTCTGAAACTGTAATCACATGAGCTTCAGTACTGGGTATTTTGGAATATAAAATAATCTTCAATCCTTCATCTTTCGAAGTTTTAAAAGAGATTTAATCCTAGATTTTTTGTCTTAAATTTAAATGGCTTAAATTTCCTTTAATCCTAAATTTTAGGGTCTGAAATTTCATTCAAGTGTAGTATCAAACAAGCTCAATGTTGTTACAAAGTAGCTTCAATTTAATTTTAAAGATTTTAGTCAAATTGAAACTCTAACGATCATGTTTTGGAGTCTCAAATGGATTCTCAACTGGGCATAAATCGTCCTTTTTTATAGACTGAAAGATGTTTAGTTGTCAATTGTTGATATTTTTAGTGTCTTAAATAAATTTTATGCTCAAATATTTTAAGAATCAAAAATCAGCTTCAATTGAAAATCTTTTTAGAGTCTGAAATTAGCTTTCAGTGCAAATTATTTGAAAAAGCAACATTATTGTTGACTTTCTCTCTTAAAAGCTTAGTGATTTTCCAATTGGTTCTGAGCGTTGTTAAATTCTGTAAGAGCATCAAATAAATAAAGCTGTGAAAAACACTTGGAAATTGAAGAAAAATATACAACTTTCTTTAAAAGATGTATGAAATTTAATAAATATTATAAAAAATTATAGAGTTTATGCAATTATTATTAAATTAAACGTTAATTGCTTTAAAAAAGATTTCAAAAAATCAAATTTTAACAATAAATTTCATTAATAAATGGAAGATAATCAAGGAAAAATTAACCGTTATATTTACTCTTGCTCTCTCTCTTCTTTATAAGCTGTTGTTGTACTCAAAATGTACTCAAGCTATTTTTTTTTTTTTGCTGTTGTTGAGTGAGTTGGTGTGTGTGTGTGTTTGTATGCTAAGAAGTGTGATGTGGAAATTTTCACCTTTTACCAACATTTTTATAACAGCAACATAACGGTATATATGTATACTACATTTGTAGTGTGTAGAAATGTATGATGGCGTCTCCATTTGTTGGTTTTAAGTGTGTGAGCAAGTGTGTGTGTTGGGTTTATTTGTTTGTATGAGCGTAAAATGAAGGATGTTTTTGTATGAAACAATCACCAGCCGAGTGTAATAAAACAAATGTTTGTTTTTTTCTGATTTTTTTTCATCTTGTGTTGATTTTTTTTACCATTTTATTTCTCTTTCTCGTTTTTATTATTTGTTTTTTATGTTTTTTTTATTATATTATTATGGCAAACAAAGAAAAAATAAAAAATAAGGCTTTCTGTTGAGTTTATTAACCTTTATAAGAGAGTTTTTTCTGCTGTTACATTAAACATAAATTAAATGATTAATTTTTCTGTATTGTGTTATTTAAAACAGAGCTGTAAAATATTTATTAATAAATTAACTTTATATTAGAATATCTATTAATAAAAAATAATTGTTTTTCTTTTTAGCGGCGAACGTATGTGGCGTATGAGTCATTCTCTGCCCTCCGGCATGGTATGTTTGTTTTTATATTAAAAAATTTGTTAAAAATTTTCAGTTTCTTTTTTATATATCAAACAAGTTTTCCTACAATTATTATTATACTTATATTATTATTATTTTATGATTTTGTTTTATTTACTGATATTCAAGTTCAAAGTTTTTTGAATGCATTTAAAATTTGTTTTTGGCATTTTTGATGATTTGATTGATGACTTACATAAATCAATTTTTTTTAATTGAATATTTTTTTTCTAAAAAAAAAAAAAAAAAAAAAAAATAATTAAAAAACTATTATAAAATACATGGGGCACACGCTTTTGTAACCCTTTCAGTTTATTGAACAGAAAACTTTCACAAATTTAAACAAATATTTTTACTTTCCCCGAAGAATTATACATTAAAATATTTAAAAAGAAAACACTTTAAAATAAAAACAAAACAACACACACAACTCTATTTAACTAATTTTTAAACAAAATCCTTTAAATACAAATTTTAGTTTTTAAGTTTATCTAACAAGCTGAATAAAAGCGGCGGCGAAAGGATCAAAAGTAATAAAACTAATTGATATAAAAATTCGTGTGATTCTAAGATTTTAAAAACGAGGCTTTGAAATTATTTGCTTTTATATAGAATTTTCTTAATTTTAAAAGCAATTTCGTTTTTTATTAAAATTATTTCAAATTTGAAAATACTTTTCTAAATTTTGAGTTGCAATATGGAATTCTTTTGCTTTCTTACTCGTTTTCACATTGATTTATATTTGGTTGCTTTAATTAAGGTTTCATTTGAAAGGCTAAAAATGTGACTTAACCTTTTGTTGTGTATAATGCTTTATAAGTCTGTCTCGAGTCTAAATCTAATCTTTTGATTTTCCGAACCTCCTTTCCGCTACGCTTCGTTTTTATGGTGTTTTAACTATTTTCTCTTTTAATATTTTTTTTAATTTCCATAAATTTTATTACTTTTACACAACAACAATTACACTTGTTTTCATTTGAAATAAATACCAACATGTTTTTTTAAATAAACATTTTTTTTTGTTACTTAAAACTTTTTTTATAAGCTTTTTGTTAACACTTTTAATACTTTAATAAACCACTTTACAACACCTACTAACACGTACTTTTTTATATTAAATAAACATTTTGTTTTCTAAATATTTTAGACATTGTTTCCCAAATAGTTTTAGTTAGAAAGTGACAATACAATAAAAACTTTCTAAATTTTCCATAAAAATAAAGGGTGATTTTTTTTAGCAAAGTTCTTTTGGCAAAACTATTTTTGGAAAGAAATTATACTCGTAGTCCCAAAAAAAAAAATATAACGCTTAAGTTAATCTGCGAATACTTAGGATTACAGCATATTTGTGAGTCTAAAAAGATCTACGATTGAAGCTAATTTCATACTACACATATAAAAATCTACAAAAAAAATCTTAATAAAAATCACATTTGAAGTCAACATTGAGCTTTTTTAAAGGGAGAAAATTTGTGACTCCAAAGGATCTAGGATTAAATGAAACTTAAAACCGAAAAAACTATTATTAAATCACATTTAAATCTTCCAAATATTAAGGATTGAAGATTATTTTTGATACCTAAACAGCCAGGATTGAAGCTACAATGGAAACAAAGGATTTAGTAGAATAAAATCTCATAGATCTAGAATATGCTAATATTGTTTTAAATTAAATAAACATTTGAAACTACTACAGATCTAGGATTGAAACAAATTGGAACCTTTAAAACTTTAACGATTAAAGCTCATTTGAGACTTTAAAAATATACATACATATATGTACCTAGTCAAGTCATAACTACTGGTACACAGAAAACTCAACACCAAATGAAAACGAATTAATATTTAAAAAAGTTTTGCTTTTGTTTTTATTCGGTTATTCAACGGCTACAAATCTAAGAACAACTTATTCGAAATGACTTCTGTTTGCCTGCCAGCACGACTTGAGACCATGTGGCCACTAATCGATCGCGAGATGCACTTCATGCATAGAGAAATTATTCCCTGCACGGACAAGGGTTCGCTTCAACGACTCAATATTTGGATGTCAAGTAGAGCAAGCCATTGCCTCTAATACGGACTCCAATTTTTAATCCAACGGTTTGAGGTTTGGACTGGTAGCTGGTCAATCATCCGTTGATATGAAGTCCAGAACATTGTTTTTTCGAGCAGACTCTTGCAGGAAAGTCCATGGCTTGTTGGTGAATATTGTTTGTTTCAGAAATTTCACAATGTGCTCCAAGACGGTCGATTGAGAGACTGGCTGATATTTGCACGCCTTTTTTGCAAAAATGGAGCATGTTAACGCCATCGTAGCTTACTGCCCACCATAACACATAACTGCCATCCCTAAATACCGACGGCAGGCGTTTTTTAAATGTCAAAATTTCTCATGCTCATACATTTTGTATGGAGCATACCGAAACAACGCGGGGGCAACGCTTTGCTATTGAAAAATCCAATTTTGACCAGGCGTTTCATAGTGAAGTTATCTGCAAAAGAAAACAAAACAATAAACAGGGTCGTTTTAGTTATTTGTTTGATAACCCTGTTTTTATTGTTTTGACATAACGTTGTCGCTTTTGTTTAGGGAAGGAGTATCAGCGCTAATGCTCAGCGTAAAAATACGTTTCGTCTTCCGTCGGTAAGTTTTCAATTATATGGAATCACGATCTATGTTTATGATTCCTCGCCCAGAGGCTCTGTCTTAGTATGATTAGTACTTACAAGTGGCAGTAGACAGTTCTGTGCTTTACATTACTGCATTTTTTTCAATATTGTGAAAGCTAAATATTATGAGAAGCTTTATTGAAAGTAATGACAGTATGTACTGCTTCCAAATTGAAAACTAACTTATGAATTACTACTGTAAGAAATTATAAACATATATCTTTGTGTTTTTATTGTATTGTCACTGAATCTTAGGTAATTTATCTTTAGCTCTAAAATCTCGTATTACTTAAAGTTTGTAGTTATAAATTAGAACTATACATGTTATTAATAAAATATTTATAAATTTAAATAGTTTAAACTATGTATCTAGCTTAATACTATCTATCATCAGTCTAGGAAGTTCTTGTAGTTAAATGTTATTAAATTATAGTTTTAATTAGTCCAAAATTACTACAAAATTGTGTTAAACTTTTGAAATTACTGCAGATCATTTTGAGCTTGTTTATCCATAATACTTTTCCTAAAGTTTTGTAACTTCACTAACTACAGCTTTTTATAATTTCCCGTTACCCTGTCAGTTTAAAACTTTGTTCATATTTTTCTTTAGAACAGAGATAAAATAACTCATCTCCTTACAGGTAATCTAATATGGACACAGTGGCTACTTTAGTGACACTAAGTAATCTAAAGAGTGGTCAGTTTAAAACTTTCTTTATATTTCTCTTTGAAACAGAGAAAAAAAGTAAAAAATCTAATATTTATACAACGGATACTTTAGTGTCTCTAAGTAATCTAAACAGTAGTCAGTTTAAAACTTTGCTTTAAAACAATTAAAAATTGACACAATTTAAAAATTTACTTTTACTTTGTAATTACAATTTACTTTGCGACCGCCAGTACGGATTTCGTAGAGAACACTCAATGGGAGACTTACTAGCCTTCTTTACGAAAAAAACGGTGCCGTTAAATTCATCGTTTTGGCGAAAGTAAAGTCGTGGCACTAGATATTTTCCAAGGCGTTCGATAGAGTCTGGTCATGGGGAACTTTTATCAAAATTTATTGCTTTAGGTGTCAGTAATGGTTAGGTTCCGTGAGCAGCGATTCTTAGAACAGCTCACTAGTGTCCATTAAATTGTTTCCATTGTGTTAACTTCTCTGACGTTGGTGATAACTTGTCGCGATTTATATCGAGCTTTTTTATAAATCACACTATACAAGTTGTTTAAGTTAGGATCTCATCAGACGAGTTCAAGGTTAAATCAGAGCTACCGCACGGCTCCTTTCTTTCTCCTACTTTATTTCTTATCTTTCTAAACGAACTTCTTCATCAAACTTCCAACCCTATCTATTCTTTTGCAGATGATAATAGCATTTACCATTCATATTCATTCAACTATAGACCAAGCCCGTCGAAGATTGGGGCAATGAGCTAAAATATGAATGATACTCTTAACCAAGATCTTATGGCAATCTCAGAATGGGGTTGTGTATTCCGTAAATAAAGCTGTGTTTGTTGGTCATTATTAAAAATGAATTTATTAAATTTTGAATTATTTAACAAATGAATTAATACCTTTAGAGTTCTGCAAAAAAATTATTATAGCTTTACAATGATTAGTAAATTTTGATATTGAATATTTTTTTATGTCAAATAGTTTCAAGAATCATTTTTAAAAAATAAAATCATTGTTGTGTAAAATATTAAAGCCACCGGTTCTTTAATTTTTATTTTAAAAAAGTTTAAATTCAGTCAAAGACTAAAAAGTTTTCAAAAGTGCAAGCGTTCCTTAAAAATTATTAAGCAAAAACACAGCTAAAGTAGAGCAGTTCTAGTCTCAGTAATATAACACAATACTTTGCTGAGTTTCCGAAGGGAATATGTCAGACTTATGAGTCTAAAGACCTTCAGGATAATTTGAAAGATCTTTGAAGCTGTCGAAATAAATAAAACTCTTAACAGGAACATAAGATAGAGAAAGCTTAGATAATGTGTTATGAGATGCGATTAAGTCTTCAAATATGTCAGACTTATAAGTCTAAAGTCCTGCAGGATAATTTAGAAGTTCTTACCAGCTGTCGATATAAATACAACTCTCACAGGATTATAAGATCGGCTTAGATAATGTTCTATGAGATAGGCAAGGAGAGACTCCCTCACAGGCGAGAGGTGTCATGTTTCAGAAGCGTTGGTTTAAGTAAAGACCAATCAAGATCTTACCAGGCCAATTTCACCCTGTTAAATAATTGCTTTAAACCACTTCTGCTTGTCTGTGAATTGCCAGGCGAGAGGTGTCATTTTTCAGAATCATTTGTTTAAGTAAACCCCAATCAAGATCTTACCAGGACAATTTTAACCTGTTAAATAATTGCTTAAAACCACTTCTGCTTGTCTGTGAATTCCCATTCGACCAAATAGGCTTCTTTTATAGAGAGTTTTGATGAAATTCCCTTGGTGGTGTCATTTGAAATATACAAATTTAAAATTTTTCTAAAGCAACTAAACATTTTTTATAATTTTTTATTCCATCTAACTTTCACCTTCAACCTACAATTTAAATTAAATTTATTTGTATTCAGTTTTTCTATACAAACAAAAAAAGTTTCCTTTCCTTTTTTTTTTTCTTTTTTTGATCAGATAAGCACTTTTTCTAGTGATAAAAGTTTTACCATTTTTTATTTGTTTCACAATTCCTTTAATTCTACCAAAGTTTTGCTATGTTAAACAGAAGAAAGTTTAAGTTTAATTTTTGCAAATAAAAAAAGGTCACATGTATTTATGTTAATGCGTGATTTTTTCTCTCATTTACTGAAAACCATACTATAATTTTTCAAAACGTAACAAAAGAAATACTCTAGCTAGAACCATAACAAAAACCATCATTTACCAATTAAAAAATAATTAGCATTTAACAAAGTTATTGTGTATTTTACTAACTTAAATGCTAGTAACCCAAGCGGAGTCAACAAAAAATTTGTTGCCATCAACTGGCTATAATTTCGTATTAATTAACCGAGTAGTAGGAAGGAAGCTTCACAAAAACAATAGCAACAAAACCCAACAAAACCTTACATATTAAACGTAAAGTTTCATTACATTTAACAGTTTTCAATTTAAAATTGTAGAGTGCAACAGCGAGAAAAAACCCAACAACCTCAAATGGCGATAAAAAGCAACATGTTACTTGCAATAATTTCATTTCGCTTCACTTCATTCATTCATTCATTCACTTGTCAATGTTCATTTCCACGAGCTAAAAATAGGGGGAAAAAAACTAACACACACAATTGGTTTGAGGCAGAAGAGGAGAAACTAGGCAAATAACAGCAACAAGGAAAGCAACAATCTTTCTAAATGTGTGTGAGTTTGAGTGTGAATGTGTGTAATAATTATAGTAATGTGGAAAATGTTATTGTTGCTAATGCTTGGATTTACATAAACGAAGAAATAAATAGCACGAGGTAACTAAATTGAAGTTCTCCAAAGCCTCTTTATTCTTATAACCTCCCTTTATGAGAGTTCTAATTACAAGGTAACTTTCAGTCCAGAATGACTCTTACAAACTTTGTGCTATCGTACAGGATCAATTTCAAACCATTAAGAAGTGGTAATTGAAAAAGAGCAAAATATAAATTTAAATTCCATGCAGGGGATAGCTTTGAATTTAGGATGAAAATTAAATTATTAATTAAAGATCTTTAATGCCTGATTAATCTTTTAACCTTCCTACCTGAGTGTTATAATTCCAAGATAACTTTGAGTCCACCATGACTCCTACAAAATGTATGCTATCGTATAGGATAAATTTCAAACCATTAAGAAGTGGTAATTGATATATAGGAACCTTGCTCTTCATTACGATGAAGACAAGATGCTACAGGCATCATAGCTTTGATAGCTTTGATTTCAGGATGACTCTTAGATATTTTGCGCTATCGGATTGTAACAACTCCACAATATTAAGACGTGTTAATTGAAGATCTTGAATGCCTGGTTATTTTTATAACCTTTCTACTACAAACTTTGTGCTACCGAATAAGATCAATTTCAAATCATTAAGAAGTGGTAATTGATAGTTGGAAATCTCACTCTTCCTTGCAATGAAAACAAGATCAAGATGAGAAATTTTCATTTCCATTATTTGCGCGATTGTGTGAGATATTTTCCAGACACTGCCAGGATAACCATTAAGAAGTAGTCATTGACATCTGGGAACCACTCCTCTTTCTTGAGAAGAGCAGAATATTAATTTAAGCAGGATTCGCACTAAGTTCACTCCTTATGCTCCAAGCAGAAGATTGCTTTGAGTTCAGGATGACTCAATTCCACAATATTAAAAAGTTAATTGTTAATTGAAGATCTTTTAACCTTCCTACATGAGTGTTCTATTATTCATATTCAACGTTTCAGTTTAGTCTCGGTACTTAAAAAAAAAAAAAAAAAATTGTTTTCAACAATGCATCAAAAATTGCACATACTAGGATTAAGCACGAAATCGGATTCATTTTGGGATTTTAGGAATCACGGACTACAAGGTCTCTGAACTAGATTTTGAATGGGGATGAATGTCTTGGATTCGGAATGACTGTTTAAAGGTTGTTCAGTATTCAAAGAGGAATCTCAGTTGAAGATAGGGCCTGGTGTCTTCATAGAGCAGATTGATACTCCGATGTCATATAGACTTCCTGACGAATTCAGCTTCTTTCGGGCTGAGATCTTAGTCATTTTGAACTTTTTGGAACAGGGGGGAAATAAATTTAGCTGAGATCTGTGTAGCCCTTTATGTTGACTGTCTTTAGGATAGAAGATAAGGAAACATGAAGAAACATGTGCAAACTTTGCTCTTCTCCGTTTTATCTCCATACTTACTAAGTATTGAACTTAAACTAAAATCTTGGTGGTCTTGAAAGCCTCTGAATTGATAATGGCGAACGTGACTTTAAAGTAGATAAAACTATTTATTTCCACTATCTAAAGACTTGTAGTTTTAGCTACACAAAACATTACACAAACTGTTTGCTCTTTTTCTACTCCTCTCTATACATCCTGAGTATATTGTTCTTTGCAAAACCTTAACTACATGTAGCATGTAGTTGTTGCTATTTGTGTTGTAGTTTAAAATATAAAGTTTCGACAGAGAAATCCTTGAAAGTAGTTGATTCTTTATTATTTTTTTTTTCTTCTCTACTTCGAAAACTGAGTACATTAACATAAGAGGCAGGCAGCCAGTGATGATACTTTTCACCTTTGATCCTAATGACAGTCTCAGTACAAAGGTGACAATATAATACACGTCATTTTTGTTTCTTCCTTTACATTTTTTACAAAGTTGTTTTTTTCTCTTCTCTTCTTGTCATACCAAACTAAAGTAAAACTTAGTTTAGTTGCATTTTTTTTTTTTTTTTTTTTTTTTTTTTTATACAGTTTTCATATTTTTTAAATTTTTTAGATGCTATTCATATGTATGTTTGTTGTTTTGTTTAAGAAAAAAGCAAAGGTGGAGTTTGAGGTTTCTTTTATGGTGTGTAAGAAATATTAGTTGGGTTTTTTTTTAGAGTTAAGATTTATGTATTTGAATACAAGAAGTTAAAGAAAGTATCATTAGCTTTAAAAGAAAAAAAAAACTCATTGAAAGATGAGGTATGTTTCGTAAGGAGGACACTAATTAAAAGGTATTGTGGTTGTTTCAAAAAAAAAAAAAAAGTAAGATTTCTTCTGAAAGACGACTGTCTAAAACAGCATAATTAAGGAAAGATTTGTGCATACATGTCCTTTGTGAGTGCAATATTTTATTGTTACAACAGCTAAACAAGCCCTTTAGTTTTAGAATCAATATCAGGCTGAACCAATAGGAGACTGATTTGCGGAAGAACCATTAATTCCGTCTTGGTATAAAGGACCATCATTATGCAAATTCTATTAGAATTCCCTTTGATATCGATGCTGCATTTTGTCTGCTGATGTAATTTACATTTTATTGTCATCATTTCTGTGGTTTCTACATTGTATTTAAAGAAAATTGTTTGGTTTTATTCTGTTTATCATGCTTAGCTTCTTTTGTAACTAAAGCTAGATTTACACGATTGAAATTGCTCTTCAAAATGCTTCAAAGTCGTCAGGAGATTGAATTGTTTTGGTGTGAAGGAACACAATTATGCAGATTCTATTAAAATTTCGATTGATATGGAAGCTCCAAACAATAAAAATAGTTTGGACTGGTTCACTGTAAAAATATTTAAATTATCTTAACATGTCTTTTTGAAATTATGAAAAATAATAATTATAATAATTTATCAGAAGAAATATGCTTGTCGTTTGTGTTTAGCAAAGGAAAGATCTCACTTGTTTTTGGGCTTGTCGGACCAAATTCGTTTTTTGAATTCTGATAAAATATTATGTGCAACACATAACTGTTTAGGTGCGAAGGATCATTTTTGAATCAACAAAACTTGTTACTGTTAATTTAAATATACTTTATGAATTAAAATCATTAGCACTTTATCATAATGGTGCGAAGGACCACATCTTTCAATAGTAGCTTAAAACTTAAAACCAAACCTAAATACCACCCTAATCTCTCGCTTTCTCTATCTGTTCTCTCTCACATGCAACAGTCTTGTCTGTGTCTGTCTTCGAACGTTTGTAATCTCACTGGCAACCACATAATCCAAAGGACACTAGAGGTGTCACAATCATACCATAAAGTAGATTGCAGCAATTTTTTCTTCAGTCTTTTTTCTCTACTTTTGCTTTCAGTTTGTCTTAGTGCTGCTGTAGAGCAAAAGTTTATTTTAAGTTTTTGGGTTTTAGTTTTTCGTAGAAAAATCAACAATGTTGTTGTACTGGAAACTTGTAAATTTCTAACAACAAGTATACATGAATATTAGAGCGTATTTGAACTTTTAAGATATAAAGAACTTTACAGCTTTTTTTTTTATTTGTTTGCTACTCTGTGTTATTTTTATGGAATTAATGGCGTTTGACGGGCTACGTAATGATGTTAAATGAAAAAGTAGATATATTTTTAAATGTAAAAAGATCATAAGTTTTGGAGTTAAAATTTAAAATAAAAAAAATATATAAATTGCAAAAAGTTAAAAAACAAGTAAAGTTTTCAGACTATTAAAAAAGTTGCAGAAGATTATTAATTTATCGTAAATTTCAAGAATTATTGAAAGCAGCATGTTATAAACTTTTACTAAAAAGGACCACAATTAGGCTTCTGCATATACGCTACGGTTCATTTATTTCAAGGCACTAAAAATTCCATATTTAGCAGACTGTATCTTTTGCAATTTTTAAACGACTGCGGAATTTTAAAATAGAAATAGGTCATGATATTAATAGTTTCTTAACTTTGCACAATTGCACTTTTTTTAAATAAATTGCTCAAAAAAAGTTTTATAGTTAAGATACCACTTTTGTCATGACCTTACATTTCTAGCTTACATTTCTATTTTAAAATTCTGCAATCGTTTAAAAATTGCAAAAGATACTGAAGATACTGCTGAATATGAAATTAGTGCCTTTAAATAAATGAAAAGGAGTGTACTATTTTAAAACTATTGAAAATCGAATTCAGAGTATATTTTCCTGGTTTTTAAACAAAGTTTCTTTTATTTATTAACATTATATAGGGTGATTTTTTTTTTTAGATATGTAGAACATTAAATTGTCAACACTTTTTTAACTGGCGGCCATTTTGTCAGCTGTCAAGTGATTTATGTTTAGTTTGGTTTAACATTTCAACATGAATAGACTGACGCCTGAACAACGTTTCCAAATTGTGAACGATTGACCACTTGAAGGACCACATTTGCCGCGTTATTGCCGCAATGTTGGAAAAAGTCGTTGAAAATTAAACTTTCAGATTAGACTACGTGGGAACCACCAGTAGTTTATCTTTAGCATAAAGTAAATTTCATGTCAATTAAAAAAAAATCATCTTTGTGTTATTAATTTTCAAAGTTCTAGACATATAAACAAAAAACACCCTTTATATTTCCTGTTGTATTAAAATTATATTTGTTTCCTAACTATTTTAACCATCAATCATAATTTTCCATATGTCAGCCAACTATTAAAATAAAATCAAACAATTGTGACACATGTAAATTAGTTACAATTGTATTCAAACTGGCACAAGTTTTGTATATTACTATCAACTACGAGGATAAATTGAGATAAGTTGAGCCACTAACTAAGGGAAATGATTTTAATGCGATTAAAAAATTCTTTAGAAATCGCTAATTGTTTAAATGATGCTTCTTTAGCCAAGCTTTCATAAAAAAATTATAAATTTTGCTAAAAAGAAATTTGGTCCTTCCTTCCTAAAATTCCTAAGCAGTGGCAATAGTTTGTGATGGTAGTTAAAAGAACTGGTTCACTGTTAATATATTCAAATTATATTAATAAGGCAATAAGCTTAGCCAAATCCGTCCAACTAAATAATTATGTTTTGCATTCACTATTTTCATAATATTCAATTAACAAATATGGTCCTTCGCAGATGTTGAAAGAATAAGTATGTACAAATTACACATTCCAACAGGGCTACAATTCCTCTAACTCACTTTTGTTTGGATCAGCTTTAGTTTTCGAGATATAAATTTTTTAAAAATTACGTAGTTACACGATTTTGAGTAACATAACTGAAAAACAGTTTATTAACCTACTGGGTGAAAAGAAAAAAATCAAAATTTACCTACAATATTACCTTCATGCTGCCCTAACATAATAATTTTTCCTACTCACTAGTTTTGGAGATATAGCCGAATATATGTATATAAATTTTATTTAAAACATTTTTTTGTTTTTCAAAAATTCATAAAAATAGAGATAATATTTCTTGTTAATATGGACGCAATAATTATTATTATTATTAATTTTGTGAAACTAAATACAACGTGGTTTTTGCTTGTTGTTTTACAAAAATTTAAAAACAATCAATCAAAAATACCACATTTGTACATATCTCTGTGTACTGTTGTACGAGGTCTGATCAAAAAATAACCGTTATTTTCAAATTTCGTTATGTTGGTACACATGTCTTTTATATGTTGGTAATATCAGCCATTTTGGATTGTCTGTTTGCTTTTGATAGATAATGAGGTTAGTCGTGTTTTGGTGTGCTCTTCGATTTTTTACTATTCGAAAAAATGGATCAAAGAAACTGTATTAAGTTTTGTGTAAAAAATGAAATTAAATGCGCAAGAACATTTGAAATGTTGACTGTGTCGTTTGGCGAGTCTACCTTGAGCAGAACACAAGTTCAATTGTGGTATAACCGGTTTAAGGAAGGCCGAGAAGATATCAATGACGATGCTCGTCCTGATGAAAACATTAAAGCAGTGAAGAAAATGATTTTGGATAATCGTCAAATCACTATCAGAGAGCTTGCTGATGATGTTGGCATATCGTTCAGCTCATGCCATGCATTTTTTACGGATGTTTTAGACATGAAACGTGCGGCAGCGAAGATTCTTCCAAAATTGCTAAATTTTGAGCAAAAACAACGTCACATGAAGGTCATAACTAGTGACGAATCATGGGTGTATAGCTTCGTTTGCGCGAAGCAATTCGTCAGAAACGCACAGAATTGTGGAAAAACCTATCATGGATTTTGCACCATTATAACGCATCAGCTCACACAGCGATGCTTGTGCGTGAGTTTTTGGCCAAAAACAAAACCGTTATCATGCCTCAACCACCGTATCCACCGGACTTGGCCCCCGCTGACTTATTCCTCTTCCCAAAACTAAAGACACCGATGAAAGGAAAGCGATTTGCTACTATTGAGGAGATAAAAGAAAATCGAAATCGAAAGGAGCTGTTGGCGATACCACAAAGCGCGTTTCAGAAGTGTTTCAAAGATTGGAAAAAACGCTGGCATAAGTGAGGGGGATTACTTTGAAGAGGAGAAAAAATTGAAAATAACGGTTATTTCTTGATTAGACCTCGTATAATATCTGTGTTTAATATATGTCAGATAAAGAATTGTGTTTTTGTGTATATATAAAATTATAACCTGATTGCTTATAATGTATTTATATTAAGAATATACTCTAGCTTAACTTATTAATATACCTAAAGCTACCTACACATTCCCCCCTTCCCTAAATCTATCTACTACATTTTACTAAACCTTTGTATATAAACTCAACTACATATTTACACTGGCGTGCAAAACTGAGTGCATGTTCGCTATGATTTTACTTAAAGTGGTCATAAAATAATAAATAACGAAAGAAGTTTTGTCAAAGTAAAATCATATCATTTTTTACCTCATACATAAATATTTCCAACACCTACTTACACAATATCATAAATATTTCAAACAATTTTTAATTAGTTAATTAAAACATATTTCAGTTGGTTGTTTTTTGTTTAGTTAATTAACACAAGAGAAATTTTAATTAAATAATTTCCTGCTAATTTTATTAGTTTTAAACATTTTATAAAATTCGTTTTAAAAACTACAATACAACAAAACTCTAATTATAAAATAAAATTAAACATAAACATCAAACAACATTTGCTATTGAGTTAATTTAGCTGTGATTTGGAAATTAAAATTTGTTTAAAAAAAATCTAACAACTAACTTTAAATCCCGCTTTAAAAATTTTATTTTTAAAAATCAAATTAAATCATATTTTTTATAGTTTGTTTTTCAAATGTAGTTGCATGACGTTCTATAGAAGTAGTTTTATAAATATAAAATATCAAAATCATACACCATTAATGGCCGAATTCCCAGTCATTAGTTAACCATTGGTAAACTAAAATACTAACTATTGTTTAACTATTACTTGTTATTCTTATGGAAAACTAAGCATTGCGAATAAAGAATCATTAGTTAAGCCTTTGTCATTAGCTAACTAAAGACTATGAATTCGGCCATAAATCGTTTATTAAACTTTCGTATTTTGTAGTTTATTATGTTTGCAAAAATGCACAATTCATTCATTAATTAATTTTCATATTGTTTTAACCTTTTGAAATGAAATATAAGGGATTACACCATTTCCTAAGCATAATAGAAATGATTTCAATGACTTGCTCTCTACTCAAATCTACCTCAAGTCAAATCTACCCCAAAGATCTGATGACACTACTGGACTTTCTGTCTTTCGTTTTAAATTGTACTCGGTATTTGCCGCTTAATCCAGTCATGAAGACTATGGCCCGTTTTCTTAATGTGTCGGCAAACTGCCTGTTACTAAATGTCGACATAAATTTATTATACTGATATATGTCGGTTAACAATTTTGGTTTTCTGAGAAAACTTTTCTCAATATTCCGACAGAAACATTATTTTCATGTGGCAATACCTCTCAAAATTTATGTGAAAATTGGAAACTCTGTCTTCAAGTGACAAGTTGTTGACATAAATCAGCTGTTTTCCAAATGTGAAAAAATAACCTAAAAATTAAATAAAAAAAAAACAAATATTTTAAAAAATAAATAATATCCATGTCTGCCAGATAGTTAGCTTTGGCATAATAAACTCTTTCAACATTCACTTGGAATTCATGTTCTTCGAGTTCATCCTCCATCAAATTAATGTTTATTCTTCTCTTAAACATTTTTTCTAAATAGATTTTACAAAAACTCAAGGTATTGCCACATAAAAAATATGAACAGCAGTCAGCTGATTGAATTTATCTGTACAACAAATAAATAATCGGCAGATGAGGGCTGGTTAGTTTTGCGACAGAATAGAAGCAAATGAGACATTGAGAAAACCAAATTTCTTTAATCGGCAGTTTTTCGTTGGGAAAAAAGATAATCGCCTAATGAGAAAACAACCCTAAACTTTGTCATTACCTCAATAGAGACAAGCAATTCAAAAAGCACATCATACTCTTCCTATTAAAAATCGAACAAGGATATCAATATTTAACCATCTACTGGTTCACTCACCTTCGCTATTTCCCAGGCTTATATTCCTGTTAATAGCTGTGTATTACTGATCTTTAGAAATTTAAGATTCTTTAATCAATAGAATGTTATAAGGGAGATCATAGCAGTGGAAATTATTCAATGTAAATATTGTGAAAAGAAAAGTCGATTTAGGTAAATGTGCCATCTTCTGGAAGAGCAGAACCAAGAAGACACAATTTAATATAATATTGAATTTCCTTAAACCGTCAATGGGTTCTGTCTCTTTAGCTAATTTCCAGACATATATTCCTATTGTGCAGAACTTTAGAATTTCCCAAATCTTTCATGAATCGAATGGCATCACAGCAATAGATCTTGGTCTATGTAAATGTTGTGGTAAATGAAAAGCCCTTTAATTCAGTGTCAGATTACAGGGACCCCTCTGGGTCACAGCTCATCGATAAACAAGTCCCTAAGGAAGTTAATTTTTTACTTCTAGGAAATGGTTTGCTTACATTTTGTAAATTATTTTTTACTTTTCTTCTCTTTGTTTTAAACAAATTTCATTAGTAGAACCTACCACCTCTTTTTAAATATATAATAATGTTTGCAAATTGTTGTTGTTGTTGTGGTGATTGTTATAATTTCTTTACATTTTTTTATTATTATTATTTATTGTTAAATAGTTAATGTAAAGTGTGTTGTAATTTGAATTTTGATTTGCCAACTTAAAAAGAAACCAAAAAATTAAAAAAAAACGAAAGAAAAAAAAATAAAAATATTGTTACAAAAGTTCTTGAAAATGTACAACTTTAACCACCCCCCCACTTTTTCCCTTAATTGTTTTTAAACGGTTTTGAAAATTTTGCAATGAAAACAAATAAACCTCTAAAATCGTATGCAATTTGCAACAAATTATTTTGTTTTAACTTGTTTTGTGAAATATGCAACAACAAACAAAAAAAATACTACTACTTATAAATATAATACTGCAACGATTAATTAACAAACAAAAATTACCCAACAGTGTAAAATAGACAAAAGCGCCATCTACAAAATAAATGTTTCCAAAATTCTTTGACTTGATATTTCAGTCACGTTATGCGTTTTCACCACAGGACACAGATTTCACCTCATCGTATCCAGGTCCCTCAGCAATGAATCATCGCGGCGGCCGTGGCGGTGGTTATAATGATTTTACAGGTGGCGGCAGTGCCATGGGCTCCATGTGCAACATGGCACCGGCGATCAGCACAAATTCCGTAAATAGTGGGGGCGGCGATTGTGGTGATACACAGGGCTGCAATGGTACCAATCTAATTGTGAATTATTTGCCTCAAGATATGACAGACCGTGAGCTATATGCATTATTTAGGACGTGTGGTCCCATCAATACATGTCGTATCATGAAAGACTATAAGGTAAGGTTTGCAATTATTTATTATATTTAAGAATGTGTTGTGGAATATTGGCATACATATAAGTATTGGCATTATTAAGAGAAGCAATCAAACACCTACAATGTAATTTTTTGTTTAATTTATTCAAATTTACAGTGGCTCGCAGCTTATTTTATGCAGTGTTTTTTTTTGTTTTCAAGGCTTCATAAAAAGAAAACTAACAGGAAATTGAGCCCCTCTGGCCTTAGTCAAATCGAGATCATATTTTGTAAACGCTAATGTTTCCACTTAGGTCTTTATTTTTTTTTAAGAGAAGTAACACTCAGACAATTAATATGCCTATATACTAATTAATTAATAGTGTTACTTTCTTTGGAAAGGGATAGGTAGGAGAAGAATAGGTGGTGAAAGGAGAGAAAAGCTTTTCATATGATAACACTGTAATTGTGAGATATGTTTATTAGTAGTACAGTAGTGCAGCGCCTCTGGTGGTGAGTAGGCGCATTGATTAAAGCTTGATTTATAGCCATTATTTAATTATTTTACTTCGCTGGCGTTTCAGTGTTATACTACCGGAGGAGGGCGCTGTGATAAATATTAGTTATGATAGGATAGAAAACTAATAATTATTAGAAACTGATGTTGTTTGAGTGGCAGCGGCTAGGAATCGAGCCTAGGACACGAATATCAACTCATGCCTAATGATCAAACGCGCTAATCAATTAAGCTACAGAACCCCTAATTACATTTAAAAGTTTTTTTAATTAATTAACAATTATCTCAAAAATGAATTTGTAAAAATCAATTTGAAGCCATATTGAGTAAACAGTTTGCAGCGTTAAGCCCCCTCTAAGTTACAGATCAACGTGACTCCAGTTCATTATGGCAATAAGAATTTAAGATCTTGCTGATATTTCAGCTTAAATTTTAAAGACAACTAAATCCAGTTAACTGCTGTCTATGCTAAATATTTTTCTTAAAAATAAAATTCTAAATCAATCAATTTGTCATCATATCGATACAAAAGTTCACTGGCTGTTAGTGTCCTCTGTTACAAATACAGTAGAGTAGTTCGCCTTCCATACAAAAAAAAAAGTTGTGTCAGACGCCTCTTAGGATTAAAAATAATGTAAAAACAATTGCAGAAATAATTTTATTTTCTGCCACGCCCACAAATACAGCCCTTTTAGTATTTTGTTCACTGTGTCGCTATTTTTAGTCCGATCATAACTTTTTGTATACCGTTGTTCATGGCTCTGTAAGGGGTACATTTTATCATTTTTTACTACCACTCCAAATTCTAGACCTTATTTAAAAAAAATTTGGCAAAACGATAATTTTTTCTGGAATTGTTTTTACAATCGGCCCAATCATGAATAAAAATTCCGCGGGAGTTTTTTCCCTTTTTATTTTTTTAACATTGAATATAAATAGGATAAATGGGAAAAGGAAAAAAACTCCCGCGGAATTTTTATTCATGATTGGGCTGATTATCTTTAATCCTAGAGGGTGACTGGCACAACATATCGCCTTAAATCTATTTTAGATAAATAAATATTAAATATGAAATCGTGCCACTTTATATTAAAAGAGAAAAGTACTTCTTCCGTTTGCTTCTTATTTATTTAGAACCAATGTTGGCTACCGTTACTGATATAATCGAACTCTTAAATACCGTTATCGTTATTTTGAGCGTTACCGAAATAACAACAAATAACGTTACAGCTAAACCACGTTTCCTTTTACGTTACAACTTTGAATTGGTAGCCACAATTTGTTAGCGATTAAATAAACTCTTAAAGAAAGTTTACTATTTATCTACATGTTGGGTCAAACTATTCATTCCGTTCCGCGGAATGTGCGGAAGCATAATTTGAAATTATTCATTCAGTTGCTGCGGTATTTTTCGTTTTTGCGGTATCATCTCCTTTCCGTGCGGAATCGATAATACCACCCATTAATTTCAAGTTTTCGAAACCCATGCGTGCCAGCATAAAATAAGCTTTTAACCACTGTATCTTAACACTCCTGCAACTAAAAGTTATCTGCAAAATATTAAATCCCTTGACTATTATTATTTGTTTATTTTTTTTTGCTTTAAATTAATATTAAATCTACCAGTAAATCTTATTCTCCTCTATAAAAATACAAAAAAAAAAAAAATTATCAACTGTCAACAATATTCTATGACACATACATTTTAGCACTGACATTAGTGTCAACATCAAAATATTATCAACATTATTTATTCTAAAAGTTATATACACGCGCAGATGAAATTTTTTGTTAGTAGCAAAAGACTGAGCACCACAAAAACTGAACGGAGTAAGAAAAAAGTAACAAAAGATAAATAAACATTTAAAAAAGGATTGTGTGGAACTTTGTTGGACTGAAATTATATTAAAATTCTTAATATTTTAAGTTGTTTATTACTTTTGAGTCCAATAAGATTCCTGGTTATGGTCTTGGGTATATAATTTGTACTAAAAGGATTATCGACAAGAAATTTGTTTTCCAAATGACATTGGACATATTTTCGGTCAACATAATCGTCTTTCTAAGGCCGCTGTCAAGAATTTTGTAGATAAATTTCAGTCGACTGTTTCGCTACGTAATGTGTCAACACCAACGCGTTTTCGGCCATAAAATCAGTATTCAGCCTAATCCGAAACAAACCGAAACTTCTAAAATATACTATTATGTATTTTGTAATAGAAAAACATTTATTTCAATTTTATAACATGTTTAGATATAGATGATTTTCCCGGATTTTATAGACTTATTAAAAAATATCGGATCAAAAAAAATTTTTCCCAACATTGATTTATAGATGCTCCATAAGAGTAGGCCATGTTATATATTGTTGGAAAGGTCTTTAAAGTACCTATGATTTGATATGCATATACATACATATACATATATTGTCTACAAAAGAAATGCAGTTTTCAAAATATTACAAAACATTTTAGAAATTTTTTTTTACTCAAAATTTAAAATTCCGCTAATGATAAAATTTTGGAAGTGATTTGAAAAATGTCCCTAAAAACGACTTTAGCCGAATTGGTAGCCACCAACCTTATCCTCAATTTGACAGGGATTGAATTGTAATAATTAATCTCTTTAAGAAAATTTACTATTTAAAAACATTTTAAACTCAACAGCTGTTCAGATTTTATTGTGCTCAGCCTGTTTGTATAAGAAAACTTATTTAAATTCCTTACTTTAAATATTAAAATAATTTTTTTTTTTGTTTAATTTATTTTCTCCTCCGTCTTTTTCAATTTACCCGCACCTACTCACTCACTCGTATAACTAAATCTCCATTGTTTTTGTTATCTCATCACGTTAAATTTAACAACCTGTGTGTTGGCTGGCTGGCTGGTTGGGTGTCCTTTGGGGTGGGCGGCGATACAACAAACCTAACAACAATAAACTGAAAATTAAATGAAATTGCAACAGACTGGCTACAGTTTTGGTTATGCTTTTGTTGATTTTGCTTCCGAAATTGATGCCCAAAATGCGATCAAGTCATTAAATGGTGTTACAGTAAGGAATAAACGTTTAAAGGTAAGTGTATGCTTTTTACTCCCTCTCTCTCTCTCTTTATCTTATTTTGATTTTACATTTAAGTATTTTTTTAGATATTGTAAGTATTAACTTTTGGTGGTATATAATTTAATTCAATTGTTGCAAGCAGTTTTCCTTTTTATAAACCATTAACACAAGAATTGATTTAAATTTTTAATTGAAATCAGGTTTATTCAACTTCCGTTTCCTTTTGGTTCTACTTACTTTAAACTGCTGTGGGTGTCTTGATTGTTACAAGGACCTGATAAATATAAAGGAAATGTTCTGTTGCTGTTACATGCTCAGTTACATATTGTAATTTTAATTACTTGAACTCATGTCGCTTCTGTGTCTGTGTGTTTGTTTTACAAATTCCTTTTTTTACTTTTTTATGTATTTTTTTATTTTTAACATTTCTTCTACAAAAATATTCTTGCCATCGTTGTTATCCTTGAATATTTTATGTTTAAATGTTTTTCTTTTCTGTTTAATTTCTGCCAGGAGTGAATTTTGTTTAAACATATTCTTTTCCTGTCTTTTTTGTTTGATATTGTATTATTCATGGTGATAATAAAAATGAAACAGATAATATTTGGGGAGCCATCTCTATATGATGAGATGAACTATACACTTAGGGAAAATTGGATATATATAGGTTTTCTTAATATGTAATAATTCGAACAAGTCTCAGTCTGAAAAAATATTCCCTCGTTGACTATTTACAATATATTTCAGTTATTTTCCCTAAATCTCAAAAACAAATTCCATTATCTTGTTGAACGCTAAAACCAATAAGGACTTTATTGGCATGGATACAAACTTGCTGAAATTTGTTTGTAGTGTTGTTTCACACGTTCCAAGTTGTTCACACGCGTATCTTCAATTTTCATGCTCATTACCATCAAGTTTCTGGGTTTTCTTGCAAATCAACATGTGTAAATTAAGACGGAGAAAATAAAAGAAAAATGAAATAAGAAAATTGTCCAGAACCCCCCCCCCCCTCTCACCCAAAAAATACTTGCCTTGAAGAGTCAGCATGGAAACGTATGAAAGCGAACATAGTTTCATGTCTAGCGAACATGTTTTCATCAAGTTTAAACATGCCTAAAATTTCCTAAGTAATGCTTAAATAAATTTCCATTTTAATAGAAATAATTTGTAATAAAAACTTGGTAAAATTCTATTGGTTTTCTAAATAAAATCTCCATCTGTTTTGTTTTACTACCTGATTTTGCTGAGTGTACTTTTATGCAATCCGTCTTATTGTCAGCAAAACCTCGTCATCTTCAGTTTAATGTTGGTTAATTTATATGATTTATGAAGATTCTTTTTTTATTATTATCTTTTTATTACACATTTTATACCGACATATTACGATACGAATTAATATTTAATTATGTATAATAACTTCCTTACTTGAGTTAAGGATTAAAAATACACAATACACAGTAAAGAAGAGATGGTTTACGTTTTAAACTTATAACAAATACTTTCTTGGAGCTTTAAAGGTGGACAGTCAACTTTGAAATTGACACACATGGAATCCTCCGTGGGTGTCGTTATGATACCTGAATGAAATAGATCAAAAAGAAAGATAGTTCCACATAGCTGATCAATCTAAGTCATTCGTCATGCCAACCTAGATCTACAACCACAGTTCCTATAGATTCATCAATTGTTAGATTAAAACTGGAGAAGATATCTGAAATATATGGAAATTCCAATAGGATAATGGTAATCTTGAATAAGAAATAACTGTTTTCGCTTCGTTAGACATGCAAAAAGCTTTAGTATGGTTTGGAGGCGATCTTCCAGGACGTCTAACGCAGCGACGACAAGGATTCATCGAGTCGACCTAGATCTACAGCAACAGTTCCTATAGCGCTATCGGGACTCGCATAAATATTGAAGATTCATCAATTCCTGTGGTTTCTATTGGAGTTCCTACAGTTCTGAAATCCAAACCCATGATTAGAAGTTGGCGAAAGTCTCCGAACTAAACGAAAAATCCAGTAGATAGTGGAATAGGAATCACTTTTTTCACTTCGATTAGTACTTAGTATATATCGAACATTTTCCCTTAATTTATTTCGATTAAATATAAATTGCTTAGAATCTAATTATTAAAAAATGTAAATTCAATTTTGCCCATTTTAAAACATTCCGGAGAGCCTTTCCAAAATTCTATTTGTCAAAATTCTTTTAAAATATCTAACGTATGTTCAATGGTTTTCAGACAGTTGGGTATGTTTAATCAAATTATTGTTAATAATTGAGTTTAAAATGCTTTCAAGAAACATTTTAAATCATTCTTTCGAGCTTTTGAAACTCACTTATTCCTTAAAATAAATCAATGAATCACTTGACAAAGTCATTTTAAAATGTCTAGGGTATGTTTAGTGGTTGCTTGGCACAGTTGGGTATGTTTAATCAAAGAATTGTTAATATTTGTGTTTAGTAATATTTTCTTTAAAAATTCTGCCACCAATTCTAACATTTCTTTTACTTTTACTCTTTACTGGCCACATTTTTCTTTAATATCCAATCAAATTAAATATTTGTAGTAAAATTTGATTGTGTGTTTTATGTTTTTCTCGCCAAAACAAAACTTACGCTTACACATTTTCGTCTTCATCAATCATTTAATACAACATTTATTCAATTATACACACAAATTTCCCACTACTACGTTTGTTATTTGCCATACTTCAAAAATTGTTATGGTGTCCCCGTCCACTCATGTGTGTATGGAGCAAAAGTAAAACTAATTAATCTTAGTTCTATTATTACTCTACTGCTACATTTAGCAACCAAGAGAAAAAAGAAAACAAGACAGGGAATAGCTACTTTAATCACTTTTCTACATATAAATAAAATTGTGGGTGTTCCAGCAAAACATTTAGCACTTGTAGGTAGTAGTTTTCTTTCCCTCTAGCTTTTAGTCTGTGTTTATTTTTTTAAGCTTTAACATAACTAAACTGAAGTGTAGTGTGGAGCAGAGTGTAGAGTGAACTACTAATTACTTAAATTGTCACGCTTAATGGCAGCCAATTGGCTACACATTTCACCTGATGTATAACACTCAGTGCAGAGTTAGAGTGAAGGTACGTGAACATTTAAACATCAAACACGTGCAATGAATTTGAAAGATTTTTTTAAATCATTTTTAAAGAAATATGGACCGATGATTCCACATCTTCACAGCGTGCTTGACGTGGTATATTCGATTGAATATTATGCAATAATAAATGCTGGGTCTCAAAATGAGTGATGGTGTTGCGAATAGTACGCTCAGTAGGCCGATTATGTTGACCATAAGTAATAAAGTTGAACAATTTGTAAACGTTGTTCAGGCGTAAGTCTTTCCATTATGAAATGCCAAACAATACTAAAAAAAATTACATTGCAGCATGACACGACTCACACGTGATCTGTTAAAAAAAAAGCTATTGAAAAAAGTATTTCTTCTTAAAGCACCTGGTATTTACAATAATTCCCCTTATGTGGGTTTTGTCTGTGCTAGTTAAATTCGAATTTATCTTCACACATATAAATATTTCTGCTTGAATTTCTCAGGCCAGGCTTTATATTAAATTCCAAATTCTTACATACAACTTCATTTCCAGGTCATATTCTTTCTAAAACTTATTTGGTAAATATACTCCAATAGCTTCAATATTAATGATTCCATCATTTGGAATGTCGCAATGGTTCGTATTTTCTAATATGGAGTTGATCACTATATCTCTATCCGAATTGCGTAGTCTAGAATTTGATGTAGAGTTGCAACGCATCGATTTCTATTACTCTTCCTTGTCTCGAAAGTTGTAGATTTTCTTTCTCAGAGTCACTATTAAATACACCTCCTCCAGGATTAAAGCCCATGTGTATACGTATGCCCATTATCAGATTCAGGCTTAGTTGTCGTATATATCTAATAAATTATTCATGACTTTCTCTTTTCTTCAAATGCGCAGTCCATTGTATGTTTGCCCATCAAAAATCAAAACATTCTTTTGGCAGCATTTAGATTTTCCCCTAAAGGTACGGTCACATTTGGCAAATATTTACTCAAAAAAAGCGTAACCACTTCTTTTAGCACACATTTGTTTGACGTTGTTTACTCTTACAAGAGTTTTGCAAGATCAAGCAGCATCAAATAAATTAGAAATATGTATTTGTTGTGATTTGGCCAAAATAAGAAAAGTTTTTTTAAATAAATAAACGACTTTAATTATATGTTATTTAGTGGTTACGTCTTTTTCGGCAAATATTTGCCCAATGTGACCGTACCTTAAGTTTAGAGACAATACCACATTTTCTTTTAAATTTCTTTTCAAAACTTTCCTTAATTATTGAATAATAATTTTAAGATTTACTTCAAAAATTGGAAACGGAAGTTTATGTTAAATAAAATTATTAATGTTAATTTTCAGAGACTACTGTTTTTTTCTTAATGAAAAATGGTTGAACTTTTATATTTATTATTAGAGAAAAATTCTTATTATTTCGGCTTGAGTTCATTTTATAATTAATAATTATAATAAGAATTTTTCTCAAATAATAAATATAAAAGTTCAACCATTTTTCATTAAGAAAAACAGTAGTAATTATTAATTATAAAATGAACTCAAGACAAAATAATAAGAATTTTTCTCTAATAATAAAATTATTAATGTTATAATTGCTGGAATAACAATTTGTATGTTTTAAGGTTTCATATGCCCGACCTGGTGGTGAAACAATCAAGGATACCAATTTATATGTTACCAATTTACCGCGTACAATCACCGATGACGAATTGGACAAAATCTTTGGTAAATATGGCAATATTGTACAAAAGAATATACTTAGAGATAAATTAACTGGTAAACCAAGAGGTGTAGCATTTGTCAGGTGAGTACTTTAATATACTATATATATATGCAAATGGAAATTTGAAATTTCTGGTGGAATGTTTAATTGTTAAACCCACATAACTCGGGGCTTAAGGTAATATCACATGATTGCCGCAATAGGCCAATTTGCAACAATTTTTATTGTGCTAATTTCGAGGACAATAAAATGAGTGTTCCAATCAAATTCTTTGCAATCACACGATTGCCTAAAATTTCATAAATTTGATTACACAACGATAAAGGGGCAATAATTGTTGTTTACCAGTCACACAATTGTTACAATACGGCAGCACTGCGGCAAACAGCTGTTGTCTTTAATTGCAAATTTTGTGTTGTTTATTAACTTACTACAATATAAAATGTAAATCTAAAAAAATTAAATAACAAAAGTTAAAATGATTTCTTCTCACAAGAAAATTGCAGCTGCAATAATTATTTGAAGTGTATTGAGGAAAAAGAGTGTTGAAAGAAGTTTTTGGAGAGTGGCTGACAAAAAGAAGCACTGATGGTGCATACGAAAAAACATTAATGGAGTTTTGCGATAATCACAAACACATAAGTGTTCTTCGGCAGCCAATATTAAATAATTTATTGCACTGTAGGTCCAAGATGAACTTACGAGGGATTTTAAGCGTCGTTTATTAACTGTTGATATGACATGGATCTACCACTATAATCCAGAGGCAAAAGAACAATCCAAGCAATGGACTGAAGCTGGAGGAAGTGCCCCAAAGAAAACAAACACATTTTAATCGGCTGGTAAGGTTATGACAATGGTTTTTTGGGACTTGAAAGGTATTTTCTTGATTGACTATCTGCAAAAGGGTAAAACAATAAATTCAGACAACTATTGCAACATTTTGGATCAATTCAATGTAAAAATTCGATAAAAACGTCCTGGCTTACAACACAAAATAATAATTTTTCATCAAGACAACGCACCAGCACACAATAGTGATTTAACAATGGCTAAAATCAACGAATTTAAGTACGAGTTGCTTGACTGACCACCACCCTTATTCTCCTGATTTAGCTCCCAGTGACTTTTGCCGGTTCCCAAATCTAAAATAAAACTCCTAGCTGGCAAGCGTTTTACCTTAAATGAAGCTGCAATTACAGTTGTAAACCATTATTTTGAAGGCCTTGATGTAAACTATTTTAATCAATGAATAGAATTCCTAGATAAGCATTGGACTAAGTGTATTGAAGTTTCAGGAGATTATATTGTGCTAGGCTAAAAAGAACCGCCCTCGTACACCTGGTTTTTTCTTCCTTTTGGGCAAAGGAGTTTGTGATTGCAGGTCAGGAGAGTAAACAAATTGCGTGTCTAAAGGATCAATTATTACTACAATGCTGTTATCGATTAATATATTTACAATAATTAAAAGCAATTTTACGGTTTCACAAAAAAGAACAATCAAAAAAAAAATTAATACTGGCGCTTATTGCTCACTTTGATTGACGCTCAAGTAACCAATAAATATTATAATAATACAACATTTTTATTGCCACACTATTGCCCACGGTTGTATTTGATTGGGACAAATAAGAAAAATATTGTCGAAGGTTGCCGTATGAACCAATAAATTGTGAATTCACATGATTAGTGTCTAAATCACACCATTAATTGGTACATTCAATCAATCATGTAATCTTACCTTTATATGCAGCAGTTTGCTAGCAGCCTTCTGGCCTTTAATTGTAATTTGTCATATAAAATCTGTCAAGAGTGTTTGAATTTCTCGCTGCTTTTCTATAAAAGTTATGTGTGTGAAGATAAATTTGAAATTAACTAGCACAGACAAAAACTACATTTTTTAACATTAATAATGTTATCGGCAACAGAGCACTGTTAAGCACTTAACAGTCATATAACTTGAATTTTTATAAAAATGTAACTTTTAAGATGAAATTCTCCAGAAGAATTTGGACAAATATGGAATAAATAAAAGCGGTTTGTCAGCACATTTGGCCGTTACACGCTAAAAAGTGAAAATGGGTATTTAAATACAAAACCGTCCATAATGAGTTCTAGAATTAACTATTTTTTCTATATTGAAATAATTCTTTTTGGCGTAAATAAAACACGAATTTATATTTTTTAAATTTATTTAAACAAAATTAGAGGTTATTTAAACTTTGCAATTTTAGATTTATCTGGTGTGACACTTTTGTGTTAATCTGGGAAGCATGGTGCTGAGTGCAAATTCGCCTGGCACTTCAAACAACCGTGTACTCAGTTTCCATGCATTCACCATAGCCGCATCGAAAGCATTTGTAACTAATGGTCAATACCACTTGCCACATATTTGCCTCGAACTCGAATGCGATGATTGGTTTTTATTATATATTGGTAGACTAAATAGGGTTGTTCAATTGCAACCATTAACCTTTTAAAAATAAACTACTAAGCTATAGAGTTTAAAGTTGAATTTACTTTTTACGACGTAATTTTAAATATTTGTAACGCTCATCGAAGCAACCCTGTACATTTTAAATGTCACAGTAGGGTGTACCGGAACTTCGAGTGGTCAAAAAAAAATTAATATTTTTCGAAACGATTATATAGCTTATTATTTTATTTATACTGAAATAAGAAAAACAAAATTTAAAGTACATATATCGTTAAAGACGGTTGGGTTTTTAAATACCCATGTCCTTTCTCAGGAATGGGGGGAGATAAACAATTTTTTTACACCAATCAACTTCTATGGAGCTCCAGGTAAAATTCTGAAAGTTTCGTCTAAATCGTACAAGACGGCTTGTGTTAAACACATAAAAATGTCAGCTGGACAACATTTGTAGTTTGTCAATAGAAATGATTAAGTATTAGGGAAATGTAATCTTGGTTTGTGTACTATTGACAAACTGTTGGATATTGGCCTAAATCTACTTTCACACAAATATCTTGCGACTTGAGAAGCTACAAGAAAATTTCTAAGAATTTCCATTTGTGTATTTATTTACGTGCTCCATAAAATATTTAACACTTTCTCTTTTTTTTATATATAGATTCAACAAGCGCGAAGAAGCGCAAGAAGCCATCTCAGCTTTAAATAATGTTATACCTGAAGGTGCCTCACAACCTTTAACCGTACGCTTGGCCGAGGAGCATGGCAAAATGAAAGCTAATCATTTTATGAATCAATTGGGCATGGGTCCACCTGCTGCTCCTATACCTGCGGCTGGGCCTGGCTACAATAACATGGTGCATAGAGGTAGACACAATAAAAATCGTAATCAAAAATCACATCCCTATCACAATCCACAGAAATTCATTTAAACATTTTAACAGCCACAAAACAAAAAAACAAATAAATAGTTTTCTGATTTTTTCGGGTTTTTTTTTTTTTTTTGATTTTGATTTTCATTGTTTGATTATTATACTCAATTGAAAACAGTTGAAAACACTTGAAATAATAATATTATACTAAATATAACAATTTATAAATGAAACATTTAAAAACTAAGAAAGTTTACACAAAATTTCTTAAATGAATGACAATTTTTTTTTTGCATTATCTTATAATAATAATATTGAAATAATATTGAAACAGGCATAAATAATATTACAAACTTTACAAAATTGTAATTAAATGAAAATGTGGGTTTTATTAATTTTAATTAATTATTTTTTTTTTTGGTCTTCTTAACTGTGTCAGTCTTGAATAAACAGTTTTTATTAGAATTATAAACAGATTTAAGCTAAGAGTAAAATATTGAAAACAAGTTTTGAAAATGAAGGGATTTAACTTAAGTTTAATTCTAAATTTTGTTAAGCTTTATTAGTGCTAGTTTAATTTTGAAGTGATAGTTACAAAACAAAAGGCCTTTTGTTTATTTGCTGTTAATAATTCAATTTATTTTATGTAATTTATAATAATACAAATAAATTTATTTTTCTGAATTGCTCTCACGGTTTATATCAGAGCCTTAAGAAATTATTATTAGTTTTCCAAATTATTTAATGTTGAATACAGCTGTTTATTGTAGTTTGTTTTCAACAATTGTCTCTTTAACTTTCAATTTTGTATTGTAAATCATTAAACCCTGTGCTTTTCAAAACTTGTTGTCACAGCCGATTTATCTAAGAAACAAATATTATAACAAAAGTCATGTTTTTAAACATAAACAAATATTCAATTAACATTTTAAATTTACTAATATTGTGTATGTATCTATTACATTTAAGTAAATTCTCTCACATGATAACACTTGAATATATAGAAAACTTTAAGATTTAAATTACAAACTAAAAAAAAATAAATAAAAACAAACCAACACATTTTGATGTTTAAAACAAATATCATAGAATTCCTAATAAATCCCTTAGATTGTAATACCTATATTACATATATTTTAAATAACATACATATAACCCTGTCACAAAAAACAATTTGTTAATAACAATTTTATTAATTAAACCATAAGAAAATGTAGTAATAAGTTACAGGAAAAGTAGATTTGTATAAATCGAACCCTATAGGGGAGTTGGCCACAATTAATGTTAAATTTGAGTTCTTAAATAAAATTCTTACTTCACTAAGAAAATTTTAATTGTAAACAAAATAAGTAGTTTGTTAATTGCCGTAAAGTAACAAAGTGCTAAGAACAATTAATTGTTCAATTCACAAGTGTTGTATGTTGTATATTGTATAATACAACTACATATGTTATTGTGAATACAATTTTGAGCAAAGTCGTATGTTTATATTGTCAAACCTTCAAACTTTACAAAAGAAATATGTATGTATATTTTAAAAACAAATATACAAAACATAAAATAGGAATATTTTCCAAAATTAAGGCCCCGATTGTCGTTCACAACACTAAGTATTTTGATGTTGTATGTTGTAGACTGCGATTACGATTCACAACACTTATCGGCTTAATCATAAAGCTGTTGTATTGTAAACGAGACACACACAACATTTTAATGTTGTGAACAATAATCGGGCCCTAAAACATACCGTAGTATTCTCAGCAATATCAATTCATGCTGAAATATTAGTTATCGAAAAATAATACAACGGAAACAACAGGGTATTTTTCACCCCTATTGTGAATAAAAATTCCACATGATATTTGTTCCCTTTTAATTTTTAACATTGAATTTTAATAGAAAAAATGTGAAAAGGGAACAAATTTCATGTTTGTTTTTACTTTCATGTTTGTAATGTTTGTACAGTGCAGTCGCAATAATATGAACTAATGAAAACAAGGACAGTTCAAATTTTTGGGATTGTTCATACAGTCGGGCCTCGACCGTTAACCCCGATTAACCGTGATGGGTAAATATCAGTCTATTGTTTTTGTTTGCAATGTTTTCAAATTGTTTGCTTCGATTAACCGGTAAACACGGTTAAGAACAGAAATTTTTTTTATTAACTTCAAATTTATACATACAATATAATAAACATGAAAACGGGGAATTCCCTGAATTTAACTCTAACATACATTTAATCACTCAAAAAATATTAATATTTAACTCAAAACAGTTTAGCAATTAATTAAGTAAACCAGTTAAATTAAAGATTTAACTCAAATACAATATACAAATATATATAAGAAAGAAAAAGTAACAAACATTTATTAAATATATTTAAAGTCTTGAAACATTTAAAATAACATTTAACACAAAAAACAACATAAAGTTTTGTAAAGAGATTTCTAAGGAAAAGTAAACCTTTCCTGGTATTCTTTTTAAATTAACTTTATTTACATACATATAAATTATAAACAAAGTATTTAGATTTACTATAAATATTGAAAACAAACGTTGGGTCTTGATTTACATACATACAACAAGAAAAAACATACATATTTAAAAAGAACAATATTTATATATGTACATATATACAGTGAGTTTGTTAACAATACAAGGCAGACAGACTTAAATGTAAGAAGTTAACAGCCTTATGCAAAAAACCTTAAAACAGGCTGATCAACCGATAATCCTCTGTTAAGCAATATTCTTTAAAGTATCAGGCAAAAACAACTTTACGTCTGTTAAAGCAATGATAACATCAAATAATTTTTAAGCAGTTGCATAGTACCTTGTTTAAAGTGTAGTTAAAATATTTTATTATTTTCAAAAATAAACTTTTGTGAATTTTTATGTGGGCATATACAGTGAAGGACTAAAGTCTATATGCAATCCCATGTAATGGTATTCTGAAAAAAGCACTTAGTTATTCAAAAAAATAATGATACAGTTTTCTTTCGAAAATCATTTTTATACATAAAAAAAATAATAAAAGTTAAAATTTAATTTGTCCTTTAACAAAGAAAAAAAAAAACACAAAATAACAAAATATGGTATGACAAAAGAGAGATTACTAATACTATTTAATGACATGGTGTTTTTGTACGTTTTAGTTGGTCCACCACCCTTATCTATTACAGCCGGCAGGCGTCGTGGCATGGATGAAACCAAATTGTTCATCACTTCCATAGTCAATTTGCTCCATGCCTCCGTTAATGCTTTTTTTTAATGATGTGGCATCTGTAATGCACGGCTTTCACGAATTTTTCGCTCCAAAAGTTCCCAAACATGTTCTGTAGGATTTAAATCCGGATCTTAAGAAAGACTCTTGAGTTGCATGGGCGCGTAAAATAGAATAGAAGTCATTCCTTTACAATTAGTGCAGTATGCTTGAGGTCATGATCATCCCCAAGACCCAAGCTTTCCACAGATGGCTTCAGATTTTGTTCCAATATCAGCGTTGTCAACTTTGAAATTTCAAAACGCACCAAAATGAAGAAAAACGCGCCATTTGAAAAAAATCGCACCAAGTTTAGATTTTCTTTTTTATATAAAATGTTTTTTAAATTAATTTTACATAAAAAATATAATATTTTTGTATTATACATAAATGTAACAATAAAACAACGTCAAGTTCGTATCTCTTTTGTTCTCTTTTCCCTTCTCAAAAAAAATACAAAAATACTTGCCTTGACGTGTCAGAATTGAAAAGTGTGAAAGCGGACTAATTTATTATAAAAAATATTACACAAGTTGTTTTCTGATTTCTTATTTAAAAAATTAAAATTTATGCATTTTGATATGTTTTGTACAAGAAACTATATTAACTTGAATTTTTTGTTTTCGTTTAAATAAGAATTTAAAAATACTATTAGAAATAGTGACTTTTTTGACGATTTTTAAAATTGGAAATGACGATTTTTTTTTCTTTTTTATCGGCAGTATGCTTGAGGTCATGATCATCCCCAAGACCCAAGCTTTCCACAGATGGCTTCAGATTTTGTTCCAATATCAGCGTTGTCAACTTTGAAATTTCAAAACGCACCAAAATGAAGAAAAACGCGCCATTTGAAAAAAATCGCACCAAGTTTAGATTTTCTTTTTTATATAAAATGTTTTTTAAATTAATTTTACATAAAAAATATAATATTTTTGTATTATACATAAATGTAACAATAAAACAACGTCAAGTTCGTATCTCTTTTGTTCTCTTTTCCCTTCTCAAAAAAAATACAAAAATACTTGCCTTGACGTGTCAGAATTGAAAAGTGTGAAAGCGGACTAATTTATTATAAAAAATATTACACAAGTTGTTTTCTGATTTCTTATTTAAAAAATTAAAATTTATGCATTTTGATATGTTTTGTACAAGAAACTATATTAACTTGAATTTTTTGTTTTCGTTTAAATAAGAATTTAAAAATACTATTAGAAATAGTGACTTTTTTGACGATTTTTAAAATTGGAAATGACGATTTTTTTTTCTTTTTTATCGGGATTTTGACGATTTTCTTTCCGAAATTCATCTGGCAGCCCTGCGTACTAGTACTGTTTTTGCATGTGTTAGCCTTACATAAGAATTTTTTTGCATAAGGCTGTAAATGTTTAATTAAATTGAAAATATATTTGGAAATGTGTTAAAAGAAATTACATATTAAGAAAATATGCGCAATTGTTGTGGAATCTGATTGTTATCACAATCTGTAGTGTAAGCTTTTTTTAACGTTTAAAGTCAGCTGTTATTTCTAATCAAATAAATTGTGGTTTATTAACGCCAACATTTTTGGTGCTGTTTAATGTGTATTTAGAAGAGTGTTTCTTTATAAAAATAATTAATTCTAATTTTAATAAAAAAAATATAATCAGGCATGTGATGGAAATCGAAGTCAATTTTTTCGTAATATTTCTGTATTGAAAAACTTTTATCACATAAACTAAAGAGAATCTTGCAAAAAAAAAAAAACATTTTAAAAATTTGATTATAAATGCATTAAAATGTATTTCCAAAACTGATTCGATTTCGATTTCCATCACATGCCTGAATGCGTTTTGAGTATTTAGCCTACAATTTATGTAATAATGAGCCAGCTGATAGTGCTACCTCAGTCAACCGGCGTGATATTCGTGACTTAAGGTACGGTCACACCTGGCAAATATTTGCCAAAAAAGGCTCATTTATTTATTAATGGCAGGACACAAAAAATATTTAGTTTTATTTTATTTGATGCAAAACACTTAAAGAATAAACAACGTCAAACAAATTTGTGCTAAAACTATTATATTATAAAACGCTATTTTTAATAAATATTTGCCAAGTGTGACCTTACCTTTAAAATGTTTCAATTTTCAAATAATGTGATTTTTGTTTGTAAAACCCAAACTTTTTGCAATAGGAGTTTCCTTTGTACTGACAAAACTCTCACTGTATATTACCTACATGCAAACATACTTATGTATACATATAATAATAGGTATGTATTCAATAATAATACTAAACAAATAATTATTAAATTAAATATTCATACAAGTTTTCTGTAGAAATTTAGTAATAAAAATATTAGTTACTTTAACAAACAAAACAAACTATAAAGCGGTTTTTTTTTAGATATTTTTTTACAGCCAGAAAGTGTGTGTTTAAATAATTTTTTTTAAATATAAAGCTAGCTTCAAAAGAAATTATTTTCAAAGCTTGTTTAAAATCGAAATAACCTCCTACAAAATTGTTAAGAATGAAAATTTCTCTTTTATGTGAACATGTGAAAAACTCAACGGGAAGCCATTTTTTTGTTGTTTTTGTTGTTTTTTTTACACTATTCTTCTAGCCAACTCAAACTCTCAATGAGCGAAAAAGGTGGGCGTGGTAAGTATACGCCAACCGTTATTTATATACAACTCAAACAAAGAAAGGAAAAGAAACGAAAAGAAGTTAATAACCTCTAATATCGGTACCGTTATATATTATTGATGAAACTTCCCTCAATATTGTTCCAAAAATCTTTGTAAATATATATATTTTTTTATTTTTTTTTATATTTTTTTTTAATAACAGCCATCAATGATTTATGAAATTGAATGAAATGAAATTGAGTGTTTAAAAATTTATATTTCCCTACAGGAGGTGAGAATTATTTTTGTTTTGTTTTTTTTTTATACTATATACCTACATATAAATATATACATATATTTTTTTTATTTTTTTTATATATATTTATAACTTTATAACAACTAAAAACACACACCATATTTTTTTTTAAATCTATATAAAAATATGCTTTTTTTTTAACGGTAACGACAAACGTTAACAGTTGTTAAAAATTTGTAAATGCCTTATTTGGCAGAAATATAAAAAGCTTTTTTTTTACTGCATGTACTTGTACATAAATTGATGTATTTTTTTTTTTATTATTAAAACAAAAAAACATAAGTATCTATTTTTATTGTTATTTAATTATTTTATTTTATTTATTTATTTATTTTTATTAAAGCACATACTTACATATGTAAGAAGGTTTTTATATAAGTTGGATTTTAGAAAAAAGTTGAAGTTTTTGTAATGCACCCAGCTAAATACTGAAGTTTGTTCTCCAATTGTTATTGAAATCAGGGGTCTAAGCGCCGCATACGATATCGAACAAAATCTATAAAAATAATTTATGTTGGCATTATGACATTAGATATCAAATTCCGTATGAGGCTGGCAGAATTTCACACAGTTTGTCAAATTTCAAACTCATTTTCTTATCAAATATATAAATGGTCGCCCGAGCACGTCAACAACCTATGAAAACATTGAAGCAGTGAAGAAAATGATTTTGGATGATCGTCTATCTACTATCAGAGAGGTTGCTGATGATGTTGGCATATCGTTCGGCTCATGCCAAGCAATTTTTACGGATGTTTTAGTCATCAAAATTGCTAAATTTTGAGCAAAAACGTCGCATAGATATCGCGCAGGAGCTGTTGAACATCGTCAACGACGATCCAGATTTCCTGTTCCCAAAACTGAAGACACCTGCTATGAAATTTCACTGCATAGGCCAGTCTAAAGAAGATTATTTTATCTGAAATTTTGATATTGAGGCTGAGGCAAACTAAAGTATGACCGAGTATAGGCCTACCAATATTGGTTGTGACACAGGCAGAACTTTATTTTTCAGACTCAGAGAAATAACATCTGTTATTAATACATCTGTTAGTTCGGGAATTAACTTAAATGTTTAGGTTACTTTTTAAAGAAAATCTTAATAAGTTTAGAAGTTTATATGGTGAGTTTTACACGCAGCAATTATTTTATTGAAAATATTGATACAATCTTTTTTCTTAAAATATCTTCGAGCACAATTTTTATTACTCAAATAAATCGAATAAGGCAGTAACACGAATTGCCTAGCTTAAATAATTGCTCCGTGTTAATATCTGACTTACGAAAAGGCTGCGTATTTGTTTTAGACACCCTTTAATTAATCCTGCCATTTAACAGAATTTCTTTTTAAAATCCAATTTAACTAAAATAAATCCTACTTAAAACAAATGTGCCAAGATAAAAAAGTGTCAACAAACAGGATAAATTATAAAATAAATTGTTTTTAAGTTTTAAAATTTTAAATTTAAATCATTTCAAAAAAAAACTAAACTGTGTAAAAATCAAAACTAATTCTTAATAATTTTTATTTCTCTTGCATGCTCTCACCTGCTTGGTTCCTGTGACTGCTTTGCGGCCAAATTCAACAATGGAATTGGGAACAAACAAACAAAAAAACAGCGTACAACTACTCGGGACTTTTGGATGGTGTTTATCGGAACAAATCGTATCATTATCCTTATTTATAATTCAGCCAGACTTTAGTGTAAATAATTATTTAATTAAATTAAACTTAATAATAATTTAGAATTGTGTATAATGTTAGGAGAGACAAAACAAATAATAATTATAATAATAATAATAACAACAATTAACAAATTGATCGACTAATTTTAAATTTCATTTGACATGAATAAATAATTTTATTAGTTACTTTGTTTAATTAAATAATTGTTAATTTATGATTTTTCAATTTTAAGTTAAATATGTTAAATATGTTATTTATTTATTAACTTAAGTGTGTTTATAGTTATAAGTTTGTTTATTTAATTGTTTAGTCTCTATTATTCGTAAATTATTATTTCTTGCTTTTGTAATTAATTATACACTTCTTATGGTTTACTTTTGATTTAAATAAAAACAAAGACTGCACATTTATTTGAAAATATTAACTTTAAACTTTTAATTGTTTGTTTTTTAACCTTAATTATATATATTTTCTTTTTGTCAAACACATTTTGTTCCAAAGAAGTTTTCTTATGAAATCTCAACTGATCTTTTGGTTTTTAAAACTTTACCCAAGTGTTAAGGTGGCTGGAAACACCTATTTACCGTGAACCCACACGCTGAATCCGAAAATGGACTCAGAATTTTGATAGGACAAAATTTTTTCCGAAATCCCATACAAAATTTGAGTTTTAGGTAATTTCTGTATAATATACCTCTGTAAAGTATGCTGTACAAATCACTCTCATTTAATTACAAATAACTGAGAGTCTGTGTATGTATAGGTGTTTAAAATGAATTTTCTATTAATAAAAGATTTTATGTTTTTTGCATTTTTCTCCTAAATTTGCCGTCCGATTGGGCTGGAAACACCTATTTACCGTGAACCCACACGCTGAATCCGAATATGGACTCAGAATTTTGATAGGACAAAATTTTTTCCGAAATCCCATACAAAATTTGAGTTTTAGGTAATTTCTGTATAATATAGCTCTGTAAAGTATGCTGTACAAATCACTCTCATTTAATTACAAATAAGTGAGAGTCTGTCTATGTATATGTAGATGTTTAAAATGAATTTTCTATTAATAAAAGATTTTATGTTTTTTGCATTTTTCTCCTAAATTTGCCGTCCGATTGGGCTGGAAACACCTATTTACCGCGAACCCACACGCTGAATCCGAATATGGACTCAGAATTTTGATAGGACAAAATTTTTTCCGAAATCCCATACAAAATTTGAGTTTTAGGTAATTTCTATATAATATACCTCCGTAAAGTAAGCTGTACAAATCACTCTCATTTAATTACAAATAAATGAGAGTCTGTCTATGTTTATGTAGATGTTTAAAATGAATTTTCTATTAATAAAAGATTTTATGTTTTTTGCATTTTTCTCCTAAATTTGCCGTCCGATTGGGCTGGAAACACCTATTTACCGTGAACCCACACGCTGAATCCGAATATGGACTCAGAATTTTGATAGGACAAAATTTTTTCCGAAATCCCATACAAAATTTGAGTTTTAGGTAATTTCTGTATAATATACCTCTGTAAAGTATGCTGTACAAATCACTCTCATTTAATTACAAATAAATGAGAGTCTGTGTATGTATAGGTGTTTAAAATGAATTTTCTATTAATAAAAGATTTTATGTTTTTTGCATTTTTCTCCTAAATTTGCCGTCCGATTGGGCTGGAAACACCTATTTACCGTGAACCCACACGCTGAATCCGAATATGGACTCAGAATTTTGATAGGACAAAATTTTTTCCGAAATCCCATACAAAATTTGAGTTTTAGGTAATTTCTGTATAATATACCTCTGTAAAGTATGCTGTACAAATCACTCTCATTTAATTACAAATAACTGAGAGTCTGTGTATGTATAGGTGTTTAAAATGAATTTTCTATTAATAAAAGATTTTATGTTTTTTGCATTTTTCTCCTAAATTTGCCGTCCGATTGGGCTGGAAACACCTATTTACCGTGAACCCACACGCTGAATCCGAATATGGACTCAGAATTTTGATAGGACAAAATTTTTTCCGAAATCCCATACAAAATTTGAGTTTTAGGTAATTTCTGTATAATATACCTCTGTAAAGTATGCTGTACAAATCACTCTCATTTAATTACAAATAAATGAGAGTCTGTGTATGTATATGTAGATGTTTAAAATGAATTTTCTATTAATAAAAGATTTTATGTTTTTTGCATTTTTCTCCTAAATTTGCCGTCCGATTGGGCTGGAAACACCTATTTACCGCGAACCCACACGCTGAATCCGAATATGGACTCAGAATTTTGATAGGACAAAATTTTTTCCGAAATCCCATACAAAATTTGAGTTTTAGGTAATTTCTATATAATATACCTCCGTAAAGTAAGCTGTACAAATCACTCTCATTTAATTACAAATAAATGAGAGTCTGTCTATGTTTATGTAGATGTTTAAAATGAATTTTCTATTAATAAAAGATTTTATGTTTTTTGCATTTTTCTCCTAAATTTGCCGTCCGATTGGGCTGGAAACACCTATTTACCGTGAACCCACACGCTGAATCCGAATATGGACTCAGAATTTTGATAGGACAAAATTTTTTCCGAAATCCCATACAAAATTTGAGTTTTAGGTAATTTCTGTATAATATACCTCTGTAAAGTATGCTGTACAAATCACTCTCATTTAATTACAAATAAATGAGAGTCTGTGTATGTATAGGTGTTTAAAATGAATTTTCTATTAATAAAAGATTTTATGTTTTTTGCATTTTTCTCCTAAATTTGCCGTCCGATTGGGCTGGAAACACCTATTTACCGTGAACCCACACGCTGAATCCGAATATGGACTCAGAATTTTGATAGGACAAAATTTTTTCCGAAATCCCATACAAAATTTGAGTTTTAGGTAATTTCTGTATAATATACCTCTGTAAAGTATGCTGTAGAAATCACTCTCATTTAATTACAAATAAATGAGAGTCTGTGTATGTATAGGTGTTTAAAATGAATTTTCTATTAATAAAAGATTTTATGTTTTTTGCATTTTTCTCCTAAATTTGCCGTCCGATTGGGCTGGAAACACCTATTTACCGTGAACCCACACGCTGAATCCGAATATGGACTCAGAATTTTGATAAGACAAAATTTTTTCCGAAATCCCATACAAAATTTGAGTTTTAGGTAATTTCTGTATAATATACCTCTGTAAAGTATGCTGTACAAATCACTCTCATTTAATTACAAATAACTGAGAGTCTGTGTATGTATAGGTGTTTAAAATGAATTTTCTATTAATAAAAGATTTTATGTTTTTTGCATTTTTCTCCTAAATTTGCCGTCCGATTGGGCTGGAAACACCTATTTACCGTGAACCCACACGCTGAATCCGAATATGGACTCAGAATTTTGATAGGACAAAATTTTTTCCGAAATCCCATACAAAATTTGAGTTTTAGGTAATTTCTATATAATATACCTCCGTAAAGTAAGCTGTACAAATCACTCTCATTTAATTACAAATAAATGAGAGTCTGTGTATGTATATGTAGATGTTTAAAATGAATTTTCTATTAATAAAAGATTTTATGTTTTTTGCATTTTTCTCCTAAATTTGCCGTCCGATTGGGCTGGAAACACCTATTTACCGTGAACCCACACGCTGAATCCGAATATGGACTCAGAATTTTGATAGGACAAAATTTTTTCCGAAATCCCATACAAAATTTGAGTTTTAGGTATATATATACCTCTGTAAAGTATGCTGTACAAATCACTCTCATTTAATTACAAATAAATGAGAGTCTGTGTATGTATAGGTGTTTAAAATGAATTTTCTATTAATAAAAGATTTTATGTTTTTTGCATTTTTCTCCTAAATTTGCCGTCCGATTGGGCTGGAAACACCTATTTACCGTGAACCCACACGCTGAATCCGAATATGGACTCAGAATTTTGATAGGACAAAATTTTTTCCGAAATCCCATACAAAATTTGAGTTTTAGGTAATTTCTGTATAATATACCTCTGTAAAGTATGCTGTACAAATCACTCTCATTTAATTACAAATAAATGAGAGTCTGTGTATGTATAGGTGTTTAAAATGAATTTTCTATTAATAAAAGATTTTATGTTTTTTGCATTTTTCTCCTAAATTTGCCGTCCGATTGGGCTGGAAACACCTATTCACCGTGAACCCACACGCTGAATCCGAATATGAACTCAGAATTTTGATAGGACAAAATTTTTTCCGAAATCCCATACAAAATTTGAGTTTTAGGTAATTTCTGTATAATATACCTCTGTAAAGTATGCTGTACAAATCACTCTCATTTAATTACAAATAACTGAGAGTCTGTGTATGTATAGGTGTTTAAAATGAATTTTCTATTAATAAAAGATTTTATGTTTTTTGCATTTTTCTCCTAAATTTGCCGTCCGATTGGGCTGGAAACACCTATTTACCGTGAACCCACACGCTGAATCCGAATATGGACTCAGAATTTTGATAGGACAAAATTTTTTCCGAAATCCCATACAAAATTTGAGTTTTAGGTAATTTCTGTATAATATAGCTCTGTAAAGTATGCTGTACAAATCACTCTCATTTAATTACAAATAAATGAGAGTCTGTGTATGTATAGGTGTTTAAAATGAATTTTCTATTAATAAAAGATTTTATGTTTTTTGCATTTTTCTCCTAAATTTGCCGTCCGATTGGGCTGGAAACACCTATTTACCGTGAACCCACACGCTGAATCCGAATATGGACTCAGAATTTTGATAGGACAAAATTTTTTCCGAAATCCCATACAAAATTTGAGTTTTAGGTAATTTCTGTATAATATACCTCTGTAAAGTATGCTGTACAATTCACTCTCATTTAATTACAAATAAATGAGAGTCTGTGTATGTATAGGTGTTTAAAATTAATTTTCTATTAATAAAAGATTTTATGTTTTTTGCATTTTTCTCCTAAATTTGCCGTCCGATTGGGCTGGAAACACCTATTTACCGTGAACCCACACGCTGAATCTGAATATGGACTCAGAATTTTGATAGGACAAAATTTTTTCCGAAATCCCATACAAAATTTGAGTTTTAGGTAATTTCTGTATAATATACCTCTGTAAAGTATGCTGTACAATTCACTCTCATTTAATTACAAATAAATGAGAGTCTGTGTATGTATAGGTGTTTAAAATGAATTTTCTATTAATAAAAGATTTTATGTTTTTTGCATTTTTCTCCTAAATTTGCCGTCCGATTGGGCTGGAAACACCTATTTACCGTGAACCCACACGCTGAATCCGAATATGGACTCAGAATTTTGATAGGACAAAATTTTTTCCGAAATCCCATACAAAATTTGAGTTTTAGGTAATTTCTGTATAATATAGCTCTGTAAAGTATGCTGTACAAATCACTCTCATTTAATTACAAATAAATGAGAGTCTGTGTATGTATAGGTGTTTAAAATGAATTTTCTATTAATAAAAGATTTTATGTTTTTTGCATTTTTCTCCTAAATTTGCCGTCCGATTGGGCTGGAAACACCTATTTACCGTGAACCCACACGCTGAATCCGAATATGGACTCAGAATTTTGATAGGACAAAATTTTTTCCGAAATCCCATACAAAATTTGAGTTTTAGGTAATTTCTGTATAATATACCTCTGTAAAGTATGCTGTACAAATCACTCTCATTTACTTACAAATAAATGAGAGTCTGTGTATGTATATGTAGATGTTTAAAATGAATTTTCTATTAATAAAAGATTTTATGTTTTTTGCATTTTTCTCCTAAATTTGCCGTCCGATTGGGCTGGAAACACCTATTTACCGTGAACCCACACGCTGAATCCGAATATGGACTCAGAATTTTGATAGGACAAAATTTTTTCCGAAATCCCATACAAAATTTGAGTCCTAAGCTAATTTCTGTATAATATACCTCCGTAAAGTGTGCTGTACAAATCTCTCTCATTTAATTACAAATAAATGAGAGTCTGTGTATGTATAGATTAGTGTTGCCAGAAAATGAATTTCAAAATATGCTAAAACTTGAAAAACTAAGAGCTATAATGTTCTACAGAAGAAAAAAAAGTGCAAAATTTTTTCAATTTAACAATACAATTTTTATTTCTAATGTTAGAAATATAAATTATAGTTTTTTCTAATTTTGTTCATAACAATTGTTGACTTGTTTTAATAGATTACATTTCATATATTAATTCAAAAATTTCCGTGTTTATTTACTTACCACACCGAGAGAAATTTTGTTGATATATTAATAAAAGTCATATTTGCCTCTCAATCACCAAAGTAGGGCCAAATACTTTCTGTTCCATAACACTATTGAATTGATTATCTTGCAATTAGAGCGGGTATCCTGCGCATCTGTAAAAGTAATGGATATGGAGCGAACACAAACACGGCTTCCTTAATTGTTACGGAAGTTTCTAATCAAGTGGATGACAACTCAATATAAAAAGAAAAGGTTTAGCATATTTTTGCTCTTGCTGTGTATTTTGTTAGTGTAGAGCAAAAATATACTTAACTTTTGCAAATGCAATGATGCAAGACTATTTGCACAATATTATGAATTGCGCTAATTTAAAATTTTTTAAACGTGAAATAAATACAGCACTTTTCGCTTATAGTCCATTTAGCGATATAGTCGAAAATGCACGTTTTTATAGCCCTCTATAAGTCAAATGCAAACAATTTTTTAACGATATAGATAATAACACATAAATACACATAGAGATTTTAATTTATTCACTTTCATATTTATCGTTAAGATTCTTTCTCCTCAAAAGCATCAACAGATAATAATGAAAGAACTTCTTTTGTTATCAAACCTCGAACTCGAAAAGGAGTGTGACGCAAACTTGCGATAAATGGATCTGAAGAAATTAAGAGACGATTGAAAAGATCTGTATTTGTGTCTATTCTCGGTGTTTTTCTCGTAAACAATTCTCTATATTTCCTCGTGTCCTTATTTCTTGCTTCTTGAGCTTCTTCTGACAGCTGTCCTATAGGAAGAATGCAAGACCTTATTATGTCTCTTCCATGAAAAAGGATTTTATGGACGCTAACTGGCATAATGTACCATGGGTATTCGTTTAAGTATAAATTTCGTGTGACAACAATAAAACTTTCAAAAGCATCTTCATCAATAGGGTAAACACTTCCTAAAGTTTCCAAAATAATATGAAACCGTTCAATTAATTCTTTATTGACACCAGCGATTTCTGCACTCTTTTCTGCTGATCTAAAGAATCGTCTAGCAGTATTACCGTCATTCGTATTACCTCCGTGTTGTGTTGGCATCTCTACAAGCAATCCCATCTCATTTCGAAATCTCTGTTGAATATTTTTTTTAACTTCAGCCACTTTTGCTTTATTTTCCGGTCCTCGAGCTTGCCAGGTCATTATAGGAAGCTTATATGCTATGTGTAATACACACTCCATAAAACGGATTCATGAATGTAGCGGAGACATTCCAAAGGTTAAAGATCGTTCATCGACAACTTTGTTTAAAATCACAGAAGGTTTATTTAGTTCACTCGGTTTCGCTCCACATATGAAACACGTTTGAGAAGAAATTTGTTTTCACTTCTACTGGTATATCTTGAAGTCCATATCTATCCATTATTAATGTCAATAAGGCATATTTGCGCTGTATTTTGGGAGTTTTTATCCATTCTTCAAAAATTTCCTTTCGCGAAAGAGTGGAGGTCATACTGAAAAAGTAAAAAAATGTATGGCGGTCGCAAAAAATCGCAATGGGTTTTTGATTTACCTTAAAGTGAACACTTGAAAGATTAACCGAAATATAGTTTTACACCGGAACTATACGTAATAAACAGCTTTAACTCTACTTGAAAAAAGGAAATATTTTATTTTTTTCACTTTCTGAACTTCTCACAAAAAAAAATTGTTTTAATACTTACAATGGAAATAATTGAATGAAAATTATAATATATTTCCTTGGAATATATAATAAATATCGCTTAATAATAATAAAAAAAAAATTCGGCAATAAAGTCACCGTAGCCTTTTCAATCACAAACCAAAGTCACACAAAAAATACGCTTCTGTTTAAATTCTGAATGCACGTGTTGACAACAACTGACCTTAAAGTTTAGTTTTTCTAATCAGAGCTAAAAACTAACAAAACAAAACATGAATTACAGTTACCTATTGTATTGGCAAGCTCATTAAACGATAAGAAGGAATGTTGCCAGACTTTTTATTTTTTATTTTGTCCAGCTAGATTTGTGATTTACCACAGTGTGCTATGGCAGGATGAGTTTTAAACTCTACCGGCTTTGCATAAAAGAGTTTTCTTGACTGCCAGTCGAAAGGGTTTTAAACTCTATGCTAAATTAAACTTTTCTTGGCTGCCTTGGTAGTTTTCTATATCCGAACTTTAATGATCCATAACTCTGGAAAAATGAAGTTAATATGGCCATATAACACATTGAGGGTGCTGTAGCTTAATTGGTTAGCGCATTTGATCATTAAGCATAAGTTGGTATTTTTGTCGCCCGGGTTCGAATCCCAGCCGCTGCCACTCAAATAACACCAGTTTCTGATAATTATTAGTTTTCTTTCTATCCATCATAACTAATATTTATCACAGCGCCCTCCGTAGGTGGTATAACATTCAAACGGCACCGAAGTAAAATAAATAAATAAATAAAGGCTATAAAATCAAGCTTTAAAAATAATGCGCTGCACTAAAACAAATATAATGCGCAATTGCAGAGTTGTGATATAAAGCTTTCGTCTACTTTCGCCACCTTTACTTCTTCAATATATCCCCTTTCCAAAGAAAGTAACAGGCATATTAATTGCCTGAGTGTAACTTCTCTTTAAAAAAATGAAAGGCTTAAAGTCTTGACAATAATATTATTAATATTTAATATATTCATATATTATTTAATCTGCCATATTTGGAGTAAACTAAAATTTAAAAAAAAAAATATTTATTAGGGTCAAACCTAATGAATTTAAAAATTTAAGAATTATATATGTATTATGTAAAAGTTGTTTTAAAAATCTATCACATGAAGAATATGTATGTGAATAAAAAATGACAAAAGTACAACATATTAAATATTCGAAATTTGGATGCCCATACCTCAGGAACTATGGGTCGGTTATAAAAGCAAACTATAGCATTATGTTAAACATAACCTTTAGTTAAAATAACCTTTAGTAAAAATAACGATTCGGACTGGCGCTCATAAACTAGAATTTAATCTTATCTGTTATTAAATAAATACATACATATATAATAAAATTATTTTTAAATAATTACCAGTGTGCATTATCAATTAATTTAAAATCCTATTTAATTAAATCCTTTTACTACAAAAAACACAAATAATTTCGTTTAATAAACGCCCAAATTACTGGCAACTCTGCTCTAGTAACCAAATAAATCTTTAGTTTCTACGCGTACGTCTCTTAAAAATGTTGTTCTTAATTTCGCTTCGTCTTTTAATACCTTTTATATACAAATATATAGTTAAAGTGTAGTAAATTTTGCAAAATTAAACAAATAAAACGTCTTAATGTAACTGAATAATAAAGTTATTAACTTTTATAAGAAGCAGTGTTAAAATTAAGATTTTATTCAAATAAATCAGTGAAAGAATAGCCATAATTACATACATAAATCATTGTGTTTGCAAGAATTCTATTGTTGTTGTTGTTGTTGTTGTATTTAACTGTTGTATTCATTTCTTATTGTTTTTTTTTTATACAAAAGCCCTTTGCACATGATTTTGTGTGTATCTAAAATTGATGTGGCCGAATGCTGTGTATTAAAATGTGTTGTTGTTTTGTTTGTTATTAGTAAAAATATAAAGAGCAAATAAGAGCAAAATTAAAATATGTAATAAAAGCAGAGCAAGAAAAAGTAAACTTCATGTAGGCAGGGCTGCCAGATGCATTTCGGAAAAAATTGTCAAAATCCCGATAAAAAAGAAAAAAAAAATCGGAAAAATAAAAAGTCACCATTTCTATTAGTATTTTGAAATTTTTATTTAAACGAAAACCAAAAAAAAATCAAGTTTACAAGTATATAGTATAGTCTTGTACAATACATAGCAAAATACATAAATTTTAAAAAGTTAAAATTGAAATCACAAAAAATATAATGTTAAACACAATCTGTGTAATATGTTTCTAATATCTTAGTCCGCTTTCACACTTTTCAATTCTGACTCCTCAAGGCAAGTCCTTTTTGATGAGAAGGGAAAAGAGAACAAAAGGGGTACAAACTTGACGGTACTAACTTGTCAATTTTCTTATTTCCTTTTGTTATTTTTCATGCATGTTGATTTGAATTAAAAAGCACGAAAATTAAATTGATGAAAATTGAAGAGTGTGCAACAAGACTTACAGTATTTTATAAATAAATATCTGAATTTCTCATATTTTATTAATTCAGGTTAAATTACAATGTCAAAACAATTCAGTTTATTAAGTTTTAAATAATATTTTGATTATAGAATCAAATTTATCCAACATATGCAGGTACATACCAGAGATCTGCAACGAGTACTAAATTTTCGGGTATACTTAATCATGCACATTGATTTTTATGATTTAATCGTTTTTGTTCAAATGCACAAAACGCTCGTTTACGCAACCGTTCGTTTCAAACATTCAGTTTTATTCACTGGTTGTTTTTTGCGAACATGAATATTCTGACTGTGTCGTTAAATGTATGAAGCTCGTTTTACATCAAAGCCAACGTGTTGTTAGCCGAACATGTGTTTTATTCATTTGTTGTTTTGTGCGAACATGAATGTTCGACTGTGTCGTTAAATGTATGAAGCAGCTCATTTTACATTTTTTCTTTAATTTTTTTTGCTGTGCAAAGATATATTTGACAAATTGTACATATTACAAATTTTATCATTGCTTTGTCAAATAAGTTTTCTTTTCGACGAAATAATGTTAAATAGGTAGTAAATGCACATTTTTTATGTTTTCATATTTTTCTGCCAGCCGCTTTTTACTTATAAGTGGCTCGTGTGTTTTTAGTTCAATTCTAATCAGATCATGCACAACAAAGCCGACATGCAAAAAACAAACTGTGTATAAACAAGAATTTTTGTTTTCAAACATTGCAGTTCGAACCAAGTGTTGGAAATGATTTATACTCGTTGCTGAATTTTCTGTGTGTGCATAAAAAGTGAATAAGCATAAAATTGAATCATACTTTTTTGTATTGTTCTTAAAATTCAACGTTAGTGAATAAGTCGGCTCGTTCATACTTGTTGCAGGTCTCTGGTACATACTAGGTACTTATTTTCAAAGAATTCTGTATTTTTGCTAATTAAATTTATTTGGCTGAATATTCTTTCGACGTTAAGTTAAAATAGGAGAAGTTTTTGTAGATATTTCCCGTTGAAATTCAGAAACTGTTTCCTATAAAAATTTTAGTTAATGGAAAAAGTATTTAAAATTGCTTTTTATGTTTACAGATAAATAAGTAATTTCTACTATTATTTGGAATTATTATACTTAAACAATTGTCAATAATTAAGAAAACACTACTATTATATACAGCCATGTCACAGAATTTAATTCCGTTCAGAAGTGGAATTAAGTCCCTTTTTTGCTTCTAAAGAAAATAGAAAAAGCAAAACGAAAAATGTTTTCGGAATGAAACCACTTTTAATTTGCGATGTGAAATTGTAATTTTAAGAATTTCAAGGTTTCATTCCGCAAAAAATTTTCGTTTTATTTTTCCATAGAAGCAAAATACGGAATTAATTCCACTTCCGAACGGAATTAAATTCTGTGAGAAAATTATCTTTTTTCTTTTTCCTTCTCATTGAAAAATACTTGACTTGACGAGTCAGAACTGCTAAGTGTGAAACAGGTCCATGTTTTTGATATTTGTGCGTGGTAGAATTGTATAAATAGTGTTAATAAAACTGAAATCGGTTCGGGCGTTTAATTTAAAGATATGTAATAAGTTAATTTAATTTGTATTTATGGTGAGTTTTTTATGCAATTAAAATTTTTATTTATATACAGTTAGCAAAACAACAACTTGTACACTTGTTGAATTAAAATAAAAGAAAACATAGAGATTAAAGAAACAACAGTTTAAAACTATTATTTAACAATATTTAAATTTTAAGGTCCATATTTTAATTCTAATAAAAATTTTGTATATTTCTACGTTATAAAAACAATAAAAACATAAAGATGCTAAGATTCATAGACAAAAAAAAAATAGTAGTACAGAACAATGAACGTAACTTCAAAAAAGATTAAAATATTTAGGTTTTTAGTATTTTGTATTGTGGCCTTTAGCTTCTTTAACAGATAGGAGTCTTCGTGGCATCGAATAGACGAGATTTTTTGTATCTTCTTGGGGAATAGAACTCCAGATATCATTGAGAGCGTTTTGTAAGGATTCTCTTCAGGATATGTGGTAATCTTTTAATTTTGTTTTCATATGAGCCCATAAATGCTTAATCGGATTTAAATCCGGGCTCTGGGGAGGATAAGGTAAAACTTTTTTTGTGTTATAAAGTAACCATTCCTTTACGATGGCGGTCGAATGCTTTGGATCATTATCTTGCATGAAAAAAAGTGCACCCCCTAAACCCATTGGGACGGATGGTGGCAAATTATTTTTCAGGATATTTAAATAATCCGTTTTATTCATGGTGCCCTTGATAAACACAAGATTACCCACTCCATTACCACTCATACACCACCAAACCATAACATTGCCGCCACCGCGCTTCTTTTCAAGGCAAATATGAAAAACCGACACGCGTGATGTTTTTTTCCTCCAAGGCCGCATAAACTTTAGATAAAACTTAGCAAAACTCTAACGGTGTGTGATATCACACGATCTTGGTGACCAACTGACCGGCCCAAACCGTGAAATTATGTGCTCACCGAAGTGTTATCTCAATAAATACATTGATTGACGCGATGTGTGGGAAGTGGCGCCGTCTTGCTGAAACCAAATGTAGCCGAGACTACGAGCTTCAAATTCAGGCATTTCGGTTATCGCCATTAACAGTTACGTTCGCACCAGCATCATTTTTAAAGAAATATGGACCGCTGATTCCACATCTTCACAGCGTGCCTGACGTGGTCTATTCGATTGAATATTATCCAATAATAAATGCTGGGTCTCAAAATGAGTGATGATGTTGCGAATAGTACGCTCAGTAGGCCGATTATGTTGACCATAAGTTGAGCGTAGTGCACGAAACACATTCACACACAGAACGTGAATTTTCGTAATAAACTTGAACGATTTGTAAACGTTGTTCCGGCGTAAGTCTTTCCATTATGAAATGCCAAACAATACTAAACATAAATAACATGACAGCATGACACGACTCACACGTGATCTGTCAAAAAAAGGCTATTGAAAAATGTATCCCTATTTAAATCACCCTATATTTAAACGTCTGTAACATTTCATTTGTTGCAAAATGGATTGTTTTTCATAACATTTGTATGAAGAAGGTACCCGGGTCCTTATCGTACAAAACATGGAGTTTTTTTTGTCGATCACATAAGGATTAATATGTCGTGGGGTTACTGCGTTATTTTTCAATGGCAAGCAGCACTGACTTTCGCCTTTCTAGTCAGAATATTAGCATTTTAACACATTACTTGGTGGCACTGTACTAGATAAGATGGTTTGATTTCATTCAATAAAAAATTCAATTAATTCTTAATATAAGGTCAGTTATATTTCAAAGATAACTTAACCCTGCTACTACATTTAGGGCCATTATTACAACTTGCCTCTAATGTTCTTAATAGTAAAAGGTAACTTTAATTAAGTGAGGAATAAAATGACCTTTAAAATTTTTCGTTATTACAACTTCCTTGTAAAATAAAATTATTTTTTTTTTCTAAAATATGGCAATACCAGTGAGAAACCGATTACTTTTGATAAACTACTGACAAGAAACAGTAAATTGTTTGTGTTTGTGAAAACATTTGTGTGTGAAAAAATATAAATCAAACGTCTGCTTTCCATTTTTGTTTATTAAAGTATTTATTGGCAAAACAAAATTAAAATTATTTTATTTTTCATGAAGTTGACATTTTTTCCAGAACATATGGCAACTTCAACCACATACCTCACTATACAATTTAAAGGCAAGATGATCTTCCCTTTAGCTTATCTGTTGGTTTTAGATTAAAGTAAACTTATAATAACCAAATACTTCTTATCTGTCCGATAACATCATACCTTTAACTATTGTTAAGTTGTAATAATGGGCCTTAGGGTCTTTTGATGACCCATTCGTATTTAACATTGAATTACTTGCAAAAAAACGTGTTTGTCCGTCAGACTGACACACAATCACTCTAACGACGATATATTGCATTGATCACAAGCCTTAAAAATATTTTCGAAATGTACAAATTTGAATTTTCTCAATAAAAAAATGTGGGGTCAAAATAGGACCCAAACATAAAATGTGTATTTTTTCTAAAATAGTAGCGGGGTTAATGATAGTAAATTTAATATGTTCTACATTATTTTATTCGTTTTTATCATTTCAATTTTTTACTTAAGGTATGGTCACATTTTGCAAAAATATGCCGTAATAGACTTAACCACTAAATAACACATATTTGAACTCATTTATTTATTTAAAAAAAACTTTTATTATTTACAACAAAGCCCAACAAATATTTAGTTTTAATTTATTTGATGCTGTTTGATCTTGCAAAACTCTTGTAAGAGTAAACAATGTCAAACAAATTTGTGTAAAAACAAGTGGTTACGCTCTTTTGAGTAAATATTTGCCAAATATGATCGTATCTTTAGTATTTTTGAATGCCTGTTTGTTTAAATTTCTATTTCTATTTCAAATATAATTTCAATCAAAGTACCTAGTGAAAAACAAAAATTAAGCTTAAAAACTTTATAATTTAATACAAGCTCCACTAAGGTTTTAAATAAACAAAATATTTAAACAAAGAAATAATAATTAACTAAATAAATAAAATAAATTATTGACTGATTAATAACAACACAAAATATTTGCTAGATTATTAAATAAAAGAAAAACAAATAAATTAATTATATATAGAATTAATAACAAATATAGAATATTATAAATTAAAAAACAAAAAAGAAAACAAAGTCATGCATAATTTTCATACTTAAAAATTTAGTACTCTTTAATTATTTCATTAAAAAATTTAACTAAAATTTATTTAAATTAAATTAATTAGCGTTAATTGATACTTTATTAATTTATTATTAAATTAAAATGTTATAAGTTGTTAGTTATAAAAATCTCAAGTGATAGTTCTCAATGAAAAAAATACATACATATGAACAGCTGGCCCAAATAACCAACATATCAACTTTTCACTTATGCAATTTTACGTCAATTTGCAAAACTTGATGTTACTCAGAGCAAAAAAAAAAATATAAGCGTTACGTTGACATTGTTAATTGCAATTTGCAAAGTTTTTGAAATCTTTATATTCTCTTTGCAATTTCTGTTCCATGTACGTTCTCGTGCGCAAAGTTTAAATTTAATATTGAAAAGAGTAATTTGCAAAGATTTTGCACATAATTATGCTGTTTAGTTTCACAAAACTTGTAAATTCTATTTTTGCAAAGTAAATTTTAATAAGTTTTTCAAAAATTGGCAAGGCAAACGATCGCTTTACAAATTCATATTTTTATAAATAATGAAGCTTTCAAAATGTTAAGAGCTAAGTTTTTATTCGACGATAAAGCAGAAGTGGTTATAACAAGAAATTATAGAAAATGGCGGTCATTTAGATTCTAAATACCGCGGTTTATGAATCAAACATATTGGGAATGGTATGAGCTCGATGTCGGCATAGTACTCATACTTATATCCACCTGCATTGTGCGTTTAAGTAACTCAGGGTAGTTAAATTGCAATGATGTAAAACCACTTATACTTAAAATGTTGAGTAGTTGTGAATCGTAAAAAAACGATTCATTGCCGATCTCTGATACATATGTATTTGTCAAAGAAAATACATATGCAATTTGATAAGTGTGAAGTGAAAAGTTGCTAAATTGTTTGTAGGGCCCAGGAAAATTTTCAATAATTTTTTAACAAAACTGTTTTGTAATTATAAGTTTTGTTATTTATACCTAGTTTGTTTTATATTTTTTTTTAACAAAAAAAAAAAACTGACTTCCATAGAACTTACCATTAGCTTTAGCATTTAAAAAAAATTATTACAATTAAACAAACAAAAAAATTAATAAAATTAAAAAATTATATACAAAAACTCTAAAATTGTTATAAAAAAAGAATTGTTAAAACCAAAATCCATGTTAAAAAGTTGAAATTTTTTGTAAATTATTAAAAAACTTAAAACGAAACTAAAATAAAAACAATTATTTAACAAAAAAAAAAAAAAACAAAAAAAAACTTTGTAAAATATTAACTTTTTTCAAATAACTACAAAAAAAAAAACACTTTTTTACTTAAGAAAAAAATTAAGGAGAAGTTTAAAAAAAATATAAACAACGTCAACTGCCCATATAAAGATTTTTAAAGAAGTTAAGACCGATATAAAATTTAAATAACAAAACAAACAAACAAAAATAATAATAACTAAAATCTAATTTTAATATTTATATATACATAAATCTATATATATATATATATATATAAACTATATATAAACTGTTAGTGGATCAAATTATTAACAAATTAATTAATAAAACAAACAAAATATAAAAACAATTAATAATTAATTTATAATAACAAACAAGCAAACACAAAAGCAAAAGCAAAGTAAAAACCAACACTATTTATAATACTGTAACAATAACAACGTATTATTATGATAATAATTTATGTAAAACGAATTTTTAATAAGAAAAAATATTTAAAAAACAAACCCTAAAATTTAGCAAATTAAATTCACAAAACCAAAAGGTAAATTCACAAAGTTTTATGTTTTAAACATTCAATTAAATAAATTACCTTAAGTGAAACAACAACAGAAAACTGTTTTCAAATTAAACGACTCAATTATTAATTAGTATAAACTAAACTGCATTATTTATAAAATAAACAGAAAATAAATACACAAATATATTTAAATTTAAACAAATTATTAATAAGTTATTAAAGCCAACAAAACCCAAAATACATACGACTCTGTACTCTTAGTGTCCAAACTTTAAAAATGTTTCAATTCGTTTATATTTTATCCTGTTGACAGGCCTTCAATTTAATTTTTTCTTTACCCGCGTGAACAAAACACACCGAGAAAAGCATACTTTTATGAACAGCTGTATAAAAATGTAAAAAAGTCATTAAAATACGTATTTTTGCAACTATGTATACATAACGCATTTATTATTACAAAAATATGTTACATATTTCATTGGCACAGCATTTATACATACATACATATGTATATAATAAAGATCCCAGCATACCATTCTAGGACCGATCCGAAAAAGGAGTCAGAAAAGAGTCCAACTAAAAAGCATTTTCGGAGCAAAAGAAAAATTTACTTAAAGAATTATTTTTTTTAAATTTTTATATATTTTATTTAAATGAATTATATTTTATTTTTTTTTACTGTAAATTTTATTTATTTAAATTTTTTTATATTTCTAATTTAGTTTATCTGTAAATGAATTCCCTTTTTGTTTAAGTAAAAAAAAAAAAATAAAAAAATCTGTGAACTTTTAATTTTTTTTATTTAAAATTGCAATAACTCTTTTCTGACATGATGTAAGAGCTCTTTCTGAGCCCAAAAACCCCCTCATAAAAGACTCTTTTCTGACATTATCTAAGAGCTCTTTCTGATGGACGGAGCATGAACGCTCCGGAAAAGATGTCAGAGAAGACTCTTTTCGGACTCCTATGGCTTGCTGGGATATCATTAATATTATCCATTATATAGTTTTTTCATTCCTAAAATCGATAAATTTGGTGGTGCCAAAACGAAACTAATCTACTTCAAAAGAGAAATATTCTACTAATCGGGATATATAGTTGTCATTTTCTAAAAATTAGCCGTTTATAATGAAACTATATAATGCATTATATTAAAGTGAAAGATAAAATTGGGTGTCATCATTTCTGTACATATGAAACTTATTTATGTTAAATTTTATTCGGATAACAATATTTTAAAGAGATTTATGTGCTTTTCGGAAGTGGTCCTTTTATGGGAGCTACGACTAATTATGTACCGATCATCATAACATTCTACCATATTATATGTCCATATACGAAACGTATTTGTGCTCAATATTATTTGGATGCCAACATTTTTAAAAGTGATTTTCGGAAGTAGGTCATATATAGGAGCTACGACTAATTATGGACCGACCTTCATAAAATTTGTAGACATGATTTAGATTCATTTATTATATTTTTATAATTCAAACATTTATGATCGTTAAACTCCTATTTCGAGAGGACATTTGTATGAAGGCCAGGTGAAATAATAGACCGATTTCCACCAATCGACTCAGTACTCAGGTGTTAGACCAATATTTATGGGCGTTATAAGCATTAGCACAAATCCAATATTGTGGTGTAGGGTATAAAAACTAAATACATATAATCAGGTGCCAATATATTGTGCGTCATTAATACTTGGTTTTCACGTTAGAGAACATAACAAATAACGCATAAAAACACTTTAATACAAAAATTAGTACTTTGTTGGATAACCCCTTTGTTTAATAACAAATGCTACTAAAATAGCAATTCAAAACATAAGTCGCGTTTAATTCAACCACCTGCTCAGTCCTTAGATCTCAATCCGATTGAGAATTTGTGGAATGAGTTGGACCGGCGTATTCGCAAACATGCAATAACATCAGTATCTGAGTTGAAATCGAGACTTCAAGAAGAATGGGACCGAATTCCGGTAGCCTATACCGCTAGTGAAGTTATTAAACAAAGGGGTTAGATTACCATTGTTTAAGTTTGTGTAAATATTTTTAAACAAATTTACTTAACCTTCGTTTTGGACACTAAAGAGTCATATACATACATAAATACTACATATATAAAGCTAACAAAATATAGTTTTTAAATTCTAAGTACATACGTAAATAATATATTTTATTAGCTGCTAAATAATATTGATTCTAAGTCTAAATATATATAAATAAATAATTACAATTAATGAAATCACAATGATAATGATAAATACATATAAAAGTTAAGAATAGTTTAATAATAATAACGATTTCATAATAATAAAAAAACTAAACATTCTGTTTTATATTGCTGGTTATAATTTTGCCAAAAAGTAATAATAATTTATGAGTTAAAACATTCATACATTTAAATATAACTTGGTTTTAAAAATGTTCATTTAAAATTTAAATTTGAAGATAAATATTGAAAGTAATTGAAACCTAACTGCTCAAATCAAAATCCTATACAAAGAAATTGAAGATAAACAAGAGCGGCTCCACAGAGAGAGAGAGAGCTAAATAAAAATGCTCAGCTTGAATATAATAAGCCAGGATACACGGCTGCATTTTAAACAAAATTTTCATGATCAATGTTTTTCTTTTTATTAAGTTTAACTTTAATTTCTTTAAATTATTTAGGTATATTATTTAATTTCTGTATTTAATTTATACATATCTTAATTTTCTTAAATTTGTATATTATTAGTAAAAAAAAAAACAAAAATTAAGAAAAAAGGAAGTACACTACAGAAAAGACTTGAAATGTTTAATTAAACAAATAAATTAACAAACAAAACAATTATGTATGTACACGTATGTAGTTTACAAAATTTACAGCAATTTAAAATTTAAACTAAATTCCAATAAACAACATTAAATTCATACTGAACTAACGTCTAAACTTTAGACTCAAAAACAGCTTAAAATATTTGATAAATTACATACAAATCATTTAACCCAGCAAAATGTTTGATAGCTAAACAAGTTTGCTAAACAATTTATGAATATTTCAATATTTCAAAAATAAAATTTAGGGAATGTAAAGGTTTTTAATAGAACAATTAAAGGACTTTTATAATTGATTCTTTAAATGTAGTAATAAATTAAAAGGTTGTGGCTTGACAGCAGTCATTTCATTATTTCCTTTTGTTTTTCTTTCGTGCATGTTGATTTTCAACATGGCAAGTCCAAAAGAGAATTGAAGAAAAACTGGTCAGCTAAAACTAAAGAGTGTGAAACAAGACTTAAGGCCCAACTATAATATGCATAAGCAGGATTAAGCAAATTGCAAAAGTTAACGAAAAGGCTGTCAAATGCATAACCAGCTCAGAGTTAACTTCCAGGTGGCTACAATGACTTTGAAACTTTTTGTTCACAGTTGCTCATTTATGTTTAAAAAAAATGTTTTTATTTTAACAAAAACCCATTAAATGACTATATTTTATAAATATTAGTATATTATTTTATAATTAAAAGAAAACTTCGTACCAGAAACGCATAAATTTTCCTTTTTTTTAATTTATCGGCAAAAGTACTAAAATGTACAGCTGTGGCAGCACTACATTGTAAATAATAATAAACGTTTACATATGTTTTGTTAATTTTCGTATTGTGTTTGTAAAAATGGAGAAAAAACTTAAAAATTTAAATAATATAAAAATATTAAAGTTAGCGCTTGAAAGCCTGTGCACATTAAAGGAAATAAGTGAACTACACTGTAAAAGAAGAAGGCGCTCTTATTCTGGCAGAGAAATAAACCGCGACAGAAAGACATTTTTGTTAAAATAAAAAGGGTCCCTTTTATTATAAAGGCACTTATTTTTTCCACATTTTTTTATTAAATTTAAAATAAATGTATTTTCTTCTTTCTCCCTTTTGTTAAAAACACAAATAAACAACAAACAGCTGATTCCGTACGGAATATGCGATCAGTTTCGCTTTTTGCTTAAGCAAATGACAGTTGAAAAACTTAACGAAAAGTTTCGTTAAGTACATTATAGTTTGCCACATACAATTTATATGTGTTCGCACGTTTGCTTAAGCTAGCATATGCATAATATAGTTGGGCCTTTACGCTACATAGACACACGTGTACCAGGTTTGGCAAACATAGTACAATTGTACTTTTTTTTTTGATACATTTTAAACACAGTTAATAGCATGGCACTACCACGAGTTATTTGGTATAATTACAAAATACTGTTGCATCAAAATTTGGTATTCCAGATGAATTAGATAAATACATGATTTAAGTTACCATTTGTGTAATAGTTCAAGCCAACTTCAGAATGGTTACACGGGAATAGTGATCGGTAGCTCTTAGTTGTCAAGGAAAATAACCCCATTTTCGACTTTCTGTAATATATAACTGAACTAACATAAATAAACTGTTGCTATTAAGAGTCTTAAACTTTGCATTCAAACATTTTTCATAATTTGTATTTATCTATCTATATATCATTTATTACATTTCATTTAATTACCAAACTTAAAACTGAAACTAAACTCCTCTAGTTATATTTTCTAAGCTAAACTCAATTAATTAATATATAATAACAATTAAACAATAACAAAAAAACTACTATTCAAATCTTTTTTACAAACTCTTAATAACAAATAACAACAAAAAAAAAACATTAAAACAAATCTAAAAAAAAACTTAAAAAAAGTAAAAAAAACCAACCTCCCAATTTATAAACTTGTTATATATAATGTATCTTTATAAATGTTATATACAACTAAAACACAACTATATATTCCAATTATATATTATATTATATAAATAAAACAATAAAAAACCCCAAAAAAAACAAATATTTACAATTATATTTAACTAAACAATGAAAACAAAAACCAACAGATTTTTTATGTCAAAAAAAAAAACAATTAATTAGTAAAAAAATGCAATTAATAAATCCTTTACCTAAAACTACCTACATATAAAACCACAGAAATAATAATAAACAAATTCTTAAAAAAAAAAACATTTTCAAATTATAAAATAAAAACAAATTGAAATGTGAATATAATTTTGTGTAACTACTTTTCCAGCAATATTAAAAAAAAGAACAAAGAAAAAAAGTAAATAATAAAAGATTGACAAAACAAAAAACAAAAAATTAATAAAAAGAAAATTTAATTACAAAAATTATAAACAAATCTTATTTTTTAAACACAGAAGCCAAAATAGCAGTTCAAGCAATATAAACAATTTACAGTGGCGGCCATATAAAACATATGTAATTCCATTCTAAACACATTCAAAATTTTGAATGTTTATTTTCCAATTCTAAACGTACTTTTCCTCAATACGTAATTTTTTATTTTATGTCTTAACCCGGCTGTTAGTAAATTCTTATTTCATTTATTTAGTAACCACTTATTTATGGTGGAAATAATGAACGGATTTTCATGAGTTTCAATCCAATCCGTCCTTGAACCAAAAAAAAAATTTCACGTACCAAATTTTATCGCACTCTGCGCACAAGCTTTAAGCCTCAGTTAGCCGACTGTAACGGAATGTTGTGTAATGACGTAAAAATGTAAGGAAATTCTATTTCTTACAGATTCATACATTACGGTGTTGCGTTACTTTACATCTCCATAACCATTTGCATTACTCTACACATAACAATATTCATCAGTTGTTTCTTACTGTTGCAGTTACATTCCATTACAGTCGGCTAACTGAGACTTAACATGGACATCCAGCCAGCCAGACGGACTCAGAAAGTGATTCTGAGTCGATCGGTATTATTTAAGGTGGGTGTTGGACCAATATTTATTTATCCCCACTATGGTGGTGTAGGGTATAAAAAAACGATTTTAACTTCAAAGTTCGCTGCTAGTTCGCTCTTCCTATGATACACATCCTACCGATGGAACGTGTTCTGAGTGTCCCAATAAATTTGCTTTCAAGACATAGTATGCCATACTTGTTTGTTAACAAATTCACGCAATGTTCTTTTCACATCCATTAAGACCTTGTAATTATATTTATTGTTTGTTTTGCACAAAAAAAAGAAGAAAAATATCTAAACAAATTTTCATTAACATGTTTTTTAGCGGCTTCAAAAGGAATTTTTAATACGTAAAAAAACATTAAATACCAAAATTTATTATATACAATTCCACAAGGTCTTTGTTTGTTTAAGAAGTGTTTATTTGTCTTATTGTAGAAAATAAATTCAAAAAAAAAAAAAAAAAAACAAGTAAGAAAGTATAGTCGGTCAAGCACGACCATATTAATACCCTTATATGGGAGCTACGACTAATTATGGACCGATCTTCACAAAATTTGTAGATGTGATTTGGCTTCATTTACCACTCATTTGTGATGAAATTAAACATTTATGATCGGTAAACCCCAATATCGGGAGGATATTTTTATAATAATGGACCGATTTCCACCAGTTTCAATCCCATCCGTCCTTGGGCCGAAAAAATATCACGTACCAAATTTTAAAATTTAAATTTGCGACTTGTACTCTGGGCACAAACTTTACATGGACAGCCAGCCAGCCATCCAGACGGACGGACATCGTTAAATCGACTCAGGAAGTGATTCTAAGTCGATCGTTATACTTTAAGGTGGGCGTTGGACCAATATTTATGGGCATTAAAAGCATCAGCACAAATCCAATATTGTGGTGTAGGGTATAAAAAAAAAACTACAAAAATATTGTCATTTTGTCATCAAATAGAATAATATGTAGAGTAATGATGCTAATGATGGCGCAGCTGATGAAAAATTGTTTTTAAAATTTTTGTTTTTGGGAATTTTTTTCTCACTAGTTTGTTTGTTTGTTTTTGTTGCTATTTAGTTGTTGAATGATTTTATTTCGTTTGCAAAAAAGTGAAATAAAAATTTGTTTGTATGTACAGTGAAGGAAAAATAATAAATAATAATTTTTAAAAATATTTAAGAGCTCCTAAAACCATAAATGGCTAATAGAAAAGAAATTAATATTTTAGTAAGTAATTTGGCGATTAAATTAAGAAAAGAAAATAAATCGTATGGAGAAATTGCAAAAAAATTTAAAATTAAGACGTCCTACGGTGCAGAAAATTATTAGAAAACAAACCGCGATCTGGGAGACCAAAGAAATTATCCAGAAGAAATATTAAATTTATCCTTAAAGAAGTCAACAAAATACCTACAAATAATCGCTCCAAACTTGGCGAAACAAAGTACATACTAGAATATTAACAAACAAACCTATTTTATCAGATACAGGAAAGAAATTTTCGTTCCTTAATAATTTTTATTATTTTTTTGTTATGTAAATAAAGTTATAAATAAATTCTTGAAAAAAATGCGTATTTTTTTAGTTTTCCAAAAACTTAAAATTAGCGGATGTATGTAGAGTTTTTTCCTTCAGTGTATATAAAAACAGCAAGACGTTTTTAGAATAGAGACAAAACAAAAAATGCCACATATCCGAACATATTATACATACATACATATGTACATATGTATATGTATGTATATAAATTAATAGAATTACGTTGTCTATGAACTTCCGCATTGTTAGTCATCGAAATACATATGTAAATAGTCACAATTTACACAAAGAAATTTTTATTGAAGAAATTGATACAATTTTTTCCTTGAAATTTCTTCGGTTTTCACACAGCACAATTCTTATTGCTTAAATCGCTCGTATTTATATTTAAGAGTATACACACATTTGTATACACATATACATATATGTAGTACGAATAAAAGAGTAACACGAGTTGCTAGTACAATCAAGTGTGTACTCGTTTTATCTTCCACTCACCACGATGTCTAAAGGTAATCAGCTAACAGCGTTGTCAACATTGAAATTTAAAAACGCACCATAATGGAGAAAAAACGCACCAAATTTAGAATTTCTTTTTAATTGAAAATGTTCATTGAATTAATTTCACATTTCATTTCATAAATTCTATCCCCCTTATTCAAAAACGATTATTAAATTTAACAAACATTTATTATTACAGATTTGCATATAAAAATTTGTTTGTTAAATTTAATAATAGTTTTTGAATAAGGAGGTATATGTATAAAACTCTTTAAAAAGAGATCAACAATTAATTGTAAAAGCCTTTTTTTAAATAAACGAGCTAATAAAGATAAAATAAGCATTTAACCACTCAAAAGTTAACTCACAATATGGTAATCCGAACTGATTTACTAATTGCTAAAAAGGGGCTAATTTCAGTATATATTTGGTACTTTTTTTAATTATTTTTTTCAACATTTAAATATTTAAATATATTTTTAAATATTAAATAAAAACAAAATAATATTACGTGTCTTTATAAGCCACTATTCCATAGACATATTTCCATTAAAGATATATTTCTATAGAAAAGAGTCCTGAGCAGCATCAATTCGATAGAAGTGTGCCTGAAAATGAGTCCTGAGCAGACCCTATTGAATTGATCAGACTCTATTCTATATAAAAGTGTCTTGAGCAGACCCTATTAAATTGAACTGAATCTAATTGAGTTTTGAGCAGACTCCATTCTATAGAAATGTGTCTTGAACAGATTCGATTCTATAGAAATGAGTCTTGAGCAGACCCTATTGAATTGAGCAGACTCTAATCTATAGAAATGGATTTTAAGCAGACTCTATTCTATAAAAATGAGTCTTGAGCAGTCCCTATTCCGCAGATATGCGTTTTGAACATATTATATTCTATAGAAATGTGTCTTGAACAGATTTAATTCTATAGAAATGTATCCGGAACAGTCTCTATTCTAGAAAAGTATCTTTATCCGACTCTATTCTATAAAAAAAAAATAAGTTGAATAAACTAAAATAAGCAGAAACTTCAAATATCTTCGTTTCCATATTACAACTTTTATAAATATTTCGACAAGCATATACTTAAACAAATATAAAAAAAATATCTAAACACAAATACAAAAGTAACAAATCTAATACACTCTAGGTGTGATTTTAAACATTAAAGGATCTTTAGGTCTCAATATCAATTCGGCAATCAGCAATAGTTCCTCATCCTTATTGCCAGCATAGTCTAGCTCATAGTGACGCAAAACATTTGTCAAAACAGTCTTTATTTCCAGCATGGCGAATCTTTGACCAATACAATTGCGTGGTCCAGCCGAAAAGGGTATATAAGCATAAGGACTCATTTTGTCGGTGGTATAGTCCATTTCAAAACGTTCCGGTTTAAAGGTATTGGGTTCGGGAAACAGTTCCTCTTGACGGCCCAAATGTAAAGGAGAAATGCCAATGTTGGTGCCGGCGGGCACAATTTTACCATCTGCAAAAATAAATTAAGAGTATTTGTTGTATAAGTTCAGAATCATAAGGAGGATTAACTTACTTATCTCACACTCCTCTGTTACTTTCCTGCCCAGCAGAGGCACAGAAGGAAACATTCTCAATGTCTCCTTTATGCACAATTCCACATAGTGCAAATTATTAAGATCTTCATAGGTAACCGGCTTCGATTTATCCTTGCCAAATACTTGAATAATCTCTTCGAAACATTTCTGCTGACATTTCGGATACATGGCCAGATTATATAAACAAAATGTTATGGCTGAAGAGGTGGTGTCATGACCCTCAAACATAAATGTATCCACCTCTTCACGTATATCCAAATTACTTAAGGGTTTACCATCAATTTCCGACTGCAGTAAAATATCCAGAAACGCCATTTTACGCTTTGAACCCACATCATCGATTTGGGTTGGTGTTTCTTTGTCCTTAGACTTTAAGAGTTCTTTACGTCTTTGGACGATAATCTTCTCGGTGAAACCGTGTAATATAGCCAGCGCTTTCTTTTCATCGCGTGCCAATTTGGTGAATTGATAGGTTAAGTTGAAGCGATATAAAATATCGAACATACGCTTGTGCAGGACGGTAGAAATTCTAGAAAAATAATGTTTGTTTTATAAGAAATTTTGTGTTTGTATAGTGCTAGATACAAACTTACGTTTTGACGGCTTTTACGTATTCAGAGTCCGCATTGGTCTGAGCATGTACGGAGACACCCATGGCAGATTCTGCAAAAAAGAGACATTTATTTAACTTATTAATTTGTATAATATTACTACAGATAATTTAATAGGCTATGTTCAAAAATTTAAAAAGAAATGTGTCTGGAGCAGACACTTTTCTATTACAAATAGACACTTTTCTTGCAAGAAAAAATCATACTCGGACATAATCCATTTTTTTACTTAACAATTGAGTCTTACCACAAATCATATCTAAAGTACACAATTTCACCCATTCATACAAATCTAAACCATTAACGGTTTGCATGCGATATTCCCGTTCCAAATTTTTCAAAAATCCACGAGATTCTCTTTCAAAAATCTCTATATTATCATCCAGACTTTTAAAATGAAATGCCGGCGTTATGACCTTTCTACGTTTATGCCACTTTTTGCCACGACTCATCAAAAGACCCTCCTTCAGCCAAGGCTTCAAAGGCAAATATTCGTCTGCCTTGTCATTGAAACGCATATTGGCCAAGACAATTTCCACATCTTTAATATCACTGAAAACCATATTCAATTCAGGACCCAGCCATATTTTTAGGGTATTACCATATTTTGCGAAAAATTCATGAACAATAACGATATTCTTGTAAGCAGGTTGACCTATAAAATGATGGGCATGACCCAATATAGGACATGTAGGAGGACTGGGTACATTGTGGGTAATATCGATTAAATATTTGTATTTATGGAAATACAGAAACACGCCAATCAGCAGAGATAATACCGCAAAAGCGATGAACAGCATAGTGTACTATATATGATTACTTAAAGAACTCACGTCGAATACTAAGGAATTTCTTAGCTATAAAATTTATTTGGCGTGTGTTTAAAAGTAGTTTGGTTAATCTTATCGTTAGGGATATCATTATTGTAAGTAACTTGTGTTTTTTGGTATAAATTGCGTAGGAGAACTGATTAGGCGCTATTAATGACTAATCTCTAAGTTTTATTTCGTTTTAGGGAAAACAATTGCAAACCCCCAAAATAAATTCAAAATCCTAATCTTTGTTTATTTAATAAAATTATTATAAATAGTTTGTTTATGACATATTTGGTAAATAGAAAATACTTATCAAATACAAACAAATAATTTCCGTCTTAACGAAGTGCAAAGTAAAAGCAGAAATCCAGCTAAATATGTAAACAACTGTTTACGAAATTACTGCAGGATCAACTGTACGATATTCTGTCATCAACGGTTTACAGTGGGACAGAATCCTAATATTTTGCAAATAAATCTATAATTTCTAACTAGCTGATCTGATGCAAATTTAACACAAACTGATGAGTAAAGGTAGAATTAGCCGAACGTGCACGTTCCCGTACTGTAATCTTATAGACAATTTAAAAACGTGCCGTATGTCAAACAAAATAATTCTGCCAATAGTGCAAGTTGCTATACATAACGGGTAATTCAAGTAGAAATACTTTTTTCAATAGCCTTTTTTTGAAAGATCACGTGTGTCATGCTGTCATGTTATTTTTGTTAAGTATTATTTGGTATTTCATAATGGAAAGACTTACGCCGGAACAACGTTTACAAATCGTTCAACTTTATTACGAAAATGCACGTTATGTGTGTGAATATGTTTCGTGCACTTCGCTCAACTTATGATCAACATAATCGGCCTACTGATCATAATATTCGCAACACCATCCATCACCCATTTTGAGAGCCAGCATTCATTCATTGTATAATATTCGACCGAATTGACCACGTCCACCACGCTGTGAAGAAAATATAGCGGCCGTAGCTAAAAGTGTACACGAAGAACGTGGATAGTCGATTCGGCGCCGTTTGCAGCAACTCGCAATAAGTAGAATCTAAAAAAAACCCAAAAAAGATCGAGTAAAATAAAAAAGAAATAAAAAATTTAACCTCTATATCTCTTGTCTAGATCTTCTTAAAGACTATTTGTATTTCAAATTTCAGCTCACTCGGCTCGTAGATTGATTTTTGGTGACGAACTTTGAGGGGCCAAAATTCCGCCTGCGATCCGAAAAAAAATCTGTAAATCAACTCCAAAACACTTCAGCTCTATACATGTGAAATTTTGTTACGATAACTGTTATAGCTTTAGAGACAATGAATTATTTCCAAAATAAAACGTTTCTAAACTACTGTGTCTTGATAAAGAAGAAGCCGTTAATATTTAATTTTTTTTTTAGCTTGGACCTGCACTCAGGGTATGACCCCTACTCATGCAATGCATTGCGTTGGAACTGGGAAAATAGGTTATGGGAGGGTGGATAGAGGGATTAAGTAGTGCTTGTGAACATTTGATTTGAATTTTCCTATATTGAAAGTGGCAGTGTTAGTTTATTCCACATACGGACAGTAGGGCTAAATAACGAATTTTCCCTGTAATGTGTTGTGCAATGCACTGTTCAGTCTACCATGAATGGTTGGGCCCTGACTGAAGAACGTGTATTACTCCAAAAAGTACGTGTTTCGGAAACAAGTTCAGTAGAACACATTCCATTATAGTATCAATAGACCAGTGAAACATAACCCACATTGCGACGATGCTGCCATGAATCAATAGAGTTGCTTAACCCTCTCCTGTATGCGGTCGAGTAGCTCCAAACTAGACTTCGAAGCACCGGCCCATATACATTGCCTATGATGCCGATAAATTAAATGAGTTTTGAACTTTTAACTAATTTTTTTCATGTTTAATTTTTAACTTTAAAACTTAAATAATAAAAAAATTATTTTCTATTTACCACATATAACATCCAAGGTGCACAAACTTATCAGCTCATACAAAGCTATTTCGGCCGCCTTGCCACCGCCCTCTTGTACCGCCTTCTCCAATAGCGCAATCATTACACGCGAATCATTTTCAAAATTGTCTATGAACTGTGGTAGAATTTGAAAATGAAATGCCCCTGTTATCAATCTACGTCTCTTGTGCCATTTACGACCGCGCGATATCAGCAGACCCTCCTTTAGCCAGGGCTCCAAAACCTCATACTCTTTAGCTTTTTCATTGTGCATAATGCCGCCTAATATGATTTCAATATCTTTCAAATCACTGGTAATAAGATTTAATTCCGGTCCCAGCCAGATTTTCATATATTTCTTATCAGTTAGATTTTGCTCAATCAAACTCGAAATGCGTTGCAGCATCATGTGCGCAGGTACACCAATAAAATGATGGGCATGACCTATAATAGGCCAGGTGGGACCGCTGGGTATGTTACGTGTTATCTCGATAATACGCTTGAATTTGGTAATATATAAAATTAGACCATAAATAAAGGCGGAGACAATGAATATGGCTATACTCGTTAAGAGATATGCCAGGAAACCGAACTCTAACTCGTCACCGTACACCATTGCAATGTAACTGAAGTGCAATTAAAACAAAAGTTTAATTTTAAGTAGAATTTTATACAAAATCTAAATATGTATGTATAACTGAAAAGTACATGCAAATTTTGTGATAAGAAGATTTATATGTGCATATGTATGTATGTATGTATGTATGTATGTAATACACTTAAGCCTCAATTAGCATTAGATTAAAAAATAACCCGTTATCATAAAATGGGCCTAAATGTGATCGAAAAATTTTCATGAAATTTAAATAGGTTTTTCTGTGAAGATAAATATGATTTAATCATGCAAAGTGTACAGAATAATTGGGTTTAATTTCAAGCTAGTCTTTGCAAAACGAGTTTATGGTGTATTTTGTTGTTATGTACTAACATTTAAATTTAAGTTTAACGAACTTTAAACTTTCGATTAAAAAATGTGTAGAGTATTTCTATAAATTGTTTAAATGTATCAGACAATGATATTAAAATGTCCGACTATGAATAATAAATTGAAAGGCCATTATTCTATAATAATAATAACATGATACATGCCATAATATTTGACAGCTCTACTTGCATTAACTATTAGTTTTCTCCCGGTCACTATTAATATTAGTCGTTCTAAATATCGTCCGTCTTTAACAACAATTTAAATAAAGTGATTGTGTTTTAATTCTTACAAAATGCATAAAATATTGAATATCTTAATATAATTTAATAAAATATCAATTAAAAATTTTTAATAGTCTTTGTTTAAATAAGGTTTTTATTGAAATAAATCATGTGCAAAAAAAGTAGCATCATAATACAAAATGTGTATGCAATAATAAGTAATTTTATTGGTGTTGTGTTTAGTTGTTGTTATTATCTAGTAAAAAGCCCTTTGTACACAAGTATGTGTGCAAGCATGTTTAACTTTGGTTTTCATTTAAATTTTAATTGTGAGTTTTTGAACAAAAAAAAAAAATTATGAGAGGAGAAGAGCAAAATCTCAATAGAAAAAGCAGAGCAAGAAAAATAACGTGTTTTTTTGGCGTTTGTTTGCAAAAACAAATTCGTCAAGTGATTTTTGTATTTAATTTTTGCGTGGTAAAGTTTAGTAGAGTTACCATTATCATATATAGTGCAAATAAAACGGTAATTGGTTCGGGTAAAAAGCATTATCATAATTTTTAAAAATTGTAATGCATTTACGAGAAACAAAATGCTAAATCTAAGACGTTAGCAACAGTGTCATATGGCTATATACATTTATTATCAACAAATAATATTTGGAGAAAATTTCACCCGCCTAAGTCCAAATTTTTGACAGCTGGATTATCTTAGCATTTTATAAGGATCCAGAGTATATATACTTGTTCGTGGTAGGTATAAAAACATTTGGTAACACTGTCAGTTCAGTGGGGGTAAAAAGATAATGAATGTTTAAACGAAGCCAATAAAAATCACACAACGTACATATTTAGTTTCTTAAACAAAACTATTTATAGGTACCTATAGGTATATAAATATTTCATACAATAAAAAAAAATAAACAAAGATTTGTTTTTAATTAGCCCCCCCTTACGAGTATACATGACATACATACTATACACATAACTTACCACCGATAACATCCAGCGTAGCCAAATGTACCCAATGACCCATGCTGATAAGACCGTTTCTCCTCTCCGCTGCCTTGTGTAAATTTTCCACAAAAAGTCTAGCATTACGGTCAAAAGCCTCCATAAATTGTTCCAATATTTTGAAATGAAATGCCGGTGTTAAAATTCTGCGACGTTTAAACCATTTAGCTGGCTTACTAATGAGCAGACCCTCACACAACCAGTTCTTTAGAAATTCATATTCCTTTGATTTGAACAGTAAATTATTGGTGCCCAAAACATATTCAACATCTTTGGTGTCCAGTCAACTCTAAGCCCATCCAAAATTTAACCGTTTTACCATAATCACACAAAATATCGCCCATGTTTTAAACAACATCTTCGGATTGGGCACCGAAAAATAAATTTAAATTGCCCAGCAATGGCCAAGTTTTGGGGATAGTAGAAATTGATACATTACTGTGAAAGATGTTGTGCTTTTGCCTTGGCGTACAGATATATACTAAATATAAACAAAACAAATTTGTTATTTGAAGTGCCATTTTATCAGCTTAAAACCAGTATTTAGTCTGTGTTTAAATTTAAATTTATAGCATTATTAAATATAGTTTGAGTATGAATCACACAGTTGTGTGAACGAATTGAGCAATTTTTTTTGTAGCAGAAAGTTAATTTCTAAAGCCGACTCATAAAAATCATCTACCATTCAAAGCGAAGTTTAAGAAAAATTAAATGTCGCTTTTTCTAAGCAAACTATTTCACGCCGTTTAATGGAATTTTGGGCTTCATGAAAGAGCAGCGCGCAAATAGCCTCTTCGAAAGAAAATTTTTAAAGAATGGGTAAAAACTTCCAAAATACATCGCAAAGAATTCTTATTGACATTAATAATGGTCTTCAAGATATGTATATCAGAAGACGTGAAAAGAAATCTCAAGGCAAATAGAAATATTAATCTTCCTATAGGACACTTGTCAGAAGAAGCTCAAGAGTACTGCTGGCAAATTCTACTACTTTCCATTACTCAATAATACTCAATACTTTTCATTTGGGTACTCAATACTACTCGATACTTTTAACGGATTTTTTGAAATTGTAACGCATAGTTTTTAACTGCAAATTGAAGTAGTTTCTTCAAAAAATAAAAATAGATCTTCAACTATTATTGGGTTTTTATGTCTTTTATTATTAAATCAAAAATAAATGTAAATAATATTAGAAATAATTAAAATAAATTCTTTGGAAAATGAATGAATTTTGTAGCTTACACATTGTTGTCTTTTTATACAGTGATGTATTTTAATGCACTATTTTACCCACTCAACTTGCTTTAAAATACAACTCAGAAAGTATCGAGTAAAGAAAGCGTAGATCGTTTCCAGCAGCATACGTAAGGGAAGATACTGATGATGAAGATGGCCATCCTTCTTCGTTCATGTCGCCAGATCAATAAATATATTTATATATTTTTTATTTATATATTTTTATTTTATTAAGTTTTATTTTTTCTTATTTTCTCATATATGAATTTTAATCATTTTAAAAATTTTCTTTCTTTCAAAAATTATTATAATTCAATAAATGTTCCTGTGTTTGATATTATTTCTGTAAACATGCGAAGCATTTCTTCAACTGAAAAATTTAACAAATTTAAGCTAATAATTTCAAAACTTCCAAAACTACCCAGCATTATTGCTGTTCAGGAAACGTGGTTTTCGTCAAATATAAAACAAATTTACAATATTTTTGGCTATAATGCTATACATTGCTGTAGGACTGACGGATACGGTGGAACATCAATTTACATAAACAAAAGCATAGAATACAAAATAGAAAACTGTGAAAGCAAAGATTTCATTGAAGCAATAACAATTTCGTTAGAAAGCCTAAAGATTGATGGTAAATCTACGAAATTTACATCGTTTTACAGATCCCAAAAATGCAGCTTAAACTCATTCTTGAACTTTTTGGAAAACCTATTATCAAGGCATGGTCGCTATCCTGGAATGGTTGTTTGTGACTCAAACGTTAATTTATTTCAAAATTCTGTTCAAATTGATCTGGTTGATATACTTTCAAGCTTTAGCTACAAAAATTGTCATAATCTTATAACGCGCCCAGAAACTGATACATGTATTGATCATGTTTATAGTAATATTACAAATGATATTTTCATAGATACTATTGCCTGCGGTTTGAGTGACCATTATATGTTATCTATCAAATTAAATACATTTGTCAATACTTATGATTATATTGAAACAGTAAAGAAAATTTGCAATTACGAACAGGTAACTAACAGTCTTAATAACCTCCTGCCTTTATATCATGAGACTGGAAACGCATCTGAAGATATCAAGAATTTAATGCAGATTATTTCATCAACGGTCGAAAATGCTACTTTTGAAAAACGAGACAGAAAGTCTATTAAAAATGAGTTGACTCCATGGATGAACAAAACTCTGTTTCAATTAATAAGTTATAAGAATAAATTGCTTAAAATGAGAAGACAAGGTAAACTATATATTGAAGATATACTAAAACGAGTTAGTCGAGTCATAAAGAAAGCCTCTAAAATGCTAATGAATAACTATTATTATGACAGTTTAAATCGAATTCAGCAGGATCCAAAAAAATGTTGGAAATTTTTAAATGACAATTTAGGTCAGAAAATTAAAGGTGAAATAAATATTACTGACAATAGTGGCGCTATTATTAAAGATTATCAAAAAAGCGAAACTTTTAATAAATATTTTCTTCAAATTACAAAAACTTTAAAAGATAAAATTGTACATTTACCTGGAGATTCCTGTAATAGTCTAAGAACATTAAATCATTGTCAAAGCATATTCAACTTTATTTATACAACAGAGATTGAAATTATTGATACCATTACAGAACTTGACTTTAAAAAAAGTTGTGGGCATGATGGGATCTCACCTAAAATTTTGTTTCAATGTAAAGATACTATATCTCCTCATCTTGCAAAAATATTCAACAACATGATCGCTACTGCTACATATCCTGAAGACTTAAAGATTGCAAAAATCATACCAATACCCAAAATTGCTAGTGCTGTGAGAGTGGAAGACTTTAGGCCAATAGCTTTACTTTCAATTATTGACAAAATCTTTGAAAAAATACTTTATAAACAACTCTCTTCATATTTTAACGAAAACAGGCTACTATATGAATGGCAATATGGTTTTAAAAAAGGATGTGGTACAGGAGAAGCTGTCGTTAATGTAATAAATACCATATGTAAAGGATTAGATGAAGGATTTGGCGGTGTGACGGGAATTTTTTATGATTTTTCAAAGGCGTTTGATCTAGTAGATCATAAAATTCTGATTGAGAAGCTTATATATTATGGAGTGGATGATCAAGCGCTTGCCCTATTAAAAAGTTATTTATATAACAGAAAGCAGTATGTTGAAGTAAATAATTTCAAAAGTTCAGTAGGTGTGGTTGAGTATGGAGTCCCGCAAGGGAGTGTATTGGGCCCATTACTTTTTAGTATTTACACCAATGATTTAAACAATTTAAAGCTTTTTGGAAAATTGATTATGTTTGCAGATGACATAAGTGTGTTTTATCCATATAAACATGAAACTGCTCTTAAAATTCAGATGGAATATGATGCAGCAATGATAATGGAGTACGCAAGAATAAACAAGTTATGCTTAAATGCTGAGAAGACGAAAGTCTTAAGATTTAGGCCATATATGGTTCATGGACAAAATTTTAGTGTACTTGTGGATGGTAAACTTGTGAGCGAAGTTTCTTCGATAAAGTATCTTGGTGTACACCTGCAAAGCAATTTGTCGTGGGACTTACATATAAAGTCTTTAAAATCAAAAATTGCATCAGCTACTGGTTTGATTTATAAATTTAAAAATAAATTTAACACTAAAACTAAATTATTACTTTACCAAGCCTTAATTCAGAGCCACTTAAACTACTTAGCTATTGTGTATGCATGGAATAAGAGCAAAGAGCTTAAGTCACTTCAAAGATCTCAAAATAAAGCTTTAAAAACAATTTTCAATCTTCCAATGACTTTTTCTACTTTACCATTATATAAAGATATATCACCAAAAATTCTTCCTGTATATGGCATACACAAAATGCAACTCTTGCTGTATGTTTATAAATCTATACATAGTATTGGCCATCATACTATCCTATTTTTAAGAAATCAACATAATTTTGATACAAGAAATGCGAGAAATTTGAGTATAAGCTTCTGTCGTTTTGAAAAAACTAAACAAAGAGTCGGACATATGGGTAGTCTGGAATATAATAGGCTACCACAAACTATAAAAAACATTCAAAGAATTTCAATTTTTAAGAAAAATATTAAAGAATACTTATTTGACAACCTGGAAATGCTTCTATTGTAACAATATTAATTTTTTTTTTATTTTAATTCTAACTATGTATATATTTTGCAAATACTTATAAATTTAATAATTTGATAAGCTTTTAAACTATTTGCCAACTGGCCTCAAAAATGTCCCTATGGACGCTGAGGCAATCATTATTTTGTAATAATTAAATTTGTTAATGAATAAATAAAAACAAAAAAAAAAAAAAACTACTTTTGAGTATTGAGTATTCAAAAAAAGGGCAAATACTCGATGCTCGGTACCCATTACTCAATACTTTGCCAGCACTACTCAAGAAGCCTATGCTCCTTGTAGGAGTTTAAAGGAACAGATATATATATATACTCAAGAAGCAAGAAATAAGGACACGAGGAAATTTAGAGAGTAGACACAAATTCAGGGGCCAAATTACCGCATTCGTGATCAAATGAGCTATCATATCGATTTCGATATCGAAATTATGATAAAATGTACTAAATTTCTTGCTCGATATCGAATGCCATAATCTCAAATAAGAAAATTACCATCAATTTTACTCGATATCAAATGCGGTAATTTGGCTCTTAAATTGACTCTTAATTTCTTCAAATTCTTTTATCGTAAGAAGAATCTTTTAACGATGCATATGAAAGTGAATTATATACTATCTCTTAAGCTAGATTTACACGATTGAAGGTATTTTGAAGACTTATCAAAATTTTGAAAATTTATTTTGATAATCTATCTATTTACACGTTTCAAAAATTTGATGACAATAGTCTTTCAATATATTTCAAAATCGTTTGATAAAAATTTTATTAACATTCGTTGAAGTTAATTTACACTATTGGTAAACTTTTTATATTGAAAATATTGACTTTGCTCAGCCGATTTGCTTCTTTTGTGAAATAATTTATTATTATAAAATAAAAAAACAAAAATTTTTAATATTAGAGGAAGAAGTAGCTGACAATAATGCAAAAAAAAAGAAGAAAACAAAAGGAACATTGGGTTCGACCTTTTCTTTTGGAAGGTAATGGTAGATATGTATGTCTCTTTTAGGGAGCGATTGATAAGGTATGACTCCGACCTATATAAAAACTTTGTGTGAATGTCATCAGACGATTTTCATTATTTGCTTAATTTCGTCATCCCATTAATAGAATTTTTTAATCTTAAAAATGTATTTATTCTTGACAGTGAGAACTGTTTATTTTTTGCCTAATTTTATATAAAAAAAAATCTTTTTAAAAAAAGTGAATTTTTTACAATCAATTATATATTTGAACTCATTTCTTATTTAATTCATAAGTGAGAAGTAAACCCAATGCAATTTATTAATTTTGTGCAGTTTGATTTGCAATCTACCACACTGTGCGATGTTAGCTATTACTATTTTACCTTGAGAAGTCTATTATGATTTGTCTCAATTGTATTGCAAATTTCTCACTACTTAACATCTCAACTTAATCTCTTTAAATGATAAATTATGAAACTTGCAATTATTTTAAGCGGCATATTACCGTTATACTTTCAAACAACAAAGAAAAATTAAAAAGTTTGCCACTACTTTTGGAATGACAGGGGTTTTTTAGCACTTTTAACTTTATTTTGACGCGTAACAAAAGAAAACTTAAAAGAATTGCCATTACTTTTGGAATGACAAGTTTTTTTTTTTGTAAACAACTTTATTTGGAGGCGTTAAAAATTGTTCTATTTTAACACTAAATCAAAGTTTGTATACGTTGTGTAATATGTGGTGTTGACTTTATTTTGACGTTCACAGTATGATAAAATAAATGGAAAATGTTTAAAAATAAATTGTTTTGGGCATTACTTGTATGAGTAGCAAAGCGTTTCCAACAGCTGTATATTTGTGTAGTTTGTAAAAACAAATCAACTCAAAAACGTCAGAGCATGACATTTCTCAAAGATAACTCCAAACAATTACAATCCAGCTAATTATTTACAAAATAAAATGTTTCTAAAACACTGTGCAACTGAAAATCTATTTTCCACTTATGACAAATATTTAGATTAAACAATTAGAATTTTTTCAAGTGAGACTAATTTACACCTCCATGACAATTATAATTTAACATCTATTGGTTTCTACTCACCACAAATAATATCCAGTGTCACCAAATTCAGCCAATGATCCATATTCACAATACCAGCTTCATGTTTCGCCGCCCGCTGTAAATTTTGCACAAACTCGCGTGCATTACGATCGAATACCTCAATGTATTGTTGCAAAATATTAAAATGAAATGCTGAAGTTAAAATCTTTCTGCGTTTAAACCATTTCGGTGGCTTACTGATGAGAAGACCCTCACACAACCAGTTCCTTAAGAAATCATATTCCATTGATTTCACCAACAAAGTATTGGAACTCAAGACACACTCTGCATATTTAATGTCCATCATGAAAATCCCAAATATAAATGGGCCAAACCAAAAGCCCACCGTTTTACCATGTTTCTTGATAATATCTTCTATAATGTAGATTATATGTTCGGGCTTAATGCCCACCAACATCTGGGCATTACCCAGTATGGGTATTCTGGGTGGTATAATAAATTGTTTGGATAAATGACGTCTACGCGAAAGACGCTTGAAAAATGGCCGTAAACGTATGACCAGCATACACAGTATGCCTGCCAACAAACAAATAAAATACATTGCAGTTGCTGGAGACGATGTTTCAGGTTTGATTTTAAAATTGCAACTAAACAACGTTTGGAAATAATCACTTTTTAAGGCGGCAAACACATAATAATAAACAATTTTAATTGATAATTTTTTTAATCGCTAAATACTGGTACTGGTTGCGAGGGTCAAACATTAGGGGCAGGTTAGTAGAAAACTTGAGTTGCCAACGGAACTATAATCTAGAGTACGTGTAGTTGATGTTTAATTGTAAATTTAATTGTAAATAAACAAAAATCTTAATGAAAAGAGGCAGTTGTTAGGTTTGGAAATACCATGTCAAATTTATACATATAGATCGTCTGACTCTTTCTAAAAAAAAATGTTCAAAGTATTAAAGTTTCTTAGGATTCCAATAAACAATTCTTATTGCTAAGACTTTAATTATAACCCTCGTAAGATTTTCACTAATTTATTAAAAATAATTTGCAATTTTAAAACTACTTTTATGACCTTTCATTTGAAGTTCATATTAAATGTACATATATTAAAGATTTGTACCCGTATTAAAGTACAAAAAATACCTGACGGTATTCTCAAAATGGTTGTCATTTGAAAGCCTAATAACTGCATAATATCTGCCTGTCAACTTGAATCCAAAAGAAGGCACAGTACTTCCAAAGAAACACTTCGTGCAACAAGTTGCTCTCTGGAAAACAACCGAGAGCAAACAGAGTTGCAAGGTCTATATAAAGGTATTTTTTCAGCATTTGATAAAATCGAGTGGTACCAAATTTTAAAACAGATCTTTCTAAATAAGATCTTCCCACCACCTGCTTACTACACTACTACACTCCGGCATATTTACTCACAAACGCACTGACTAGTCTTGCAGAAAACTGGCTGTAATTTTTAATTAATAATACTAACAAGTAAAGCTATGTATAGACGGTTGTCAGATCTAGCAATGTGCTAGCAATGTACTGACATTGAAAAATTGTAAGACATTTTATAAACAATTTTCGGACAACGTTGTAAGATCTGACAACCGTCTATACAAAGCTTAACTTAAGAGTTTCCTGGTTTTGGTAAGGACCTGGGCCCTATTCTACAAGCAATTTATCAACTTTTCACTTCGCACTTATCAAATTGCATTTGTTTGCAAAGAGATAATTGTTTCTATTCCATACTATTCTTTGCAAATCTAATTTTGTCTCTCTCACAAAGAGAGAGAGAGAGAGAAATAGAGTGTTTTTAAAATTATCAAAAATACAATTTATACTCGTACACAGCGTTACCGTTGGCAAATTTGAGAAAGTCGCACAAAAAGGGGATTTATTAAAAAAAGGGGCACCACTCTTAAAAAGATGGAAAATAATCAAAACAAAAATAAAAATCGTATTTTTTTCATTTAAATGTTGTATATGATGTATGTTTACATATGCATATAATAAAAAAATTAATAAAAAAAAACTAATATGTATCAAGTAAAACAAAAAAATGGTACACAAAAAGTGGCAAGGCATCTGTAAAAGGGTCAAATTGCCACTTTAGTCGCATCAACGGTAACGCTGCTCGTACATTCTACAGGAAAGTTTTGTTTTAAAAGCTGCAATTATTTGCTATGAGAGAAATCAGACTGATGTTTCTATTCTATTAGAAACGTATATGAATTTAATTGTGCCTAGTTTCAGCCCATTCAACAATACAGGACTATTGTCAAAAGAATGTTGAAGAGGAAAGGTACTGCAATATATTCGATAATAAAATAAAACTGATGTTTATAATGCCCAAAAATATTAATCTAACACCCTGCTAAAAATAGATTTCACGCGCAATGTCTGTGCGTCTGGCGTCTGTTCATTTAATCAATTTATTATTTTCTAGCGTTTTTAAGCGCTACATTTAAACACTATTTTATATTTATTATTTAAGGCAGCAATTTCATTAAGCTACCATTTAACTAATACATTTGTTTAAAATCAAACAAATCACTATTATTTAAAAAAAAAACTATAAACATATACAAATTATTTAAAACTAATTAAATATTGCATTAATAACAAATGCATTTCATTACAAAATCAAATACATTTTAATTTATGTATATTAAAACAATTGGATTGTAATTAAAATTATCCATAAATTATTTATTCAACAATATGATTTCTATTTAAAATTTTTACAGCATTACAATTTCTTTGGAAATGTTTGCAATTTCCATTAGAAGAAACCTTGACCCAAATTAGGCATGCAAAAAAAAAAAACGTTTGAAAAGCGTGTTGGAATGAAAAATGTATTTCAAAATTTGCCATTTCAATTATTATTATTATGAAGCTGCGCCTTATTTGAGTTTTCATAATATTTTGTATTCACATATGTAAACTCGTATGTTCATTGATTGTGTGCATGATAAGAATATTTTTGAAATGTTTATAAATAAAGAGGGCTATTTACCTTTATCGCTGAATTGAAATTTGTTTATCGTTGGTGATAATCTAGAAAGAAAGGGCAGATAAGGGGGCTGATAGGGCTTGACCAGACAACCAATCGATTCGGAAAGAATGGTTTAAATTAATAGGAATTGTTTAGGTTTTTCGTTGCATTTGTCATATCAAAGGAAGTAAAGGCTAACTAATGCACTTGAGACACTGGAAGTGCTCATGGAGTTTTTCCTACAACTTGTCACATAATATAGATTGTAACTTCATCTCGTATAAACGAACAACTACCACAAATTGATGAAGATAAAGTGAAATGGCTCAGCAAATGTTCTGTTCTTTGCAATATTATTATCACCATAGTGGGGAGGGTATATTAGATTTGTGCTGATGTTTGTAACGGCCATAAATATTGGTCCAACACCCACCTTAAAGTATACCGATCGTCTCAGAATCACTTTCGAAGTCGATTTAACGATGTCTGTCCGTCCGTCCGTCTGGCTGGCTGTCCATGTGATGCTTGTGCGCAGAGTACAGATCGCAATTTTAAAGATATTTCAATAAAATTTGGTACATGCTATTTTTTCGGCCCAAGGATGGATGGGATTGAAACTGGTAGAAATCGGTCCATTATTTCACCTGGCCCCCATACAAATGTCCTCCCGAAATAGGGGTTTAACGATCATAAATGTGTGAATTATGCAAGTATCCACAAATTTCATCACAAATGAGTGGTAAATGAAGCCAAATCACATCTACAAATTTTGTGCAGATTAGTCCATAAATAAATCTCTTAAAAATTTTGGTATCCAAATAAAATTCAACACAAATAAGTTTCATAATACAGAAATAAGAACACCTAATTTTATAATGGTCGGTCCATAATTAGTCAAATTTCACATATATGATCCTCTCCGTAATTCCTCTATAAACTTTTTAAAAGTAAATTTTTGGATGACCTTATAGCGGCCATTTCTGAAACACTGTTTTATACATATACTTGGTGCAGGGTATTATATGATCGGGCTTGACCGACTATACTTTCTTACTTGTTATATTATAATATTAGTGTAACAGCCAGCTTTGAGTAGTTCGTCCGTCTGGCTGTATATGTAAGCCTTGTGCGCAATTTACAAAATATTATTTTCTAGCCTTTTTAAACGCTACATATAAACATTGTTTTATATATATATGTATTATTTAATACACTATGCTAATGTTAATAATCTTTTGTAAATAAATCTTGCATTTAAACTAGTAAATAATTATACTAGAAAAATAATTGTTTGAAATAGCTACTCTGACGATTGGTATTTATAGTAAATAAAAAACCTGATAAGAACTTGTTTTAATGAAACTTGGATTTGTAACATTGTAACATTTGAAAACTAAGGAAAGTAAAAAGTTTGTTTCAATTGTATTAAATGCACTAGTTCCGTGGCATGTCACTAAAATGAACAGTTGTGTTAAAATAAATTGATAATTTATTAAGGAATTTTAAACAAATTTGGTTAAAAGTATTATCAATCACTTTTTACACAATTTAATACAGTATATTGTAATATTCTAAACAAAACTACTTATTTTTGGTTTAGTTACGTGACCTCTTGCGTAGGCATGTTAAAGTGGCTGGTTTATAAAAAGTTAGAATATAACCAGGGGGGTTACTCTCTATTGCGATGCGAAAGCAAATTTGATGCCGACGAGTATCAATTTGTACACTTATCGCATCGAATTTGCTTTCGCATCGCAATAGAGAGTAACGCCCCAGTTACTGAACTAGTTGTGTGTTATGTTTTTGTCGCCTAAGAGGCCTAATAAACAGTCACAGCTGATTAAAATTTAATAAATATTTGTTTGAAGTACAAGTTATCATTATACATTATGCAATGCTATTAAACTTGCAACTAAGCTGTTATACGACGGCGGTTCGGAAACTTCTTAGCCACGCACAGAAAGAGAATAGTTTTTCAAAAGTATTTTGATTTTTCAATATAATCTCCAGAAACTTCAATACACTTAGTGCAACGCTTATCTAGCAATTCTATCCCTTGATTAAAATAGTTTTCCTCAAGGCCTTCAAAATAGTGGTTTGCAACTGTAATTGCAGCTTCATTTGAGGTAAAACGCTTGCCAGCTAGGAATTTTTTTTTAGAATCTTATTTATTTATTTTTTGGCCAAGATGTTATATTTGAAGTTTTTGGTATTTATTACTCATATAAGCTAATTCATTATAACGTATGAAATTTTAGCTATCAAACTCCCAGTGACTTTTACGAACCGGCACTGATTATTAATTCTTTGTATCGCCAGTTTTATTTTACATTACTCATACTTTAGACTTTGATCTTTTGAATATCTCCTGTAATACACCCAGCTGTTGATTTTCTTAATCTGTTCACACATTATTATTAATTATTACACTCACGAATGAATCATTGAAAAATTAAAAAAAAAAATATTTTGTTTTGCCTGCTGATGAGATCTCCTAATGATCTTCAAGACTAAAAGTATTTCAAGTACACATCCATGATTGTTAAAGTTTATTACGGGCCAAAGAATTTCAGGAATGTTTTGATGGCTGTTTCTTTTAGGATTTGTTTTGTAGTGCATACAAATATTTGTTTGCACAATTAAACTAAATGTTTACCTTAAACTTGTTTAAAAAAAAGCACAAGCATTACTCAGGGTAATGGATAAACAGTGAGGGAAAGGAGGGATATCATTCAAATGAGATTATGATTTTTAATAAAAATTCCACATGAAATTTGTTCCCTTTTCACATTTTACCTATTAAAATTCAATGCTAAAAAAATAAATGGGAACATATTTCATGTGGAATTTTTATTCACGATAGGGGTGAATATTTCAATAGCAGATTGTTGGAAGTTTCAATAGCATTTTTTGACAGATCGCGTGTGAGTCGTGTCATGCTGTCATGTTATTTTTGTTTAGTATTGTTTGGCATTTCATAATGGAAAGAACAACAAATCGTTCAACTTTATTACAAAAATTCACGTTCTGTGTATGAATGTGTTTCGTGCACTTCGCTCAACTTATGGTCAACATAATCGGCCTACTGAGCGTACTATTCGCAACATCATCACTCATTTTGAGACCCAGCATTCATTATTGGTTAATATTCGACCGAATAGATCACGTCCAGCACGCTGTGAAGAAAGTATAGCGGCCGTAGCTGAGAGTGTATACGAAGACTTTGGAGAGCCGGCGCCGTTCTCAGCAACTCGGACTGACGTGTGACTATTTCATGCCTGAAATTGAAGCTCGTGATTTCGGCGACATTTGGTTTCAGCAATACGGCGCCACTTCCCACACATTGCATCAATCAATGGATTTATTGAGAGAACACTTCGGTGAGCACATAATTTCACGTTTTGGGCCGTTTGATTGGCCACCAAGATCGTGTGATATCGCACCGTTAGACTTTTTCCTGTGGGGATATGTAAAGTCTAAAGTTTATGCGGACAAACCCGCTTCGATGCAGGCTTTGGAGGAAAACATTGCGCGTGTCACTCGCCAGTTACCATTCGAAATACTCGAACGAGTCATCGAAAATTTGACTCAACGGATAGAACAACTTTTCTTTAAAAAAGTAGGGTGCCATTACCTTTTCATTTTTTAAAAACACTCGATGTTAGAATGACTCAATGTGTCAAATTTCGGTAGGGACTAATACTATTAAATCAAATACAATGGCTCACAGCTTATTTTATGCAGTGCATTTTTTCGTTTTCAAACAAATTTTATATTTTTGCAATAAATGTTTTTAGTTTGTTTGACTATAAGTCCCCGTTTACACAGTCAAACACTTGGAAGAAAAACATCTGGAATTCTCTTTTGTTTTTTCATTCGCGGTCACACTGTCGACCAATGTTATCAGACACATTTCATTATTATTTGCTTTTTTAACATTTCTCTTATTCGTGCTGTGTAAAATTTGTAGTAAATTCTAGCAAACAAAATGTCAGCAAAGCATGTTCACCGAGTAAAGAACACAAAATTGATTCTCTCTTCCCCACCCGTAATTTTCTATTAAGCTAAATGTTTTTCTTTCAAATGTTCGATTGTGTAAACGGGGACTAACATCTTTTTTTAAATGACACCAATTTCTTGTTTAGTTCGTGTTAGTTTTCTTTTTATGAAGCTATGAAAACAAAAAAAAAAATACAAAGCATAAAATTAGCTGTGAGCCACTGTATATCAGTTGAAATTTATAAATGTGTAACCATGGTGTAATTAAATACCAGGTGACCGCATTGCTACAACAATTACAACAAGGCAAGAACAACAGGCATTTTTCTATATGAAAAACTTTCGTCACTGTCAAAAAGTTTTTTTTTTTATATAACTTTTTGGCATTTTCAAATTCACCATGAATAATCAGCTGGCGCTACGCTATCACCTAGTATTTAAATTCACCTTGTGTGTAACTTTGTACCGAAATGTCTTAAAACCCTAAAATAGAAATGAAAAATACTTTGTCTAAAAGTGTTAAAATGATTCTTTTCAATAATCTTTAAAAGATTTCATTCCTTTTCAAACTGTCTACAAACTCATTACGTATGATTTCTTTTTACAACAACATGCTGACGTCTTCCACATCAATGTAAACAAATGTGTTTTTTTGGTTTATTATCTTTTTCGAAATTTATATTTAGAATAGTAGAGAGTAGGATTGTTTAAAATACAAACTTAAAATAGTATTTTTAGCTTTAGCAATTATAACATGAATGGGCAGTGCTTTTTTTGTGCGTAATTGTTGAGGAATTTCTAAAAAAAAATTTTAATTTATGCGAAAATAAATCTCAGAGGAATTTAAACTTAATTTTTTTTTATTCAAAAAGTTGAAATTTATATAAACTATATAACAAATATTCAAAAATTTGAATTTAGAAAATTTAAAAAGGTTTTAAAAAATACTTCCTAAAGTAATGATAAAAATAAATTGATTGATGATTCTTCAAAATATCCATCATTAAAACCATTTCTTGAAAATAATGTTTAATATTAAACGTATTTTTAACTGTTAGGTTTCGTTACTGACAATTTCCGTGTGATGCAGTTTCTTTGCCAGCTGGAAACGATGCTTAGTCTGTGTAGGTTGGTCTGCTTCCTCTGAAATATTGGCACTGAGCTGTCTTTGATCTTCAGTATACGATCGGATAGTTACCGGCATCAATCTTTGACTAAGTTACATGCTTTGTCAACTTTGATATTTCAAAAAGCACCAAAATGGAGAATATTATGAACACCATCAGCACTGGCACTCAAGTTTTGGGAAAGACCAAAGGAGAAGCCTTCGTTAAGCATTAAATCTATACTATCCAAGTTAATTGGTAGACTTGATTATGTTTAATTTCAATGGCGCAATTAAGCTAATCCAGTGAGATAACCTTGGTTGAGTAAAGAAATTCAAAAAGAAACAAAAGTTCTGTCTGCCAGGAACCACAACGTTATGCTGAAACAGCCGCTCCCTTTGGAATGACTGAACATTGTAGAGATTACTTTTCTCCAACGAAACGAATAAGATAAAATTCAACTTAGACAGCGTATCCGATGTATTAGAGGTACCGCAAGTGAACTTTCTAAACACTTTCAAAGTCCTATTCTAGCCGCAGCACTTGTGTTATAAATAAAACATTTCAATCCTATAAAAGGATTGGAATGCTAGTGCTACTTTGCGACTTTGTTGAGTGATACCTAGTAAAGAAATAATCAAAGCAAAGTACAATCTTAAGAACCATCACATCATGGCTTCAAATATTCTCCAAACGTCGAATTCATAAAGAAACTAAAGTCTACTGAAGAAATAATCAAAGCAGTCAAAGTACAATTATAAGAATCATCACACACCCTGGCTTCAAATATTCTCAAAATATCGTAAATAAACAAAAATTCCAACTGCCAAGGAAGCATCCAAATCTTTGCAGTCACTTAATTGGGAGCTCAACCATGTCATGTCATGTCATGCCTCTTAGTTGTAGTATCAAACGAGTCCTGTCATGTTACATAGTACTTCGTACGTTACTTTTTATTTAACATTCTGGTCCCGCAAAAACCATGCCGTTCCTAATTAAAGACCAGCATTTGGTCAGGGATCTCATTCCTACTCCACTACATTCAATAGACTTTCTACTTTAGTAGAACTAGATCAAAACTTTTAGAACTTTAGAAACCTTTGATTTCTTGTTTATAATATGTTATATACGACTAAGACCGTCTATAGACGGTCATCAGTTGAGTATTAAAAAAAACCGGGTTTTTTCGTTTAGCCACTAAGACCGTCTACAGACTGTCTTTGTCCTGGAGCTTTCCAGGAGTATTTTTTTCTGAATTGGAACTGAAATTCGTAATTTGCAGATGAAATACATGCTAGAACAAAAATTTATTTCTGCAATTGGAACGTATTTTAAATTTCAGGTATTTAAGGGATATGGACATATATTTAAAATTTTAAATATATGTATGTCTTTAAAATGAAATATTTACAACATCGCAAAACTTGTAATGACTTAATTAGTCAGGAAATTTCAAAAAACTCAAGATGTATTTTTTGTTGCTGCAAAATAATTATAAATGTCTTTTTTATTAAACAAATTGTTTTGTGTGTCAATTTAATATTTTTAATTTAATTATTTAACACTTGTAGAAATTTATCAGGTTATTGTTTGCAATATGTCAAAATTATTTTCTTTTTATTAACAGTGGAAACTTTAAATAACGGACTCTGTAATATAATGGACTTGTTGTTATGTTTGTCGATAATTAAAGTCTAAACTAGAGAGTAGGGAACTAGTGCCGTGATTGTTTACTCGGGGATAGGGAACCAATCAATTTTACTTGAAGTTTCTCTAAAAAGCGAAAACTAACTTCTTTAGACCCTGTTAGACTAAAAGAATTTGAACCATTTTGATTATTAAGTATAAAATGAGAAAAAACAAATTGGTAAATTTCATTAAACAATTTCCAAAATTTTGATGTGTTAAGTGTCATGGCCTCTATAAACGTGTCTTAAAACTAGACATTATCAGGTCTTTTTTAAACGTCAGTCAGTCAAAGGCATAGAACCCATTTGAATTGTGCCTTTTTTTGAGGGTGTAGTTTTCGACTTTCTCCTGTAAAATCACACGTAATATATCTATTACACTAGCCAACAAGGTTTTGGACTGGAGCAACTTAATATCTTTCCTAGTGGACTGAACTCGAATCTGTAATTGGTTTTTCTCTATCACGTCAGGTTTTCGAGATATAAAAAAATGTTTTTATACATTTTTACATAAAAAAAATCTTTAGTTTACTCAAAAATCAATGAATTTTCAAAAGTAAATGGCGTTATTGGAACGTCGTGTGTATATTGTTGGTTCGGTTGCACATATTAAGGTGGATTCACCCATTTGTTCTTAACAAAATATTTTTCCGGAGAAAAAATTTTTTACTGAGAGTTTTTTGAAGCAATCGTTTTTCGAATGATTTTTCTGATAAATCAACTCTGCCATATGTAAACAAAATCTATTAGTTTTACAAGTGCGGCCATTGATTTATTTTGCTTTGGGTTTTAAGTATCAAAATACAAATATTAAATTATTTTAAAGCATTGTGTATTCAAAATCACAGATATAAATTCAAAATGAATGAAAAAAGAAAGCTGCTTTTGCTGATGGCCATGGAAATACATAAGGCATTGTTATTTGTATGAAAAAATGAAACCTATTGGCAACTCAATTCATTTTTGTCCAGAAAAAATATAAAATTAAACCAATTCAAGTTCGTAAAAAATATTTTCTCTCTCTCAAAAAGAGAGACGTCAAACTTCATATAAAAAAAACTTGTTTGAACAAATTTTTTGTTAAGAACGAATAGGTGAATCTACCTTTAGAGTCCAGCAATAGTCTCCGACATGCGACTTTTGTTCCAAAATTTTTGATAATTTCTTTAAATTTTCATTAAATCTTGGTGAGCTCGCTCCCCATGTTCGTCGCTCACCGCACCTAGGTTCTGTGGAAAATAATCCAAATGCGGATGAATAAAATGCATTTTGAGTGACATTCTTGCGCCTAATGCGAGATAATTTTTCAATAAATCAGCAACAATTTGTGTGTAGTTTTCACTTTTATTGTTTCCAAGAAAACTTTTCACGATGCTCTTGAAAGATTTCCAGGCTGCATATTCTTTTTCCGATAAACATTGTGAAAAATTGTCATCATTCAATAGTTTTCTCATCTGAGGGCCAACAAATATAACTACTTTGATATTAGCATATGAAATTTTGATTTTTTTTTTTTTTTTTTTTTTTGTAATTTAAAAATCTAAATAGATCTTCTTGTCATTTGACCACTTGTATAAAACAGTTCTGCAACTATTGCAAAACATTGTCGGTGTCCACGCTTAGTTCAAGTTTTTGACAGCATAACCAAAGTAATGTAAATATGCATATTTTAATGATTCTGATATTGCATATCCTTTCTCTCCAACCTAATATTCGCCACACACAAAGCAAAAATAAATTGAATCAGTAACACACGATCTCCCTGCCATGCTTTAACGCTACTATTATAAAGATTTCGAATGAATGTGGCCTTCTGTCAAATTTATAACTGTGAAATTGAAGTGTCAGTATTGATTACTTTACATTATGGCCAATATGCGATAAAAAATTAACAAGACGTGATAGCCAAATTTTTTTTCCCAGATTCGTTTCTACCGTAAAATTTTTTTTCCCAAATTTGTAGACCAGTGTTATTTTTATTTAAACTTTTTGTTTGTTCATTTTGAAAATTATACACTTGTGTTAAATAAATTAAATTGAGAAAAAAAACTAATTTTGAAATCATAAAGCAGAAAAAACAATTAATAGAAAAACATATATAATGTCGCTTTTACAAAGCAAAAATACATATGCATATATACATATTATGAACAATTGTTGAATGAAATCCAATAGATTTCAGAGACGAGACTAAAAACTAGACTAGAGAGAGGAGAATATAGAAACCAGGCTATGTATAGGACACTAGAGAGACGAGACTTTATAAACGAGACTACAGAGACGATACTAAAAACTAGAGTAGAGAGACGAGATTAGAGAGACGAGACTTTATAAACGAGACTACAGAGACGATACTAAAAACTAGAGTAGAGAGACGAGATTATAGAGACGAGACTTCATAAACGAGACAACAAAGACGATACTAAAAACTAGAGTAGAGAGACGAGATTATAGAGACGAGACTTCATAAACGAGACAACAAAGACGATACTAAAAACTAGAGTAGAGAGACGAGATTAGAGAGACGAGACTTTATAAACGAGACTACAGAGACGATACTAAAAACTAGAGTAGAGAGACGAGATTATAGAGACGAGACTTCATAAACGAGACAACAAAGACGATACTAAAAACTAGAGTAGAGAGACGAGATTAGAGAGACGAGACTTTATAAACGAGACTACAGAGACGATACTAAAAACTAGAGTAGAGAGACGAGATTAGAGAGACGAGAGTAGAGAGACGAGACTTCATAAACGAGACTACAGAGACGAGCTAAAAACTAGAGTAGAGAGACGAGATTATAGAGACGAAACTTGAGAGACGAGAATATAGAGGAGACTTTATAAACCAGACTATATAAACGAGACTAGAGACGATACTAAAAACTAGATGAGAGTAGAGATACGAGATTAGAGAGTCAAGACTAGAGAGACGAGACTTCATAAACGGGACTACAGAGACGATACTAAAAACTAGAGTAGAGAGACGAGATTAGAGAGACGAGACTTTATAAACGAGACTACAGAGACGATACTAAAAACTAGAGTAGAGAGACGAGATTATAGAGACGAGACTTCATAAACGAGACAACAAAGACGATACTAAAAACTAGAGTAGAGAGACGAGATTAGAGAGACGAGACTTTATAAACGAGACTACAGAGACGATACTAAAAACTAGAGTAGAGAGACGAGATTAGAGAGACGAGAGTAGAGAGACGAGACTTCATAAACGAGACTACAGAGACGAGCTAAAAACTAGAGTAGAGAGACGAGATTATAGAGACGAAACTTGAGAGACGAGAATATAGAGGAGACTTTATAAACCAGACTATATAAACGAGACTAGAGACGATACTAAAAACTAGATGCGAGTAGAGATACGAGATTAGAGAGTCAAGACTAGAGAGACGAGACTTCATAAACGGGACTATAGAGACTACAGAGACGAGACTAAAAACTGGACTAGAGAGACGAGACTAGAGACTACACTAGAGATTGTCGTCTTGAATTTCAAATCTACAAAAATGTATAAATTTGGTATAAAGGTTTGGCAATTGTGATCTGAAGATCACCACTTTTATCACACATCTTCAACTATTAATTTCACTCTAATGTAAGTTTTTGTCCCAATTTAGCTCCCTGTCATTGTTCGGAAATTCAAATGAATTAGTATCGAAGAAATCAGATCAAAGTAATTGAAAGATATTATAACGTTTTAAATTGTCAGCTTCGGAGTTATGGCCAAATGATAATTAAATTTAATAGAAATTTCATTAAATGGTTAGGTTGAAGAGTCTAAAATATAAAATAGTGCCACTCATGGGTCCTTCAACATCGGTGTCGATGAGAAATCGAAAGGTTTATATCTAGTATTAAGTACATTTAAGGATCTAGGAAACATTGTGATTAATTTCAACATTGATCTCAGTCATAATATTCTACAATGGTGTGGAAAACTACCTTAAACAAAATAGGAAATTCTTGGTTAAATGTGGCAACCAAAACAGAGAAAAAAAATGTTTCATTATTATGAAAATGTTGTGGGTATTTTATGATGCATATAAGATTTATGATTACATGACAACAACTAACAATTAAATAAACATATGTAATCGTCGTATGCACAATTCTAAATAATTATATTTTATAAAATAAAATTCATATAAATTGTAATTCAATTTAATACACTCAAGACATTATAATCGAATATATATAAACAACAATATGGCAACTAACAGTATAACAAGAAAGTTTTATGACAATAAAAATTATATTACTATTGGAAATTTGATCTATTTAGCTCACAGTGCAATTTATATTTTCGATTTTAAAATGTTTTTTAATATTTAAGTATAGAAGTATTAAGTGGTAACCAAAAAAGTTTGGTACTGGAAAAATATGTGGCAAACATAAATCCCAAAAACTCCATTTTTACAATTTTGCCCTTAAAATCCACATTTTTTTCGGAGCTGGTAAAAGACTTTAAGGATAGATAAGGAATACACGAAAGTTTACAAGACTGCTTTAAAATCTTAGGAACAAAAGGCGTAAATTTCAAATTTTGTTGATAAATAGGTCAAATTCGAATGGACTTAAGGGCTACATTTTTCCACATTTTTTTTAGGGGCTGGTAAGAACTTTAAGGATAAATAAAAAAACAAGAGGGTTTACAAAACGGCTTAGTATTTTGTAGTAAATACCAGCTTTAAGATTTGAGAACAAATGTTCTAAGTTTAATTTTTTTTTAAATTTCAGTAATTGTTTAAGCCTAAGGCTTTTTTTTTATTAAAATAAAATTTTTATTTTCGATATTTCGCTAATTTTTTGTGTAGCATCTTCAGAAACAATTTTTTATTTTAAAAATTAATTTTAATTAAAATTTTTTTATTTAAAAAATTTAATTTTATTGAAAAATTTTTTTATTTTAAAAATTAAATTTTATTTAAAAATTTTTCCTGAAGATGCTACACAAAGAAGTAACAAAATATCGAAAATAAAAAATTTTATTTTAATAAAAAAAGGCCTTAAGCTTGAACAATTACTGAAATATTAATAAAATTGGACATGTATTTTTATTATACGATTTTTTTAATAAAAGGAAAAAGTACGCAATTGGTCCTATAAAAGTACCACGATTGTACCTTAAAATGAGGACAATTAAAATAACCACGATTGGTCCTAATAAAAGTACAACGACTGTTCTTTAAAATGACGACAATTAAAAGAACCACCACTGGGCCTACTAAAAGTACCTCGAGTTTAAAAGGACCATGAATGTCCTTTAAAATGAGGACAATTAATAGCGCCACTTTTGGCCCTAATAAATGTACAATTAATTGTTTTAAAGGTAGTACAATTAAAAGAACCACGATTGCTTAAAAAAAGGACAATTAAAAGAATCACGATTGGTCCTAATAAAAGTGCCACAATTGCTTTAAAAGGAGGAGCATTAAAAGAGCATTTTTTGCCGTAATAAAAGTACCACAATTGCTTTAAAATAAGGACTAAAAAAACCATGTATTGCTTTAAAAGAAGAACAATTAAAAGAACCACGTCCATGGTCCTTTAATTTTTAGTTAAAATAACCACGATTGGTCATAATAAAAGTACCTCGATTACAACAGAACCACGAATGTCCTTTAAAAGAAGGAGAATTAAAATAACCACTATTTGCAATAATAAAAGTACCACGATTGCTTTATAAGAAGGACAAAAGAACCATATATTGCTTTAAAAGAAGGACAATTAAAAGAACCACGACTGACCATGTAAAAGTACTACGATTGTCCTTTAAAATGGGGTGAATTAAAAGAACCACGATTGGTAATAATAAAAGTACCACGATTACAATTAAAAGAACCACGATTACCCTTTAAAATGAAGACAATTAAAAGAACCACTTGTGGCCCTAATAAAAGTACAATGATTGTTTTAAAGGCAGGACCATTAATGGCCGAATTCACAGTCTTTAGTTAGCTAATGACAAAGGCTTAACTAATGATTCTTAATTCGCAATGCTTAGTTTGCCATAAGAATAACAAGTATTAGTTAAAGAACAGTTAGTATATTAGTTTACCAATGGTTAACGGCCATAAAAGAACCACGATTGCTTAAAAAGGAGAATTAATAGAACTGACATTGCTTTAAAAGAAAGACAATTAAAAGAGCCACTATTGGCCCTAATAAAAGTACCACGACTAAAACAACAACGTTTGGCACTAATATTTTCAGGCCAAGTACTTTGCACGAATACAATCGTATAGCTGTTTAGAAATAATGTGTGTGAAGTTAGCTCCGTCAGTTAGCTCCGTTTTTAACATTACCTATGTTAATATATAAATTAACATACTTACTACTCATCGACTGTTAAGTTAACAGAGCTGCATTTTTTCCTCTCAGTTTTTATTTTATTATTAAAAACTAACAAAAAACGTCAGTATCAATTATTCAGAAAATATATAGAAATTAATACACTTTGTAGATATTAAATAAAAATTAAATTTTTTTATGAAGTGTATCTGCTTGTACAGCAGAATTGTCTTAGTAAAAAAGTGGTACATGAAAATGTTCAAAAAAGTACAAAAACTAGAAATTGTGCACGATCTGTGCTATATAGGGTGGATAGCCATCACTTTAGAGATATCAGAACTATATAGCTTATAGTCAGAATTCATATCAGATCGGAGATATATAATTTTCAAAATGGAGAAATTTAACATTTTGCCAAAAGTGGTACATGAAAATGTTCAAAAAAGTACAAAAACTAGAAATTGTGCACGATCTGTGCTATATAGGGTGGATAGCCATCACTTTAGAGATATCAGAACTATATAGCTTATAGTCAGAATTCATATCAGATCGGAGATATATAATTTTCAAAATGGAGAAATTTAACATTTTGGCAAAAGTGGTACATGAAAATGTTCAAAAAAGTACAAAAACTAGAAATTGTGCACGATCTGTGCTATATAGGGTGGATAGCCATCACTTTAGAGATATCAGAACTATATAGCTTATAGTCAGAATTCATATCAGATCGGAGATATATAATTTTCAAAATGGAGAAATTTAACATTTTGCCAAAAGTGGTACATGAAAATGTTCAAAAAAGTACAAAAACTAGAAATTGTGCACGATCTGTGCTATATAGGGTGGATAGCCATCACTTTAGAGATATCAGAACTATATAGCTTATAGTCAGAATTCATATCAGATCGGAGATATATAATTTTCAAAATGGAGAAATTTAACATTTTGCCAAAAGTGGTACATGAAAATGTTCAAAAAAGTACAAAAACTAGAAATTGTGCACGATCTGTGCTATATAGGGTGGATAGCCATCACTTTAGAGATATCAGAACTATATAGCTTATAGTCAGAATTAATATCAGATCGGAGATATATAATTTTCAAAATGGAGAAATTTAACATTTTGCCAAAAGTGGTACATGAAAATGTTCAAAAAAGTACAAAAACTAGAAATTGTGCACGATCTGTGCTATATAGGGTGGATAGCCATCACTTTAGAGATATCAGAACTATATAGCTTATAGTCAGAATTCATATCAGATCGGAGATATATAATTTTCAAAATGGAGAAATTTAACATTTTGCCAAAAGTGGTACATGAAAATGTTCAAAAAAGTACAAAAACTAGAAATTGTGCACGATCTGTGCTATATAGGGTGGATAGCCATCACTTTAGAGATATCAGAACTATATAGCTTATAGTCAGAATTCATATCAGATCGGAGATATATAATTTTCAAAATGGAGAAATTTAACATTTTGCCAAAAGTGGTACATGAAAATGTTCAAAAAAGTACAAAAACTAGAAATTGTGCACGATCTGTGCTATATAGGGTGGATAGCCATCACTTTAGAGATATCAGAACTATATAGCTTATAGTCAGAATTCATATCAGATCGGAGATATATAATTTTCAAAATGGAGAAATTTAACATTTTGCCAAAAGTGGTACATGAAAATGTTCAAAAAAGTACAAAAACTAGAAATTGTGCACGATCTGTGCTATATAGGGTGGATAGCCATCACTTTAGAGATATCAGAACTATATAGCTTATAGTCAGAATTCATATCAGATCGGAGATATATAATTTTCAAAATGGAGAAATTTAACATTTTGCCAAAAGTGGTACATGAAAATGTTCAAAAAAGTACAAAAACTAGAAATTGTGCACGATCTGTGCTATATAGGGTGGATAGCCATCACTTTAGAGATATCAGAACTATATAGCTTATAGTCAGAATTAATATCAGATCGGAGATATATAATTTTCAAAATGGAGAAATTTAACATTTTGCCAAAAGTGGTACATGAAAATGTTCAAAAAAGTACAAAAACTAGAAATTGTGCACGATCTGTGCTATATAGGGTGGATAGCCATCACTTTAGAGATATCAGAACTATATAGCTTATAGTCAGAATTCATATCAGATCGGAGATATATAATTTTCAAAATGGAGAAATTTAACATTTTGCCAAAAGTGGTACATGAAAATGTTCAAAAAAGTACAAAAACTAGAAATTGTGCACGATCTGTGCTATATAGGGTGGATAGCCATCACTTTAGAGATATCAGAACTATATAGCTTATAGTCAGAATTCATATCAGATCGGAGATATATAATTTTCAAAATGGAGAAATTTAACATTTTGCCAAAAGTGGTACATGAAAAAAAGTACAAAAACTAGAAATTGTGCACGATCTGTGCTATATAGGGTGGATAGCCATCACTTTAGAGATATCAGAACTATATAGCTTATAGTCAGAATTCATATCAGATCGGAGATATATAATTTTCAAAATGGAGAAATTTAACATTTTGCCAAAAGTGGTACATGAAAATGTTCAAAAAAGTACAAAAACTAGAAATTGTGCACGATCTGTGCTATATAGGGTGGATAGCCATCACTTTAGAGATATCAGAACTATATAGCTTATAGTCAGAATTCATATCAGATCGGAGATATATAATTTTCAAAATGGAGAAATTTAACATTTTGCCAAAAGTGGTACATGAAAATGTTCAAAAAAGTACAAAAACTAGAAATTGTGCACGATCTGTGCTATATAGGGTGGATAGCCATCACTTTAGAGATATCAGAACTATATAGCTTATAGTCAGAATTAATATCAGATCGGAGATATATAATTTTCAAAATGGAGAAATTTAACATTTTGCCAAAAGTGGTACATGAAAATGTTCAAAAAAGTACAAAAACTAGAAATTGTGCACGATCTGTGCTATATAGGGTGGATAGCCATCACTTTAGAGATATCAGAACTATATAGCTTATAGTCAGAATTCATATCAGATCGGAGATATATAATTTTCAAAATGGAGAAATTTAACATTTTGCCAAAAGTGGTACATGAAAATGTTCAAAAAAGTACAAAAACTAGAAATTGTGCACGATCTGTGCTATATAGGGTGGATAGCCATCACTTTAGAGATATCAGAACTATATAGCTTATAGTCAGAATTCATATCAGATCGGAGATATATAATTTTCAAAATGGAGAAATTTAACATTTTGCCAAAAGTGGTACATGAAAATGTTCAAAAAAGTACAAAAACTAGAAATTGTGCACGATCTGTGCTATATAGGGTGGATAGCCATCACTTTAGAGATATCAGAACTATATAGCTTATAGTCAGAATTCATATCAGATCGGAGATATATAATTTTCAAAATGGAGAAATTTAACATTTTGCCAAAAGTGGTACATGAAAATGTTCAAAAAAGTACAAAAACTAGAAATTGTGCACGATCTGTGCTATATAGGGTGGATAGCCATCACTTTAGAGATATCAGAACTATATAGCTTATAGTCAGAATTCATATCAGATCGGAGATATATAATTTTCAAAATGGAGAAATTTAACATTTTGGCATTTTTTTGAACATTTTCATGTACCACTTTTGCCAAAATGTTTAATTTCTCCATTTTGAAAATTATATATCTCCGATCTGATATTAATTCTGACTATAAGCTATATAGTTCTGATATCTCTAAAGTGATGGCTATCCACCCTATATAGCACAGATCGTGCACAATTTCTAGTTTTTGTACTTTTTTGAACATTTTCATGTACCACTTTTGGCAAAATGTTAAATTTCTCCATTTTGAAAATTATATATCTCCGATCTGATATGAATTCTGACTATAAGCTATATAGTTCTGATATCTCTAAAGTGATGGCTATCCACCCTATATAGCACAGATCGTGCACAATTTCTAGTTTTTGTACTTTTTTGAACATTTTCATGTACCACTTTTGGCAAAATGTTAAATTTCTCCATTTTGAAAATTATATATCTCCGATCTGATATGAATTCTGACTATAAGCTATATAGTTCTGATATCTCTAAAGTGATGGCTATCCACCCTATATAGCACAGATCGTGCACAATTTCTAGTTTTTGTACTTTTTTGAACATTTTCATGTACCACTTTTGGCAAAATGTTAAATTTCTCCATTTTGGAAATTATATATCTCCGATCTGATATGAATTCTGACTATAAGCTATATAGTTCTGATATCTCTAAAGTGATGGCTATCCACCCTATATAGCACAGATCGTGCACAATTTCTAGTTTTTGTACTTTTTTGAACATTTTCATGTACCACTTTTGGCAAAATGTTAAATTTCTCCATTTTGAAAATTATATATCTCCGATCTGATATGAATTCTGACTATAAGCTATATAGTTCTGATATCTCTAAAGTGATGGCTATCCACCCTATATAGCACAGATCGTGCACAATTTCTAGTTTTTGTACTTTTTTGAACATTTTCATGTACCACTTTTGGCAAAATGTTAAATTTCTCCATTTTGAAAATTATATATCTCCGATCTGATATGAATTCTGACTATAAGCTATATAGTTCTGATATCTCTAAAGTGATGGCTATCCACCCTATATAGCACAGATCGTGCACAATTTCTAGTTTTTGTACTTTTTTGAACATTTTCATGTACCACTTTTGGCAAAATGTTAAATTTCTCCATTTTGAAAATTATATATCTCCGATCTGATATGAATTCTGACTATAAGCTATATAGTTCTGATATCTCTAAAGTGATGGCTATCCACCCTATATAGCACAGATCGTGCACAATTTCTAGTTTTTGTACTTTTTTGAACATTTTCATGTACCACTTTTGCCAAAATGTTAAATTTCTCCATTTTAAAAATTATATATCTCCGATCTGATATGAATTCTGACTATAAGCTATATAGTTCTGATATCTCTAAAGTGATGGCTATCCACTTTATATAGCACAGATCGTGCACAATTTCTAGTTTTTGTACTTTTTTGAACATTTTCATGTACCACTTTTGCCAAAATGTTAAATTTCTCCATTTTGAAAATTATATATCTCCGATCTGATATGAATTCTGACTATAAGCTATATAGTTCTGATATCTCTAAAGTGATGGCTATCCACCCTATATAGCACAGATCGTGCACAATTTCTAGTTTTTGTACTTTTTTTGAACATTTTCATGTACCACTTTTGGCAAAATGTTAAATTTCTCCATTTTGAAAATTATATATCTCCGATCTGATATGAATTCTGACTATAAGCTATATAGTTCTGATATCTCTAAAGTGATGGCTATCCACCCTATATAGCACAGATCGTGCACAATTTCTAGTTTTTGTACTTTTTTGAACATTTTCATGTACCACTTTTGGCAAAATGTTAAATTTCTCCATTTTGGAAATTATATATCTCCGATCTGATATGAATTCTGACTATAAGCTATATAGTTCTGATATCTCTAAAGTGATGGCTATCCACCCTATATAGCACAGATCGTGCACAATTTCTAGTTTTTGTACTTTTTTGAACATTTTCATGTACCACTTTTGGCAAAATGTTAAATTTCTCCATTTTGAAAATTATATATCTCCGATCTGATATGAATTCTGACTATAAGCTATATAGTTCTGATATCTCTAAAGTGATGGCTATCCACCCTATATAGCACAGATCGTGCACAATTTCTAGTTTTTGTACTTTTTTGAACATTTTCATGTACCACTTTTGGCAAAATGTTAAATTTCTCCATTTTGAAAATTATATATCTCCGATCTGATATGAATTCTGACTATAAGCTATATAGTTCTGATATCTCTAAAGTGATGGCTATCCACCCTATATAGCACAGATCGTGCACAATTTCTAGTTTTTGTACTTTTTTGAACATTTTCATGTACCACTTTTGGCAAAATGTTAAATTTCTCCATTTTGAAAATTATATATCTCCGATCTGATATGAATTCTGACTATAAGCTATATAGTTCTGATATCTCTAAAGTGATGGCTATCCACCCTATATAGCACAGATCGTGCACAATTTCTAGTTTTTGTACTTTTTTGAACATTTTCATGTACCACTTTTGGCAAAATGTTAAATTTCTCCATTTTGAAAATTATATATCTCCGATCTGATATGAATTCTGACTATAAGCTATATAGTTCTGATATCTCTAAAGTGATGGCTATCCACCCTATATAGCACAGATCGTGCACAATTTCTAGTTTTTGTACTTTTTTGAACATTTTCATGTACCACTTTTGGCAAAATGTTAAATTTCTCCATTTTGAAAATTATATATCTCCGATCTGATATGAATTCTGACTATAAGCTATATAGTTCTGATATCTCTAAAGTGATGGCTATCCACCCTATATAGCACAGATCGTGCACAATTTCTAGTTTTTGTACTTTTTTGAACATTTTCATGTACCACTTTTGCCAAAATGTTAAATTTCTCCATTTTAAAAATTATATATCTCCGATCTGATATGAATTCTGACTATAAGCTATATAGTTCTGATATCTCTAAAGTGATGGCTATCCACTTTATATAGCACAGATCGTGCACAATTTCTAGTTTTTGTACTTTTTTGAACATTTTCATGTACCACTTTTGCCAAAATGTTAAATTTCTCCATTTTGAAAATTATATATCTCCGATCTGATATGAATTCTGACTATAAGCTATATAGTTCTGATATCTCTAAAGTGATGGCTATCCACCCTATATAGCACAGATCGTGCACAATTTCTAGTTTTTGTACTTTTTTGAACATTTTCATGTACCACTTTTGGCAAAATGTTAAATTTCTCCATTTTGAAAATTATATATCTCCGATCTGATATGAATTCTGACTATAAGCTATATAGTTCTGATATCTCTAAAGTGATGGCTATCCACCCTATATAGCACAGATCGTGCACAATTTCTAGTTTTTGTACTTTTTTGAACATTTTCATGTACCACTTTTGGCAAAATGTTAAATTTCTCCATTTTGGAAATTATATATCTCCGATCTGATATGAATTCTGACTATAAGCTATATAGTTCTGATATCTCTAAAGTGATGGCTATCCACCCTATATAGCACAGATCGTGCACAATTTCTAGTTTTTGTACTTTTTTGAACATTTTCATGTACCACTTTTGGCAAAATGTTAAATTTCTCCATTTTGAAAATTATATATCTCCGATCTGATATGAATTCTGACTATAAGCTATATAGTTCTGATATCTCTAAAGTGATGGCTATCCACCCTATATAGCACAGATCGTGCACAATTTCTAGTTTTTGTACTTTTTTGAACATTTTCATGTACCACTTTTGGCAAAATGTTAAATTTCTCCATTTTGAAAATTATATATCTCCGATCTGATATGAATTCTGACTATAAGCTATATAGTTCTGATATCTCTAAAGTGATGGCTATCCACCCTATATAGCACAGATCGTGCACAATTTCTAGTTTTTGTACTTTTTTTCATGTACCACTTTTGGCAAAATGTTAAATTTCTCCATTTTGAAAATTATATATCTCCGATCTGATATGAATTCTGACTATAAGCTATATAGTTCTGATATCTCTAAAGTGATGGCTATCCACCCTATATAGCACAGATCGTGCACAATTTCTAGTTTTTGTACTTTTTTGAACATTTTCATGTACCACTTTTGGCAAAATGTTAAATTTCTCCATTTTGAAAATTATATATCTCCGATCTGATATGAATTCTGACTATAAGCTATATAGTTCTGATATCTCTAAAGTGATGGCTATCCACCCTATATAGCACAGATCGTGCACAATTTCTAGTTTTTGTACTTTTTTGAACATTTTCATGTACCACTTTTGGCAAAATGTTAAATTTCTCCATTTTGGAAATTATATATCTCCGATCTGATATGAATTCTGACTATAAGCTATATAGTTCTGATATCTCTAAAGTGATGGCTATCCACCCTATATAGCACAGATCGTGCACAATTTCTAGTTTTTGTACTTTTTTGAACATTTTCATGTACCACTTTTGGCAAAATGTTAAATTTCTCCATTTTGAAAATTATATATCTCCGATCTGATATGAATTCTGACTATAAGCTATATAGTTCTGATATCTCTAAAGTGATGGCTATCCACCCTATATAGCACAGATCGTGCACAATTTCTAGTTTTTGTACTTTTTTGAACATTTTCATGTACCACTTTTGGCAAAATGTTAAATTTCTCCATTTTGAAAATTATATATCTCCGATCTGATATGAATTCTGACTATAAGCTATATAGTTCTGATATCTCTAAAGTGATGGCTATCCACCCTATATAGCACAGATCGTGCACAATTTCTAGTTTTTGTACTTTTTTGAACATTTTCATGTACCACTTTTGGCAAAATGTTAAATTTCTCCATTTTGAAAATTATATATCTCCGATCTGATATGAATTCTGACTATAAGCTATATAGTTCTGATATCTCTAAAGTGATGGCTATCCACCCTATATAGCACAGATCGTGCACAATTTCTAGTTTTTGTACTTTTTTGAACATTTTCATGTACCACTTTTGCCAAAATGTTAAATTTCTCCATTTTAAAAATTATATATCTCCGATCTGATATGAATTCTGACTATAAGCTATATAGTTCTGATATCTCTAAAGTGATGGCTATCCACTTTATATAGCACAGATCGTGCACAATTTCTAGTTTTTGTACTTTTTTGAACATTTTCATGTACCACTTTTGCCAAAATGTTAAATTTCTCCATTTTGAAAATTATATATCTCCGATCTGATATGAATTCTGACTATAAGCTATATAGTTCTGATATCTCTAAAGTGATGGCTATCCACCCTATATAGCACAGATCGTGCACAATTTCTAGTTTTTGTACTTTTTTGAACATTTTCATGTACCACTTTTGGCAAAATGTTAAATTTCTCCATTTTGAAAATTATATATCTCCGATCTGATATGAATTCTGACTATAAGCTATATAGTTCTGATATCTCTAAAGTGATGGCTATCCACCCTATATAGCACAGATCGTGCACAATTTCTAGTTTTTGTACTTTTTTGAACATTTTCATGTACCACTTTTGGCAAAATGTTAAATTTCTCCATTTTGGAAATTATATATCTCCGATCTGATATGAATTCTGACTATAAGCTATATAGTTCTGATATCTCTAAAGTGATGGCTATCCACCCTATATAGCACAGATCGTGCACAATTTCTAGTTTTTGTACTTTTTTGAACATTTTCATGTACCACTTTTGGCAAAATGTTAAATTTCTCCATTTTGAAAATTATATATCTCCGATCTGATATGAATTCTGACTATAAGCTATATAGTTCTGATATCTCTAAAGTGATGGCTATCCACCCTATATAGCACAGATCGTGCACAATTTCTAGTTTTTGTACTTTTTTGAACATTTTCATGTACCACTTTTGGCAAAATGTTAAATTTCTCCATTTTGAAAATTATATATCTCCGATCTGATATGAATTCTGACTATAAGCTATATAGTTCTGATATCTCTAAAGTGATGGCTATCCACCCTATATAGCACAGATCGTGCACAATTTCTAGTTTTTGTACTTTTTTGAACATTTTCATGTACCACTTTTTTACTAAGACAATTCTGCTGTACAAGCAGATACACTTCATAAAAAAATTTAATTTTTATTTAATATCTACAAAGTGTATTAATTTCTATATATTTTCTGAATAATTGATACTGACGTTTTTTGTTAGTTTTTAATAATAAAATAAAAACTGAGAGGAAAAAATGCAGCTCTGTTAACTTAACAGTCGATGAGTAGTAAGTATGTTAATTTATACATTAACATAGGTAATGTTAAAAACGGAGCTAACTGACGGAGCTAACTTCACGCACATTAGAAATATACATGACAAACGTGTTTTACTTCGAGGCTCTACAGTGACGTCCCTGGAGGTTACGTCTTCAAAACTTAAACTCGAATACTCCTTGGCTAGGCCCATGGAAATTTTCATCCTAATCATATCCATCGTTTAGAAATAGCTGAATTATAATCAAAATTATTGATTATGCCTCAGCCTTTTGGCCTTATTCATAAAACTTACAACAGGTTTATAAGAGGTTTAATAAGCAATTTTTGTATGGAAATTTGCTTTATAAACCTGTTATAAACAACCTGTTGTAAGTTTTATGAATAAAGGGGTTTGATTACATTGAACTTAACCAAACTTTAAGGTTCTAAAATATCAAACAAAAAAGAAGTCGTAATTCTGATCAAATTCAATTATATTTACCAAACTATTTGTTTTAACAAAATTTTAACTTTGCTTGGAATAATAAATTATCCTGTTTTGTAACAAATATTAAACTGTACCATTATTTACTTATCACCCTGTTTGTATTTTAATACAACCCAAATGACAACAACATTTTTTGGCTTTAATATGATAAATGTACTAGATATTTCTTTCTAATACTAAGATGCTTTTATTTTTTCAAAACTCATACTAAAATCGCGAAAAAAAAACAACCTAACAAGAAACCAGAAAAAGAATTTGAAAACATATTGTCTGCATATCAGAAAAATCATTCATTTATCATGTGCTAAAATGTTTTATAATCTTTAGCTAAATACATAAAAACACAAATTTCATGCAATTATTTGCTATTTACTTTAATAGATTCTTTTCATAACAATCCAATATTTTTATGTAATTCATTTTGTTTTTGTATGTTCTTTTAAAAATTTGCTTAATATTTATTACAAATTTTCATAATTGTTTTGTTGAAATTATTTTTGCTTCAGTGATTCATATTAATTGTTAAATACTGTTGAAATTTTTAAAACGTATATATTTAAAAAAAAATAAAACATTTATTTAAAATATTAGGTAAATGTGTTCAAATTGTTTCAAATATTTTCTACATATAAAGTATTTATGTACACAATACAAATAGTCAAAATTGTCATTTGACTTGTGTGTACATTTCAATTATTTTCGAAAATATTACGAAAATGACTAAACCAGTGAGCATGGTGAGTGCAAATCGGCAACAAATACAACACATTACAGAAACAACAGGCATTTTGTTTGTGTAAAATAATGTACTACTGTCAAAAACACTATTAACTAACAATATTGCTTTTGGCATAAGTAAATTGTAAACAAAGTCAGTCAGCTGTGCTACTGCACTCACCTTGTATAGTTACACCATGCCAGTGAGTGTTAGGATATATTTGAAACATTCATAGATCTGGAAGCGCGATATAAACAGAAAAAAGTTAAGTGTTTTGGAAACTTTCATCTCTGCTATGCTCGTAATAAATCCAGAAAGTTTTGTAATCTTTTTATAATTTGTTTTCAATTTGAAGGAAAAACACCAAGAAAATATTGTCCCAAAAATACTTACACATATGTAAATAAATGATTTTACAATGCAACTCAAGACGTTTTTTAAAAGCTTTGTTAATTATTATGAGATAAATAATAAACAAGAACAATCATGTTTCATCATGCAGGAAAATCAATCAGGCATGATAATTTTGAGTTGAAATAAAGAATTGAAAAACGTTCAATGTTTATGCATATTACTAAAAATCTATAAAAAGTCTTAAATATTTAATTGTTATTTTGACTCCAGCTGTTTATACAGACGCCACATGCAAATGCATTTGAAAACGTTTTAATCTTGTTACAAATTGTGCTTGTTATTTTTCTAATTTAAATGGCTCAAATTACTTCGTTTTATTGCAGTTTAACAATGAATGATAAGGAATATACAAACATACATACATATATTTTTATTATACATATTTTCTCAATGAAAAATTTCGTTTCATTAAGTGATTTTTTTTGGGGGTTTTTTGCTCATAATTTACGTCATTTAAATTTATTTGTGTGTGTTTCGTTTCATCGAATTGTATAAGCAAAACACTTTGCCAATTTTATATGTATATTTTTTTTTGCTTGAACTTCCTAAGACATTTTTGGGACGTTTGAGAAATTATATAAAAGTATGTACACATGTACAGTGGGGAGGAAAACTGTCCGGATGTTTTGCATTAAGTAGGTAAGTTATTGATATGGTCATGTGGCCTATGCCAATAGTATTCTTTTCCATCAGACTGGTATCGGTTGACTTGCATTTCGTCGCTCCAAATAGCCCGTTTCCAGTCATCTACTGTCCAATTTTTGTGGGTTTTTACAGAAATAAAGGCGTTTTTTCACATTTATATTGAAAAGTGCTAGCTTTTTCTCTTTCACATTGTATACTAAAACAATTCTATTTAATGCGCGTCTAACTGACATCCTTACCAATATTTTTTGCAGCATTTTTCGGGGTCTTGATGTCCTTATTATGTAGCAAATGTTCAATCTGCCGGGCATCACCATGAGAAAGCCGTCTTGGTCGATCCCCTTGGTCGAATGCAACACTGTTCGCAACTGTGAACAAAATTGTATAAAATACCAAATGTCAACAAAAGAAATCATTGACAAGTCAATGTGAAGGTAAGTTTGTTTACATACAACCATTTAGAGTATTTTTGTACTGTTTTCCAGCTGTCAAATGATTATTGAGTAAGCTGAAAATTGCTAATATTGACTCAATAAAGTTGCATATCTGAACACAGTATTACAGCATGAATAATTATTTTTCAACAAATTTATCACATTGTTTTCAATATCAGTTGGCGTTTTTCTCATTTTTAAAGATCTTTTAATTTTTTGTTTAAAAAATCAAGTTAATCACTTCACAGGTCAAACAATAATGCACAAATAAGCTTGATAACGAGATCGCAACAAACAAAAAAACCAACAAGTCAAATACCTTTACATTTTAACAGATCAATATCGTGATAATGTTTATTTCCTTTACTGTGAAAATGTGTCCGAATAGTGAATTTTTTGTTTTTTTTTTTAAATTTTTTTAAAGCAATTTATGCGAGTTTTTGTGCTTTATAATTTAGAATAAGGTTCAATTAAATAAAAATAATACATATATTTGATAATATACCTATATTTGTCTCATTTTCATTACCTTACTTCCTTAATGCAAAACATCCGGACAGTTTTGCTTCCCACTGTATGTAATATATAAAATGGTATATGATATTTTTATATCTTAATATAAATAAATTCGGTTCTTATTATTTTAAAGAAAAATGTTTGATTGTTTTGTTTTTTTTTTTCTGGCGGGATATTTGAGTGATTGAATATGAGTAAAAATAAATAAATAAAATGATTACTGACGTTTTTCCTTTGGGATCTATAGGTTTGAAAGAAATATATACATAGATTTTTGTAGAAATACCCACTATTTATGTGTAGGACATTTGAAAGAATGTAATCTCTATAGCTTATAAAAAGGTTTCTTATAAAGAGTCATTTTTTTAAAGCTTTCGGATTTAGTTGAAAACAAATAAATAATTTGTTCGGAACGAATGGGTGAATCTACTTTAAGATATTTAAAATTTATCAATTTTCGTTGTTATAATAGCAGTGGTTGCTGGTTTGACAGCCCTGTGGGCCATGTGAACTCGATTGTTTCCGGTGCTTGTCAAGACTAAGGGTTTTTATCAACTTATTGATGCCCCTATTACGGTTCACAACTTTTTTAATAATTTGGTCGTCTTTCATAAATCGGTATTGCCATTCACAACTTATATGTAGTAGAGTTAATGTAGAGTTAAAGTCGGGTTGACTGACAGACGACCAAACTTAGTTGAGTTGAGAACGGCAATAGGGGCATGAATTTATTTTTAGTTGGATTTATATCTGCTAGATTCTTCTAAAATTGCTTTATTTCCATTAAATATTCTATTAAATATTTCACCTCTAATGTTAAAAATTAAAATTTCTTTTCAAAACTCTTTTAAAATTAGATTATTTGTCTACCCTGCCTTCAATAAGATTCATGATTTATTTTTATGAAAATATTATTATTATTTTGAATTTAGAAAAATTTTAATGAATGTTTTTCTTTGAATTTTATTAAAAACAACTTGTGGAATTTCGTATTTTTATATTCTAATCGCCGCAGTAGTTGTTGTCAGTCTCTCAAACTCTTGTACATTTCCTACCAAATTTGGTAGGAATTAATTTGGTTGTTTCACATCAAATTATTTCTTATAAATCAAATGAAATTGAACAAGTTAAAAATATAATGATATGAATGAATGATTAATAAACAAATATATAAACAAATAAATATAATTAAGTTGTTTAATGAAGAAATGCAAAAAAACCAACGAAACAAGAATGTTGTTTATTTTTTTTTAACAAGCCATTCGTGTAAGAAAAGTTCAATTAACTTTATTTATCAATGACATTGTTAACATGACTAAATACAGCAAAACACTAACACACCTAGTCTACCGGAAGTGGTGGGTATAAAGGGCTCGGATATATGTGTAACATTCAAGCTATGATTCTCAACTAGTCGGTAAATAATGCTTTTGTTTATTCATTTGTTAGGAAACGTGGCACATAGAGGTGTCATGCATTTGGCATTTGACCAAATTTGCCCAGACTAAAATCATTTCGTTTTTGTACTTGTCTAAATAGTGTGTCCGATGCAGTTTGGTCTTAATAAAAAAAAAATAGAAGACCTGTTTAAATGACCGTATGTCTGAACACAAGACAAAAAAATAACTAAAAATTATTCAGACTAAAGGTACAGTCACAGATGGCATTTCGTTTATTTAGGACAAGACACAACAAATATTCAGTTTTATTTTACTAGATGCTGTTTGATCTTGCAAAACTTTTGTAAGAGTAAACAACGTCAAACAAATGTGCGCTAAAACAAGTAGTTACGCTTTGGAGTAAATATGCAACAGTCCAAAAAACCGAGTAAAATAAGATTCCAAAAATGAAATATGCCGGACACCTCCAAAATCCGGTTTTACGGTTAAAAATCCGGTTTTTGCACCTTTGCGCACTTATAACCCTGTAATTTTGTTTATAATGATTCGGTTTTCAATTTCTTACTAGATTTGGAAAGAAGAAACTGAGATCTTTCGAATGATATATAATTTATTTAAGAAAACTTGGGAAATTTGGGTGTGAAATTTGTAGATTTTTCAAAAAAAATTAAGTTTACCCCCTGGCCCACGATGTCCTCGGAAACGTTCGCTTATATAAGACTTAAGACACACACTTTTTATCGTATCTATTTTTTACTCAGTCAAGTTTGTTTATTCCACAATAAAGTTTGTGTCTTAAGTCTTATCTAAGCGAACGTTATCGTTCGACATCGTGGGCCAGGGGGTAAACTCTGAATTAAACATTTAAGTGGAAAAATTAATTTTCCAACCATTGGCCCTCCCCACTTCCGCCTATAATGCAAAAAGCTTATCAGCTATAACCATGTGAAATTTCGTTACGATATCTGTAAAAGCTTCCGAGATATTGTATATTTCGAAAAAGTTATCTACACCACTAAAGGTGGATTCCACCCATTCATTCCGAACAAACTATTTGTTCGAACAAAGTTTTTTTCATATGAAGTTTGACGCCTCTCTTCTTAATAGAGACAATATATTCATATAAAAACAACTTTGTCCTAACAAATATTTTGTTCGTAACGAATGGGTGAATTCACCTTAAGAGCTCCTAAAAGAATTTACATAATTTTTCTTTTAAACCATGTAAATATGTAATAAAATTACAAGGCTAGGAAATATCACTAACATTTTGTAGCGAGTGTAATAAAATCAAATTAAAAAAATATCTTACGGAAACATTTCGACCATCTACTATGAAGATGGGCACACGAACGCTTTTCAAGTGACTTGTAAGCGCCGATGCAAAGAGCTAATATCTTTGCACTCCAAGAAAGAAATGAAATGAAAAATGAAGACAAGAAGTCAAAAGTGGAATATTCATGTTAATGGTATTTCAAATACAATATGTATACTAAACAAGAAACAACTAAAAGCTGCACAGACAGACAGACAGACAGATACAACAGCTACTAAAGAGAAATTCCTGCAACGGCGAAGCGAGTATCTTACAAATAAAATATACCTATACAGCGCACTGAACAAAACAAGAGAGAGAGCCAAGTTAAAAAGAAATGGGCCCAAAGTAGATTTACATACAAAATTATAAACGAACTGAATTGAACTATTCGCATTTGTGGTATAAATAAAACTTGAAAAGTCTTTTCTTTTGTGTAGTTTTATTTTTTTGTTTTTTTTTTTTTTTTGTTTTTATTTGTTGGTATAAAATGAAAAAGCTGATAAAAGATGTGCTCACTTTTGTCCCGGCAATCAAACGGAAAAGAAGTGGTTGTTCTAATTAAACCACACAGGCATTGAAAACAGTTGAGATTTGAATTTGAATATTCTTTGTTGGCGTTGAAAACAGCAACACGTGAATTTTGAAAATACAAAAAAAGATAATTATTTAAGAATAAAAACGTAAAAGCAGAAATTTCTGAATGAATTTTTGTGCTTATTGTTTCTAACACGCATATTTTTGTAGTTTGTTGCTCTGTTTCTCTAATTGTTGATGAGTTTAAGGAAAAACAAAAAAAATTTTTCAATTATTAATAAAAACCATAGAGAATTTTAAAAACGGCAACATTTTCATTTAGAACGTCCAAGTGAAAAGTTAGAAATCTTAAAATAAAATAAAAAAAAAGAAAATAAATATTTTATATTTTAGAAAAGTTAAGAAATCTTTTGTTAAAACAAAAATTAAATAAGAAATTAACAAAATTTACTGCAATTTCTTAAAACAACCGTGATATAAACATAACTACATATTTTGTTAAGTGTATTTAATTAAAACACAAACACTGTTACTTTAAAAGAATTTGAAAAATAAACTGATTTGATTACAAAACGTTCATTTTCAAACCGTTGATTTATAAGACGCGCGTGTCTTATGTGGTTTTAACATTTCATATATAACTTAATATATAACAAAAAAAACTGCATTTAACTCTAACTACAAATACAAAACAAACAAATAAACAACAATAACATTTTAAATTTTTATTATACCTAAATTTATTTAAATAATAATAATAATAACAAAGCATGGATGTTTCACATGAATTGGGTGCCTTGCGTTTTGTGGTGGTAAGTCATTTATTATCAATCGAAACAATATAACTTAATATATTTTCAAATTTTGTACGGCTGATTATAACAATAAAACCGTTACAATTTAAATAAAACTAATGCAAATCATGCTACAATATAGCAATTTATTGTTGGTTTATGTTTTAATAAATATGTAATAACAAAAAAAATTTTAAATTAAGTTTGAAAACCTCTAAAGTTGATTTCCTACACGTTGGTCAAATATCTAGTTTAGTTAAAAACAATCACTTTTTTTTTGTGAATACGCCAACGTCAAACCAAAAGATTTCAAAGAATTAATTCGTCATTCAATTTTCAAAATCAAATTAAATTGTATCTCTTTATCTCAATCTTTAATAAAGAAGTAAGCCTTCTTTACTAAAACAAATGTATTTAATTCTTCTCTTTGAGAATTCATACCTTATAAAATTCATCCCTTTTAAGAATAATAAATTCCTTCTTAATTAAATCAAATCTTAATAATCGTCATCAAAATTAAATGAAGGTTTATCTCTAATTCTCGATTAACTCAAACGTATTTCTTTAAGAATTAATTACTTTTAGAATAAATCTTTAATAAATTTTGAATTCATCTCTTTGAGAATTAATTATTTAAGGAATTCATCCCTTTGAGAATTAATTTTTTAAAAATTTCATCCCTTTGAGAATAAAAATTTCATACTTAGTTATATCAAATCTTAATAATCGTCAAACGTATTTTTTATTTGAGATTTCATTCTTTTTAGAATAAAATTCTTTATCTCAATCTTTAATAAATTAAAGACTTAATTCTTTAATAAAACAAACGTTTTGAATTCATCCCTTTAGGAATTCATTCTTTAAGGAATTCATCCCTTTGAGAATAATAATTTCATTCTTAATTAAATCAAATCGTAATAATCGTAATCTGAAATTAAATTAAATTTTATCTCTAATTCTCGATTAACTTAAACGTATTTCTTTAAGAATTAATTACGTTTAGAATAAATCTTTAATAAATTTTGAATTCATCCCTTTGAGAATTAATTTTTTAAAAATTTCATCCCTTTGAGAATAAAAATTTCATACTTAGTTATATCAAATCTTAATAATCGTCAAACGTATTGTTTTTTTTTTTTTTTGAGATTTCATTCTTTTTAGAATAAAATTGTTTATCTCAATCTTTAATAAATTAAAGACTTAATTCTTTAATAAAACAAACGTTTTGAATTCATCCCTTTAGGAATTCATTCTTTAAGGAATGCATCCCTTTGAAAATAATAATTTCATTCTTAATTAAATCAAATCGTAATAATCGTAATCTGAAATTAAATTAAATTTTATCTCTAATTCTCGATTAACTTAAACGTATTTCTTTAAGAATTCATTATTTTTAGAATAAATCTTTAATAAAGCAAACGTTTTGAATTCATCTCTTTAAGAATTCATTCTTTAAAGAATTCATCCCTTTGAGAATAAGAAATTCCTTCTTAATTAAATCAAATCTTAATAATCGTCATCAAAATTAAATGAAAGTTATGTCTAATTCTCGAATAACTCAAACGTTGAATTCATTCTTTTTAGAAGAAATTTCTTGTTGAATCATTAAAATTATTTGTAATACAAATTCATGATTAAATTTAGCTCTTTATCTCAATCTTTAATGAAATTAAAGACTTAATTCTTTAATGATACAAACATATTGAATTCATTCCTTTGATACATTTATTCTTTAAAGAATGAATTCCTTACAGAAACATTCAAGTTTTCTTCAATTCAAAACTTCAGAGCAAAGGATTAAAGAATTAATTCTTAATTCATTAATTTATATGCTTCAGTTGAATTGAATTTATTCTTTTGAGAATTCTTTCTTCAACTTTAGTTTTTTCTTAAATTAAAATTCATTCCAAAATAGCTGATTAAGTTTTTCTGTGATCCTAATTTAACCCTTGAAGTCATTCAATTCAATTAATAACACTGATAGTCAACTTCAGTTGAAAAGTTCGAATGAATTAATTCTTAATTCAATTTCTAATTTCGTATTTAGTTAAACGTTGATTTTCAGATATTTTTAATTTATTTTATCTACTGTAATTATAATTTTCCCCACTGACTGTTGCCATGTAATACAACCAAATAAATGTCAGGCTTAGCACAACCAGTTAATAACTGACCATTTATACATGCATATCTTCATGTCTATCCATCTCTCAGTATCTTACGCTAAAAATGTTTAACAGCTTTGAACTAATAAATTTTACTGTTTGGCAGCACAAAAATTCTAAGTTATGAAAAATAGGTAGCAATTTGTGGCAAATCAAGTAGAAAGAAAGAAGTTCTACTTGATTTGCAGCAACATGCAACACCAATTTTAGATTTTTTTTAGCTTAACTGATAAATAATTAAAAGCTAAAATTAAACAAGAAAGTCAAAAACTAATAATTCATGTTGGCAAAAAACTTGTTTGGGAAGTTTTTAAAGAATAAGGACAAGAAACGGTTAGAAGAAATGTAAGTCATGGGGAGGAGAACAATGCAGATGAGTAATGGTGGTGGTGACACTAAATGATAAGTATGTAATTGTAATTTGTAATTAATGTTTAGAAAATATACTTGGAAAGTGTTAGAATTAATAAAATAACACTAAACAAAAATGTTAACTCAAAAGTTTAGCCAATTTCATAGTAATCTTAAAAAGGAAGCATTAAATTAACACGAAATGTAAGCACTTTATTAGAGATTCTTTAGGTTTTTGTAAGGACTGTAGTTTAGGATTTTCAACCAGAACTTTGTATTTCAAAACAACACAACACAAAGAATTTATATGAAAATCAATGGAAATTGTATTGTCTTGTTTAAAATTATAAATAAAAAACAAGTAAGAAGTATAGTCGGTCGAACCCGACCATATAATACCCTACACCCAGTATATATTATGTAAAACACTTTTTCAGAAATGGCCATTAGATGGGAGATATGAACTATTATGGACCGATCATCCATATATTTAGTGTCATAAATTCCGTGAATATAAATATTATGTATGTTATACTTTATCTCGATATAAATACTTTTATTATGGAGGTTAAAGTAAATTACGGAGAGGGTCCTATATGGAAGTTTTGACTAATTATGGGCCGACCATTATAAAATTAGGCTCTGAAAAGATGATGAAGATGCCAATATTTGAGTTTATTTTTTTTTAATTTTCAAGAACCAAATCATTGCTCTCAAAAGCTTCTATTACTAAATTCTCACATTCAATATCTCCCTCCTGAACAGCTTCTTCAGGGTTTAGTTTTATACTAAAATTGAAGCAGGTTTGCCACAGCTTCTTCCAGGCTAAATTTCGCCTCCAGTAGACGTGCGCTTTGCCTTGTTTGTGAGAAATTTTTTTTCAGCTTAAATTTTAAATTAAGAAAAATGTTGTCATGCAACAATCCTTTTAGCACTACATTTTCTCAACCTGCTCTTTGAAATCACAAGGAAGAGGATCTTTGTGAAAACCTTTGGCCGAGTGAAGGATGTTGAATTGGCCAGTGTTTGTAAGTTTTTTCGAGTTTTTTATTTCAAGATTATTTCTGAAAAAAAATCCAGAAGGAATAAAACAATAAGACAGACGACAAAATCAGAATCAATTTACATATATCAATGCCGGCGTTAACGTGGCCTACGGCATACCAAAAATACATTGACGCTTGCCCATACAACTTGATATTGACAATGCGCATAGTCTTGTTTCACACTTTTTAGTTTTAGCTGACCAGTTTTTGTTCAATTCTCTTTTGAACTTGCCGTTTCATTCACACACGTCAATTCAATTTTCATACTTTTTAATGCAAATCCCTATTCCCTTCTCATCCAATAATACTTGCCTTGACGAGTCAGAATTGAAGAGTGTGAAAGCGGACATACCGATTTACAACAATTGACACAAAACGCTATCGTTTCGTATTGATGACACTAAATACAATGAGGGTGAATATTATGTTTTTGTTTATTTAAACAATAACTTTACCCTACAGTCTATTTTATTTATTATCAGCAAACAATCTTTATAATTATCAAAAATTTTAATAAAACATTAAAACTAAAATAAAATAAGATTGCGAATGACACAAAAATGTTTCAGTTTGAAATTTATTTCAAATAAATTATTAAAAAAAAAGAAATCTATTGTTTAAATGAAACTGCCTGTTGTGAACTGTATTTTTTCTGCTTTTATTTTTCTTTTTGAATTTTAATTTTCCATTTCTCCAAATGAACTTAAGCCGTTTAAATTATGCATTTGTTTTCTATATTTATCTCAAAAAAAAAAAAAAAGATTTCCCAGTACTTCTAATTATTATGGATGTTCAAAGGTCTGTGAAATTAGTTTATGAAAAAAACAAAATACCTTTCTTCTATTGTATTTATTTGGGAGCAACACTAGCACTAGTTGGAAAAATGCTGGCAGTGGGGTTTTTTCTGAAGTAATTAATTATCTACCAAATGTGATAAACAACTTTCTCTCTGGTGATAGGAATTTTGTGATTATTATATTGAATTATTATAACAATTTAGTTTGTAGGGGATTTAAAATACCATCATGGTTTTTTTTGGGAGGCATTAATAATTAAAAACTTTAAAATAAATTAAAGCAAGGTCGAACAGTTGGACAAAAACTGCCTGTAAGAGTCTTTAAATGTTTAAGTTCTTAAAACCATTAATAATTGTTGGCCAAAAAGCATTTAATTATTTCAGTTTTATTTAAATCAATTTTATTACCCTTATGTTTAACGTTTTCCATTAAGTTAAACATTTAAAAACGCTTTGTTGCTTAACGTTTTCATTGTAATTTAGAAGTAACACTAGCACTAATTTATGTATATAAAACTAAATCTTCTTAAACAAAAATATTTTAACATCTACTTAAAAGGGGTTGCAACAAGAACTTTGTTGTCCAACAGTGGCATATTGGAGTAACATAAATGTTTAAACATTTTACTTGTGGACTTTAATGAAATGTAATTTTTTCTTGAATCGATAAATAAATAAAATAAAATAAATAAAATCAGTAGCAGAATGTTGGGCAATGAATGGTTACAATCAATACAATTTTGTAAAAGAAAATCTCACGAATTTTAAGAAATTTAACTTCTACCGATACACAATTTTCATACAGAATTTTTAAAGCGATTTTCTAGATTTACAAAATTGTATTGATTGTAACCATTCATTGCCCAACATTCTGCTACTGATAAGTCCACAAGTAAAATGTTTAAACATTTATGTTACTCCAATATGCCACTGTTGCACAACAAAGTTCTTGTTGCAACCAAATGTTCAAATGAAAATATAGCAACTGCAAACAGAGAAAAAATATAGTTGTACATGTTTACTACAACAGTGTCAACATTTTTACAAGTTTTTCAACAAAATATGATTAAGTTACGATTCATATGATTATCACAATCATATATTCGATTGTAGTAACTATGTATATATCTGTTGCAATCATGTTTATGATGAATTCATTTATCATAATTTGTTGCTCTTTGATTATGATAGAGCACAACATAATATGATATAATCTTTCATCATAAAACTGATCACCACAAACATTACATAATTTCTATAATCATATACATATATGATTATTATAATCAAATGAATGTTAACTTAACGATATTATGGTTACTGCAATCATATAAATAATTACAGTGACCATATTTACAGTGAAAATATTTTAATAGTAATACGTAAATTATTTTTCAAAGCTATTAAAAAACATAAATATCGCCAATATTAAATATGTAATTCAGAATCTTAATCTAACAAATTATGTATGTATGTTAGTATGTACATATGTATGTTTGTGTGTATAAAATGCTGACGTACAGACTTTTGAAAAAAAATGTACGTGAAAAATCTGATAAAACAAATAAAAAGAAAACAAATCTTAAAAAAAGAAAATATTTATGCTGTTGTTGGCCTGGCAACATCATCATTATAAAACTCTTAAAAATAAACAAATAACAAACGCAAATCATGTATGTATGATACAAAAAAGTTCTGGGTTCAAAATGAGTGTAAAAGAAATTGAAACAAAAAAAAAAAACATATTAACTTGTCGCATTTAGTCAAACTGAACACATTCTTGGCAAGTTGTACAACACACGTACATACTCATTGAGTATGTATGTATAAAGAAAAATACCGGCTAAAAGCCAGAAGACGCCATTTCTGAGGCAACGAACGAACGAGCGAACGACCGATCGACACTGTCAAATACACACCCTCGCGCACACTCTTTTAACCTCGTTGACGGTCAAAGCCAAGTGAATTATAGAAAGAAAATTCATTAACAACGACCAACCGTTTGTTTTCTTTTTTTTCCGAAATGTTTGCTCTACATGAGAGTTTGTCATGATGATAAATTTCAATTGCGCCAAACGGGTCTTCTGTTTTCTTCGTTAGTTTCTTCTTGTTTTGAGCAGTATACAGCAAGTGACATAAAAAAGGCCAAATAAAAAGACAGTAGAATGTTTCAGCCTCAAGAGAGGAAAATATGTATGTATGTTTTAATCACTGTGCGGAATAGTATAGAACTTGATTTTGTTAGTAAAATAATCTTTTGGCATTACAATTTAAATACGACTTCTAACATATGACTAGCTCAGACGTAGTCCAATTTTCAATGACTTTTTGCAAATTTGTGGCCGTATATCGGCAATAACGCGGCGAATGTTTACAATTTACTTATGTCAAAAGTAATATTTTGTCAAGTGTTTATGGCAGTAGTACATTATTTTACACAAACAAAATGCCTGTTGTTTCTGTAATGTGTTGTATTTGTTGCCGATTTACATTCACCTTGTATAATTACACCATGTGTTGACTATTATAAATATTCAGACTATTATAAATATTCAGCCATTTAATATTTCATTGGAAAATTTAATTTTACTTAAAATTTTGAAAAAAAAATTATTTTTTAAAAAAAAATTTTTAAAAATTAAAAAAAATATTTTTGAAATGACTGAAGAAATAGCTATCTAAAGTCCTTTGGACAATTTTTGCTAGGACCAATAGGTAAAAAGTTACACTCATTTTAAAAAAACCCTGTATGACCAAAATTTGCCAAAATGTCCAACTTTGACCTCTTACTCCGGCACTTCTGGACTGATAGAACTGAAAATTTGTGTCTGGCCTACTATCCAATAGTACTCACCTTAGTGCAAATTTCATCCAAATTGGAAGACATCGATTTTTAAAATTGGGTCACTTGATGTGAAATTCAAACCCATATTCGGTCCATATTTTATAATCATGATATATATCGTTGGAAATGTACCTTTTATTTAATGTATTACAAATTATCAGACACCCAGTAGTTCCCGAGATATAGGCCTATATATTTTCAACTTAACGGGCCCGCCCCTTCGAAAATAGGCGCGACCGCCAACAAATTTTTTTTTTTGCTGGCATCTTCTCTAAAAGCCCTATTTAATGAATTTTTTTTTTTTTGATCAAAGTCACTAAAACCGACTTGTTCCCTATTATCAGCCCTATAAATGTGTGAAATACTGGGTGGTATTATTGATTCCGCACGGAAAGGAAAACTAAGCGGAAAGAAATGTCGATCGATATATTAAATGTATTTATTCATGATACCGCAAAAAGGAAAATTCCGCAGCAACGGAATGAGTAATTTCAAATTATGCTTCCGCACAAAAAAGTTCTTTCCGCAATCGCGGAACGGAATGAATAATTCGACCCAATATTTAAACTAATCATACTACTATCTTCTCGTTTCGTAATTAAATTTCAATATTTATATCGGTTTACAGTACATAATAAAAGTTAACATATTTATATTATTTTTTTTTTTAATTTAAATTAAATTATATTTTACACCAATTGTCACCCGAATTGTAAATATTTTGGGAAAATATGTTGAATATTGCTTACTTTGATTTTATTTTTTATTAAATTTGAATTTAAATTTAAATTTAACTTTGACTTTTAAGTTTAATTGCCATTTTAATTCTAACTCTTAAGTGAAGGCTTCAAGTAAAATATCGCATTTCACTTTCAAATGGGCACTTTACTCCAGTGGTGTTGTTCCTGAAGTTGAAGAATTTGTACCTTGTGTACGTTTGAGTATATACACATAATTTTAGTTGGTATGAGTGATATAACGTCATCAGGGGGGTTACTGCGTATTTCGATTCATAAAGAAAATCATTCGAATTTGTATACTTTTTACATTGTATTTCGAAAGCTTTTGCTTTCGAATCGAAATACGCAGTAACCCCCCAACAGTTTTTAATTTTCTATCATTTTTTGTTAATTTATGTCTATATTTCCTAATTGATCTAATTGACTTTTATAGATTTCCATAAAACATTTATGTCTACATTCAACTCAAATTTGACCAATTTATACAAGGGATAGATATCAATTTTTATTGTAGGATTCCTGCTCCATTCTTTTTCGCAATTCTGTTAAAGTTATTGTCTTCATCTTGAGGACTGGATTTATAACTACAGGGAATATTGTTCCGCATCTGGTACACTTTGTTTCAATGATCGTCTTGATCTTGATGTCTGGATTTTTAACTACAGAGACTTTTGTTCCGCATCTGGAACAACTTGCTGTGCAAGTGGACTTTTCCATGATAAGTCCTATACAGGTTTTGTTTTTATTAAAATATTTTTTACAATTTGATCTTCAAATTGCCCAATTGCTCCACCAGATATCACAATTGTATGTGTATGATTGGTATGATTGATATTCTTATATCAATAAGCTTCAATTCAATTTATTCAATTTATTGCAACAACGAGATTCCTATAAAAGTTTGAAAATTGCAATTTAAAAAGAACTTCGAAAACCACATCACACTAATAAAAAAAAGGTCCTTACCTATGTACATACGAGTATGTATATTCCAAATCCTATATTCGTATCGTAGGTATTTATTCTTTCGCCAACAAAATGTATTTCTCAAATGAAAAATTTTAGCAGACTATTTCAAAGCTAACTATTTAAATTTAAAATTTTCAAAAATAAAAGAAACGAAAATTGAATACAAGTACATTTAAAAACAAGTAAAGCTAGATGTACACGATTGAAATATTCTTTAAAATTGCTCTTCAAAATGCTTCAAACTCGTGTAAACAGCAAAATTTCTTCAAAATTTATTTATTATTAATAGTTATTAAATAAATTTATTTATTATTAATAGTTATTAAATAAATAAATGTTGAAGAAATTTTGCTGTTTACACGAGTTTGAAGCATTTTGAAGAGCAATTTTAAAGAATAAATATGAAGCATTTTGAAGAAAATTTCAATCGTGTTAATCTAGCTTAAGAGTGCTATATTCGGCTATGTCGAATCTTATATACCCTTCACCTTTGTTGTGGATGCATATATATATTATATACATACATACATACATACATATATATATTATCAGCCATGCCACAGAATTTAATTCCGTTCGGAAGTGGAATTAATTACGTTTTTTTTGCTTCTATAGAAAAAGCAAAACGAAAATTTTTTCGGAATGAAACCACTTTTAATTTGCAATGTGTAATTGTGATTTTAAGCATTTCTAGGTTTCATTCCGAAAAATTTGTTCGTTTTACTTTTCTATAAAAGAAACAAATCTAATTAATTCCACTTCCGAACGGAATTAAATTCTGTGACATGGCTTTAAATAAACCGGATTCTTTTTAATTGCAAAATAAAAGCATCAAGTAGTTTGAAGAAAATATGTATAAAGAGTCTTTATTTATTTAAATGTACACAAACACAAATAAAAATTAACACACTGTCTTTTTACACACTTATATTACGGTTTAAGAACACACTTAAAGTTTTCGAACACTTTGATGTTAAACACGCCATCTGTTGATGAGTTTATTAGTTTTTTTTTGATGAAATTTTCAGAGGTTGTCTCGGATTTTTGCTCATATCTCCGTTATTATGGACGAATTTTGCTGATTTTAAATTGCAAACTTCTCGAAAGCATGTCTGACAGAATTATTAAAGATTTGAATCCCGAAGATATCTGGGGACTTCAAAAAATTGATTTCAACAGACAGACGGACATGGCTTAATATCTATAAATATCCAGAATATATATACTTTATAGGGTCGCAAAATTATATTGTGGAAATTACAAACGGAATGACAAACTTATATATACGCTTCTCATGAAGGTGAAGGATATAAAAATAATTTAATAAACTCTCATGTAATTTCCATATTTGATTTCATCAAAATTGTCGCTATTACAGGCGTCTGCTTTTTTTTCTAGCCCACTGTATGAACATTAACATGATTTGTTATTTTTAATTGTATAAATTTTATTTGTTGGTTTCTTAAATGTTAAATACAAAATGTTGCTTTACGACATTAAATCAAATAAATAATAAAAATATTGAAATACATTTAAAAACAAAAGGAATTAAAAATTGGGGCGTTTTTGGTACAAAAACATTTTCTTTATTCTAACATTATTATTTTTCTGTCTTCTTGTTTTCTTGGCATCACACCACATGTGGCGGTAAATTCGAAAATATTTTAATTCAACAAAAATAAAAAAACAAGAAGTCTCAAAATATATTTTTGCACAAAGGAAATTAAAAAAAATAACTTGATATAAAATGGTCAAGTGTTCGAATGACAGCCGCAAAATAACGACCCAAGAAGAAAAAAAAAAACAACTGAATAGCGGAAAAAAAATTCACACGATATTTGCGTGTTTGAGTAGAGAAATATCTTAAGAATAAATCACAAGAATTATGCTTAAGCATTTGGTACAAAATAATAATGTAGATTCCAATAGTATTAGAAGATTATCTATAATGTCTAGCATAAATAAAACATTTTGAAAAATTAGAAGATTTTAAAGTCGACTCAATTTTGGGTTTAAAAATAAACCAGGGGCCAAATTACCGCATTCGTGATCGAATGAGCTATCGTATCGAAAATTGATTTCGATATCGAAATTATGATAAAATGTACTAAATTTCTTGCTCGATATCTAATGCCATAATCTTAAATAAGAAAATTACGATAAATTTTACTCGATATCGAATGCGGTAATTTGGCCCCAATTGAAGGGTTCATTTACACAGTTATACACAATTATATAGTCTGTTTATTCAGGGCAAGTATTATTAAATGAGAAGGGAAAAGATTTTTCTTATTTCCTTTTGTTATCTTTTTTCTTATTTATTATCTCCGTTTTAATTTACGTAAAGTTGTTTGCATGTTGATTTGCATGAACAAGTAAAAATTTACACGAAGCAATTTTTATTGAAAAGACTGATACAATATTGAAATAATCTGTCTTTGGTTTAAAATAATCTGTAACCCAAACACAGATTATTTAAAATATTTTCCTTGAAATTTCTTCGGTGTTCACACAGCACAATTTTTATTGCTTAAATCGCTTGTATACACACATTTGTAATACGAATAAGAAAGTAACACAAATTCAAGTTCATTAGAGAATTGAACAAATTCTAGAACATGTGAAATAGCACTAAAGATACGGTCACACTTGGCAAATATATATTTGCCGAAAAAGATGTAACCACTAAATAGTTTTGTTTTATTTGATGCTGTTTGATGCTTGACCATACCTTAAGCCTTTTCAATTTGATGGATAACAATTCTAATTTGCCTACTTCCACTGTTAGTTATTGTTGATTTCGTATTTAATTTTATTTCTATTTCCGTTAATTGTTTTCAAATTAACTTTTAGCTGTTGTTGCCAATTTCATTTTATAAATTTTGTTTTGAAATTATTTTCATTCATACTCGTAATTGGTTCTTTAAACGAATTTTTAAATCAATTACAAAACAAATACGTATCAATTGAATTGCATCTATTAAATACAATGTTAGATTTTTGTTTACCTATTGGCTAAAATTTAAATTGTTTATTGCTTTTAAAAACAATTTTAAATTCACACCAAAACCCTAGAAATAAACTAAAACCAAACTATTTTGTTTTGTGAATTACAAAACTTTTCGAAATTTCAAAGATAACTAAAAGTTTAGTATTTAAAGTGAAATCGGAAGTGAAAAAGGTTATTATTTTGAGTGAAAATAAATACAAAAAGTACATATTAAGAAAGAATACGCTAAAGAAAAGTGCATAAGAAGAAATTGATATTAAATATATTTTAAAAACTAAAACTAAAAATACATCTATTTTAATATCACCTTCCTCAAGGACTCCGATATCTGAACAAAGTCTTAAAGCAATATATCAATTATACGTTCAAGAACTTTAGTATTTTGACAAGAACTTTTTTTGACAAAACCAAATAAAACAAAGAATTGTTAAGAAAATCTTTCAAATGTTGAAAGATTTATACTAAACATTTTCTTTTTCTTTCCTACTCTATCCTCGAAAGGAATCGCTATGCAAAGAATAGATTTGATCGGAACACCACGATTTCGCATATAGATGTCGATTGTCATAATTTTTAATCAGATTTTGCCAAATTATCGGGTGTATTTCGTTAAAACGATTACGGAGTTGAGTTTGAGTTGAGTTACATTGAGTTTTAAGGCTGCAATCGATTCAGCTGGTTCTCTATATTTAAATTAACTGCTATAATCTATATTTTAAATAGCCCCACAAAAAAATATATATCAGTGGTTATAAATAGCATGATCGCGACGGCCAATGAACCGCTGAATTTCATTAAAATTACACTCTCGGGAATTCATTGGTCGTGGTCACCACTGCTATATTTTCACTTGAACGTCAGGATCGGAAATTCATTGTTTCGATGGCTGCGGCCTAGGTTCCAAAAACATTGACTTACACACATACATACGTGCATCTGAATGGTTTGCTTGATTAGTTTTTTGACTTAAAATTGGTCAGTCTCTGAGTTTATTCTCTGCTCTCTGACCTTCTTTTTCTAGTTAACACAACGGGACCCACATGTGTAAATTTTGAACTCCTGATTGACTGCCGATTTAACCTAGCCTTGGGTGACACTTTTGCTATTCATAGAAAAACTATATCTGCTTTTTGGTTTCAACCTTTAGATATCAGGAGTTGAATAATTGTGTTCCTTTCTTCTTTCCTATAGAAAAACAGTGTCTCTTTTCTTGTTTCAGACTTTGCAAATCAGCAGTAGAATAATCGTGTTTCTTTTCATGGAATAATTATTTTCTATAGAAAAGCTGTGACTCCTTCCTTAGGTATCACTCTTGCTACAGAAAAACTGTGTCCAGTGATGCCAACTTTTGAGACTCAAAACGCGTAAACATTTTTGAAAAAAGGGATAAATGGAAAAAAATCCATATAAAGCCACATCCAATTTTCTTTTTTCGCGTTTTGAGTGACTAAAATCGGGCTAAATCTAGCCCGAAAAGCGCTAAGTTGGCATCGCTGACTGTGTCTCCTTCCTTAGATGATAAATCAAAATAAAAAAATAAATGTTCATATTTTAAAGCTTTTATACAAAATTCATATTTTGGAGTAGTCAATGGCAGAGAAAAAGTCTTCATATTTTGGGCTGTTCATATTTTCGCGAGTGCACTGTTTATGCTACCAACTGTAAATGGTATTTTTAATTTATTTTGCACTACTTATTGCAAGATACAAAATTAACAGCTGATTTTATCAATCAAACAAATTCTCAAAAAAAAAAAAATAATAAAAAAAATATGTCCAATAAAAGCTTTAAGGAACTTAGGAAGCTTAAAAGCGGGTTTTTAAGCCGACTCAGTCTTACAGCCAAATTAAGTCAACGTTGGCTGGTGTATTGGAGAAATAAAAGCAGCGGCAAGTTTAAGGCGATTACTAATCGATTGGCTTGGATTGTTGTTTGTCAGCTGTTTATTTTCAATTAGGGTTGCATACTCAGAGCAAATAAAAGCTCTTGGTATTAGGTGTTGCATATAAATTTAAGTCTAGCATGTGCATTGCTGTTAATTTTGTTAGTAGAGAGAGCAAAAATATGCTAAACCTTTTTGCAAATGCAATGATACAATATCATTTGCACAAGATTGTGAATGGCGCTATTATGTATACGAGTATGTACTCTACTTGCAAGTATGTAATTACTTCTATGTGGCAACGTGGGGTAAGGTGAGACAAATATAAGACTATATAAGTAGGGTTTCTTAAACAAACAATGTAAATATACAGCCCAATCATGAATAAAAAATCCGCGGGAGATTTTTCCCTTTTTATTTTTTTAACATTGAATTTAAATAGGAAAAATGGGGAAAGGGAGAAAACTCCCGCGGAATTTTTATTCATGATTGGGCTGATATATTTTATTGCAAAGAGGATTAAAGCAGCACAAAATGCGAACATAGGGCCTGCCAAGTATTAGTGGTCGTAAAAAAGAGAATTTTTGTTCAGTGGACATAATTCTTCACACTTGGATTCTTATTCAGGTATATTTTAAATCACAACGTTTCTTTTTTTACTTGAAGTTTTTTCGAACAAATAATGTATTGAATTTAGTTAAACATTTTTTTTTAAATATGTACATGTATAAATAAAAATTTGAGTAAGGTTTCAATAAATTTAATTTCCTGAACAGTTTTGTCCCTTACTGTATTTACATATGTAAATATGCAGTCTTCCTGATTTTTTTTTTTTTTTTTTTTGCTAATGATCTTGGCTAAAAATGACCTTCAGATAATGCCTAATACTTATCATCTTTAATATGATTTTATATGGCGTGTTGTAAAAAAGAAATTTCAAATTTTTTGCACTCGTACATGTTAGCAGATGAAAGGGGGAAAGTACAGCCAAGTGTGACAGATCAAGAGATTTTTAAAATATAGAAATATGTATGTAAAGTAAAATTGTTATAAAATTATTAAATAAAACATTTGTTTTGTGTTTTGAAATCTTCTGTCTGTTAGCTGGCATACCTTCCTTTAAATCTTTTTTATTTTAATTAAAATATTTCTTACATGACACTGCCCATAAACAAGACAGCGACAATATTTGATTTTTCACTTGTGGGTGTTGTTTGGGCTTCTAACATATTCTGCCTTTTGTCTTGGTTGCTGTTGTTAGAAAAAAAAATAAGGATTTATGCCTTTTTTATTTCGAATACGGTGATTATGCAGAAAATTAAAATGACTCATCTGTGGCAAATTTCAAACTAAAGATGTTTAAAAAGAATGTTGACAAATTCAATTGGCCCCATATTAATGTACATGTGGGTGTTTCCATACATTACACAGTCCAAGTAGATTGGACTTTTTATTTTCTTTTGAGAAATGTTAAATTACTTTATTTTTATTTTGTTTTTGTATCATATTAAAACTTTTTGAATAAAAAACTGTAAACCATACAAACGTTAAAGTTTACGTTTTTAAGATATTTTACAACAAGTGAGACATTTTTTAAAATTTCTTTAATCTTTTATAAGTTAACTAGTTGATAAAACTTCAAATCTCAACAGGTTTAAACAAGTCACACTCTTCAGTTCTGGCAATTCACTTCAAGGCAAGTATTTTTGGGTGAGAAGGGAAAAGATAATAAAAGGGACGGTACTAGTCAAGAGAATTGAACAAAATGTGGTCAGCTAAAACTTACGTGTGTGAAACACGACTTGAATATGAATGGAAATAATGAAAAACGTTTTAAGCAACGTTTACGTATACGTTTTTATGCTCTTTTATAACATGTTTATATTTGTAATTTGTAAATCTTTTCATATTTCAAAATATGTTTTCAAAATATGTAGTAATGTACATATATGTATGTATAGGGTGTACTAAGGTTACGGTGTATATTTCACTATTGTTATATTTTCAGGTATTTGGGATAACGGTGTATATTTTTTGTGTGTTTTTCTGGATTGTTCTATGTAAATATATCTGTCTCTTTTTAACTCATGTATTCTTAATGTTATTTTTTTATTTTATGTTGTACATATAACTTAACGAATGTCATGGGTTGATAAGTACCAAATTGTAACAAGAAAATAATATAAAATTGAATGCGAAATACAACGGACGTGTTTTAATACAAATATTATCCTTAAAACTTTGTGTCTTTTCTGTGTCTCTGCTCGTTTGATTGAACGTTTTTTCTAACGAAAACTGGTATCTGCTTAGTTGAGTGAAACTTTTTTATAGACAAGTTGTGTCTCTTTCCTCGTTATAGATCGTTTCTGTAAAAAACCTGTGCCTCCTTTTTTGGTTACGACTTTTTTATATAGATAAATTGTGTCGGCTTCCTTGGGCGAGACTTTTTATAGACGAATTGTGTTTCTTTCCTGAAGGAGACTTTTTCTAAAACTGTCGCTTTCCTTGATATAGACATTTTCTGTAGAAAAACTGTGTCTTTATTTTTGGGTGATACTTTTTTTCAATAGCAAAAAATTGTGTCAGCTTCTTTGAGTGAGACTTTTTTTTATAGATGAATTGTGTCTGATATCTGAAGAGACTTTCTCTCGTCTCCTTTCATAGATGAAACTTTTTCTATAGAAAAAAATAGATAATTTTCCGTGAAAAACGCATTTTCTTTAGAAAAATTTCTTTTTTCATCGAGACTTTTTTCTATAGAAAAATTGTGTCAGCTTTCTTGAGGGAGACTTTTTTATAGACGAATTTTCTAAAGAAAAACTACGTCTCCTTCCTTAGGCGCGACTTTTTCTATGGAAAAACTGTCCATTTCCTTGATATAGACCTTTTCTGTAGAAAAACTGTGCCTCCATTTTTGGGTGAGACTTTTTTATAGATGAATTGTGACTGATGCCTGCTTAATTAGATGACACTTTTCTATAGCGAAACTGACTCTTTCCTTGATATAGACCTTTTCTGTAGAAAAACTGTGTCTCCGTTTTTGTGTGAGACTCTTTTTTTCTATAGAAAAATTGTATCATCTTCCTTGGAAGAGATTTTTTTTATAGAAAAAAATGTGTATCTCTTTCCTTGTTATAGACCTTCTCTATGGAAAAATCGAGTCTGTGCTTCTTGGGGGAAACCTTTTTCTAAAGAAAAATTGTGTCTCTTTCATTGGACTAAGCTTTTCTGAATAAAAACTGTCTCTTTACTGGTTAAGACTTTTTCTAAAGAAAATCGATATATTCTCTCTTGGATAAGACTTTTTTGTATAGAAAATTTTATTTTTGTTCCTTGTTATGGACCTTCTCTATAGAAAAATTGTGTCTGTGCTTTTTGGATGAAAAAAATTGTGTCCCGTTAATTGCGCTAAGGTTTTCTAAAGAAAAACTGTGTCTCTTTCATGAGTAAGACGTTTTAAAAAAACACCCGATGTCTTCTTAATTGGATAAGAATTTTTCTATAGAAAAATGGTGTATCTTTCCTTGAAATTGAGTTTTTCTCTGTAAAATGTATGTCTTTTTCTTGGTTTATAGTTTTTCTATGGAAGAACTCTAACTCTTTCTTAGGGTGAGACCTTTTTCTACAGGAAAACTATGTTTTCTTTTTTGAGTTTTAAACGTCATTGTTGGAAACTATGCAACACGTTTTGGGTAACGTTTAAAGTTGCGTTTTTATGCTCTCCAACAACATGTTTATATTTAAAATACTTCAGTAATTTGTTTCAAAAGTCCTTAGATTCTTATTTAATGAAAATTGTTCGAGTTTCTGCAATTGTTTGTAAGTTTCTACAATTGTTAACGTAACGTTAATGTTAACGTTTTTATTATTTTGTTTAAACAAATACATTTGTCTCAATGAATACACACACTATAATACTAATTGAAGGCCTAAAATAGAAAGCTCAAGGAAAATCGATACGAATATAAAATGTATTTCTTCAGGTCATTTCTTACTGAAAGCCGTAGCAGTGCAGTTGTATTTATTCTTTAATTTTCAATTAATAATAAAAATGTTCATGGCATTCTAAAAAAGTTTATTAAGACTTGAGTAATTTACTTTAATAATCAAATAAATTGGTCTAGTTTTTATAAATTACAAACAACACCTTTTTAGTTTTGACACGACCTTTCAACTTACACAGTTTGTAATTGTAACTGTGTTTAAACAGGTTGGTTACCAGTTCTTAAACAAACCAGCAACATAAAATAAACATATTTACACGTACAAACATTTAATACAATCGGACTCAATGCGGTATTTAAACTAACCCCCTGGCCCACGATGTCGAACGATAACGTTCGCTTCGATAAGACTTAAGACACAAACTTGATTGTGGAATAAACAAACTTGATTGAGTAAAAACTAGATACGATAAAAAGTTTGTGTCTTAAGTCTTATCGAAGCGAACGTTATCGTTCGACATCGTGGGCCAAGGGGTAAGAAAACTTTTAATTTGTATAAAACAAAACCTTGCCGCTTTAATTCTGTTTTGAAATATTAAATAGTTATTGAAATATTTATTTAAATTTAAACATTTAAAATTCTTTGTTTTCAAAAATGAATCCTGTAAATCTCTATTTATTTATTTATTTATTTAAAATTAAAACAAACATTTAATTTCAAATTACAATTACAGGACTCACCGCTGTCCTCCAAAGTCGCCATGTTTAACCAACATGTTAATCAGCACAAACAGGCACAACTTTTGAATCCATTTTCCAATCCCGATGGTAGAGCATCGCCCAAGCCTTCATTTTCCAAAGATGAATACGGCAAGTAAGTTTAACGAAAAGAAATTATTTAAATCTCAGACATTTTTAAAAAACTTCTCTTTATTTATTTTTGCAGACCTTTGGCTGGCAGTTTGACAGAGATGAGAGGCCAGAAAGCCAATATGCATGTATTAAAGGAAATGTTGGAATTGTGCCAGATCATTGACTCAGAGGGTTATGATGTGAAAGATGAACCCAGTATGCGTGTTATACCATTTGGAGAGTTATTTAATGTAAGTTTTCTATTCGTATATTTATGTATATTTATAGAACAACAGAGGCCACACAGTTGTTGTCCTTTTGGAATAAGACTTTTTCTATGGAACATTTTGAGCTGATTTCTTGGCTTAGACTTTTTCCATTAATGCAGAGTATGTAGAGTTTATTTATTCTCTCTCTCTTTTAATGAAATAAAACGAAACCATGTGCGTTATAATCACCTCAATTCTAAATATTCCCAGGGAAATAACTTCTTTGATGTGAAACATTTTCCAAAAGACAACATGTCGTCTCATTTGATGAGTCTTCCTGGATTAAACATTTTATAGAGAAAATGAGTCTTCCTTGATGAAACATTCCAAAGAAAAAGAGTCTTCTTTAAAAAGACATTATCTAAAGAAACTGTGTGTCCTTTTTCGAAAGGAAATGTGTCTTCTTAGATGAGAATTTTTCTGGACAAAAAGTGTCTCCTTTGATGAGAATTTTTCTGGACACAAAGTGTCTCCTTTGATGAGACCTTCTCTAAAGAAAAATGTCTCCTTTGATAATACTTTTTATAAAGAAAAGTGTCTGCATTGATAACACTTCGTCTAAAGACAATGTTTTCCTTTGACGAAACTTTTTCTAAAGACAAAATGTTTTCTTTGATAAGTAATTTACAAAGAAAAATGTCTGCTTTGATGAGACTTTCGCTAAAGAAAAAGGTTGTTCTTGCTCAGACCTTTTGTAGAGAAAACGAGTCTGCTTTGATGGACTGCTTCTACAGAAAATGACTCAACTTTAATGACACTTTGCAATTACAAAAACAGTCTTCTTTGATACCTTCTCTAGATCAAAATAGTTTATCTGGATTAGAAAAAAAAAAAAGATATGAACTAATACACCTTTTCTTTACACATGCCTTACAGATTTACAATTACATTTCCGATAAAGTGGTGGGCATTCTCCTGAGAGCTCGCAAGCACAAATTGGTCGAATTCGAGGGTGAAATGTTATTCCAAAGACGTGATGATGATGTGCCCATTTTCTTACTGAAGCCTATACATGAAATACGTCGCGATATGGAGTCTAAAATAGAGAGCATTAAAAGATGTGGCAGTCCAGCACCACAGGCAACCTCTGTGCTATTGGACAAGAAAGCTCATGGTTTAGATGTACCCAAGGGAGCCACGCCTAGAAATTCTGTGTCACGAACACCTTCACCACAAACGTCTAAGGCCCCAACACCGGTACGTGAAACTAAAGCTAAAACTGAAACACCCAAAGAAGCTACAAAAACAGAAGTTGTGGAAAATAAACCCCAAGAAACCCCAAACAAACCAGTAGAGCAAGTAACAGCACCAACGGAAACAACAGCACAACAAGCAACATCACAGCCAACAGAAGTTAAAGAGGAAACAAAAACAACTGAAGTAGTTCCTCAAGAACAAGCTACCGCACCAGTACAGCAACCAGCAAATACAGCTGAGTCAGCAACTGCAGTCACAGAAATCAAAACAGATGTCAATAACAATAGCAACAATAACGGCAACGATTTACCCACCATTATTATAGAAGCCACAGCAGTTAATGAAGCTCCTGCCAAAATAGAGAACACATCTGAAATCGCCGCCCCTGACACCGTTACAAGTGCCCCCGCAGCAACTGCAGCCAGTGCTTAATCTATTAATAATTTAAGTCTCTTAATTTATTTCAAACATAAAAGAACATTAGTTGTTAATTAAATTTAATACAAAAAATCTATAATTTAGTAACAATTGACGACTCAATATGCAACCAACCTAATTTGAAATTCGATTTTTTATTTCAAAAAAGTTAATAGATTTCTGTTTCCTTTTCTTGGCTGCAGTATTACAAATGGTGTAAATATCAAACTAATTAAGCTAAATTAAATTTGTCTGTAGTCTTTTAATTTTTTCTTTTCTTTCGTTTATAAATTATTTATAAATAGTGATACATAAAATATACATACATAATAACATAACGAAATTATTAATTAATAAAGCAACAAAAATACCTAAAATATCAAATTCAAAATGTTCTGAATGAATAATTTTTATTTACAAATCACATAGAGAAACAGATGTTTGGTAACTCACCACAGTTGGTACTAATTACAAAACAGTGTTTAGGAGAAAAATGCAAAAAACATAAAATTTTTTATTAATAGAAAATTCATATTAAACATCTACATATACATAGACAGACTCTCATTTATTTGTAATTAAATGAGAGTGATTTGTACAGCATACTTTACAGAGCTATATTATACAGAAATTACCTAAAACTCAAATTTTGTATGGGATTTCGGAAAAAATTTTGTCCTATCAAAATTCTGAGTCCATATTCGGATTCAGCGTGTGGGTTCACGGTAAATAGGTGTTTCCAGCCCAATCGGACGGCAAATTTAGGAGAAAAATGCAAAAAACATAAAATCTTTTATTAATAGAAAATTCATTTTAAACATCTACATATACATAGACAGACTCTCATTTATTTGTAATTAAATGAGAGTGATTTGTACAGCATACTTTACAGAGCTATATTATACAGAAATTACCTAAAACTCAAATTTTGTATGGGATTTCGGAAAAAATTTTGTCCTATCAAAATTCTGAGTCCATATTCGGATTCAGCGTGTGGGTTCACGGTAAATAGGTGTTTCCAGCCCAATCGGACGGCAAATTTAGGAGAAAAATGCAAAAAACATAAAATCTTTTATTAATAGAAAATTCATTTTAAACATCTACATATACATAGACAGACTCTCATTTATTTGTAATTAAATGAGAGTGATTTGTACAGCATACTTTACAGAGCTATATTATACAGAAATTACCTAAAACTCAAATTTTGTATGGGATTTCGGAAAAAATTTTGTCCTATCAAAATTCTGAGTCCATATTCGGATTCAGCGTGTGGGTTCACGGTTAATAGGTGTTTCCAGCCCAATCGGACGGCAAATTTAGGAGAAAAATGCAAAAAACATAAAATCTTTTATTAATAGAAAATTCATTTTAAACATCTACATATACATAGACAGACTCTCATTTATTTGTAATTAAATGAGAGTGATTTGTACAGCATACTTTACAGAGGTATATTATACAGAAATTACCTAAAACTGAAATTTTGTATAGGATTTTGGAAAAAATTTTGTCCTATCAAAATTCTGAGTCCATATTCGGATTCAGCGTGTGGGTTCACGGTAAATAGGTGTTTCCAGCCCAATCGGACGGCAAATTTAGGAGAAAAATGCAAAAAACATAAAATCTTTTATTAATAGAAAATTCATTTTAAACACCTATATATACACAGACTCTCATTTATTTGTAATTAAATGAGAGTGATTTGTACAGCATACTTTACAGAGGTATATTATACAGAAATTACCTAAAACTGAAATTTTGTATGGGATTTTGGAAAAAATTTTGTCCTATCAAAATTCTGAGTCCATATTCGGATTCAGCGTGTGGGTTCACGGTAAATAGGTGTTTCCAGCCCAATCGGACGGCAAATTTAGGAGAAAAATGCAAAAAACATAAAATCTTTTATTAATAGAAAATTCATTTTAAACATCTACATATACATAGACAGACTCTCATTTATTTGTAATTAAATGAGAGTGATTTGTACAGCATACTTTACAGAGCTATATTATACAGAAATTACCTAAAACTCAAATTTTGTATGGGATTTCGGAAAAAATTTTGTCCTATCAAAATTCTGAGTCCATATTCGGATTCAGCGTGTGGGTTCACGGTAAATAGGTGTTTCCAGCCCAATTGGACGGCAAATTTAGGAGAAAAATGCAAAAAACATAAAATCTTTTATTAATAGAAAATTCATTTTAAACATCTACATATACATACACAGACTCTCATTTATTTGTAATTAAATGAGAGTGATTTGTACAGCATACTTTACAGAGCTATATTATACAGAAATTACCTAAAACTCAAATTTTGTATGGGATTTTGGAAAAAATTTTGTCCTATCAAAATTCTGAGTCCATATTCGGATTCAGCGTGTGGGTTCACGGTAAATAGGTGTTTCCAGCCCAATCGGACGGCAAATTTAGGAGAAAAATGCAAAAAACATAAAATCTTTTATTAATAGAAAATTCATTTTAAACATCTACATATACATAGACAGACTCTCATTTATTTGTAATTAAATGAGAGTGATTTGTACAGCATACTTTACAGAGCTATATTATACAGAAATTACCTAAAACTCAAATTTTGTATGGGATTTCGGAAAAAATTTTGTCCTATCAAAATTCTGAGTCCATATTCGGATTCAGCGTGTGGGTTCACGGTAAATAGGTGTTTCCAGCCCAATTGGACGGCAAATTTAGGAGAAAAATGCAAAAAACATAAAATCTTTTATTAATAGAAAATTCATTTTAAACATCTACATATACATAGACAGACTCTCATTTATTTGTAATTAAATGAGAGTGATTTGTACAGCATACTTTACAGAGGTATATTATACAGAAATTACCTAAAACTCAAATTTTGTATGGGATTTTGGAAAAAATTTTGTCCTATCAAAATTCTGAGTCCATATTCGGATTCAGCGTGTGGGTTCACGGTAAATAGGTGTTTTCAGCCCAATCGGACGGCAAATTTAGGAGAAAAATGCAAAAAACATAAAATCTTTTATTAATAGAAAATTCATTTTAAACATCTACATATACATAGACAGACTCTCATTTATTTGTAATTAAATGAGAGTGATTTGTACAGCATACTTTACAGAGCTATATTATACAGAAATTACCTAAAACTCAAATTTTGTATGGGATTTCGGAAAAAATTTTGTCCTATCAAAATTCTGAGTCCATATTCGGATTCAGCGTGTGGGTTCACGGTAAATAGGTGTTTCCAGCCCAATTGGACGGCAAATTTAGGAGAAAAATGCAAAAAACATAAAATCTTTTATTAATAGAAAATTCATTTTAAACATCTACATATACATAGACAGACTCTCATTTATTTGTAATTAAATGAGAGTGATTTGTACAGCATACTTTACAGAGGTATATTATACAGAAATTACCTAAAACTCAAATTTTGTATGGGATTTTGGAAAAAATTTTGTCCTATCAAAATTCTGAGTCCATATTCGGATTCAGCGTGTGGGTTCACGGTAAATAGGTGTTTTCAGCCCAATCGGACGGCAAATTTAGGAGAAAAATGCAAAAAACATAAAATCTTTTATTAATAGAAAATTCATTTTAAACATCTACATATACATAGACAGACTCTCATTTATTTGTAATTAAATGAGAGTGATTTGTACAGCATACTTTACAGAGGTATATTATACAGAAATTACCTAAAACTCAAATTTTGTATGGGATTTTGGAAAAAATTTTGTCCTATCAAAATTCTGAGTCCATATTCGGATTCAGCGTGTGGGTTCACGGTAAATAGGTGTTTCCAGCCCAATTGGACGGCAAATTTAGGAGAAAAATGCAAAAAACATAAAATCTTTTATTAATAGAAAATTCATTTTAAACATCTACATATACATAGACAGACTCTCATTTATTTGTAATTAAATGAGAGTGATTTGTACAGCATACTTTACAGAGGTATATTATACAGAAATTACCTAAAACTCAAATTTTGTATGGGATTTTGGAAAAAATTTTGTCCTATCAAAATTCTGAGTCCATATTCGGATTCAGCGTGTGGGTTCACGGTGAATAGGTGTTTCCAGTCCAATCGGACGGCAAATTTAGGAGAAAAATGCAAAAAACATAAAATCTTTTATTAATAGAAAATTCATTTTAAACATCTACATATACATAGACAGACTCTCATTTATTTGTAATTAAATGAGAGTGATTTGTACAGCATACTTTACAGAGGTATATTATACAGAAATTACCTAAAACTCAAATTTTGTATGGGATTTTGGAAAAAATTTTGTCCTATCAAAATTCTGAGTCCATATTCGGATTCAGCGTGTGGGTTCACGGTAAATAGGTGTTTCCAGCCCAATCGGACGGCAAATTTAGGAGAAAAATGCAAAAAACATAAAATCTTTTATTAATAGAAAATTCATTTTAAACATCTACATATACATAGACAGACTCTCATTTATTTGTAATTAAATGAGAGTGATTTGTACAGCATACTTTACAGAGCTATATTATACAGAAATTACCTAAAACTCAAATTTTGTATGAGATTTCGGAAAAAATTTTGTCCTATCAAAATTCTGAGTCCATATTCGGATTCAGCGTGTGGGTTCACGGTAAATAGCTGTTTCCAGCCCAATCGGACGGCAAATTTAGGAGAAAAATGCAAAAAACATAAAATCTTTTATTAATAGAAAATTCATTTTAAACATCTACATATACATAGACAGACTCTCATTTATTTCTAATTAAATGAGAGTGATTTGTACAGCATACTTTACAGAGGTATATTATACAGAAATTACCTAAAACTCAAATTTTGTATGGGATTTTGGAAAAAATTTTGTCCTATCAAAATTCTGAGTCCATATTCGGATTCAGCGTGTGGGTTCACGGTAAATAGGTGTTTCCAGCCCAATCGGACGGCAAATTTAGGAGAAAAATGCAAAAAACATAAAATCTTTTATTAATAGAAAATTCATTTTCAACACCTATACATACACAGACTCTCATTTATTTGTAATTAAATGAGAGTGATTTGTACAGCATACTTTACAGAGCTATATTATACAGAAATTACCTAAAACTCAAATTTTGTATGGGATTTCGGAAAAAATTTTGTCCTATCAAAATTCTGAGTCCATATTCGGATTCAGCGTGTGGGTTCACGGTAAATAGGTGTTTCCAGCCCAATCGGACGGCAAATTTAGGAGAAAAATGCAAAAAACATAAAATCTTTTATTAATAGAAAATTCATTTTAAACATCTACATATACATACACAGACTCTCATTTATTTGTAATTAAATGAGAGTGATTTGTACAGCATACTTTACAGAGCTATATTATACAGAAATTACCTAAAACTCAAATTTTGTATGGGATTTTGGAAAAAATTTTGTCCTATCAAAATTCTGAGTCCATATTCGGATTCAGCGTGTGGGTTCACGGTAAATAGGTGTTTCCAGCCCAATTGGACGGCAAATTTAGGAGAAAAATGCAAAAAACATAAAATCTTTTATTAATAGAAAATTCATTTTAAACATCTACATATACATACACAGACTCTCATTTATTTGTAATTAAATGAGAGTGATTTGTACAGCATACTTTACAGAGCTATATTATACAGAAATTACCTAAAACTCAAATTTTGTATGGGATTTCGGAAAAAATTTTGTCCTATCAAAATTCTGAGTCCATATTCGGATTCAGCGTGTGGGTTCACGGTGAATAGGTGTTTCCAGCCCAATTGGACGGCAAATTTAGGAGAAAAATGCAAAAAACATAAAATCTTTTATTAATAGAAAATTCATTTTAAACATCTACATATACATAGACAGACTCTCATTTATTTGTAATTAAATGAGAGTGATTTGTACAGCATACTTTACAGAGCTATATTATACAGAAATTACCTAAAACTCAAATTTTGTATGGGATTTCGGAAAAAATTTTGTCCTATCAAAATTCTGAGTCCATATTCGGATTCAGCGTTTGGGTTCACGGTAAATAGGTGTTTCCAGCCCAATCGGACGGCAAATTTAGGAGAAAAATGCAAAAAACATAAAATCTTTTATTAATAGAAAATTCATTTTAAACATCTACATATACATACACAGACTCTCATTTATTTGTAATTAAATGAGAGTGATTTGAACAGCATTCTTTACAGAGCTATATTATACAGAAATTACCTAAAACTCAAATTTTGTATGGGATTTTGGAAAAAATTTTGTCCTATCAAAATTCTGAGTCCATATTCGGATTCAGCGTGTGGGTTCACGGTAAATAGGTGTTTCCAGCCCAATCGGACGGCAAATTTAGGAGAAAAATGCAAAAAACATAAAATCTTTTATTAATAGAAAATTTATTTTAAACATCTACATATACATACACAGACTCTCATTTATTTGTAATTAAATGAGAGTGATTTGTACAGCATACTTTACAGAGCTGTATTATACAGAAATTACCTAAAACTCAAATTTTGTATGGGATTTTGGAAAAAATTTTGTCCTATCAAAATTCTGAGTCCATATTCGGATTCAGCGTGTGGGTTCACGGTAAATAGGTGTTTCCAGCCCAATCGGACGGCAAATTTAGGAGAAAAATGCAAAAAACATAAAATCTTTTATTAATAGAAAATTCATTTTAAACATCTACATATACATACACAGACTCTCATTTATTTGTAATTAAATGAGAGTGATTTGTACAGCATACTTTACAGAGCTATATTATACAGAAATTACCTAAAACTCAAATTTTGTATGGGATTTCGGAAAAAATTTTGTCCTATCAAAATTCTGAGTCCATATTCGGATTCAGCGTGTGGGTTCACGGTAAATAGGTGTTTCCAGCCCAATCGGACGGCAAATTTAGGAGAAAAATGCAAAAAACATAAAATCTTTTATTAATAGAAAATTCATTTTAAACATCTACATATACATAGACAGACTCTCATTTATTTGTAATTAAATGAGAGTGATTTGTACAGCATACTTTACAGAGCTATATTATACAGAAATTACCTAAAACTCAAATTTTGTATGGGATTTTGGAAAAAATTGTGTCCTATCAAAATTCTGAGTCCATATTCGGATTCAGCGTGTGGGTTCACGGTAAATAGGTGTTTCCAGCCCAATTGGACGGCAAATTTAGGAGAAAAATGCAAAAAACATAAAATCTTTTATTAATAGAAAATTCATTTTAAACATCTACATATACATACACAGACTCTCATTTATTTGTAATTAAATGAGAGTGATTTGTACAGCATACTTTACAGAGCTATATTATACAGAAATTACCTAAAACTCAAATTTTGTATGGGATTTTGGAAAAAATTTTGTCCTATCAAAATTCTGAGTCCATATTCGGATTCAGCGTGTGGGTTCACGGTAAATAGGTGTTTCCAGCCCAATCGGACGGCAAATTTAGGAGAAAAATGCAAAAAACATAAAATCTTTTATTAATAGAAAATTCATTTTAAACATCTACATATACATAGACAGACTCTCATTTATTTGTAATTAAATGAGAGTGATTTGTACAGCATACTTTACAGAGCTATATTATACAGAAATTACCTAAAACTCAAATTTTGTATGGGATTTCGGAAAAAATTTTGTCCTATCAAAATTCTGAGTCCATATTCGGATTCAGCGTGTGGGTTCACGGTGAATAGGTGTTTCCAGCCCAATCGGACGGCAAATTTAGGAGAAAAATGCAAAAAACATAAAATCTTTTATTAATAGAAAATTCATTTTAAACATCTACATATACATAGACAGACTCTCATTTATTTGTAATTAAATGAGAGTGATTTGTACAGCATACTTTACAGAGCTATATTATACAGAAATTACCTAAAACTCAAATTTTGTATGTGATTTCGGAAAAAATTTTGTCCTATCAAAATTCTGAGTCCATATTCGGATTCAGCGTGTGGGTTCACGGTAAATAGGTGTTTCCAGCCCAATCGGACGGCAAATTTAGGAGAAAAATGCAAAAAACATAAAATCTTTTATTAATAGAAAATTCATTTTAAACATCTACATATACATAGACAGACTCTCATTTATTTGTAATTAAATGAGAGTGATTTGTACAGCATACTTTACAGAGCTATATTATACAGAAATTACCTAAAACTCAAATTTTGTATGGGATTTTGGAAAAAATTTTGTCCTATCAAAATTCTGAGTCCATATTCGGATTCAGCGTGTGGGTTCACGGTAAATAGGTGTTTCCAGCCCAATCGGACGGCAAATTTAGGAGAAAAATGCAAAAAACATAAAATCTTTTATTAATAGAAAATTCAGTTTAAACATCTACATATACATAGACAGACTCTCATTTATTTGTAATTAAATGAGAGTGATTTGTACAGCATACTTTACAGAGGTATATTATACAGAAATTACCTAAAACTCAAATTTTGTATGGGATTTTGGAAAAAATTTTGTCCTATCAAAATTCTGAGTCCATATTCGGATTCAGCGTGTGGGTTCACGGTAAATAGGTGTTTCCAGCGCAATCGGACGGCAAATTTAGGAGAAAAATACAAAAAACATAAAATCTTTTATTAATAGAAAATTCATTTTAAACATCTACATATACATAGACAGACTCTCATTTATTTGTAATTAAATGAGAGTGATTTGTACAGCATACTTTACAGAGCTATATTATACAGAAATTACCTAAAACTCAAATTTTGTATGGGATTTTGGAAAAAATTTTGTCCTATCAAAATTCTGAGTCCATATTCGGATTCAGCGTGTGGGTTCACGGTAAATAGGTGTTTCCAGCCCAATCGGACGGCAAATTTAGGAGAAAAATGCTAAAAACATAAAATCTTTTATTAATAGAAAATTCAGTTTAAACATCTACATATACATAGACAGACTCTCATTTATTTGTAATTAAATGAGAGTGATTTGTACAGCATACTTTACAGAGGTATATTATACAGAAATTACCTAAAACTCAAATTTTGTATGGGATTTTGGAAAAAATTTTGTCCTATCAAAATTCTGAGTCCATATTCGGATTCAGCGTGTGGGTTCACGGTAAATAGGTGTTTCCAGCCCAATCGGACGGCAAATTTAGGAGAAAAATGCAAAAAACATAAAATCTTTTATTAATAGAAAATTCATTTTAAACATCTACATATACATAGACAGACTCTCATTTATTTGTAATTAAATGAGAGTGATTTGTACAGCATACTTTACAGAGCTATATTATACAGAAATTACCTAAAACTCAAATTTTGTATGGGATTTTGGAAAAAATTTTGTCCTATCAAAATTCTGAGTCCATATTCGGATTCAGCGTGTGGGTTCACGGTAAATAGGTGTTTCCAGCGCAATCGGACGGCAAATTTAGGAGAAAAATACAAAAAACATAAAATCTTTTATTAATAGAAAATTCATTTGAAACATCTACATATACATAGACAGACTCTCATTTATTTGTAATTAAATGAGAGTGATTTGTACAGCATACTTTACAGAGCTATATTATACAGAAATTACCTAAAACTCAAATTTTGTATGGGATTTTGGAAAAAATGTTGTCCTATCAAAATTCTGAGTCCATATTCGGATTCAGCGTGTGGGTTCACGGTAAATAGGTGTTTCCAGCGCAATCGGACGGCAAATTTAGGAGAAAAATACAAAAAACATAAAATCTTTTATTAATAGAAAATTCATTTTAAACATCTACATATACATAGACAGACTCTCATTTATTTGTAATTAAATGAGAGTGATTTGTACAGCATACTTTACAGAGCTATATTATACAGAAATTACCTAAAACTCAAATTTTGTATGGGATTTTGGAAAAAATGTTGTCCTATCAAAATTCTGAGTCCATATTCGGATTCAGCGTGTGGGTTCACGGTAAATAGGTGTTTCCAGCCCAATCGGACGGCAAATTTAGGAGAAAAATGCAAAAAACATAAAATCTTTTATTAATAGAAAATTCATTTTAAACATCTACATATACATAGACAGACTCTCATTTATTTGTAATTAAATGAGAGTGATTTGTACAGCATACTTTACAGAGCTATATTATACAGAAATTACCTAAAACTCAAATTTTGTATGGGATTTTGGAAAAAATGTTGTCCTATCAAAATTCTGAGTCCATATTCGGATTCAGCGTGTGGGTTCACGGTAAATAGGTGTTTCCAGCGCAATCGGACGGCAAATTTAGGAGAAAAATACAAAAAACATAAAATCTTTTATTAATAGAAAATTCATTTTAAACATCTACATATACATAGACAGACTCTCATTTATTTGTAATTAAATGAGAGTGATTTGTACAGCATACTTTACAGAGCTATATTATACAGAAATTACCTAAAACTCAAATTTTGTATGGGATTTTGGAAAAAATTTTGTCCTATCAAAATTCTGAGTCCATATTCGGATTCAGCGTGTGGGTTCACGGTAAATAGGTGTTTCCAGCGCAATCGGACGGCAAATTTAGGAGAAAAATACAAAAAACATAAAATCTTTTATTAATAGAAAATTCATTTTAAACATCTACATATACATAGACAGACTCTCATTTATTTGTAATTAAATGAGAGTGATTTGTACAGCATACTTTACAGAGCTATATTATACAGAAATTACCTAAAACTCAAATTTTGTATGGGATTTTGGAAAAAATTTTGTCCTATCAAAATTCTGAGTCCATATTCGGATTCAGCGTGTGGGTTCACGGTAAATAGGTGTTTCCAGCCCAATCGGACGGCAAATTTAGGAGAAAAATGCAAAAAACATAAAATCTTTTATTAATAGAAAATTCAGTTTAAACATCTACATATACATAGACAGACTCTCATTTATTTGTAATTAAATGAGTGTGATTTGTACAGCATACTTTACAGAGGTATATTATACAGAAATTACCTAAAACTCAAATTTTGTATGGGATTTTGGAAAAAATTTTGTCCTATCAAAATTCTGAGTCCATATTCGGATTCAGCGTGTGGGTTCACGGTAAATAGGTGTTTCCAGCCCAATCGGACGGCAAATTTAGGAGAAAAATGCAAAAAACATAAAATCTTTTATTAATAGAAAATTCATTTTAAACATCTACATATACATAGACAGACTCTCATTTATTTGTAATTAAATGAGAGTGATTTGTACAGCATACTTTACAGAGCTATATTATACAGAAATTACCTAAAACTCAAATTTTGTATGGGATTTTGGAAAAAATTTTGTCCTATCAAAATTCTGAGTCCATATTCGGATTCAGCGTGTGGGTTCACGGTAAATAGGTGTTTCCAGCGCAATCGGACGGCAAATTTAGGAGAAAAATACAAAAAACATAAAATCTTTTATTAATAGAAAATTCATTTTAAACATCTACATATACATAGACAGACTCTCATTTATTTGTAATTAAATGAGAGTGATTTGTACAGCATACTTTACAGAGCTATATTATACAGAAATTACCTAAAACTCAAATTTTGTATGGGATTTTGGAAAAAATTTTGTCCTATCAAAATTCTGAGTCCATATTCGGATTCAGCGTGTGGGTTCACGGTAAATAGGTGTTTCCAGCGCAATCGGACGGCAAATTTAGGAGAAAAATACAAAAAACATAAAATCTTTTATTAATAGAAAATTCATTTTAAACATCTACATATACATAGACAGACTCTCATTTATTTGTAATTAAATGAGAGTGATTTGTACAGCATACTTTACAGAGCTATATTATACAGAAATTACCTAAAACTCAAATTTTGTATGGGATTTTGGAAAAAATTTTGTCCTATCAAAATTCTGAGTCCATATTCGGATTCAGCGTGTGGGTTCACGGTAAATAGGTGTTTCCAGCGCAATCGGACGGCAAATTTAGGAGAAAAATACAAAAAACATAAAATCTTTTATTAATAGAAAATTCATTTTAAACATCTACATGTACATAGACAGACTCTCATTTATTTGTAATTAAATGAGAGTGATTTGTACAGCATACTTTACAGAGCTATATTATACAGAAATTACCTAAAACTCAAATTTTGTATGGGATTTTGGAAAAAATTTTGTCCTATCAAAATTCTGAGTCCATATTCGGATTCAGCGTGTGGGTTCACGGTAAATAGGTGTTTCCAGCGCAATCGGACGGCAAATTTAGGAGAAAAATACAAAAAACATAAAATCTTTTATTAATAGAAAATTCATTTTAAACATCTACATGTACATAGACAGACTCTCATTTATTTGTAATTAAATGAGAGTGATTTGTACAGCATACTTTACAGAGCTATATTATACAGAAATTACCTAAAACTCAAATTTTGTATGGGATTTTGGAAAAAATTTTGTCCTATCAAAATTCTGAGTCCATATTCGGATTCAGCGTGTGGGTTCACGGTAAATAGGTGTTTCCAGCCCAATCGGACGGCAAATTTAGGAGAAAAATGCAAAAAACATAAAATCTTTTATTAATAGAAAATTCATTTTAAACATCTACATATACATAGACAGACTCTCATTTATTTGTAAGTAAATGAGAGTGATTTGTACAGCATACTTTACAGAGCTATATTATACAGAAATTACCTAAAACTCAAATTTTGTATGGGATTTTGGAAAAAATTTTGTCCTATCAAAATTCTGAGTCCATATTCGGATTCAGCGTGTGGGTTCACGGTAAATAGGTGTTTCCAGCGCAATCGGACGGCAAATTTAGGAGAAAAATACAAAAAACATAAAATCTTTTATTAATAGAAAATTCATTTTAAACATCTACATATACATAGACAGACTCTCATTTATTTGTAATTAAATGAGAGTGATTTGTACAGCATACTTTACAGAGCTATATTATACAGAAATTACCTAAAACTCAAATTTTGTATGGGATTTTGGAAAAAATTTTGTCCTATCAAAATTCTGAGTCCATATTCGGATTCAGCGTGTGGGTTCACGGTAAATAGGTGTTTCCAGCCCAATCGGACGGCAAATTTAGGAGAAAAATGCAAAAAACATAAAATCTTTTATTAATAGAAAATTCATTTTAAACATCTACATATACATAGACAGACTCTCATTTATTTGTAAGTAAATGAGAGTGATTTGTACAGCATACTTTACAGAGCTATATTATACAGAAATTACCTAAAACTCAAATTTTGTATGGGATTTTGGAAAAAATTTTGTCCTATCAAAATTCTGAGTCCATATTCGGATTCAGCGTGTGGGTTCACGGTAAATAGGTGTTTTCAGCCCAATCGGACGGCAAATTTAGGAGAAAAATGCAAAAAACATAAAATCTTTTATTAATAGAAAATTCATTTTAAACATCTACATATACATAGACAGACTCTCATTTATTTGTAATTAAATGAGAGTGATTGAAGACCCTGTTACAGAATTAGGAGATTTAAGCTGAAAATAATGAAAAATATTGGTTAGATTTATTTTATAATATGTGGCTATAAGAACTACCTTTATATTAAATTGTTTTAATGTTATTTCTAGAGCTGTGGCATTGTAAAATTTACATTGCTGACATGTAAATAATGGGTAAATAATGTCAAATATTGAAAAAAAAAAAAAATATTCTCCTAAAATATTATTCGCTTTGCTGACATCATGTAAACAAGTGGTAGACAATATGAAATATTGCAAATATGTAAAAACTTCTTAATGAATATTGTTCCCCATAAAAATTTTAAAATTCACATTGTTGACATTGTTGATGTAAACAATAGGAAAATGATAAGATATATATTTGAGATATATGGAAAATTCTTCTGGAATATTATATATTAAAAATATAAAAGATCACTGATTACACATTGAGCTTGTTTGCTTATTTTAAGTTACATTTGCAGAGTTATTGACAATTAAAGATATACATATATGTACCTTCTTCCTTATTATAATTTTAAAATAAAAACACAGTTTAGCAATTTTTGTTTTGTAAAAAATATTCTGTTTTTATTTACTAATTCTCCAATGAATTTTGTGCATTCATTAAGAACTTTTGTAACTATTTTTTCGGCTTTTTTGAATACTATTTTCAAAAAAAGTTAAAAAACTTTCGATGAGTTCATAAAACGAACCCACACAAAAGTAGCTGTAAGAAAAAATCTTTATAAAAGATATTTGAGAAAACAAAACTTGGTTTCAACAAAAACAAAATTATAACTACAATTAAAAATAATAATATTTATAATAAAAAGTGTAAGTACTCGTAATGTAAGGGTAATATAAATTAATTAAAAACAAAAAAAAGGAAATTAATTACAAAAAACATAAACAAGTTGAGCAAATAATATAAAAACAAAATTTAATTATGTATTCAAATTAATTCAATTAAAAAATTGGTTTAACTGTTTGTTGGTTTTTGTGTATAACAATTTTGAAAGTTGTTGGCAAATTTTAAGTCTCAAACATTATACATTCGTTTATATTAAGAAGTATGTATTTTAAAAGTAATAAATAATTAAATAATAGTTAAAAGGAGTTTAGCCTAAAGGGAGTATAAAATTAATAAAATTAAAGAGAATTTTTTAAATGCAAATATCACAATATTGTTGGTTGTTTAGCAAGGTTTTTTTGTTTTTTTTTTTGAGGCTCTAAGAGTAAAAATTTGTTTTTATCTAATGTTTTCTAGGTTTGATTTTTTGTACAGTTTGAGTTGTTAATTTTTTTTTGTTGTTGTTTAATGTAAGAATAAAATGCAAAAATTATAAATAAAATAATCACAGTTGTTAGTTTTTGTTTGTTTGTTTTTTTATGTTTAAAAATATTTCTAAATCTTTGTGGTTTTTGTTTAAAAATATTAATAGAGATTAATATAGGGATTGTTTATTATTTATTATTAAATGATTTTTATAGATGTTTTTTTTTAATAGTAAAATATTATGTATGCACTAATTGTTTAATTTTAAATTTAAGAAATTATAACATGTTATTTCATTTTATATAGAATATTTAGCTTATATTGTTTTATATTTATAAAGGGCAGAGAAAATTTGCCCCGGACCTGGTTTAAACTATTATTTTAGAATAAATTTTATTAAACAGTTTTCTGTTTCAAGCAATTTGAAATCGTTTTTGAGTTTTTAGTTGAAATTTTATTGTTTGTTTTTTTTTTAGAAATTTTCAAATTCGTTTAAAAAATGTCGATTTAATTTGTTTAAAACTTTGAAATTTTCATATAAAAATGTTGGTAAAGTTTGTTAAAAACATTGGGTTACTAGAGGTCAAAGGTCACACAAAATTAGGCAAATATTCTCTGTCATGTTGTAAAATATTGTTATTAAACTAACATTTAATTATGTTTATAAAATTGTTTATTATATCGCAGTTTTTGCGTTTAATTTTGGTTGTTTCAATAAAACATTATAGATTTATCTCCAGCAAATAGTTTGCAAGCTTAATTAATAAAATATTCCAATATGTAGTTATATTTAAGAATTTATATTTATAATTGAAAAGAATTTCTTTTCAACAAACTAAAGTTTATTATTAAATAAATGAATTTGAACAATTAAATAAACTTTTGTAAATATTTAATTATTTGTATATAATCTTTAATTATTAGTTTTGTCTACTGCTGCTGCTGCTTTGTAATGTTAGTTTTCTTATTTTTTTTGTGTGTGTTTTTTTTATTTACTTTTTCTTTTATTTTCTTACTAATTTTTAAATTTATTTATATATATATATGTATTTTGTTGGTTAAACAATGTTGTCTGCTCGTCTGTTTAATGCATTTACTTTATATTAAAATACTATTTGTACAAGTATTATTTAATAACCTTAAGTTTAATTATTTCCTACACTGTTTTGTTAATAAATTTAAATTAAAAATGAAAAAAAAATAAGATTCCATCAATCATCAAGTTTAATTTCCATACAAATTTTAGTTTTAAGCCCTCTTTGCTACCAAATTTAAAAACCATTATGTACGTAAACTACAAATATAACTGAAGGTTTAAAACTAACGAGACATTGTGAAAATTAATATTTCAAACCTAGCAATTTTAATTTCACTTAAAATTAACTTTTAGATTTTCTTACATGATTTTGACTGTTTTAATTAATTTGTTCCTCTTAAGGTACGGTCACATGTGGCAAATATTTGCCAAAAAACTCGTAACGACTAAATAAAATATATTTGAACTCGTTTATTTATTTAAAAAAAAAAACTTCTTTTATTTAGGAGAATACACAACAAATATTTAGTTTTAATGTATTTACAAAACTCTTGTAAGAGTAAACAACGTCAAACAAATTTGTGCTTAAACAAGTGGTTGCGCTTTTTTGAGTAAATATTTGCTAAATGTGGCCGTACCTTAAGAGTTGGTTTTATAGTGACGTTTTTAATTGCAATTTAGCCCTATCAATCGCTCGATTTTTGGAATTGAGCTACTCGGTAATTCAATTCAGTTAAAAAACTTACGAAAACATTTTAAAAGAGAAGTTACACTGTAACTCAATTCTAAAGAAAATTTACGAATACATTTCAAATTGAATCGAATATCAGTAATTCAATTCAGAGTAAATCGCATATCGAATCAAACGATCAGTTTTAAGAGAGTGTTTAACTCAATAATAAAAAAAAATTTACGAATACATTTCAATTTACATAAATCAAATATCACATCAAACGCTCGGTTTTCAAAAAGGAGTTACTCTGTAATATCAAATCAAACGATCAGTTTTAAGAGAAAGGTTACACTGTAACTCAATTCAAAAGAAAAAATGTCGAATACATTGAAATTCGAAACGAATATCTGATCAAACGCTTGGTTTTCAGAAAGGTGTTACTATGTAATTCAATTCAGAGTAAATCGAATCGTATATCAAACCAAACGATCAGTTTTAAGAGAGAGGTTATACTGTAACTCAATTCAAAAGAAAAATTTACGAATACATTTCAATTCGAATCGAAGATCAGATCGCTCGGTTTTTAGAAAGGAGTTACTCTGTAATTCAATACACAATTAAAATTAACGAATACATTTCAATTCGAGTCAAATATCGCATCAAACGCTAGGTTTTTAGAAAGAGTCACTTCAAAATAAAAATTTACGAATTCGAGTAGAATATCGGATCAAATGCGCGGAAAAAGAAGTGGTGATTTTGTTATAAATTTCATATTTTATGTTAAAAGTGTAAAAGTAAAATTCGTTGTCCACTTTTACAAAAAAAAAACAAGTTTTAAAGGCTTTATTTTTTGATCTATTTAAATTAAAAATCAAATGTCGTTCCGCACCGATTTGGCTAATTTTTTTTTCTAATGTTCGTGACAATCTATCTTAGGTTTTTACGGAAAGAAAAACTTTTGCACTGTTTACAGAATAGGGCTGCTTAAATGTTGTTACAAATTTCATGTTTTGTGATAAAATTTGAACATAAATTTTGCATCTACATTTAAAGTTACATTTTAAACTGTGTAATACAAATATATTATAAATAAAATGTTATTAGCATTTAATTTTAGATTGTTTTTTACAGAATAGGGCAGCTTCAATTTTGTTATAAATTTCAGCTTTTGACAATAAATTGAAAGTATAAAATTATGTTTACTTTAATAGACATGTTTTCAACTGTCTATTAAAAATTAAAATGTTTTGCTTTCCATTGTTTACATAACAAAGCATATTAAGTTTAGTTGTAAATTTCTAGATTTAATTTGACTTTAAAGCAAAATTGTATGTATACTTTTATAAAATACTGTGTATTGAAAGAGATTTTTATTTTAAATGAAAATAAATAACACCCGCTTTATGTTAACGGTATAGGCCCGATTAAATTTTGTTATAAAAATCATGTTTTATGTTAAATGTCAAGAAAAATTTGATGTTTACTTTTAAATTAATGTTTTAATGTATCTGATATAAATATAGGCCTTTTCGGAAATGCACAACAACAAAATTACTAATATTTAAAATTTGCCACTTAAAATAAAATCAAAGCAACAACATATTCTCAATTGTCATATTCGGCAACTGAAGTTAACAGCTGGCAGTTGCCATCTAAAGTATGTTTTTGGCAACTGTCAACTCCACTAAGGTTCGGTTGACATCCGTAATCGATCCATAAGTTTGCTGGATAATGTTTGTGATTTGATTTGTATTTAAAGTGAAATTCTATCAGCCATGTCACAGAATTTTATTCCGTTCGAAAGTGAAATTAATTCTGTATTTTGCTTCTATAGAAAAAGTAAAACGAAAAATTTTTTTCGGAATGAAAGCTAGAAATTCTTAAAATTACAATTCCACATAGCGAATTAAATTTTTCGTTTTACTTCTTCTATAGAAGCAAAATACGGAATTAAATTCTGCGACATGGCTGTATATTTACTTATACATATAGAAAATGTTAAAGTCATGCATAGCAATTGCTTTTAAATTAATTTAGCAAATATCAAACAAATAAAATTGAAACTATGTATTTAGTTTACACAATGGGGCAGTTTAAGTTTTGTTATAAATTTCAAAATCTATGTTGAATTTGAGACCAAATTGTCTATTATAAACAAACTGTAAGATTAATTGTAAGCAAAAAGCAATTAAACTGTATATTACAATTCTTTGGCAAATATTTTCTGTTTACAAAATAGGGCTGATTGGATGTTGTTATAAATTTCACTATTTAACTTAATTTTTAATTTACTTATAACAAATATTTAAAATATTTTAAAATTATAAATAGAACAAACCAGGTTTCTTAATAACATATTAGTTTTACAATTAGAAAATGCTGTTAATAAGCAATTAAATGTTTGAATTGGTAAAGTACTTAAAAATTAAACCTTACATTTACTTATTTGTTAAGTTTGTTATGAAATTGTTGAACTTTTTTTATATTTTTTAATTCATTTTTACTTTAAGCTTAATATATTTTTCTTTTAATGTTTTACTTAAATTCTTAGTTAAATATTTTAATTTTTGTTTAAATCCTAAACCTCGATTGCCGTTCACAACATTCAAGTAATTTGTTGTTATATATTGTAAACTGCGTTTTCGATTTACAACACTTATCGGCTTAATCGTATGAAAAAGGCATGTTGTGGCAACACAACATTTTAGTGCTGTGAACCTTAATCGGGCCCTTAATGTTTATTGAATTATGAACATTATTTTTATAATTTTTCTTAAAGTTTTTTTTTTAATATTTTCATTAAATTTCATTATTTTATAAAGTTTTGTTTAAATGTTTTCTGTAATTTAGTTTCATATTATATAGTTTTATTAAATTTCTTAAATATTTTAAGTGTTTAATGTATTTTCAAAATAAATTGTAAGAATTTTTTAATGTCCTGGTTAATAGTTTTTTTATTTAAGACATTTTTTATGTATTCAATTTCTTTTATTATTGTTTGTATATTTTCTCATTTCTTTTTTTAATTTTTTGTTATTTTCTTTATAATTTGTTCATCATTTAATTTTAAGACATTTTTTATATACAATTTCTTGTTTTTCGTTTAATATTTTCTAGAAAATACTTTTTTATTTTTAGAAATTATACAAGTTTTAATATTCTAATTTAGGCCCCGATTACCGTTCACAACACTAAGTATTTTGATGTTGTATGTTGTAAACTGCGTTTACGATTTACAACACTTATCAGCCTAATCGTATGAAAAATGCATGTTGTGTTGTTAGTGTTGTGTACGATAATCGGACCCTTATTACATTGTTAAGATTAGTTGTTATATTTAGTTTTATTAATCTGTTTTTTTTTTATTAAACATTACTAAGATGTTTCAAAATATAATAAGCTGGTTTCTACATTTGTAAAATGAAGTGAAAATAGAAATTTCATTAAGTTTGTGTTCGAATTTTAGTGAAAATGATTGAAAAAGTAAAATATAATTTCCAGTTTGGTTTATCGTAGTATTAAAGTTTTACTCGTTTTCTAGAATATGTGGAATTGAAAACGATTTCAGTTTCACTTTGTAGTGGAATATAGAACCAACGCATTTACGAAGACGCTTGAGAAGAAAGACCTATGTACACGTGTTGCACGTTGGATACTTTTCAAGAATATAATTACACCGTAGAACATCGACCAGGAAAACAAATGAAACATGTAGACGCATTTTCCTGTTATCCTGTTATGGTTATTTCGAACGAAGATGGAATTGTCGAAAAGTTTAAACATTCTCAAGTGCAAGATGAAAACCTCTCAACTGTAAAAGATATATGTATTAAAAACAACAAATAGCTATTAAGACTACTCTCTCTAAGGTGAGATACTTTACAAAATTGTAAACGATAATGAACTTTTGGTGGTGCCGAAAGGAATCCAAAGAAAAGTAATTTGACTAGCCTACGAGAAAGGAGATTTTGCTTTTAAAAAGCCGCAAGGTTTAATATACCGCGACTATTACATTCCTAACATTGAGGAGAAGAATAAACTCCATATTGCTAACTGCGTTCCTTGTATTGTGATAGATAAGAAGAAAGGTAAACAAAAAGGCGAACTTAATCCGTTGCCAAAAGAAGAAAGCCCCCTCAAGACGTATCACATTGATTTTCGCGGACCGTTGGAGTCTACTTATAAAAATAATAATTGTATCCTACGAAGTCCACTACAGCGAAACACGTCATTACCAAATTAGACTTTCAAAGCATCACATTTAGGAATCCTACTCAAATTATATTCCACCAAGGATCAGCATTCACTTCAGCCGATTTAAAAAAAAAAAATACTTTGAAGACGAAGGTTTTCTACATTTGCCCACAGCTAATGGTCAAATCCAAAGGATGAATAGCATCATTGTTTCTAATGCTGCGAAAAAGCAGGGAAATTCTATAACAGAGTTTAGAGCTTCACGACATTAATAGAACTCTGCACATTCTAGATTACAAAATATAAGACATCATCGACAAGAATGATATTCTCAAAGATTTTACCGCAAATTTCAACAGAAAAGGAAACTTCAAAGACTTTTGAAAAGAATTGTGAAATTGGCCGGCGAATATTGGATAGGACTGGAAAATGTAAACGCCCTTAAAACACACTTTTGTAAGTTGCTTATTTATTCAAAGGGTTTTGATTTCGAAAATATTTAATGACATTCACACATGCCACAATGATACCGGTGGCTCTAACCTTGGTTTGATTGTGTTCAAAGTTTGGACAAGTGGCTAGCGAATATTGGATAGGACTGGAAAATCTAAACGCCCTTAAAACGACGATTATATGGATAATTTAATAATGTTAACAACTGTAGATTATAAAGCGTTTTTCAACAGGGATGCACAAAAGTAGACCGATAGGGACAACAAACGACGCCATATTTTTTGACATTTCTCTTCAGTAAGGTTTGCCATTTCATGGTGGAAAGATATACGAGCCAACAACGAGTCGAAATTATTAAAATTTACTACCGAAATTCGGAGTCAGTGGCCTCAACGTTAAGAGCGCTACGTCCAATTTATGGTCGTCATAATCGTCCTACCAGATCAACAATTGATCGTCTAGTGGAAAAAATTGAATCCACAGGCACAGTAGAAAATGTTCCCGTGCCAGTAAGACAAAGAAGTGGCCGTAGTGTCGAAAATATTGCTGCCGCTGAGGCTTCAGTTGAAGAAAACCCAAATGTGTGTTCTCTGTGACGTCGTTGTGGCGAATTTTGCGAAAAGATCTTGGCCTACATCCTTACAAAATCAAATTGACGCAAGAACTGAAGCCGCTTGACCACCAGAAGCGTCGTATGTTCGTGAATTGGGCTGATCAACAACTTCAAAATGAAAAATCATCTTCAGCGATGAAGCTCATTTCTGACTGAATGGCTTCATCATTAAACAAAATATGCGTTATATTATATATAAAATTTAGGTTAAAACTATTTGACAACAAGCTTAAAATATAATTCATTGAATTGATGTGGTTGTAGCAGTTTATAAACTTAAGACTTAATTGTTTATACAATTTTGTTTAACAAAATTGAAATGAGTTTTGTGTAGCATTATTAAATGCATATATTCATTGATTTTATAAAATATTAAGTACAGTTATAGTTTTGTATAATTTGATTTTCTATTAAATAATATATTAAAACAGACTAAAGCAGACATTGTTTAATTTAATTTTAAAAAGTCTTTAATTTTTAAGCAGATTTTTTTTTATTAATTTACATTAATATAACATTTATACAATTAATTGAGTCATGTTCGGTTGAAAACGAAATAAAAATTATAACAATTGTTTATTTGTTTTTTGTTTAAATAATTTATATTATTATTTTATTTAAATTTATTGAAGATTTTTATGCAATAAAACGCTGAAAGCATTTAAATTTGAATATTTTTGTTGTTTTTTTTTTTCTTAACAACTAAAATTAAGGATTAGACAAGCTTAAATTTAAAAACTAAAAGGGCGAAGGAGGGAGGGGGTTAGTAAATCTTACATATTAAAGCTTAAAACTAAATTTAAGTATAAAAATTATATGGCTTAAAAATTAGAAAATTTAAACTTAAAACTAATAAAAAGGCAAACAAATTAAAATTTTTTTAGGTTGAAAGGTAAAATTTTATAAAATAAAATGTTTAAATGATTTATTGAAATAAATGATTATTTTATAATTAAAAATAAGTGAAAAATGTGTGCAACAGTTAGTGCTATTAAAAAACAATACAAATAGCACTAACCTTTTAAACATGAAAGCAATAATTGTGGTATTATGAACTGTTATGTTTAAAACATATTATAAAGTATGTTTTTCTTATTAAGCTTATTTTAAAAAAAGGTCAAGTTAAGATTTTTAGTCTTTAAAAAAAATAAATTACTAAAAAATCGCTTTAAGGTCAAACAGAGTGTGTTAAATTACTAAAACGAAAAAGTGAAAGTCAAGTGTACAATGGTCAGAATTACACAAATTAAAATTGTACAAAATAATAGTTTTTAAAAAAAGTTAAAACAAAAATACATTTTTCATGTAAAATCATTAAAAAAAACAATAAAATAAAAAGTTTAAAATAAATTCATTAAAAAACAAAAAATAAAAGAAATTAAAAGTTAAATATTTTAGAAAAGAAAATGTGTTTCAAGTTGATAATTAAATACAATTTTTGTTTATTGTAAGAAATGATTTTCTTATATATTATTAATAATGTTTTGTCCTGTAATATTTTTATTATTTATAAAGGTGCAGGAAAATATTGTTAAAGATGTAGGCAAAGTCTTTGTTTTAGTTAAACCAAATCAGTTATTAAAAGCCTTAATCTGACATGTAGTTATTTTGGAGATTTTGGATTTTTTTTTTAACATAAATAAATGAAATTTTAAATTACAATTTGGACAAAGGCCAGAGCTAATTAACAGAAGAATAGATATTTGGATATAAAAACTGTTGACTACTGCCTTGAGTGTCCGTAACTTAAGTTGAAAAAGAAATTGAAATTATTGCCAAAAATCTTAGAGAAAGTGGCGAATGTTGCCCCTAATAACACTCACTCATCTGTTTGTGTACATATTTACAAGACCTGGTTACAAAGCAATATTACAAATGCAAATTTTCTTAATTTTCCATTTAAAATACAATAACGAATTAAGGTATTGCTAATTTACTTATTTCTTGTAAATTTTAGTAGTAACATAATTAATTATTATGTTATTATTGTAAACTTGTTACTACTTTATTTACAAGTGCATACATCAGACACTTGTGTGCCTTGCTAAGTTTCTCAAGTCTAGTAAATTACAGTTTCACATATTTATTTATTGTAGTTACTAGACTATCTGCGTTTGCAATATTTACAAGGGCTAGCTTACTATGATCAGAGAATTTCATTTGAATTATAATTTTAAGTCTAGCTAATTTATTCAAGTCTTGTTAATTATAGTTCCTTATATGTATTAAGTCATTAAGGTGTTGTTGCAAACTGCTGCTAGACTCTTGCTACGTTGACAATGTTTAATATCATGGTTATATGTTCAATTTCACGAGTATATCAGACAGTTTTACTAATTTTAAACTCGTATTAATGGTATTGAGTACTTGCTAAGTTTCAAGTTTCACATTTAATTATTGTGGTGTTTCAACTTTAGTATTTTAAAGAGAATGACTGCGTTTGCAAGGGATAGTTTACTATGATCAGATAATTTGGCTTGAATTACGATTTTAAGTCTAGCCAATTTACTTTTGTAAATTGCAGTTTCATTGTTGCAAACTTTTGCTACAATTGTCCTAATTTTTAACTCTTATTAATGGTCTGTCTTGCTAATTTACATATTTAATTATTTTGCAACATTTTTACTAGACTTATTTATGTAATTTGAAGAAGTTACGGTCACATGGTGGCAATATTTGTGGATATTACATAAATATGAAGACAATTTTATTATTTAGAAGGAAATAACCTAAGCATACATGTTTTAAAGTATCATAAAACATAAAAATCAGGCACACATACGAAAAATTCTTATGACCGTAAAATTTAAAAAAAAAATCTATTTAAAAAAGGTAATTCACGTCAGTTTTTTTTACTCTCGCTAAGCTTAGCACAATCTCAACCACTTATTTATGATGTATGTATGTTGTTGTGATTGTGCGAATCTTTACAATTTTGCAAAGTTAAGATTTGGAGGCATGAATTCCTCTAATAATATATTTTATTTATAAAAGTTTAGTAAGAGGAAAATATCCAACACATTCGAAATTTGTTTTCCAAATGGTTTGGAAGCAGAATACTACATAGATTCAATAATGTGCTGAAATTTTATTCGAAGAATAATGAGGCGTGATTTTGATATTTGTTCCTGTTGTGACATGTTCAGACTTGGTTAAAACTCTTGTTTGAGCAGTAAACAGAAAATTGTAGTTGATTGTATCTTTGACATTAGATTATATTATTTCATATATTGAAAATACAATAAATTTGTGCGTGCTTTAACTTGTCTGCTAACTTTTCAATTTGCTCTCGTTATATATTTATGCACTTTCACAACGTTTTATTAACAATTGTTCTAATTTTTAACTCTTATTAATGGTCTGTCTTGCTAATTTACATATTTAATTATTTTGCAACATTTTTACTAGACTTATTTATGTAATTTGAAGAAGTTACGGTCACATGGTGGCAATATTTGTGGATATTACATAAATATGAAGACAATTTTATTATTTAGAAGGAATAAAGAATATTGGGCCAATATACATGTATATACATATATATGTATAAAATTATTATGTTTAGATCTTTATAGTGCATACAGAAATAACGCAGCAATAAATATAAACAATTTAACAAACATTTAACATATTTAGTCTAATTTTGAATTCGTATGCTTCAGTGATTTCGTTCTGAATGCAATAGTTATTAAATTTCTTTGTGAAGAATATTGAGTTGAATTTTGGATACAAATAATCTGTTATATTATACCTTAGATCTTAATATGTATGCAAAACTGGTTTCGTTCTGAATGTTTTGAATTATCTACATTCTTTTGTGAAGAATATTGTGTTGGGATCTGTATAAAATTATTATTATAAATTGTCTTAGATATTAAATGAACATACAGAAATAATGTGAAAATAAAGCTTTATAATTGTTTTGTATGCTTAGGTTTTTTCATGCAGATGATCTTAAAATTGTGTGTGAGACTGAAAAAATAGATTTCAAATATTTCATTATATTTATAATATAAATATTATATTTTATAATATATGTATATATTAAAAATCCTCCGTTTTTGGGCCTGTCAATAATAACATAAACATTGATTTTAAAAACTGCATGTATCTTCTAATATTTTGAGATGCTCTATTTGCTTGGTTGTGTTTTAATGAAAATAAAAACAGCACAATTTAATTTGAACCATATTGGGATTCTGTTTAAGCGATCAATTATACAAAACTTGAAATTAAAATTTCTTAAATCCTTTAACAAAGAGTTGTTGGTTTACTTTAAATGTTTGTTCGCAACAACTTGCGAATGTACAATTTGTTTAGCAATCCATTGAAACAGGGCATGTTTTTTGTTTGCAAATTATTATGCTATCCTCGACTAAAACAGGCAACACTTGAATTAAACTATTTATAAGACTTTTCCTTGAATCTCTTTAACAATATTTTCTTTTACATTCCCTTTTTTACATCAATGATGATAAAGTTGAATAAAATAATGTTTGCTTAAATAAAATAAAAAATATTTTGTTATATATTCTTATAGAACGTTTTTTTTTGTTTGTTGGTTAGATAGTTTGTGAAACTAACTTAAAATATATATTATGTATTTAGTTCTTTTATTTTATTTTTTATTTTTCATAAAAAAAAATTATTTTAGTTTTGCATGTATTTTCATTATACTTGTTATTAATTTTTAATTTTGCAGCATTTTTGTATAAATTTGTAACAGGTGAACAAGTATTAAAATACTGTTAAACTACTATTGTTTGTGAGAAAGGAGGTAAAAACACATTATCTTAAGAGCAGAAGAGAAAAAGAAACAAAAATATAATAATAATTGAGGAATCTAAAAATATAATTTAATCGTGCTTTAATACAATCCTTTGTGGTTTACGTTTACTATCAGAATTTCCGCTTGTACTGGTACCGGGAGTTAAGGGCGACTGCTGTCTACTGTTGCGTACATCTAAACGTTCAAAAATAGCTCTACGTGAATTGCTATTGCCACCGCCACTACTGCTCGATGAGGCCATATCTCGACCTCTACTAGTAGAATTTGTTCCAATCGATCCAGAAGAATGAGATGAGGTTTTTAAAACGACTCTACGATTTGTCGAACTAAAGCTAGGCTTTGAAGTTCCATGATTGCCACCGCTGCTACGTGTATTCATTGATTTCCGAGCAACATTGTGGGATTTGACATTAGGCTCGGGCGAGGGTGTACGCGATTCTATACGCTGTTTAGATGCTCGAGGAGGTGTGGGATCTGGCGATGCTAATAGCATTTCTTCTTCATCTAATAGTAGATCGTCTTCATCATAGTCTAACTGTACTTCATCCTCACTGTGCGATGACATACGCCGCTGTGACTGTTGATGAGGTTGAGGTTTTATAGCTGCCACCGTAGCTGACGATGAAGATGATTCTTTTTTCAACACCGGCTTTATAATAGCAGTATTTTGACTTATACTTTTTGAGCGGCCACGTTCTCCACTCGTTGCATTATGTGCCAAATGATCTGTTAGCGTTTTCTTAGCTTCTGGCAAAATTTTGGCCGTTGGTATGGCTTTTCTTTGTGTTGGTCTGCCATGATCATCGTTATCATTGTGTTCGGCTGGCCGCTTTTTAAGCGAGATTATTTTACGTTCGGCCACTACTTCTTTTAGTTTTTGTGAGTTCTGCTGCTGTTGATGATGCGTAGTTGTTTGTGGTGGCGTGTCATCTTTTTGTTGAGGTCCTCCAGTACGTTTTTCCTAAGATTTTTGTTAGGGAATTGTTTTTGTATGAATTTTTGTTTCTTTTTTTTACTTTAGTTTTTAAACGAATTTTTATAATTTTAAGGAATTAAAATCTAAATTAGTTTTCTCTTAACATGTATTTCAGCTTTAAAGGATTTTAATTGTTTTATTTTTTTTCTTTTTCTGGGAAACCGAAAACTATTTTTTTCTTTTGGTTGTTTGGGAATTTGATTTATATGTATAAAAAGTATAAATAAAACTTACCTCGTATTGTTTTTCTTCTGCAGCTCGTCTACGTTTCATTTCTTTGTCACGCATTATTTGTTCACGTAAAGCTTTTTGCTTTTCAATTTGCAAGCGGTATGAACGAGTTTCTTCATCTTCCTCAACCTGAAAATTGTTTAAGAAAATTATTTGTTAGAGCTTTATTTGCTGGCAAAGGAGGTTATTTTAGTATTAGTTAATATGAATTAAAATCTACAAACAACATAAATAGAATCGGGATAAGTCTTTATAAAAAAACACAGTTATAATAATTAAAATATTTAACGTAAATAGAAATTAACTATAAGTCAGTCATGGGCAAAGATCCCCCCATGCCACACGTACATAGCACACGCATTGTACAAAAAATAAACAAAACAAGTCTGTTTTGCACGAGCAAGAAGGTCTTGTTACGCTTGATGATAGATAGATGATGCCAAACGGGACTGAACGAGTACTTGACTCTTAAAATACTTTCAACTGTTCATTCTGTTTCGCAGCTTATTTTTTACCACATTAAACATACAGAAAGCTCTTTCAACTGATGCATTGGAATAAGATAGTAGTAATATAGATAATCCTAGTTTACTAATTCTTGAAAATTTTGGATTCAGCATCCCTCTTTTTCAACTTCATACCAACATTTTTCTAAAGACGTCGTATTACTCCACGATATAAAGTACAAGTTATTCCACTCACTAAGAGTTGCATCGATATCTTCACAAATGTTTTTGAAATGAACAACGATACTGGTAATGTCTGGTTTTTTAGCTTTCTGTGCATTTTCGATGGAAAAACAGGTACAATTTTTTCAACAGATCAATATTATCTGGAAGTCGCTTTTTTATTTGGGAACAAAGTAAAAGTTTTATAATTTTCTTTAATGAGCATAATAATGTGCAAAATGTTTTATTGTTTTTAGTTGCCAGATTATTTTCTAAATCGTCATTTTCGACATGCTCAGTTTTTAAATTTTGTATGTACTATACCAAACTATAAATTCGAAAATCCCCTATTTCCCCCTAAATAATATTAACCCCTAAATCTGCCCTTAATAGAAAAAAAACCTCTAAATCTAGGGGGAAACCCCCTAATCTGACAACACTGGTCCCATGTTTGGCAAACGTTTGAACCATCTTATAAAATGTTTTACCTACATTACCTACATCTTAGAATATTAAATGTTTTTTTAATGACCTTGTATTCAATTTGCTGTCTTTCTTTGAATTTTTAAAATAAAATGTGCATGTCTAAAGGTAGCATAAATTTAAGAGTGCATGACGATATGTTACGTTATATTTAAAAGTTAATCTGTTTATGTATTATTATATTGCCTATGTATGAATATGTACGCAGAAAACCTGAAGCTGTTTGTAATTATTTCACTACTTTACTCAATTCCACGAAATACGTTAATTAGTAAACAATTTTAAGGGTTTTTATGTTACTAATTACCTTGCCACTATACTAAGAGATTTCCATACTTTATTAAATTTTATGACACAGCTATACTTAAGAATTTTTACCTGTGAGACATGTGTAATAATCACCCCTATCGTGAATAAAAATTCCACATGAAATTTAACATTGAATTTTAATAGGAAAAATGTGAATATGTGTAGTAAAACCCCTAAACCCTGTAAAAGCATAAGGGTAAGAATGGAAGCATAAAATGTTACAATAAATTTTCAAAAATTCTCATTGTTTCTTTTTTCACTACTACTTACTTAATCCTAGAACAGCAGTTCATACTATTGGTCATATATCAGGGTAATTATAAGATAGACGAAAAAACACCCTGGATCTCGTTCCCTTAAAGTGAACAATGACTTTAATCCGAACAAATGGTAAAAGTCACTAAATATGTTGATAGTTATGCTGAATTGAAGGCTTTAAATTTAAAGTAGCCGCAACATAGAGAAACTCTGAAAGGGCTGATGAGTCCTATATAACTATTAATAACTATTAAATAAATAAATTTTGGAGAAATGTTGCTGTTTACACGAGTGTGAAGCATTTTGAAGAGCAATTTTGAAGAAAATTTCAATTTATAAATCTAGCTTTATGACTTGTTTTCTATAATATGTTTTTATAATAAAATTAACAATTCTAGAAAACACTTTATAATAATTCCCAGTAGTTTAAACTTAATTAAAAATGTAAATAGTTAATAACTTACCTCTGATTTATCACGATCATTATTATAACGTCCTCTATTGCCACCGAAATTACCACCTCCGCCACGATTTCCAGGTGAAGGTGAATTGCTACGACGTCGTTTGCCATAATTGCCACCGCCGCCACCTTGATTGCGATTCTCATAATCACGATCACGACTGTTGGCACGCCTAAAACGATTAGGACCCTGGCGATGGTTGTTATTATAACCGCCGCCCACTGGCCGATTACGATCTCGGTCACGATCTTCACGATCCCTGCTGCCAGCACGACCTATCCGTGTATTCTTATCATCGTTGATAGGACGATCACGATCTACTCTTTCTCGGTCGCGTTCACGTTCTCGATCAAAACGCTCATTGCGATTGTTGGGTCCACCATTAGGATGACGTTTGGGTGGTGTATAACTACGATCGCGGGAAACACTGCGCGGTGTACGGGAACGAGAGCGTGAACGACTGCGGCTGCGAGATCTTCGGCTGGGGGAAACATCTCTGGCATGGCGTCGTTTTTCAATGTGTTCACGATTTTTATTAATAAATTCCTCCTGTTGACGCAATAGCTCCTCATCGCTTTGTACCCGCGGTACGTGGGAGTTTATGGCGTTCATGTATTGAGTTTCTTGTATAAATTTACTGGTGGCTGCTTCAACACCCCCCTTAAAATTAGGATTAATTAGAACTTTACGGGGTGCTAGCGAAGGAGCAGATGCAGGTATTTGACCAGCTGTAGGTTGGTTTGAAACGGGTGGATTTTGACCAGGTACAGAGGAAGCTCCAGGTAGTGGTTGTGGTCCAGGGCCAGTCTGTGGTCTAATCTGATGGGGAGGAGCATTAATAAAATTACCCTGATTAGGCATAACATGAGGTGGTAAAGCTTGTAGGGGAGGTCTTTGCATGCGCATGCCAGGACGCATACCGGGCGGTAAGCCCATCGGACCTTCTGGTCTAAAGACATTACGAGGTCCGCCAAATTGATGCTGATTAAATCCGCCACCATTATAATCATGCGGCACTTGAGAATACATTCCAGTTGGATTGGGATGACGAAACCCTGCCATAGGACCTGGTCGAAAACCGAATGGATGTCGTGGCCTATGGTGAGGATTATTTGGGTCATGATTTGGTCCTGCCATAGGTCCATGAGGTGTATTTTGTAAGGAATTGGGTGGAGGTTGTGGTGCAAAAGGATTTGTGTTGGGTTGTTGCGTTGGTGGTAGAAATGGTTGACCTGGAATAAGAGGATTGGTATTGGGATGTGTTAGTGTAACTGTAGCTAGACCGCCCAAATGTGTAAAGGGCGATGGAGATAGCAAGGATATATTACCATGTGGAGGGAAACGCAACAGGGGACGTTGGAAAGGAGGAGCAGGACCTCGTAAGGGGTGGCCACGTAATAGCGGTGCACCATTTCTTTTTTGATGGTAAACGTAGCGATTTACAGGTTTTTCTAAAAACACACAAATAAAAATAATAAACAAATTAAATTGCTTTCATAAAATAAATATGTATTAGTAAATAATTAAAATTAAGAAAATATGATTTTGTTTTCATACAATAAATAAAATAATATTTACTTTTAAATTAGGAATACAATTAAAATTAAAAAAAAATAATTTTCTTTTGCAATTTTCATAAGAATTTGTTTTTATGTTGGAGACTAATTTTTCTAGAAATATTAAGATAACAAAAAGTATACAATTATTCAAATGGCCATTTGTGTCTACAAACAAATTAACAAATTAATTAATTTATACATTTTTTAATTTTTTGTAATTATTTAAGCTTTTAAATTTTAATATCAGAGATTTTAATTTTATTCTGAATTAAGCAATAATCAAAATAATATAATTGTAAAGTACCTAATTCAAACATTATTCAATTTGAAATACAATACATTTTATTCAGATAGAATGGACATTAAAAAATATTTAAAAATGCATACCTGGTGAATGCTCATTGCTGTGCTCAAACGCTTCTCGTTCACTAGTTGTCTTTATATTCGTACGCTCTTCACGTTCGTCCTCATAATCCTCACGAGGATCGGATACATCACCATGGCTCATGGTAACACTTGCACTTTCTTGTGAACTTTGTATTACTGAAGAAGCGTAAGAATCATTTGTTGGGCTGGCTGCAGAGTTAGATATAGTTGAAGATTGATCCAATTCCATTTCTTTTCCAGAACTGGGCGTATTTTCTACTGCTGTTCTAGTATTTAGACCATTACTATTTGTTTCCATGTTGTTATTAGTAACTGTGATATTTGTTTGTTCAGCTGGTGTTTTGAATCCTTGTGTAGATGACTCCGCAGACACTTGGGCTGAAGTTTGTAGTTGTTGCTGCTGCTCTTCTCTAGTAGGAGTTTCTTGTACTTTAACATCATTTTTAATAGTTTCTGTCGGGCAGGATTTTTGTGTTTCAACTGTTTTGTTTTGTTCTGAGACTTGTTTTGGTCTTGTTTTAGGTTTATCTTTGATTTGTGATTTAACCCATTCCTCGGCTTCAGATTTTAATTTTTGTTTTTCTTCTTTAGAAACATCTTTTTCTAAATCTAAAAATTACACACAATACACACGAAAATAAGACTATTTATACATATACAATTTATAATCAAACGTTTACTGTACTCACCATCATCTGAAAGCAATAGTTCATCTTCATCAGCTCCTATCAAGACCTGATCATCTATTACATCTCCTATATCATAATTTAATAAGTCATCACTGCAATGAAACAATAATAAATTAAAAATTAATAAATATTGCAAAGTATTATCATCACATTGTGAAAAAATTTCCAATATTTTTCTACACTTGACACGCAGCTGTCGTAAATTGTTGACCCCCTCCAGCGCTGCCCCTTTTATTTTACAAAGAAAAATTTTTTTTAGAATTTTCATTGCGAAAATTCTTTAAAAAACTTCATATTTATGTTATATTTCATATAAATTTTGTTAAACACTTTATTGTAAATACACTGTTTATAAATTTATTTTAAATAACCAATATTTATCATTAAAATACTATATAAAAATAATTTTACTAGCACTCACTTTAAGTCAGACATTTTGATAATACAGCATTTACCAGTGGTCTCCAGTGATGACAATTCAGAGATTTTTACGTCAAATTTAGCAATACAACTCAGCGGAGTGATGGCAATTCAACGATTTTTACGTCAAATTTAGCAATACAGCTCAGCAGAGTATAATACTATGTTTCCACGGTACAAGCTTCGCTCTCTATTCATGCTTAACACCCCAATCATGTGCGAAACAACTTGCTTCACCATACAAAATTTTAAGAGCGAATCAAGTAGATTCATATTGAATCTACTTGCGAAGCACGAAAAATTGCACTCTTCTCTAATTTTTATCCCAAGTTTATCTGCACTAGCTGTAAAAATTTAATATTATTGTAAGCAAATTATTTTCTTGTTGCTGGAAGTAAAGAAAGTAAATACTTCATAATCTATGGTAAATACATACGAAGGTATGTTTTTTTTTTCAAATAAGCTAACTAATTTCCACTCACTTTTGTTTGTCCATAAAAAAAAATTATTTTCCACAAATTGTAAATTCTGTTTTTTTTTTATTCTGTTTGTTTATTAAAGACAACTGTCAAATCGAATCAAGTTTATTAGTCATGTAAACAGCATGATTCATAAACAGGATTCAGAGAGCGAAGCAGGTGATTCAAGTCGTCGTGGAAACATAGTATGAAGCACGAAAAATTGCACTCTTCTCTAATTTTTATCGCAAGTTTATCTGCACTAGCTGTAAAAATTTAATATTATTGTAAACAAAGCAAATTATTTTCTTGTTGCTGGAAGTAAAGAAAGTAAATACGTACGAATGCACACATGGTGAAATTAAATACCAGGTGACCGCATTGCTACAACAATTACAACAAGGCAAGAACAACAGGCATTTTTCTATATGAAAAACTTTCGTCACTGTCAAAAAGTTTTTTTTTTATATAACTTTTTGGCATTTTCAAATTCACCATGAATAATCAGCTGGCGCTACGCTATCACCTAGTATTTAAATTCACCTTGAATGCACATATGTTTTTTTTAAATAAGCTAACTAATTTCCACTCACTTTTTTGTCCATTAAAAAAAATTATTTTCACAAATTGTAAATTCTGTTTTTTTTATTTTGTTTGTTTATTAAAAACAACTGTCAAATCGAATCAAGTTTTTTAGTCATGTAAACAGCATGATTCATAAACAAGATTCAAAAAGCGAAGCATGTGATTCAAGTCGTCGTGGAAACATAGTATTAACAAACAGAATAAAAAAACAGAATTTACAATTTGTGGAATATAATTTTTTTTAATGGACAAACAAAAGTGAGTGGAAATTAGTTAGCTTATTTGAAAAAAAACATACATTCGTACGTATTTACTTTCTTTACTTCCAGCAACAAGAAAATAATTTGCTTTGTTCACAATAATATTAAATGTTAGCTAGTGCAGATAAACTTGCGATAAAAATTAGAGAAGAGTGCAATTTTTCGTGTTTCGCAAGTAGATTCAATATGAATCTACTTGATTCGCTCTTAAAATTTTGTATGGTGAAGCAAGTTGTTTCGCATTGGTGTGAATTGATGTGTGAAGCATGAATAGAGAGCGAAGAATGTACCGTGGAAACGTAGTATTAACCCGCCAGGTGCCCCGCTTGTCCCAAAAAAGTGTCAAATTCTAGCACACTGCAATTAAAACTAAAATAAAATTGTTTTTGTTTTATATCAATTTATATTTCTACTATTTTTGCCTTATTGATTTATTTTTACATTAATAAACAATATGTTGAAACGATTTATAATATATTTTGATTAAATAAGATTGATTTAATTGCTGTTATCATATTTATAAAAATTTTACCTATTGTTTTCAAAATAAATTCTCCAAAACTAATAATAAGCGTTTTTTATTGATGTTAGTGCTTTTCGAAATTAATAACGCTGTGTTCATTATGTTGATACAACCCTGTCTATAATAGAAAAACAAAAAAATCGATTTTAGCCATGTTCATAGAAAAATTATCATTCAAAACGTAGAAGCAAGACATAACACAACAAATATTAAAAAGAAACGTTATAGCAGACGTAAAAATAATTTAATAAAATAAATATATATTGTGAAAAAATAAAAAAAAATGAAATTCCAATATAAAGAGGAACATGTTTTCGAGAAACGCCGTGCTGAAGGTGACAAAATCCGTAGAAAATATCCTGATCGCGTACCAGTAAGTAAAAAGAAAAGTTAAAAAGTTTTTTTTTTGTATTAGAGAAAAAAACGTATGTATGTATGTATTTTCTTTGTTGGAAATTTCAAGAAAACTCTCCCTTTATAATTTTTCTTGAGTGGTTCTTTTTTCTTTGTTTCTTGGTGAAACAACGTAAATGTGCATAAAACTAAAAGAAAATGTAGAAATTTAAAATTATTTTTTAAATTGCGTCATAAAAAATATTTTTTATAAAATTTTTTATTCGAAGGTGTACTAGTTAAACACAAAAATTTATTTGAAATTTATTTTTGTATACCTCTGTTTTTGTGTTTAACTAGAAGTAAACCTTCGAATAAAAAATTTTATAAAAAATTTTTACAATTAATACTCGCAAGAGGAATAATTCTCATTCAGCGTCATAAAAAATATATAATGAAATTCAATTTTTAGGGTATTGTTTTTTCTGTTTGCTTTATTTTTTATTTGTGTGTATATACGTAAATACCCAACAAACCAAAACGATTTAGAAATATCAACCTTACTAACTCAAGCGTTAAACTTAGAAAAGTGTTGTGATTACTATTATAAAAGGCTTGTTAAAAATAGTTTAATAATGAAAACTGAACCCTTACGACAATGTTACTTGTATATAATATACAGTAAGCTTTAAAGTCTAATTATAAAATAAGCTTACAGAATAATAGTTTTCTAATCATGTTTGCAATAAGCTTACATTGGTAATATTTTTGTAAACTTAAAAATACAACCTATTAATAATTTTACACTGTGCTACGGTAGTAAATTTTTCATAAGAATTTTATTTGGTTTTAATTTAATGAAATATTATTTAAACATTTAATTGATAGTCTTTCTATTACTGCAACTTAAAAGTAATTCGACAATTTCTTTCGGTTCTTTACGAACACTCGTATTTAAATTTAAATGCCATATTTACAAAAAATCTGTTAATTTTAAATATTTAATTCCATTTTTTAATTGTCCACTTTTTAAAACACTTTACTCTTCACTGAAAAAAAAACACAAAAACTAAAAACTTTAAGTAATGATTCAAAATTGAGGCACATGCGAAATAACACTACTTCATTCTCAGAAACACAAAACTATTGCGAGAATACGTAATTTTCAATTATACCTATTTGTTAAATTGTTATCTAAACAAGTGTATAGTAAGTATTATTGTGAAAAGTATTGTCGTGTAAAGCATTTTTAAAACGCTATTTAAAAACTGTTACTTTTTTGTGCTTTTTATAAGTAGACTTACAAATAGTTGTAGGAAATCTAATAAGCTTTATAATACAATATATGTAGTTACATTTTGCTTAAGAATTGGTTTGTTGGGTAATAGGTTTTAGAGAGAGAGAGAGGGAAATAGCTAAAAGAGAGATGGCATTATTCAGAGAAGAAAAAAAATCATATGCTTGTATTTGTTGTTTTTTTTAAATACTTGGCTTTGTGTTTTGTATTTATATTTTTTTGGATTGTTATTGATGGGGGTATTGCCAGCTGTTTCTTCTGTTTGTTTTTAAGGGAAAGTATATTTTTGTTTTTAAGGGAAAGTATATTTTGGTGGGTGGGTATTTATAATTTCTAAATTTTATTTGTTTGAAAAAAATAATTTGTTTTTTTTTTTTTATTCAAAGGTAGTTTTTTAGTATTTTATCTTCAAAAGAACATTATAAAGTATAATATATCAATGACCACCTTGTATTGTATTGTAAATTCATTATGAACCATTTTGTACGTGTATTTATTATAACCATTTAATTGTATAACTTGGTTATGTATATTAAATGAAAGCTTACATTCTTTCATTGCATGTACAGTTGATTCAGAAAGTGAGTGCTCACCCATAAATTAAATTTAAAAACGTTTTTAAAAAAAGTAATATATAAAACTAATAACGAAAACATAACACTGCACGCTGGGATGGAGATGAGTTATGAAAATATCAATATATTTTCAACTCTAAAAGCGCTGATACATCCACACACTAAAACTGAGTCACCCCCATGTTTAAAAGTTGGACACAAATTTTTTTCTTTAAACACTACAGCTTCCATCGTTTTCATACACATACATATATTAAATTTGCTCTTATCCTTAAAAACCACTGTTCCAAAAATCGTTAAATTTATTTATTCTTTGGCGTATTTATTATTTAAGTCGTTTGATCTTGTTTACTTTTCTCACACTCATGAAGCACTTTTCGTATTTGGTGTATTTGGACAAACGCTTTTGTTGAAGTTGGTATTAATAGTTTTTATTGCCGGTATCTTAGGACTTTTTTTATTTCCAGTACATATCTTTTTCACCATTAGAAAGGGCCTGATGCATCCGCTTCTTGGCTTATTTGCAAAATTTTTTGTTTTGTTATATATGTCAACAATATTTTTAATAGTGTAATTTTTAAACTTTTTAATTTATTAACCGCTAATAAAATGATTTAAAATTTTTTGCTACCGCTTCTATGGCATTTTAAATTTATTGCTGTTTCAAAATATTCCGCTATTTGTTTTTAAATCAAAGCTTTTAAATTAAAAATTAAGGACTACATTTGATTTTTGTTTTAAATTTATGCGGCTTAAATGATAAACAAATTTTAATTTAGTGCTTTCAATAAGGGTACCACAGGCATTGAGAATATGTGTATAAAAATATAAAGTGAGCACTCACTTTCTGAATTGACTATACATATTAAAAATTATATAAAGTGATATTAAAATATTATATTTGTATTTAAAAGTGATACTAATTGTTTATATTTTACAATAATTTAATATTGAAAAGAGAAAATTACGAGTTGTGATCAGGTATGCACTTGTTATACTTTATCACGATATTCTTTATTTGGACGTAGATAATTATTGCTAGACTAATAAAATTATTAAATCTTTGCTCTGCGTGAATGACCCAATTCAATGACTTTTAAAACAAATTTATTTTTCTATTTCAAAGTTAAAACAGCATATAAATAAAAAAAACAAATAAAGAAAAAAAAACAATATACATACATATATACATACATAAATATAATTTTACAGTATATCAGAGCAGCTGTTGACCACAACCCCCTCCCCTTTAAAAACAATTAACTTAAACGAAAATATACTTATAAAACAAAAGCAAATTCAAAATTAAATAAAATAGCAAATAGAATTCAACCACATATTGAATATGTTACAAAGCAAAATTAAAATTAATTTAAAAATCCAAAAAATCAATCGAGTCGAGTGCTTATTGAATATCAAAAAACATACGATTTTATGCAATAATTAAAACAAATCATGAAATTCATGACAATAATAACAATTAATTAATGAGTCATAGACTAATCAAATTTTGTTTTTACGGATTGTTATTACTAGAAGTGTTTGTTTACAAACACAACTTATAATTGTTTTTCCCAAAGTCTTTGAAAGGAGTAGTAAAAACTAAGTGGAAATAATAACAATATTATTGAAATATTCAGTTACATATGCGCAATAATTAAATACACATACATACATGTATAAAAATGCCATTTATATGAATGTTTACGTGTATATATCAAAGGTAAAGTTAAACATTTTTGACGTAAATAAAAAAGAACTAAAACTATAACAAAATAAAGACAACAAAAAGCAATAAAATTACTACTTTAACATTCCGAAACAGAAAAACAAATAACTTGTAGTTTCAATATTCTTGCAAAGGGTATTAAAAATAACAATTGAAATTGAATTTAAATTATTATGTAAAGGGTGATTTTTAGCTATTATCATTTTGGCAACACTGGTTTAAACAGCTGACACACGTTTCGTGTTTTATTTCACTGTCAAATATCTTGAGTTTGGTCTATAATTTAACCATGAATCGTCTTTCGAACAACCAACGCTTGCAAATTATTGAATTTTGTTATCAAAATGTGTGCTCTGTTAAGAAAGTTCATTTTGCTCTTTTTTACCGAGAAAAAGCGACGAAGCTCATTTTTGGCTCAATGGGTACGTAAATAAGCAGAATTGTCGATTTTGGAGTGAATATCAGCCAGAAGCATTGAAAGAGCTACCAATGCATCCAGAAAAAGTCACAGTTTGGTGCGGATTATGGGCTGGTGACATCATTGCGCCGTACTTCTTTATATATGATGCAAATCCATAACGTAACTGTGAATGGTGCGCGCTACTGTGAGATGATATCCAACTTTTTTTGCCCAAAAGGCAAGAGCTTGACTTGCATGACAAGTGGTTTCAACAAGACGGTGCCACATGCCACACAGAACGCTCAACAATGGACTTATTGAGAGGCGAGTTCGTGCGATTTAACGCCTTTATACTATTTTTTTGTGGGGCTATGTTAAAGCTCATGTCTATACAGACAAGCCCGCTTCAATTGACGCATTGGAAGACAACTTTGAAGCATTTATTCGTGAGATGCCGGCCGAAATGTTGGAAAGAGTATGCCAAAATTGGACTAAGCGGATGGACCATTTGAGGCGCAGTCAAGGTCAACATTTGCATGAAATAATCTTCAAACATTAAATTATATGGACCGTACTATCGATTCAAATAAAGATTTCATGCATTTTTCTGAATTTTATGTGTTTTTTTTGAAAAGCTTTTCTATAGCTTTTAAAAAATCACCCTTTACTTAGGTATTGGCTATGATTGAGTTTATGTAAATTTAGTAAATAATTGCTTTAAATGTCATTGTTTTACTTTTTGATTACGATTTACTTTTCATTTTATGTTTTAAATGTAATTTACTATAAAATTAATTGGCACTGGCAATTTTTGTTTATTATGCAAAAATACAAATTTTTTTGTTAAAATAATTTTATATGTAACTTTTTTAAAATTTTGTGTTAGATAGTGGAGAGGGGGGGCACCTTTGAACACTTTTTGCTTTTAAGCCACATAAAAATTTATATTTTTGAATTATTGACTTTACATAATTTAACTAATATGTATGGAAATAAACTTTAGTTTAAGTCTACAAGTAACTTATTTTTAGCTCGATTTATATATTTTTTTTATTTTTTTAATGGATGAAGTTATTGTGTTCAAATGTGCCCCCATAAGGAGCAGCTTTGAACTAGGCTGGGGCAGCTTTGAACGGATATTTATAATAAATATTTTTTTTTTATCAAATAACTTTACTTAATTTTGTTTCAAATGAATTTTGGACTTCTAACACTCTTACAAAAAAAACAACAACATTGTTCAAAGGTGCCCCGTGTTTAAACGTGCCTCCTCTCCTCTACGTAAAACATCCATTGTTAGACATCGACATAGAAGATGAGAGACGGTTTCATCCTCTTTTTCACTATAACATCTTCTGCAGATGTTATTGTAGGGTAGTCCTTGCCTTCTTGCATGGTTGCCTATTTTACAGAGATCATCGACACTAAGTTACTTAATTGGAATAGTTGTAGTTTTAACAAAAGGTAAAGTACGTCAACCTATTTAGCCTAGGCCATATCAATCACGTGAACAAGCCCATAGTAAATGTTACTAATTTGTTTGTTGTTGCTTGCATGCTGATAACGGAATGCAGTATAGAGGTTCTATGTCACCATCAGGTAGCATAGCGTCTTTTATTGCCTAATCATCTGCAACACAGTTGCCTATGATTATTACGCATCCATATGCAGCTGACGCAACTGTCAACTGTCTCGCCTTTCTTTTTAAGAATGTCTGGCATTCCTGGACCAAGATGTAGTAAAAAATATTAAATATCAAATACTCCTTAAATCCTAGTGAAGCTTTTCCTATGAAATTGTAACATTTTCCCTTTTTAAGGTGACATTTTTCAAAAAATATCATATCCAATATTGCGCTTTGAGCTTAAAAACTAGAAATATCAATTGTTCTTTTTTTAATTTTAATGCTTTCGTTTTTAACCTCATTCGCATACGGGGTTTTTAACAAGAACTTTTATCAAAACAAAAACCAAGAATTTTTATATAAATCATGAAAATGATATCGGACAAATATCCACCACGTATCATCCAGACCACATAGTTCAACATACATTGACACGTTCAGCATATTTGTCATATTTTCTCTTTAACGATTCGGTCGAATGCATTAATATGTAGCCAGCCAGTCGACTCAAATTCTTAATAGCGGCATCAGAAGGAAAAAATCAAGAATTTTACGAAATGTAGCTTTTACAAATCCATAACTTTTCATAGTGGAAAATAAAGTTCATGTTGAAAACTCCGTTATTTTGTTGTTGAGTAAATCAAAGCCACATGATTTACTCGTTTCACTTTCGATTATATAAACCTGTTTAAATGTACAAAATCAGGTTATTTGCAGAATTTTGTCAATTATTGTTACGTTTTTAAAAATCACCTCTTTTCAAAGTTTATTGCAAATCATATTATATGCTAGTCACTTTCCTGTTCAAAATCTTTGTTTGTTTCGACCATAGCTTGGGAATAATGATTAGAAATCCTAATGATTAGCAATTGGATTAGAAATTTTAATTGTGCTGAACAATTGATTAATTATGATTAGTTAGCCATTTTAGACGATTACTAATTGATTAGATTAGAAATAATCAAAAATCTAATCACAATTAGTGACGATTAGCATTTCTAATCAAATCTAATCAAAACTAATCCGAAAAATAATTGATTAGATTTCTTGATTATTTTTGATTAGATTTGATTAGTTTAACTATTTTTAACTATTTTTGTGAAAAGAAAATATTTATTTATCACATTTGTTGCTATATTTACATAATGTAACAGTTTTCGAATATTGCATAAAATTGCATTATATATTGCCACATACATGTGTATATGTACGCTGATTCTGCTTATATATAATTCACAAAAAATTTACATTAGACTTCATTAATACCAACTTTTCAAAAGAAAAGTCTGACAATGAATTTCGTCTTGGACTATTGCAATATTCAAAAACTGTTACATTATGTAAATATAGCAACAAATGTGATAAATAAATATTTTCTTTTCACAAAAATAGTTAAAAATAGTTAAACTAATCAAATCTAATCAAAAATAATCAAGAAATCTAATCAATTATTTTTTGGATTAGTTTTGATTAGATTTGATTAGAAATGCTAATCGTCACTAATTGTGATTAGATTTTTGATTATTTCTAATCTAATCAATTAGTAATCTGAAATTTTTATCAAAATTCAATTCTAATGATTAGATTATTTTATTTTTCTAATCGTAATGATTTCTAATTCTAATCGAAATTCCCAAGCTATGATTTCGACCAAATTAATTTTAGATGATTATTTTTCATGTTTAACTTGATTTATTAAAAGTAAGTAAGATCGCTAGACTATACATAATTTGGTGCGCTGTGTTTATATTCCTAAAATACTAAAATTAGTTGACTCAATTTTCAAGTTTGTTTATAAACAATAATATTTTTCGTTTTTGTTTTGGTCATTTTCTATTGCGTCTTTGGCAAAATAAACAAAAAATATTTTAACAATTAATAAATGTGTATAGGTACAAAACTTTTGTTTTTCATTCATGTATTATGATTTGTTATTCTATTTTCATAACAACTGTTTGATTGTCTAAAGTGCATTAAAATGATTATTTTTCAAATAGAATGAAATGTTAAAATGAATTTTGAAAAAGTGAAGAACATTTTTGTTTAAATTATTTTATCAGTGCAAATAGTTATGGTGGCTTGCTTTCTTTGTTTAGAAATTTTGTTTGCTGTTCTATAGGTATGTATTATAAATATGTATATTATATAGAAATGTACATATGTATTGTATATGTATGTATGTATATATTTTTGTTAATATTTACTTTTAAAAGACAATGATTTGTTTTATATAGACATGATGATATGACCATAATGAAACAGCAGCAAACACTACTGCTGTTACAACAACAACAACTATAATGAAATCATTGGTTTATTATTTCCTTAAAATATATTGTTAAAATGTAAATTACAATTCTATACGAATGATTTGCTTAATATAATAAAATAAAAAAATTGTATATCAGACTGCAATTAATGAAATATGAAGGATTAGAGTGACTCAGCATTATATCAAAATCGTGGTGCAAGTAAGAAATAAATAAAATAGCATTTTTCTGAATATACATTTCATTAAATACGTTTCTTTCAGTTAACTAAGATTTTGTTGTAAAATTACTGTTTTAGTTTTGTTAAATGCCCTTTTAGTTTCTAAACATTTGGAAATTGTTGTAAAAAAACATTTTAAACAATAATCCCTCTCATGTTTTGAGAACCACGTAACTAATATGTTATTAATATAAGTTATTAATAAAGAAACTACTGCTAATTCCAGGGGTTTATTTGAGGCAATCCATAGAACATAATATAATTAATTTCTTTAGCAGTTTCTATAAAATATTTCTTTCATTCTTTGTAAACGTAATATTTTCTGTTAAAGACATAATCACGTATATTTATTACTTAAGTACATATACTAAATTCCATTTAAAATTCACCTTTATATTCTATTTCTAGGTTATTGTAGAAAAAGCCCCTAAAGCACGCATTGGTGATTTGGATAAGAAAAAATATTTAGTACCTTCTGACTTGACCGTAGGACAATTTTATTTCTTGATTCGTAAACGCATACAATTGAGACCAGAAGATGCTCTATTTTTCTTTGTCAACAATGTAATTCCACCAACATCCGCCACTATGGGTTCCTTGTATCAGGTAAGAACAAAGTTTTCCTTTTGTCATATACCGTAGACAGACGACAGAGTTAATGCGCATTAAAATCTCACTAATTTCAATTAAGATTTTACCGTGACAGACGACAGTTTCTGCATTTAAACTGCATTTAGGTAACAGCTGTTTGTTTGTAAACAACTATTTCATTATGAAAAAATTTGTTTGGCATTTGCTGAAAAAACAGTATTTATTTGAAAAAAAAGCTGAAATTACTTTTGCTGAAACTGCTCCATAATGCAAAAATTGTTCATGCACTAGCAACCATCAACCTGAGCGTGTTGTTACATGTGGGGACCGCAGTGGGACACTCTGAAATAAGAGAAAGGCAATTGTGGAAATCTGTTTTTATTATTTTAATTTTACAATTGTCTTCTTATTTTAGAATAGTAAACAATTTGATAACATATTATTGATTTTCGACGATGTTGCCATATTGAAATAGCTAAATGCAGTATAAATTCAGTTTGATTTTGTGTATTTACGTCTAACTTAATGCGCATTAAGAAATGATAATTCACGAGTTAATTTGAATTAAGACTGTTAATGCAAATTAACTGTGTCATCTGTCTACGCTAATAGACTAAATATAAAATTAATATTAATTTTTGTTTAAACAGGAACATCATGAGGAAGATTATTTCCTTTACATTGCCTATTCCGATGAGAATGTTTATGGTAAACGCTAAAGCATTTAGCATTTCTTTGTGTATGTGATCGATTTATAAAACTGCAAGAAAAATTTTTAAATTCGTACATGGATTTTGTACACGTACGTTACTAATAAACAAACAAACAAAACACAATTACATCTTATGTTTAATTGAAATATTGAAAATGAAAAAGAAATTTTCAAGAAAGCAAAACAAAAAAAAACAAACAAAAAATATGTGCAAAACAAAATATATAATAAATCATGATCTTATAAAAATCTAATTAATAAAGAAATTCGTATGTAATCTTAAATTTTAGTTTTAGTAATTAGTTGTTTAATCAAATTTATCATTTCATTATTTTTTTTAATTTTTCTTTATTCTAAAGATTCAATCAATTTCATTTATGCACATTCTATCAAGAAAAAAAACTTAACGAAAAAAAACTTGACGAGCATAAAATTTAACAAATTTAAACTTAAATTTTTAAAGATTTTGTAGTTGAAAGTTTATAGAAATTTTATTTAAGTTATAACAATATGCTTAATATGGTTTTGAATGTGCATAAACTTATGTATTATTATTTACAAATTTCTACTATACATATACATTTTTAAATATATAAAATTCATAAAATTTTAAATAAAATATTAGGTTTATCCTAATACCAAAAAAATTTTAATATATTAGTGTTTTTCTTAAGTTAAATTTGTTTTAGGGTGTTTGTTTTTATAAAGTTCGATTCTAAAACAAACATTTCATATGCATTACAAATTGTGTACATCATTTCAAGCTTTTGTTTCGAATGGAATTGGAATTTGATTAGAAAAACACAACAGACTCCGTAAGTGGGACTCCTGGTTGGTGAATGAATCAGCAATGTAGTTTCTTGGAATATTTTAGTATCTCGGTATCTACAAGAGTCCAACTGATGAATAAAGGCAATCAATTTGGAACGAAAATAAATATCGTGTAGACACCAAAAAGAGTTTTAAGACTGACGACTGTCAGTATAAATCTCGGTAAAATCTCATATTTAGAGTCATCAATGTATAACCCGAATGTGGGTGTCTTAGCGCAAGAACTACTTCAATTAATGTTTGACATCTTCTGGGTGAGAAATCTTTTAAGTAAATTTTTTTTGGACAGATTACTCTGAAAATATCAAAAATAGTGTAACCTATGTAGATAGATATCCCATCTTATTCCCCTGACATACATACAAATCTGTGCTAAATATTAACATGCATAATTAATTCCAAGGCTCTTCGATTTATTAAAACCAAGATTATTTTGAATGCAATAAATTCTCAAATAAAAATATTAAAAAAAGTATTAGACATAAAAAAATTAAAAACAATTTAAATAACTTAATATACATAATTACATATAATAAACACAAACTTTTTTACATGACCTCATCAAACAATTTTTATTTCTGCATAAAAAGGATAATACAAAACCATTTTTAAAATATATACACAAAAGTCCAGAAGATAGCATTGAAGACCAAAAACGACATCGGAAATAAAACTCGTGCCTTGGCGTCAATCCATTGTGATATTTCTTGGGGTGTTAATGTGGTCCAGCCATGATGATTTTTCGTCTCATTATCAAAACCTTGCTCCAGTAGACCCATGTCCATTTTACGATTATCCGTCATGGTAGTAAATGTTGTTACCTTTGATACATTATCGGCTACTTCATGTTCATTGATGGTGGTTATGGGTATATTGTGTACGGTTAGATAATTATTGAATTTTGGAGCTCCGGTGAATGAGATATTATCGCTGGCCATTGTTGTGCCCGTAGAAAATGAACGTGATCGTGTGGCTTTACGTCTAGAGAGACGTGGTGAGAGAGTGGATTTCAATATGTGTTTGCTGCTCATTGATTTGACATCCACATTACGTTTACGCCGCCATATAGTATTGACAAAAGCAAATTCTAGCAGACTGCCAAAAATGAATAGTGTACAACCCAGAAACCATACCTCAGAAACTTTAATATAGCTGACCTTGGGTAAGGTTTTACCTACGAGTGTGTGTGTTAGTTAAAAGAAAAATTAAATGAATAAATAAATGTGGTACATACTTATATTTAAATTTATTTTAAGTGGTATTAACAGTAAAAATAGGAATGATAGCAAGAATTGCTTGATGTATTTTTTGCAATTAAAATAATGTTTAACTTTTTTTATTTGAAATTAGGATTTTCTATATACAAAATTTAAGTCCTAGGTAATTTCTATATAATATACCACCAAAAAAGTATGTATGATGAAAGTAAAGTATGATGTACAAATCACTCTCATTTAATTACAAATAAGTGAGAGTCTGTGTATGTATATGTAGATGTTTAAAATGAATTTTCTATTAATAAAAGATTTTATGTTTTTTGCATTTTTCTCCTAAATTTGCCGTCCGATTGGGCTGGAAACACCTATTTACCGTGAACCCACACGCTGAATCCGAATATGGACTCAGAATTTTGATAGGACAAAATTTTTTCCGAAATCCCATACAAAATTTGAGTTTTAGGTAATTTCTGTATAATATACCTCTGTAAAGTATGCTGTACAAATCACTCATTTAATTACAAATAAATGAGAGTCTGTCTATGTATATGTAGATGTTTAAAATGAATTTTCTATTAATAAAAGATTTTATGTTTTTTGCATTTTTCTCCTAAATTTGCCGTCCGATTGGGCTGGAAACACCTATTTACCGTGAACCCACGCGCTGAATCCGAATATGGACTCAGAATTTTGATAGGACAAAATTTTTTCCGAAATCCCATACAAAATTTGAGTTTTAGGTAATTTCTGTATAAAAGACCTCTGTAAAGTATGCTGTACAAATCACTCTCATTTAATTACAAATAAATGAGAGTCTGTGTATGTATAGGTGTTTAAAATGAATTTTCTATTAATAAAAGATTTTATGTTTTTTGCATTTTTCTCCTAAATTTGCCGTCCGATTGGGCTGGAAACACCTATTTACCGTGAACCCACACGCTGAATCCGAATATGGACTCAGAATTTTGATAGGACAAAATTTTTTCCGAAATCCCATACAAAATTTGAGTTTTAGGTAATTTCTGTATAATATACCTCTGTAAAGTATGCTGTACAAATCACTCTCATTTAATTACAAATAAATGAGAGTCTGTGTATGTATAGGTGTTTAAAATGAATTTTCTATTAACCCTGCTGTTAGGTTAGGGCCATTTGGTCCAAATTTTTTCAGAATTCCCTTGTAACTTTGGAACGACGTTATGTACTGACTAAATTTTTCTGCTAATGGGGTCTTTTATTAAAACAATGTTATGTGCGAAAGTTAAATTTTCTAACTTTATTCAGGACTGAGAAAAATAGAAAATGACGAATCTTAGGTTACAGGACCATTTGGTCCATAGTACATTTTCATAGATTTTTTTCAAAAAAATAAGAATTTATTAGTTGGTTTGAATATATTTTTCACTGCAAGATAAGCACAATGTTTTTCGGTTAGTTTTGCAAATAAAGTTGCTGAAAATGGAACATTTTATATCAGAATTCGACTTGCAGCAACTACAAATTCCACTCTTTCGAGTCCTTGAATGAGGAGTTGGATTATTTGAGGAATCCTCTGAAACTGTGCATGTTGTACGAATTTCTGTCAGTAATTGTGTTGAGAACCCTTGTTGAGGTAATCTAGTCCGTTTTATCATGTCAACCTTAGCTAAAGAAAGTGCTAGTTGTCGCAAAAACTCTGGTCTCTTTCGATTCCGATCAGTTGGAGCCCGTAAAACATCGATTTCAGAAAATAGTATGTACGCATTCAATTCGGATATGTCAAGTAATACAACGGTTACAATACAATTGTAAAACATTGGAAGGAGTTGTTGCCAATAGTTCCACAGTTCACCAATAGGAGCAAATTTATCGCTACTACTACTATGGCGTCGACTCAAAACATCATCGAAACGGAGAGCACTTGTAATCCTATGAAATGTATCTTCAGACATAATCGATCGGAAAATAGGGCGACCAAATTTTTCATCAAATAAACCGTAGACATCCTCATTTTTTCCGCTGTCACTGATAAATTTAATATATATCAGAAATAAGTAAAACATGAATGTACATACCGATAAACTCCAGCAAGAATGAGAACAGCTATATATGCGCTCAGTGCGTCAATATCTGTCCATTTGACACCAAACTTGATCCTGCCGTGCTTATTAGTATTTTCAATGACAATTATTTCTATTGGAGACGGAAAAACAATAAAAAGCAGACAGTATGTCATCGCATCAAGACACTGCAAATCGAGTTGGCCCTGCTTGTGTTGTGATAATATTCTCAGCCCCACTTCTAACAGACTGAGGTAATGGAGTCGCTCTCCATTCCATGTTCTTTTTAGCAATAAAAAGACGATTAGCGAAGCTAGTTTCAACTGAGATGGTTTCCTGTTCACTTTCTGTTTCAGATGAACAGTCCGAAATTAAATCCATCTCCGAATCGGAAATATCAGATTCACTTTCTTCATTCACAAAACACTTCCGGACTATTCAAAAAAACGTTCAAACTGAAAGAAGTACTGCACGTATCTGTGCTTCTTCACGACAAAAATCAAAAACGGGGTATCCCAAAATAATTTTTTACATTACAAAACAACAAGTGAATGTAAATTCATTGCAAACATGGGATATCCCAAAATTATTTTTTCATTACCAAGTGAATGTAAATTCATGTCAAATATTAAGAGGAAGTTTTTGATATGTCAAATACTTACTTTAGAAATTATTGAACCAAAATAGTTACAATAAATTAGATAAAATCATTATTTTGCATGAAAATTACATTATGGACCAAATGGTCCCTTAACCTAAGATTCGTAAGTTTTTTCTAACCTAACAGCAGGGTTAATAAAAGATTTTATGTTTTTTGCATTTTTCTCCTAAATTTGCCGTCCGATTGGGCTGGAAACACCTATTTACCGTGAACCCACACGCTGAATCCGAATATGGACTCAGAATTTTGATAGGACAAAATTTTTTCCGAAATCCCATACAAAATTTGAGTTTTAGGTAATTTCTGTATAATATACCTCTGTAAAGTATGCTGTACAAATCACTCTCATTTAATTACAAATAAATGAGAGTCTGTGTATGTATAGGTGTTTAAAATGAATTTTCTATTAATAAAAGATTTTATGTTTTTTGCATTTTTCTCCTAAATTTGCCGTCCGATTTGGCTGGAAACACCTATTTACCGTGAACCCACACGCTGAATCCGAATATGGACTCAGAATTTTGATAGGACAAAATTTTTTCCGAAATCCCATACAAAATTTGAGTTTTAGGTAATTTCTGTATAATATACCTCTGTAAAGTATGCTGTACAAATCACTCTCATTTAATTACAAATAAATGAGAGTCTGTGTATGTATAGGTGTTTAAAATGAATTTTCTATTAATAAAAGATTTTATGTTTTTTGCATTTTTCTCCTAAATTTGCCGTCCGATTGGGCTGGAAACACCTATTTACCGTGAACCCACACGCTGAATCCGAATATGGACTCAGAATTTTGATAGGACAAAATTTTTTCCGAAATCCCATACAAAATTTGAGTTTTAGGTAATTTCTGTATAATATACCTCTGTAAAGTATGCTGTACAAATCACTCTCATTTAATTACAAATAAATGAGAGTCTGTGTATGTATAGGTGTTTAAAATGAATTTTCTATTAATAAAAGATTTTATGTTTTTTGCATTTTTCTCCTAAATTTGCCGTCCGATTGGGCTGGAAACACCTATTTACCGTGAACCCACACGCTGAATCCGAATATGGACTCAGAATTTTGATAGGACAAAATTTTTTCCGAAATCCCATACAAAATTTGAGTTTTAGGTAATTTCTGTATAATATACCTCTGTAAAGTATGCTGTACAAATCACTCTCATTTAATTACAAATAAATGAGAGTCTGTCTATGTATATGTAGATGTTTAAAATGAATTTTCTATTAATAAAAGATTTTATGTTTTTTGCATTTTTCTCCTAAATTTGCCGTCCGATTGGGCTGGAAACACCTATTTACCGTGAACCCACACGCTGAATCCGAATATGGACTCAGAATTTTGATAGGACAAAATTTTTTCCGAAATCCCATACAAAATTTGAGTTTTAGGTAATTTCTGTATAATATACCTCTGTAAAGTATGCTGTACAAATCACTCTCATTTAATTACAAATAAATGAGAGTCTGTGTATGTATAGGTGTTTAAAATTAATTTTCTATTAATAAAAGATTTTATGTTTTTTGCATTTTTCTCCTAAATTTGCCGTCCGATTGGGCTGGAAACACCTATTTACCGTGAACCCACACGCTGAATCCGAATATGGACTCAGAATTTTGATAGGACAAAATTTTTTCCGAAATCCCATACAAAATTTGAGTTTTAGGTAATTTCTGTATAATATAGCTCTGTAAAGTATGCTGTACAAATCACTCTCATTTGATTACAAATAAATGAGAGTCTGCGTATGTATAGGTGTTTAAAATGAATTTTCTATTAATAAAAGATTTTATGTTTTTTGCATTTTTCTCCTAAATTTGCCGTCCGATTGGGCTGGAAACACCTATTTACCGTGAACCCACACGCTGAATCCGAATATGGACTCAGAATTTTGATAGGACACAATTTTTTCCAAAATCCCATACAAAATTTGAGTTTTAGGTAATTTCTGTATAATATACCTCTGTAAAGTATGCTGTACAAATCACTCTCATTTAATTACAAATAAATGAGAGTCTGTCTATGTATATGTAGATGTTTAAAATTAATTTTCTATTAATAAAAGATTTTATGTTTTTTGCATTTTTCTCCTAAATTTGCCGTCCGATTGGGCTGGAAACACCTATTTACCGTGAACCCACACGCTGAATCCGAATATGGACTCAGAATTTTGATAGGACAAAATTTTTTCCGAAATCCCATACAAAATTTGAGTTTTAGGTAATTTCTGTATAATATACCTCTGTAAAGTATGCTGTACAAATCACTCTCATTTAATTACAAATAAATGAGAGTCTGTGTATGTATAGGTGTTTAAAATGAATTTTCTATTAATAAAAGATTTTATGTTTTTTGCATTTTTCTCCTAAATTTGCCGTCCGATTGGGCTGGAAACACCTATTTACCGTGAACCCACACGCTGAATCCGAATATGGACTCAGAATTTTGATAGGACAAAATTTTTTCCAAAATCCCATACAAAATTTGAGTTTTAGGTAATTTCTGTATAATATACCTCTGTAAAGTATGCTGTACAAATCACTCTCATTTAATTACAAATAAATGAGAGTCTGCGTATGTATAGGTGTTTAAAATGAATTTTCTATTAACAAAAGATTTTATGTTTTTTGCATTTTTCTCCTAAATTTGCCGTCCGATTGGGCTCTGGAAACACCTATTTACCGTGAACCCACACGCTGAATCCGAATATGGACTCAGAATTTTGATAGGACAAAATTTTTTCCAAAATCCCATACAAAATTTGAGTTTTAGGTAATTTCTGTATAATATACCTCTGTAAAGTATGCTGTACAAATCACTCTCATTTAATTACAAATAAATGAGAGTCTGTCTATGTATATGTAGATGTTTAAAATGAATTTTCTATTAATAAAAGATTTAATGTTTTTTGCATTTTTCTCCTAAATTTGCCGTCCGATTGGGCTGGAAACACCTATTTACCGTGAACCCACACGCTGAATCCGAATATGGACTCAGAATTTTGATAGGACAAAATTTTTTCCGAAATCCCATACAAAATTTGAGTTTTAGGTAATTTCTGTATAATATACCTCTGTAAAGTATGCTGTACAAATCACTCTCATTTAATTACAAATAAATGAGAGTCTGTCTATGTATATGTAGATGTTTAAAATGAATTTTCTATTAATAAAAGATTTTATGTTTTTTGCATTTTTCTCCTAAATTTGCCGTCCGATTGGGCTGGAAACACCTATTTACCGTGAACCCACACGCTGAATCCGAATATGGACTCAGAATTTTGATAGGACAAAATTTTTTCCGAAATCCCATACAAAATTTGAGTTTTAGGTAATTTCTGTATAATATAGCTCTGTAAAGTATGCTGTACAAATCACTCTCATTTAATTACAAATAAATGAGAGTCTGTGTATGTATATGTAGATGTTTAAAATTAATTTTCTATTAATAAAAGATTTTATGTTTTTTGCATTTTTCTCCTAAATTTGCCGTCCGATTGGGCTGGAAACATCTATTTACCGTGAACCCACACGCTGAATCCGAATATGGACTCAGAATTTTGATAGGACAAAATTTTTTCCGAAATCCCATACAAAATTTGAGTTTTAGGTAATTTCTGTATAATATACCTCTGTAAAGTATGCTGTACAAATCCCTCTCATTTACTTACAAATTAATGAGAGTCTGTGTATGTATATGTAGATGTTTAAAATGAATTTTCTATTAATAAAAGATTTTATGTTTTTTGCATTTTTCTCCTAAATTTGCCGTCCGATTGGGCTGGAAACACCTATTTACCGTGAACCCACACGCTGAATCCGAATATGGACTCAGAATTTTGATAGGACAAAATTTTTTCCGAAATCCCATACAAAATTTGAGTTTTAGGTAATTTCTGTATAATATACCTCTGTAAAGTATGCTGTACAAATCACTCTCATTTAATTACAAATAAATGAGAGTCTGTCTATGTATATGTAGATGTTTAAAATTAATTTTCTATTAATAAAAGATTTTATGTTTTTTGCATTTTTCTCCTAAATTTGCCGTCCGATTGGGCTGGAAACACCTATTTACCGTGAACCCACACGCTGAATCCGAATATGGACTCAGAATTTTGATAGGACAAAATTTTTTCCGAAATCCCATACAAAATTTGAGTTTTAGGTAATTTCTGTATAATATAGCTCTGTAAAGTATGCTGTACAAATCACTCTCATTTAATTACAAATAAATGAGAGTCTGTGTATGTATATGTAGATGTTTAAAATGAATTTTCTATTAATAAAAGATTTTATGTTTTTTGCATTTTTCTCCTAAATTTGCCGTCCGATTGGGCTGGAAACATCTATTTACCGTGAACCCACACGCTGAATCCGAATATGGACTCAGAATTTTGATAGGACAAAATTTTTTCCGAAATCCCATACAAAATTTGAGTTTTAGGTAATTTCTGTATAATATACCTCTGTAAAGTATGCTGTACAAATCCCTCTCATTTACTTACAAATTAATGAGAGTCTGTGTATGTATATGTAGATGTTTAAAATGAATTTTCTATTAATAAAAGATTTTATGTTTTTTGCATTTTTCTCCTAAATTTGCCGTCCGATTGGGCTGGAAACACCTATTTACCGTGAACCCACACGCTGAATCCGAATATGGACTCAGAATTTTGATAGGACAAAATTTTTTCCGAAATCCCATACAAAATTTGAGTTTTAGGTAATTTCTGTATAATATACCTCTGTAAAGTATGCTGTACAAATCACTCTCATTTAATTACAAATAAATGAGAGTCTGTCTATGTATATGTAGATGTTTAAAATTAATTTTCTATTAATAAAAGATTTTATGTTTTTTGCATTTTTCTCCTAAATTTGCCGTCCGATTGGGCTGGAAATACCTATTTACCGTGAACCCACACGCTGAATCCGAATATGGACTCAGAATTTTGATAGGACAAAATTTTTTCCGAAATCCCATACAAAATTTGAGTTTTAGGTAATTTCTGTATAATATAGCTCTGTAAAGTATGCTGTACAAATCACTCTCATTTAATTACAAATAAATGAGAGTCTGTGTATGTATATGTAGATGTTTAAAATGAATTTTCTATTAATAAAAGATTTTATGTTTTTTGCATTTTTCTCCTAAATTTGCCGTCCGATTGGGCTGGAAACACCTATTTACCGTGAACCCACACGCTGAATCCGAATATGGACTCAGAATTTTGATAGGACAAAATTTTTTCCGAAATCCCATACAAAATTTGAGTTTTAGGTAATTTCTGTATAATATACCTCTGTAAAGTATGCTGTACAAATCACTCTCATTTAATTACAAATAAATGAGAGTCTGCGTATGTATAGGTGTTTAAAATGAATTTTCTATTAACAAAAGATTTTATGTTTTTTGCATTTTTCTCCTAAATTTGCCGTCCGATTGGGCTGGAAACACCTATTTACCGTGAACCCACACGCTGAATCCGAATATGGACTCAGAATTTTGATAGGACAAAATTTTTTCCAAAATCCCATACAAAATTTGAGTTTTAGGTAATTTCTGTATAATATACCTCTGTAAAGTATGCTGTACAAATCACTCTCATTTAATTACAAATAAATGAGAGTCTGTCTATGTATATGTAGATGTTTAAAATGAATTTTCTATTAATAAAATATTTTATGTTTTTTGCATTTTTCTCCTAAATTTGCCGTCCGATTGGGCTGGAAACACCTATTTACCGTGAACCCACACGCTGAATCCGAATATGGACTCAGAATTTTGATAGGACAAAATTTTTTCCGAAATCCCATACAAAATTTGAGTTTTAGGTAATTTCTGTATAATATACCTCTGTAAAGTATGCTGTACAAATCACTCTCATTTAATTACAAATAAATGAGAGTCTGTGTATGTATAGGTGTTTAAAATGAATTTTCTATTAATAAAAGATTTTATGTTTTTTGCATTTTTCTCCTAAATTTGCCGTCCGATTGGGCTGGAAACACCTATTTACCGTGAACCCACACGCTGAATCCGAATATGGACTCAGAATTTTGATAGGACAAAATTTTTTCCGAAATCCCATACAAAATTTGAGTTTTAGGTAATTTCTGTATAATATAGCTCTGTAAAGTATGCTGTACAAATCACTCTCATTTAATTACAAATAAATGAGAGTCTGTCTATGTATATGTAGATGTTTAAAATGAATTTTCTATTAATAAAAGATTTTATGTTTTTTGAATTTTTCTCCTAAATTTGCCGTCCGATTGGGCTGGAAACACCTATTTACCGTGAACCCACACGCTGAATCCGAATATGGACTCAGAATTTTGATAGGACAAAATTTTTTCCGAAATCCCATACAAAATTTGAGTTTTAGGTAATTTCTGTATAATATAGCTCTGTAAAGTATGCTGTACAAATCACTCTCATTTGATTACAAATAAATGAGAGTCTGCGTATGTATAGGTGTTTAAAATGAATTTTCTATTAATAAAATATTTTATGTTTTTTGCATTTTTCTCCTAAATTTGCCGTCCGATTGGGCTGGAAACACCTATTTACCGTGAACCCACACGCTGAATCCGAATATGGACTCAGAATTTTGATAGGACAAAATTTTTTCCGAAATCCCATACAAAATTTGAGTTTTAGGTAATTTCTGTATAATATACCTCTGTGAAGTATGCTGTACAAATCACTCTCATTTAATTACAAATAAATGAGAGTCTGTGTATGTATAGGTGTTTAAAATGAATTTTCTATTAATAAAAGATTTTATGTTTTTTGCATTTTTCTCCTAAATTTGCCGTCCGATTGGGCTGGAAACACCTATTTACCGTGAACCCACACGCTGAATCCGAATATGGACTCAGAATTTTGATAGGACAAAATTTTTTCCGAAATCCCATACAAAATTTGAGTTTTAGGTAATTTCTGTATAATATACCTCTGTAAAGTATGCTGTACAAATCACTCTCATTTAATTACAAATAAATGAGAGTCTGTGTATGTATAGGTGTTTAAAATGAATTTTCTATTAATAAAAGATTTTATGTTTTTTGCATTTTTCTCCTAAATTTGCCGTCCGATTGGGCTGGAAACACCTATTTACCGTGAACCCACACGCTGAATCCGAATATGGACTCAGAATTTTGATAGGACAAAATTTTTTCCGAAATCCCATACAAAATTTGAGTTTTAGGTAATTTCTGTATAATATACCTCTGTAAAGTATGCTGTACAAATCACTCTCATTTAATTACAAATAAATGAGAGTCTGTCTATGTATATGTAGATGTTTAAAATGAATTTTCTATTAATAAAAGATTTTATGTTTTTTGCATTTTTCTCCTAAATTTGCCGTCCGATTGGGCTGGAAACACCTATTTACCGTGAACCCACACGCTGAATCCGAATATGGACTCAGAATTTTGATAGGACAAAATTTTTTCCGAAATCCCATACAAAATTTGAGTTTTAGGTAATTTCTGTATAATATACCTCTGTAAAGTATGCTGTACAAATCACTCTCATTTAATTACAAATAAATGAGAGTCTGTCTATGTATATGTAGATGTTTAAAATGAATTTTCTATTAATAAAAGATTTTATGTTTTTTGCATTTTTCTCCTAAATTTGCCGTCCGATTGGGCTGGAAACACCTATTTACCGTGAACCCACACGCTGAATCCGAATATGGACTCAGAATTTTGATAGGACAAAATTTTTTCCGAAATCCCATACAAAATTTGAGTTTTAGGTAATTTCTGTATAATATAGCTCTGTAAAGTATGCTGTACAAATCACTCTCATTTGATTACAAATAAATGAGAGTCTGCGTATGTATAGGTGTTTAAAATGAATTTTCTATTAATAAAAGATTTTATGTTTTTTGCATTTTTCTCCTAAATTTGCCGTCCGATTGGGCTGGAAACACCTATTTACCGTGAACCCACACGCTGAATCCGAATATGGACTCAGAATTTTGATAGGACAAAATTTTTTCCGAAATCCCATACAAAATTTGAGTTTTAGGTAATTTCTGTATAATATACCTCTGTAAAGTATGCTGTACAAATCCCTCTCATTTACTTACAAATTAATGAGAGTCTGTGTATGTATATGTAGATGTTTAAAATGAATTTTCTATTAATAAAAGATTTTATGTTTTTTGCATTTTTCTCCTAAATTTGCCGTCCGATTGGGCTGGAAACACCTATTTACCGTGAACCCACACGCTGAATCCGAATATGGACTCAGAATTTTGATAGGACAAAATTTTTTCCGAAATCCCATACAAAATTTGAGTTTTAGGTAATTTCTGTATAATATACCTCTGTAAAGTATGCTGTACAAATCACTCTCATTTAATTACAAATAAATGAGAGTCTGTCTATGTATATGTAGATGTTTAAAATTAATTTTCTATTAATAAAAGATTTTATGTTTTTTGCATTTTTCTCCTAAATTTGCCGTCCGATTGGGCTGGAAATACCTATTTACCGTGAACCCACACGCTGAATCCGAATATGGACTCAGAATTTTGATAGGACAAAATTTTTTCCGAAATCCCATACAAAATTTGAGTTTTAGGTAATTTCTGTATAATATAGCTCTGTAAAGTATGCTGTACAAATCACTCTCATTTAATTACAAATAAATGAGAGTCTGTGTATGTATATGTAGATGTTTAAAATGAATTTTCTATTAATAAAAGATTTTATGTTTTTTGCATTTTTCTCCTAAATTTGCCGTCCGATTGGGCTGGAAACACCTATTTACCGTGAACCCACACGCTGAATCCGAATATGGACTCAGAATTTTGATAGGACAAAATTTTTTCCGAAATCCCATACAAAATTTGAGTTTTAGGTAATTTCTGTATAATATACCTCTGTAAAGTATGCTGTACAAATCACTCTCATTTAATTACAAATAAATGAGAGTCTGCGTATGTATAGGTGTTTAAAATGAATTTTCTATTAACAAAAGATTTTATGTTTTTTGCATTTTTCTCCTAAATTTGCCGTCCGATTGGGCTGGAAACACCTATTTACCGTGAACCCACACGCTGAATCCGAATATGGACTCAGAATTTTGATAGGACAAAATTTTTTCCAAAATCCCATACAAAATTTGAGTTTTAGGTAATTTCTGTATAATATACCTCTGTAAAGTATGCTGTACAAATCACTCTCATTTAATTACAAATAAATGAGAGTCTGTCTATGTATATGTAGATGTTTAAAATGAATTTTCTATTAATAAAATATTTTATGTTTTTTGCATTTTTCTCCTAAATTTGCCGTCCGATTGGGCTGGAAACACCTATTTACCGTGAACCCACACGCTGAATCCGAATATGGACTCAGAATTTTGATAGGACAAAATTTTTTCCGAAATCCCATACAAAATTTGAGTTTTAGGTAATTTCTGTATAATATACCTCTGTAAAGTATGCTGTACAAATCACTCTCATTTAATTACAAATAAATGAGAGTCTGTGTATGTATAGGTGTTTAAAATGAATTTTCTATTAATAAAAGATTTTATGTTTTTTGCATTTTTCTCCTAAATTTGCCGTCCGATTGGGCTGGAAACACCTATTTACCGTGAACCCACACGCTGAATCCGAATATGGACTCAGAATTTTGATAGGACAAAATTTTTTCCGAAATCCCATACAAAATTTGAGTTTTAGGTAATTTCTGTATAATATAGCTCTGTAAAGTATGCTGTACAAATCACTCTCATTTAATTACAAATAAATGAGAGTCTGTCTATGTATATGTAGATGTTTAAAATGAATTTTCTATTAATAAAAGATTTTATGTTTTTTGAATTTTTCTCCTAAATTTGCCGTCCGATTGGGCTGGAAACACCTATTTACCGTGAACCCACACGCTGAATCCGAATATGGACTCAGAATTTTGATAGGACAAAATTTTTTCCGAAATCCCATACAAAATTTGAGTTTTAGGTAATTTCTGTATAATATAGCTCTGTAAAGTATGCTGTACAAATCACTCTCATTTGATTACAAATAAATGAGAGTCTGCGTATGTATAGGTGTTTAAAATGAATTTTCTATTAATAAAATATTTTATGTTTTGTGCATTTTTCTCCTAAATTTGCCGTCCGATTGGGCTGGAAACACCTATTTACCGTGAACCCACACGCTGAATCCGAATATGGACTCAGAATTTTGATAGGACAAAATTTTTTCCGAAATCCCATACAAAATTTGAGTTTTAGGTAATTTCTGTATAATATACCTCTGTGAAGTATGCTGTACAAATCACTCTCATTTAATTACAAATAAATGAGAGTCTGTGTATGTATAGGTGTTTAAAATGAATTTTCTATTAATAAAAGATTTTATGTTTTTTGCATTTTTCTCCTAAATTTGCCGTCCGATTGGGCTGGAAACACCTATTTACCGTGAACCCACACGCTGAATCCGAATATGGACTCAGAATTTTGATAGGACAAAATTTTTTCCGAAATCCCATACAAAATTTGAGTTTTAGGTAATTTCTGTATAATATACCTCTGTAAAGTATGCTGTACAAATCACTCTCATTTAATTACAAATAAATGAGAGTCTGTGTATGTATAGGTGTTTAAAATGAATTTTCTATTAATAAAAGATTTTATGTTTTTTGCATTTTTCTCCTAAATTTGCCGTCCGATTGGGCTGGAAACACCTATTTACCGTGAACCCACACGCTGAATCCGAATATGGACTCAGAATTTTGATAGGACAAAATTTTTTCCGAAATCCCATACAAAATTTGAGTTTTAGGTAATTTCTGTATAATATACCTCTGTAAAGTATGCTGTACAAATCACTCTCATTTAATTACAAATAAATGAGAGTCTGTCTATGTATATGTAGATGTTTAAAATGAATTTTCTATTAATAAAAGATTTTATGTTTTTTGCATTTTTCTCCTAAATTTGCCGTCCGATTGGGCTGGAAACACCTATTTACCGTGAACCCACACGCTGAATCCGAATATGGACTCAGAATTTTGATAGGACAAAATTTTTTCCGAAATCCCATACAAAATTTGAGTTTTAGGTAATTTCTGTATAATATACCTCTGTAAAGTATGCTGTACAAATCACTCTCATTTAATTACAAATAAATGAGAGTCTGTCTATGTATATGTAGATGTTTAAAATGAATTTTCTATTAATAAAAGATTTTATGTTTTTTGCATTTTTCTCCTAAATTTGCCGTCCGATTGGGCTGGAAACACCTATTTACCGTGAACCCACACGCTGAATCCGAATATGGACTCAGAATTTTGATAGGACAAAATTTTTTCCGAAATCCCATACAAAATTTGAGTTTTAGGTAATTTCTGTATAATATAGCTCTGTAAAGTATGCTGTACAAATCACTCTCATTTGATTACAAATAAATGAGAGTCTGCGTATGTATAGGTGTTTAAAATGAATTTTCTATTAATAAAAGATTTTATGTTTTTTGCATTTTTCTCCTAAATTTGCCGTCCGATTGGGCTGGAAACACCTATTTACCGTGAACCCACACGCTGAATCCGAATATGGACTCAGAATTTTGATAGGACAAAATTTTTTCCGAAATCCCATACAAAATTTGAGTTTTAGGTAATTTCTGTATAATATACCTCTGTAAAGTATGCTGTACAAATCACTCTCATTTAATTACAAATAAATGAGAGTCTGCGTATGTATAGGTGTTTAAAATGAATTTTCTATTAACAAAAGATTTTATGTTTTTTGCATTTTTCTCCTAAATTTGCCGTCCGATTGGGCTCTGGAAACACCTATTTACCGTGAACCCACACGCTGAATCCGAATATGGACTCAGAATTTTGATAGGACAAAATTTTTTCCAAAATCCCATACAAAATTTGAGTTTTAGGTAATTTCTGTATAATATACCTCTGTAAAGTATGCTGTACAAATCACTCTCATTTAATTACAAATAAATGAGAGTCTGTCTATGTATATGTAGATGTTTAAAATGAATTTTCTATTAATAAAAGATTTTATGTTTTTTGCATTTTTCTCCTAAATTTGCCGTCCGATTGGGCTGGAAACACCTATTTACCGTGAACCCACACGCTGAATCCGAATATGGACTCAGAATTTTGATAGGACAAAATTTTTTCCGAAATCCCATACAAAATTTGAGTTTTAGGTAATTTCTGTATAATATACCTCTGTAAAGTATGCTGTACAAATCACTCTCATTTAATTACAAATAAATGAGAGTCTGTGTATGTATAGGTGTTTAAAATGAATTTTCTATTAATAAAAGATTTTATGTTTTTTGCATTTTTCTCCTAAATTTGCCGTCCGATTGGGCTGGAAACACCTATTTACCGTGAACCCACACGCTGAATCCGAATATGGACTCAAAATTTTGATAGGACAAAATTTTTTCCGAAATCCCATACAAAATTTGAGTTTTAGGTAATTTCTGTATAATATACCTCTGTAAAGTATGCTGTACAAATCACTCTCATTTAATTACAAATAAATGAGAGTCTGTCTATGTATATGTAGATGTTTAAAATGAATTTTCTATTAATAAAAGATTTTATGTTTTTTGCATTTTTCTCCTAAATTTGCCGTCCGATTGGGCTGGAAACACCTATTTACCGTGAACCCACACGCTGAATCCGAATATGGACTCAGAATTTTGATAGGACAAAATTTTTTCCGAAATCCCATACAAAATTTGAGTTTTAGGTAATTTCTGTATAATATACCTCCGTAAAGTGTGCTGTACAAATCACTCTCATTTAATTACAATTAGTTTTAGAATGTATGCTTACAGCTAAACCTAAGACTCGCTGAATAAATAGAAAATTACAAATTCATATGATACAAATGATTGCTTTCACGTGGACAAATGATTTTTATGAATCACTTGCATAGTCACTAACACAAAGGCATTTCGAATTTAAATCCTTATATTATTACAAATAAAAACCACATTTACTCACCCTGCGCCGAAGCTAATGTAATAAACGTTAACATAGTAGATGTACCCAACATAATTCTAGGTGGAGCCTGATCAGCTTGCAGCCAAAAGGATACCCAGGATATACCAACAATCAACATGGAAGGCAGAAAATAGTCCATTAAATAAAAACCAACTTCTCTAGTAAGATGCACAGTGAAACTCAAAGAACTATAATTGCCAGCAAAAGCACCGTGCCGCAAATCATTCAAATCGGCATTGATAACAGTTTCATTAGACCAGGCTTTTTGCAAAATATATTCTGTTAAATGTAAATCTGGATCAAATGTTATTGGTCGCTTCTGTTCCCAGTGTATAATCAACTCGGAAGTGTTATACATCCAACTTTCCAAATACGTAGAACAATGCTGCTCATCAAAAGGGAACTTTTGCAAATTCATCCAACAGTAGAGGGTGGCCTTAATGCGACTCGATATAATAACTGTGCCATCGGGTGAAATTGAGGTTAGAATATCTTTCTCATTCGTACCCATTATATTGGAATCTCGTTCGTTGGCCAAAAAAATATGAGGCATCCATAAGGTATCTCTCATTTGTTTTTCACCCAATATGGGTTGTTTGCGTTTGGGTGCCACTTTTCGAAAAGTAAGGCGTGGATCCAGAAAACGTAATTGCAGTAAGGCATGAATTTTAAATTGCAAATCATGGGCCTCTAAATTCTGTATAAAATAAACATACCAGCGAACATAAACATCAACCGGTAAACGACTGCCGGATTCGGTGTAAGTGATCGGACGCTCCAGGCGATCGTAGCGACAGCCATGTGTTAATCTTTCCAATAATTGTGTCTGCGATAGACTATCGGCATCACTTAAAGAGGGACAATCCACTTCAGCCTGAGCTTGGGCCGTGTAAAACAATAAAAGGAATAATATAAGTTTGGTCATTATGTACATTGTTACTAGAGAAATTTAATTAAACAAAATACATAAAACTAAAGTTATTGGCGTTTAGTTGTAATGCTAATAACAATTAATTTTATTAATATTCGCCGCAAAATAACGGTTAATTGTTGGAGCGCTAACAGTTGGAATATTTTGGATTAAAGTAAAACTTACATTGTTTTACACTACACAGAAAAAAGTTAATTAACTAAATGTTTTTCGAAATCCTTTCAAATACGGACTCAAATAAATTTTTTTAAAAGATTTAAGAAAAATATTGCAACTACATATTTAAATATTGTATGGAAAACAATTAAGATAGAATTAAATTCTGTGACATGGCTTATAGTTTCTTATATTTTTAGCTTAAAATAGAAATGCCACTTTATTTATTGTATTATAATTCCTCCTTATCATTTTTATCACCCTTAGCCTTATTTTTCTTTTTTGTTGTCTTAGCATTATCCTCATTCTCATCAGCAGCAGGCAATCTTTCCTTTAGACATTTTCTGTCATTGGCCGCCAAAACTTGTTCTTCACACAGATGCTGTATTAAATTTTTGTTATCTTGTTGCTTAAAATACCAATCCGAAATGACATCCTCATATTCCTCCAACATAACTTCACACTGACTCTTCATTTGTGTTACCTCGACTGGTGGTTTATCCCACAGCTCTGGTGGTATACCCAAATCAACCTTAACACCTTTGTCTACCAGGCCGTGTAAAGTTTTAAAAGTCTGCGACATGCCTTTGGCAAAACGGGTGCTATCACTGCGTTCCTTGTGTAGATTATATTCTAAAATGCGATCGCAAACATTTTCAATGGATTCCAAAAGGCGCAATTCACTTCTACGATATTCAGTGCGTTTTTTAGGCTTAACATCATCTAGGGAGTAGCTAATTGAATAAGGTAATTTTTTAATTAAGTCAAATGGTTGTAACATATGTTTAGTTTTTGTTGTGTATTTACCCAATTTCAATAATATCATGAGATTTGCCAGTTTCCTTAAGTCTTTCCTGCAGTTCCGTGGCCAATATTTTGCAAGTCTCACAGCGATTGGCATAACGTACACCCTGTTCTTCTTCGGGTGTAGTAGCTAAGGATGAAACTAGCAAGGAGGTTATAATTAGACTGCAAATGATCATAGTCTATTTTATAATTTAATTATATTATAAAGGGAATGCCGGTGTTTGTAAAATAAATAATGAAAATTTGTTTGTAAAATACAACACTGACGTGTAGTTAATTAAGGCGTTTCTACATATATGACGTGTTTACATTAAATGTTATGGAGACACGGTTGTATCGTCTGCACTGTTAAAGTAGAGATATTAACCTGTACAGAGAGGTGAGTTTCAAGGTAAAGTTTTAGTAGCATAGTTTTGGGGTGTTTTGAAAAAGCGCTACCATATGGTTAGAATTTTAAAAGTGAATTTGAATAAGAATAATATTAAAAATGAATAAGAATAATATTAAAAAACATGACATTTTCAGCTAAAAACCACAACTGAACTAAACTAACTAAATTTAATTAGAAATTATGTCATGAATTATAATAATTAATTTTATTTGTTGAAAGGCATTTTATTAAGAATAACATAAAAAACATAGAAGTATTTAGTTAAAAAATATAATATTAAGTAATATAAACGAAATTTAACAAAAAATTATAGGTTATGAATTATAATAATTATTTATTGTTTGAATGAAATATAAATTCATTCTCGAACTTTATTGCTATTTTTACTTACATTAATGCATTATTATGGACTTTCTTTAAAGTTGTTCTTAAGTTTTAAAAGTCAAACCACTTTTTTATTTTTCTTTTTACTTAAAATACGTTTTATTAATTAAAAATTATTTTTAAAAAAATTCCTTAATATTAGTTACAGATATTGATTAATATTTTTTTTTACACATTTAATGTGTTTTTTTGGTATTACAGTGTCTTTTTTCACAAAATAAAGTCAAATATCGGTTCAATTTAAAATTTAGTTTTGTTATATTTAATTTTTGTTTTCATCTTTGTTGATGGCGGCAGATTCATCTTGAAGCATTTTCTCCGTTTGTAGTCTACTCTTGCTGTTAATTTTATTCACAAGATGTTGTTGCTGCTGCTGCTGTTGTTGTTGTTGTTGCTGATGTCTTTGCTGTAGATCAGCAAATGAGCGAACTTGTAAAAATAGGCCACTGTTTAAAAGACGAGCTTGATGTTCTTGAGCTTTAGCGCGCAGGCAAGCAATGGAATTGTTTCTGCAATTGAAATAAACAGTTTTAATATGAATTATTTTGTAGTATTTTATTTTCTTTAAATATAATAGATTTCGAATATGTAAAGTTTTTCTTAAAAAATCGATATCCCGTATTTTCTTTAAACTTTTCCCTAGTTATCTAAATAATAAACACTGTTTAACTGAAAAATTTGCTTTACATATTTATTTTTGTTTATTTTTTTTTTAATTAACTCTATATTAGATCTTTTTAGTTAGCAGCGGCTTCAGGGCAAGGTTCTACCCATTGCCATTCTGAGAATGGTACACAGGCACCCTTAGCAGGGTCGAAACCTTCAGAATCGGGACAACGTATAGATTCAGCTGCAGCGCCAGCTGATTTACACTGCCAATATTGAGTGGGATCCCAGAAGTTACGAATGGGCACATTCAAATTGCTGCTAGAACATTCCGGCTGATTATTGCCATCGGGATCACAGGCCAAAACGCAGGCAACGGCAAGGGCCAAGATGGTCAAACAAATCACTAAAGAAATATGAAATTATTAACAAATATTGCCTTAGATCTCTGTTTACAACTTACTAGATTTCATTTTTGCTTTGTAAATAGTTGATATATAACTATTCGTGAAGAGCAATGTAGGAACTAATAAATAGTTCTAATAAAATCTCACTATTTATAGCAAAAACTTTAGAAAAATGGCCCGTTTAGAGTTTGTTTATGTATGTATAAAATTGATATTAGTTAGTTAATGTTAATGCAATTATTAATATTTTATTTGTTATCATATTGGCGGCATACACGCAGTCAATAGAAATACTACATAGAAATATTTTTGCAATGATGACTATTGATTTAATGGGAAATATTTGTAACATTATAAAACAAGGTAAAACGATATAGTTTGCAGTGATAATTAAAAATAAAACATAATAGTAGTGGCAAAACATCACGTGCCATAAAATACTGAAAGACTTAGAATGGTATTGTAAGAAACAATTATGTTTTTTATATTCTCAAACGAACTTTACATGATCGTTCCCTTTTTCTTATTCTCCATTTTGACCAAAAAGTCTAACGGTGTGATATCACACGATCTTGGTGGCCAATTGACCGGCTCAAAACGTGAAATTATTGATGCGTTGTGTGGGAAGTGACTGAAACCAAATGTCGCCGAAATCACGAACTTCAATTTCAGGCATCAAATAGTCGGTTATCATGGCACGATAATTTTCGCCATTGACGGTTACGTTCGCATCGGCATCAGTTTTAAAGAAATATGGGCCGATGATTCCACCGACCCACAAACCACACCAAACCGTTGTTTTTTCTGAATGAAGTAGCAATTTTGTTTGTTTACATACCCATTGAGCCAGAAATGGGCCTCATCGCTGAACAGAATTTGCCTCGAAAACTTCTGATCTACTTGGAACTTTTAAAGTTTAAAATTGAACGAAATGCCAAACAATACTAAACAAAAACAACATGACAGCATGACACGACTCACACGTGATCTGTCAAAAAAGGCTATTGACAAAAGTATCTCTACTTGAATCACCCGTTACATATATAGGTTTATTTTTTTAATTTTGCTAGATGTTTTTTGAATTCTTTATTGTATATGACGGTCGATTTTTTCAAATATCAGCTATATTTGTGATAAAATTCTAAATAAAATTAATATAATTTACAAGCAGTTACATTTTCCCTATAAAAAGTTACAAGCATTCAAAATTGCAACATGTAAAAAGGTCCATATTTTTTACGTTTTTTCTTTAAAAGAAAAAAAAAATGTTCTTCATTGAATTATATTAGGCATGTGATGGAAATCGAAATGAGTTTTAGAGTTTTAGGTTGTCTTTTTACAAACTTATATTACGGTTTAAGAACACACTTAAAGTTTTCGAACACTTTGTTTGATCAACGCCATCTGTTGATGAACAATATTAATACACTAATGGGTCGATTACGGATGGCAACCGAACCTCAGTGGAGTTGACAGTTGCAAAAACATATTACAGATGGCAACTGCCAGCTGTTAACTTCAGTTGCCGAACATGACAACCGAGAATTTGTGGTTGCTCTGCTCATAGCAGAGATGGAAGTTTCCAAAACACTTAACTTTTTTCTGTTTATACGGCGTTTTCGGTTCTAGGCTAAGAAGTTTTCGAACCGCCCTCGTAAAGTGTCTGTTGTAAGTCCTGTTTCACACTCATCAGTTCTGAATGTGTCAAGTCAAGTATTTTTCAATGAGAAGGAAAGAGAAAATTATCTTTTATTTTGACTTGACAGTCAGAACTGATGAGTGTGAAACGGGTCTTAATCATTGGAAACATCGATAATCGTTTTTTGAGTATAGAAGTAAAATTGTTGCAATCGATTTGAAATACTGTCATTTGTCTATAATCTGCGGATCGACAAATGTAAAAGTATTTGATTAGTCAAAACTAAAACTTAAATATTAAATCCAACAATTTTCACTCTCTATTATTACAAACTTTAAAACTATGAATGAATGCAATTAATTTCCCGATAAGAAATAAAATGAATTCTGGACATTGTTGTATATTGTTGTCTTTATCTTACAAAAAAGTGTATATTTAACTTTAATTGACAACAACTATTGTCTAAAAATACTTCAATTATTTAATAATTGTTAACAAATCGATAAAGAAACTATTTCTTATGATTTGCTAGTGATTGCACTTTAAAATTGTACTACTTTTGGTATAAATACCACACAATACAAACCAGTTATCAGTTAATAGCAACAAGTCTACTAGTAACGTTACACCTTGAATTAGCACAAAATGAAATCTTGTAAGTTTATACAAGGTTTTTTAAATTTCTATTAGAAGAATTGAATTTACATATATTCAAATATACTATATTGATTTTTCCTAGATATCTGTTTCGCTGTTTTGGCCTTTACTGTTGCCTGTGTTTTGGCCTGTGATCCCGATGGCAATAATCAGCCCGAATGTTCTAGCAGCAATTTGAATGTACCCATTCGCAATTTCTGGGATCCCACTCACTATTGGCAGTGTAAATCAGCTGGCGCTGCTGCTGAATCTATACGTTGTCCCGATTCTGAAGGTTTCGATTCTGCCAAGGGTGCTTGTGTACCATTCTCAGAATGGCAATGGACCGAACCTTGCCCTGCAGCTGCCGCCTAAAATAAACTAAATAATTGCTGATAATATGTAACAAAATTAAATTCATTTGATTAAAAATCTTGCAAAGAAAATAAGGATTTTGTTGTTAATTGAAAAAAGTTTCTTGGTTGGGATTTGCTTTAACATCTGGTCCCATGGATTTTTTATATGGAATTATAAAATTGGCTCTAGATACCATCATAGTTATGGAATATATTCGTTTGCAGATGATAGCAACATTTGCCATTCATGCTCATTTAACCATAGACCAAACGCTTTGAAGATTGGGTAAATGAGACAATGCATGAATGATACGCTGAGCCAAGATCTTAAAACAATCTCGGAATGGGGTTGTGCGAACAGAGTCGATTTTAACGCATGTAAGACTCAATGTTGTATATTAACGCACAAACGTACAACAGATCATGTTGCTTCATCTGTGTTTATGGGAAGTGTAAATATTAAGGCATGAGAATCCAGTGTGATGTCCGCTGTACTCAAAACATTTCTCAAGTACCAAAAAAAGCATTCAAGTGCCTTGGGTTTTTAAAACGGTGTAGAAAATACTTCACTCCATCTGATCTCCTTACTATTTACACCACCTATATTCGACCGGAAATGGAATACAACTCTCATGTATGGGCCGGTGCTTCGAAGTCTATTTTGGAGTTACTCGACCGCATACAGGGAGGGCCAAGAGAGCTTATCGGTGACAGTAAGTTAACCAACTCTATTGATGCATGGCAGCATCGTCGCAATGTGGGTTATGTTTCACTGTTCTATCGATATTATAATGCAATGTGTGCTGTTGAAATTAGGGATCTTGTTTACGAAACTGGTAGTTCTTTGTGGAATACACGTTCTTCAGTCAGGGCTCATATATTCATGGTCGCACAACACATTACAGGGAAAATTCGTTCTTTAGCCGTACAATACGTATGCGGAACAAACTACCAGCAGAAGTATTACCTGCCACTTTCAATATATGAAAACTCAAATCAAATGTTCACAAACACTACTCCCTCTATCCTCCCTCCCATAAACTATTTTCCTAGTTCCAACACAATGCATTGCATGAGTATGGGTCGTCCCCTGAGACTTAGTTGTTATTTGTTCTAGAAATACTACATACATACATGTGATTTTTGAATTGTTAACACATGTAATTGTGAACTCAAACTATTTTGAAACAAATAATGTCAATTAAGTTTTTAAATAAACACTTTCTTATCACATAATAGTTAAATAATGATTGGCAGTAAATAGCATTTACATGGCCACTACTTAACTTCCTAATGGAACATGTATATTTATGCGGTATACGAGGTCTGATCAAAAAATTGCCGAAAAAGACGTATGTATAATAAAGCAGGGGCCAAATTACCGCATTCGTGATCGAATGAGCTATCTTATGGAAAAATGATTTCGATATCGAAATTATGATAAAATGTACTAAATTTCTTGCTCGATATCGAATGCCATAATCTCAAATAAGAAAATTACGATCAATTTTACTCGATATAAAATGCGGTAATTTGGCCCCAGTATTTCTGTAATGTTTTTAAAAAATTTTCTTTTAATTTTTCTTTTGCTTTTGGTCTTTAACTAAATAATTTAGTTTTTAAGCTGATGGACAAGGTTCAGTCCAGGCCCATTCTGCGAAATGAACGCAAATTCGCTTGCTAGAATCAAGCCGCAGGTTCAGCACCGGCAGTAGTGAATGGGATCAAAGAAGTTACGAATCGGTACATACAAATTGCTGCTATTACATTCGGGCTTATTGTCGCCCGAACAGCAAAAGCCAAAACAGTCAAAAAGATAACTGTTGAAAGTACAAAATATTAAATTAAGGCCACTACTGACTATCCTATTTAGTCGTACGGTATTTCAAAAAAATCGTGTGTCTTCAGAAAGTATGATAGTGTGGCCTAAAAATTGAACTAAATGACAGATTTTTTTGACAAGCCTGTCCGACTTGCAAAAGTTTTTAAACATTTTCATAAAATGATAGTTTCTATGCGATCAGAGTTGTATTTTCTTCATTGATTTAAAGCATATGTTTTTGCATCTTTTTTGTGTAATAGTGTGACACCTATGACAGACTTTGTTGCGATTTTTTTGTTTGAGTGTGATAGAAATCGGTCAGATTTTCCAGTGAATGAAGAATCGTACGATTGTGTAGGACCTTTAGTCTTGTTGTGCAATAGAATAAATTAGACTTTACTTATTTACCGGATTTCATTTTTGTATTGCTTTTAGTAGCGTCGTCTATGTTATACAATGACACAAAGGTACTTGCTGACATTTAGAAAATTTTCTATAGCAGCATATATGTATATATTTGTTTGGCAAATGTTTTGATAAACATTAATTTGATTTGATTTATCAATTTGATAACAAAATTGTTTTAATTGAAATACATATATTTTGGAAATGTTAAACAGTGATTTTTAGCAAAATAACAACTTGAACAACAACTTACAAGCTTCTTAATGGGTTCCATTAAATATTTAATGAAAATATTAAGCGATACCGACAATTTTTTGTTGATTTCCGAAAACATATAAACATAATTTTGCCTGAACAAGTTGGTATAAATATTAGACAAAACTTGCAACTATCAGCAAGTTCCTAAGTATCATTGTATAACATAGACGCTACTAAAATCAATACAAGAATGAAATCCGGTAAATTACTATTGTCTAATTTATTTTATTGCTCTAATATTTTGTGCTTTCAACAGTTATATTTTTGGTGGTTTTGTCTTTTGCTGTTGCTTGCGTTTTGGCCTGTGATCCTCAAAGCGACAATAAGCCTGAATGTAATAGCAGCAATTTGAATGCAGCCATTCGCAATTTCTGTGATCCCACTTGTTATTGGTTGTGTTTAACTGCTGGTTCAGCTCCTACATGTGTTAGTTGCCCTGACTCTCACGGTTTTGATTCTGCCAAGGGTGTTTGTGTTCATTTCAAAGAATGGGCCTGGATTGAACCTTGTCCATCTGCTTAAAACAGTTATATTTTGTTCAACACCTAAATAAAATAAAACAATCTTGTTTGAGAACTTAAAAAAAATACTGATATATTTATTAAACAATTATTAAACTAATTGTTTGGCCTTTTTGTGTTTATTAAAATTCGATCTTTGAGGCCAAGTTTAGATATAATTTTACAAATAGACTTTTTTTATATTACATATTAATATTATTCGATAAAATTGCTTAATGTTATTAAAGTAATATCTTTATTAAACTTCAAACCTCAAGCTTAATAAAAATCTAGTTTCACTAATATGTATTAAGCAATTTTATCAAATAATAATTGGCCGGGTAGAAAATGCATTCCAATTTGCCAATTGTTCCAGTACTTTACAATAGTATTCTTGATTATTTGAACTATTAGCCTGAATAAAAACTTTTCTCTTAAAATTAAAAATATTAGTTCATTTTCCTTCTCTAATTAATAAAATAATAATAATAATAATAATTGATAAAATAAGCCTTTTTGTAGGATCTTGTTTAAACATAGCAATTTGTAAGCATTCTCGTATAGTTAAAATTTAGCAAACATTTTGCAAATATGTTGATAATATTAGTCTATGTTCACACGTGCAAACTCTTTCTTATTGCTGTCATAAGAGGGTAACGAGTACAAATATATACATATGTACTCTTGTTATACGATTTGAATTCTTATTCGTATATTTGTTTAAATTTGACGACAAAGTTTAAGCAAGGAATTTTTAGAATTGTATCACTAATATTGTTAACGTGTAAAAACAGACTTGAATTGATCTTAACAATACGATTTTCAACGTCTGTAAACATAGACTTGAACATATATTTTCCACATTTCATAAGTAAACAAGTTATAGTGCAATAATCGGCTGTACCGAATCTTACCCCCTGGCCCGCGATGTCGAACGATAACGTTCGCTTAGATAAGACTTAAGACACACACTTTTTATCGTATCTATTTTTTACTCAATCAAGTTTGTTTATTCCACAATCAAGTTTGTGTCTTAAGTCTTAGCTAAGCGAACGTTATCGTTCGACATCGTGGGCCAGGGGGTTAAATACGCTCCACCTAAACGTAATAAGAAATACGAAAAACTACATTGGTTATAGGACTAGAATATCCTTGTTCTGTGTTTTCTATTCAGTCTTAGTGCAAATTTTATTTGTATTTTATACAATATTGTTTGAAAGACAATTTTACGACCAACATAATTTATTGTAAATGTTTTGAAATTTTATCTAATTTTGACCATTTATAATGGATGTTATTACCGAATCTTACTGTAATTTACAGAGTTTGTCTGATTTTCATAATAATCTTGAGTGTAATTGAATAATTTATAAAATTAAAAGAAAACTTTTCCATATTCACAACAAGTTAAGAAACAGAGTATAAAAAAGGGCAAGATTATAAGGTGAGGCAGGCTTCTTTTGGTTGAATTTGATCTTAATATTTTTATTTACAAGAGATTTATGGCTGGTATAGTAGAAGTGGAACAACTATGGACTGATATCTTTTAAATCCAGTATCCACTAATGTTATTTCTATGTATTTTAGGCTTATTTTGGTTGAATTTCATCTCAATAACGATATTTGCAAGAGTTGTATGGTTGGCTGTTATGTTTGGAAGTGGACTTCATTCGGGAGCTATTGCCAATTATTGACTGACAGCTACAGAATCCAGTAGCATAATTGCCGTATAACCAATATTAGTATGACTTCTGGATTAAAATTACTGATCTATATAAAAGTTGGTTCGATATCGATATTTATTAGGCATTTTTATGGGTTTATTTGTTTTTCGGAAGTGGTTCTTATATGGCAGCTATGACAACTTATGGGCCTATCTTCTTAAATTTTGGAACAGTGATTTTTATGCATATGAGGATATTTCACGTCGATTATCAATATAATAACGATATATTTAAGATATATATTAGTATTAACGAAGATTTCAGAAGTGGACCTTATATGGGGGATATAGTCAAATATGGACCGATATTCTCAAAATCCAACAGATTGTAAATGTAAATGGTCCGTGTCAAATTATTTATTAGAGATTTATGAGTATTAAAGTGATTTTTGAAAGAGGGCTTTATATGGGGGATACGGTTAAAAATGGACCGAAATTCTCAAAACTTTGTGGAATGATTTTTGTGTATATTTAAATGATATATATAGAGTTTTGATTCGGTACCTATATTTATAAGATATATGTATGTATATAAAGATTAATGACTTTTTCGCATGTGGTCCTTATATGGCAGTAATGACCAATTATGGACTGACCATCATACAATTTTTATATCTATAACAAAACAAAATTTCGTTTTGCGATTTTTTTTCACATGAGACTTATTTTTGCCAAATTTTGTATTAATAATATATTAATATTTTACAGATATTTATATAGGGGCTATTTTCCTCAAACTTTCTTGATTTCTCATAAAAATAACATGTACAAAATTTCATGGCAATATCTGCAATCTATTTAAAAAAAATGGGAAGAAAATTGTTTAAAAATATCAAATTTTTATAGAAGTTGTCTCACATTTTGATCCATAACTCTGATTCTACTATACAGATTTTGCTGATTTCCAATACCAAACGGATTAGGAGAATTATAAACGGGTTTTTGTAAATCCTGTTGATTTTAGTTGTGTCGTTGGACGTGAGAGTGTTTTACACAGACAGACAGACGGACATAGCTCAGTCGACTTAAAATAAGGATTGGTTTTGCCATAAGGATCAAGAATATATATATACTTTGTTGCTTCTCAGATTAATATTTCTCAGTGTTACACATGGAATGACAAACTTAAGGGTATAAACCTTATTCACCACTTATGGTGGTGGAGGGTATAAAAATGTTAAAATTCAGGGGAATCTCCCACACTGACGTGATCGGGAATCTGAACTGTGTTTTGAAATAAAACGTCTATTATAACGTCGAGAACTCTATGGATGGTCCTGCAAACTGTTGATTTTGCAACACCATGCATAGCTGCAACTTCATGGTAATGACAAGTATTTCTAAGTCAATGTAAGCGATGTGCATTGTGCTTTAGTTTGTCTATAATTTTATTTAAATTAATTGGGTTTCTATAATTTCATCTTATAACAGCGTCTTCACTATCGTCAAACAAAATCTCATAGTCTTAACATTTTAAAAGCTTGACTAGTTATAACAATATGAATTTGTAAAGTGATCGTTTACCTTTCATTTTTGACAAACTTAACAATATTTGCTTTGCAAAAATAGAATCATTTCAATATTAACTTTGCGCTTTGAACAAGAGAACGTAAGTGGAACAGAAATTGCAAAGAAAATATAAAAATTTCAAAAACTTTGCAAATTACAATTTCAACTTATCACTTATAACATTTTATAGTTGTGAGGAACATACAATTTTGCAAATTGATGAAAAATAGAATAAGTGCAAAGTGAAAAGTTGTTTTGTGGAAGGGAATGGTATTTCGTTTTCGATATGACATATCAATTTAAGCAATATGTATATTAATTTCTTTTTTCGCTAAACTTATTTCAAAAGCAAATTAAGTTATTGTTTTAATTATTCCATTTTTGTGTTGATTTTGTTAACGTCTGTGGTGTTTGCTGAAACAAAGGAAATTTGCTGATATTTGGCAAATTTTGTCTAGTATTTATACATGAAAAACATTACATTTGTTTTATCAATTTGATAACAAATGTTGTTTTGATTGCACGAAATACTTGTTTGCAGTGTGATTTTGGCAAAACATTTACAAACAACGACTGACTAACTTTAAATTTATTATTGGGTTTCATTTTCTTAAAATGATGACTTTACTACGAGTATCACTTTTTTGGAATCTTAGTGACAGGCCTTCTTTAAATGACCTAATTAATTTTGAAGATAGTGAGTGCTTGAAGTTGTTGTTACTTCCAAAAATATTCTGTTCAATTAAAAGAAATTTTGTTATCAAATTGATAAATTAAAATTGAAGTTGTTGTGCAAAAATTTAATAAAAAATTTTGCTTTAAATACTTGACAAATTTTAATAATACCAGCAAGTATCATTCTAGCATCGAAGACATACGCTACTAAATTCAAAACAAATAAAAATGAAATCTGGTAAATATTTAATATATGTAGAACTAACTTACTAGTTTCTCTATGACAATACATAAATAAAAATATTCCTTTCTTTAGTTATCTTTTTCGCTATTTTGGCTTTTGCTGTTGCCTGCGTTTTGGCTTGTGATCCCGATGGCAGCAATCAGCCTGAATGTAGTGCCAGCAATTTGAATAAACCCGTTCGTAATTTCTGGGATCCCACATGCTACTGGTTGTGCACATCTGTCGGTGCTGCAGCTGAAATTGTACATTGTGCCACATCTCAGGGTTTCGACTCTGCTAAGGGTGCTTGTGTTCCCTTTGAAGAATGGAGATGGACCGCACCTTGCCCTGAAGCTAACTAAACAATTTGTACTAATGCTAAAGAAAAATACAATATATTTTATTTAAAAGATTAAAAACAGCTTACGCTTTTAATTAAAACACTAGCTTAATTCGCACTTGAATTAAGTTTAGGGAAAAATTAAATTAATATAGCTATATTAATTAAATTTGGATTTAAAATCGAAAACGAAATACAACGATCCGAAAATTGCTGTAAATATATAAAGAAAATCCTGAAGAGCGTGATTAAAAGTCTCCTATAAACGCTTGTTAATTAAGCAAGAAATTGTCAAAAATCTCAGTTATATTTTATGTAATTTGCAGAAAGTGTTTAGAACATTGTGGCTAAGAAGTTTTGTAAGAAACAGGTAACTAAAATTCAATTAAAATAGCTAAAGTCTTACTTAGTTGTTGATCTACAAATCTGCATGTTTTAGCTGGCTTCAACCGTAGTTCCCTATGTTGAACAGTTCTAGCTTTAATCAGGCTTCATTCATAGATCTTTATATAGAAGTGTTCTAGCTTCAATCTCGCTTCAATCATAGATCTTTATACATATAGAAGTGTTCTAGGTAATTATTGCTTTTCTTAAATTACCAATATGTATTCCATTTCAGTGACATGAAAAATGTGTCTATATTGCAGAGGTATAGGGTGTCTTTTTTTTAGATGTTAGCAACACTTTTTTAACTAGTGGCCATTTTGTCAGCTGTCAAGTGTAAATTTTTCTATGAATTCAATTCGATTATTTACTTTATCGCGATATAAATACTTTTAAAAGATTTATGGAGGTTAAAGTGAATTACGGAGAGGGTCTTATATGGGAGTTTCGACTAATTATGGACCGACCGTTATAAATTTAGGTGTCATCATTTTTGTATATATATATGAAACTTATTTTTGTTGAATTTTATTTGGATGCCAACATTTTTAAGAAATTTATGTTCGTTAAAGTGATTTTCGGACTAATTATGGGCCGATCATAAAAAATTCTATCGTATTATTTTTATATATAAGAAACATATTTGTGTTCAATATTATTTGGATACCGACATTTTGAAATGAGTTACGCTCTTTTAAGTGACTTTCGAAAGTGGGCCTTATATGGGAGCTATGATAAATTATAGACTGATCTTCACAAAATTTGTAAACGTGATTTGGCTTCATTTACCACTAATTTGTGGTGAAATTTGTTTGAAGACTTGCATAATTCAAACATTTATGATCAGTAAACCCCTATTTCGGAAGGACATTTGTATGGGGGCCAGGTGAAATAATGGATCGATTTCCACCAGTTTCAATCCCAGCCGTCCTTGGGCCGAAAAAATTTCACGTACCAAATATAATCGAAATATCTTAAAAATTGCGACCTGTACTCTGCGCACAAGGTTTACATGGACAGCCATCCAGACGGACGGACGGTCGGACGGACATCGTTAAATCGACTGAGGAAGTGATTCTGAGTCGATCGGCATAATTAAGGGTGGATGTTGGACCAATATTTCTGGGCGTTACAAACATTAGCATTATGGTGGTGGTGTAGGGTATAATAAACGTATTATATGGTCGGGCTTGACCGACTATACTTTCTTTTAATTCTCAAAATTTTTAGGTGGAGGGTATTGAAGTTTCGACACAGCCGAATATAGAAATTTGTGTTTAGATGCGTTATCCGGACTTTTTTTTTCTAAAAATATTGTTTGGTTGGATCGATTTTGCCATCACAATACCAAATAGGATAATTGATTAACAGAGAATATTTGTGGAAAACTTCATTTGACGGACCTAGCTAGATCGTCTTAGTATTTTATAAGGATCCAGTGTACATATGTATATATGTATAGGTATATTTTTGTGACTCTTCAAACCATATTTCGATGTGCCATATACTGCCCAAATTTTCTGGAAGCTATTAAAATCGCAGCAGCTAAAAACAAGAATGTTATCAATTTTGTTAACAAAAATTGTTTTAATTGCAAAATTTAATTATTTTTGAAAGTACAACCTATAACTAACTGATTTTCTTTTAAACATATTTTTTTATTATTATTATTATTGCATTTTACAATTAAATATATATATATATATATAAATTGATAAAAAACAAATAATTGTGTGAAAAAGTGCCGCATTTTCAATGTTTGCTTGTAAGGACTTGTTCAACTTCTTATTACAAATGTGACCTACCGATAACAGATAATTACTTTTGCACATGAATCAACAAAATAAACAACAAAACAAAAATGGTAGTATAATTGCTTATCAGTGTTGGTCGAATTGTTAACATTAAATATCAACAAAATTTAAACATTTTATTGGAAATAATTAAACACATTTAAGGCGACAAATCTAGATTAAGGATATCGAACTTATTGTAATTGAGTGGGAATGTAAAGGTTTTTTTTATAGCGGATTTGATTCCTTGAATATTAATTAAAAATTGTTAACGCCTTTAAGGCGCAATTTTTCAATCTTAAACTTGATTCAAAAGCTTGAACTCAGCCAATTAAAGGTGGTTTTAGATGGTATGCATTTTACAGTGTGGTTTTCAAATTTTCTATTGCAAAATGCATACACAGCCTGCATTTACAGTGTAAAATTTTCAATTAGAGCATGTTCTATTTTCATCTGACAAATCAATTGCAACCAGCCGTTTTGCAAGTCAATTGTTAATGGCGCACAGTGGTTCAGAATCGTTTTTCATTGGCCAAAACTCTGATTAAAGATTTTTTACTAGTTCTTCTTTTAATCAATACATAACATCTTAAGCTTTTATAGAGTTTAGGTTAGAACATAGTGTTTGTGATTCAGCAAATTTATATTTTTAAAAATAAAATTTATTAAACAAAACAATAAATTTGTATAGAAATATTTATTGAAAAAAAAATGACTTCCAACATATCGTAAAGATATTTGTAGCCTAAGAGATGTTTGGGCTATCTGTCAGATACCCGAAAGTGGTGATCACAGAGAACGGTTATGATTTCTTCTTAGAATTTTCCCCTGAACCATTAACGCAGATTGAGTTCGTATTATACCGAAAGAGAGAATTCGCTGCTGAATCTTCTGTCGTCGTCATTCTCGTTCTTAAAGGTTTTTCTGAGTATGAATAATCTTCTGTCTGTGATGATTTGCAAGTTCGCTTTCACACGTTTCAATTCTGACTCTTCAAGCTCAAGTATTTTTTGATGAAAAGGGAAAGAGAAAAAAGTGTTACACACGAGTCAGTAGTAGTAAATTTTCCTATTTAATTTTGTTTGCTTCTTGTTCGTCTTATTTTTCGTGAAGTTGTTTGCGTGTTGATTTGCATGCAAAAGTAAAAACGTGATTATAAAGAGCATGAAAGATTAAGATAAACGTCTGAACGAAATCGCAGGTTTAAAAGAGAATTAAACAAAAACTATTCAGCTAAAATTGAGACTTGTGAAACAGCACTGGGACGGTGCCATGTTTAATATGGTCATTTATGCTTCAGTTCGCCTGATATCTTGGGTCTTAGGGTTGACTTGAAAAAAATGTTTCTGATCACTAACTCTGAATATAATCAAAATTAATAAAATAAATTTTTAAATGGAAATGTTTTAGATAAGAGTTCCCAGAATATAACAGCGATTAAAATTAATGAATATATAAATCCAAAGCTCATAATAATATTCTTAATAAAATAGGCAACTTGGAACGAAAGTCAAGAGCATACCTTTAAAATATCAGAAATAGATTACAATATAATAATAATTAATTTTAATTAACTGAATAATAGACATATAAAATTCCTTAAAAGTTATTTTGCAAGACTTGAGTTAAACAACTGACATCTACACCAGCTGATTTAGAAATCTTTCTTAGCTATAGAGCCAAGACAAATCTTTTAAATTATATGATTTTTAATTGTTTTTTTGACATACCTATACAACTCAAACGAAACTCAGACTCTTTAAAACCATTTTAAAGCTTTCATCACTTACCTAAATGTATCGGGATCGTGTACCAAACCGGAACCATACAAATCCCCGGCACTGGTATGAGCCGCCACAGCTGCAGCCGCAGCTACGGCTGTATTCATGATCATATGAAAATCTTTGGTGCTGGCAGCTCCAGCACATGCACTAGCATTGGCAGCATCCAGCAAAGGATGATAAGAGGGTGGAGCTGCTGGCACAGCAACAGCAGCAGCTGTGCCCAAAGGCATAAGTGGAGATGAGGTATGATTGGGTAAAGCCGCCGGCGGGGGCAAATGGTTTACGCTCTGGGTTACTGCATATTGTTGTTGCGGCGATGAATTGGAGAAGTATTGTTGCATTTGTTGGGTATTGGGAGAGGGTGAACTCAAATCAATATGAGATGAAGCCGACGAGATTGAAGTGGCGGTGGGAGTTGAGGCAGGAGAGGATAATGAATGCGGTGGATTTGTCAAAGCTGAGGTTGGGGTAAGAGTAGGGCTTACAACATTTAGAGATTCAGACGAAGAAGATAACTGGCGTTGCTGCCGTAAGTCATCTGTAGACTTGGTACCGGTAGATTCCAATTCACCCTCCTCCTGATCACTAACACCCGAATCATTATTAAGAGTATGCTGGGCCTCAATAGACTTACGATGCATGCCTGTAATAAAGGAAATATATTAAATGTTTATATATTTATGTCTTATTAGTAGTTTAAGCATACTTAAGTTTAATTAAAATTTTATTGACAATTTGTGAAAAGCCTTTAAACTCTTCAACATTGTTGATTACCTTTTTGACTTAATGTCAAGTTAATTTGAAAATTTTATCCTTTTTGTCAATAACAAAAGCAAAAACAAAAATTTATATATTTAATCCTATTTAAGCCACTCAAACTTATAAATACAATCTCGTCTATACATAATGAAAATTTCAATTTCATGCGAAGAAAAGAAAAATGTTGAACAGCAGCAGTGTGCAATGCATTAGGGTGTTTATTTGCTGTTAAGATTTCCTGCAAGTGGGGTGCTGCTAATAGACCCATGAAATATGACTTTGTTTTAGGAAATAAATGTGCTTTTATTACTAAATACAATAAAGATCTAAAATTGCATTTCTGTCCACTCTGTGTATCGCTCATCTTTTCTTTCTTTTTTTATTTATTAAGCGATTAAGTATTATTAATTATTACATGTTTTTGTGTCATCAGCTACTGCTGTAAAGTCTTTGAAGTTGTACAGGGTTCTTTAGAAAGAGGTGAGTGAATAAGAATATTAAACGATTTTTCCTTTTAGACATAGACGACCAAATAATCAGCAATTACAGCAGGTATTTTACAGATATTTTTAGGCTGGGAGAAAAAAGTCTCCAGAATAAAATCAAGAGTTTTAAAAAAGATCAACTCGCTAGTGCTTTTTACCAAAAATGTATAGGACACTAAAAGTATCAATAACAGGAATAGAATAATGTAAATGTTATACTTTATCACTTTTCTGAAACCAAAACTACCAAAAAAGTACACACCAGAAGAAGTACCAAGAATAAAACCAAGAGTTTTAAAAACAAGAATATTAGTATTTAAGACCAACTCGCTGGTACTTTTTACCAAAAATGTATGGCACAATGAAAGTATCAATAACAGGAATAAAATAATGTAAGTACTACACTTTGATAGTTTTCTGAAACCAAAAGTACCAAAAAAGTACATATCAGAAAATGTACCAAGAATGAAATCAAGAGTTTTAAAAACGATTATATCAGTATTTAGTATTAAACACACATAAAAATTATCAATAGACAGGAATTAGATTAATGTAATTGCTATACTCTGGTACTTTTCTAAAACAAAACGTACAAAGTATTAATTCGGGAGAGTTTAAAAACATAAATAGCATACTTTAAAAGCAACTCAATGGTACTTTTTACCTTAAAAGTACTAACCAGATGAAATACCATAAATTGTTATAAAAAGTTATATTCACAACAACCTGCGAATATGACTGGTACTTTTTTTAAGTACCAACAAATTACATACAAAAAAGTACAAACAATTAAATATTAAAGTCAATTAAATATTGAATTTAAAAAAGTACCAACAATTATATCAGCGATATAACTTACAGGGAGAACCTACAAAAGAGTACTAACATTTCAATATTGAAGTCAGAAAAGTACCAATAATTATATCAGGGATATAACTTACAGGGAGAACCTAATTTTAGAGGTAATTAATTGCAAGAATTAAATTGAAAGAATTTTAGGAGCTCGTATTTTTTATTAAAATAAATCCATGCCTGCAAATGTACGAAAGTTTAAAACATAAAAAGCGTGATTTAATAACTAATCCCTGGTACTTTTAATAAAATAACAAAAAAAAAGTATAAAGAAATTAATCAGGAAAGTTTTTTTAACAAATAAAGTATAATTAAGTTATACTTACTGGTTTTAAAAGGTATAAACTACATAAAGTACCAACAATTGCAACAGGATAGTTTAAAACAAGTAAAAGTTTATTTATATTCGTATGTGCCCAGCACCTACATATATATCGGTAATGTGATCTATGATCTATGCAACTTTGTATAATATTTTGTATTCAAAACCCTTGTATAGGGTTTTTTAAAATTTAAAGTTTTAAATTAATTGTACGTTTTTTTTTTTTGGTATATTGTGAGTGAGTTTAAAAAAAGATTTTTTATTTAAATTGTTTTCCCAGAAACATTTCTTGATTTTACTTGCAAAATTTAAATTTCAAAACAAATTTGAAGTTTAATAAACAAATCATTTATGTTTTGAAACAAAAAAAATCTAGAAACAGCAAGTAAAAATTTAATTAATTGAATTGAACGTGGTAAACACTTTTTGCAAATTATCCAACACAAATCAAATGACTAAAAATATTCTAGCAACTACAGAAAGTAGCTATTCTATGCGAGTAATAGCTAAACAGCTTCAATCAGTGGTCATACGAGTCCAAAAAAAGACATTCCATTGCTCCCAAATGGAAAAAAGTAATTTTCGAAAAATAAACAATATCAAAGTTTAGCGCTACATTTGTATGTGTTTGCTTAGTTTAAGACTTAAAAAACATTAGTACTCGTATGATATTAATTTAATTGCATGTGTTTAACACTTTTTGCAAATTATCAAACACAAATCCAGTTAAATAGTCAAGAAATTGTCAACAGCAATTGAGGACAATATTCTAGCAACTACTCGTACAAAATGTGGTGGTTTTATGCGAGTCAATCAGTGGTCATACCAGTCCAAAAAGACGTTCTATTGTTTCCAAACCACAAATCACAGGTCGCAAAAATTTTATTACGAATGCGAACGCAGAATATGAAAGGGCTTTCAATTTCGTTTATTGCTTTAAAGACTGTTTAGAAAGTTACATTCAGTCATTAGGCTAAGTGTCCTCAAATTAAATTTTCTATCGTCAAAAACGTTTAATTAAATTCCCCAATATAATGCGGATAAATATTACAAACGATTTTTAAAAGAGGTAAGACTTTTAAGCGTGCCAATTCTTTATGCAGAGAATAGTCTATACAAGTTCAATCTAGCGGAGAGAGGTTTCCAGTTTCGATTTTTGTCTCAGACAATTCTAAATATTTTACAAATCACTTCAAAAGCCGTTTATTTTCCACTTCAAATCTTTAATTTTTCTTTCTCTTATTCTTGTAAAACAAATAATTGAAGCCCTTATTACAACACCCTTTATTATTGACGCAGACAAATCTATAAAGTTATTTTGTGGCCTAAAACCTAATAATATTCATACATTATACGAAAAATGTCTCACCCCTCTGCTAAAACATTTAACATACATTTATATGAACGTTTGTGTTAATCTTTAAAGTCGAATTTATTGCGCATCTCTGACAAGGTCCTGCCTGTTGCCCCCTTTTCAAAATAAAATTTTTACATTTCTGCTGTTGTTGTTGGCTTAAAAACTGGTGTTTTGTTGTGGTATTTTTAAAACAATTTGTTGGATTTTGTCAAGTACTGTCTATTTTGGAATCCTTATTGTTTTGTTTTCAATATTTGGGTGCTATTGATGTTCGTCTGTCTAAAAATTTTAGGGGTGTTGAAAAAGGGTGATGAAGTTTATGCTGTACTAGCGGACAAGTATGATGATATGGTTGCTGCTGCTGATGATGGTGGTGGTTGGTTGGTGTGATTGTTTTGTTGTTATCATCTGCTGCTATAATTTTGAGCTAAATTTCTAACATATGACAACGTTTAAAACGTTTGTAAGTATTGTTTTGCTTTATGTTTTTCGCAAATACATTTTATCTGCCATTCGTCATGCTTTTAAAGTATGTTCAAAAATAGAATTCTTTTTTTTAATTACCAAGAGATAATTCTTTTTTCTTTGTTCTTTGTTGGCTTTTTTTTTTTTTTTTTTTTTAAAGAGGTTTGTTTCACCAATGATGATGTTATCATTTGATAGATAATTGTTAATAAAGAAAGAACATAAGACGATAGTAAAAAAAGTTAATTGGCAATTGTGCTAGCAGAGAATATTATTAATAAAAAGAACTTTATACTAAAGAAATTACTGTTTAAATAGCAACAGACTTCTAAACTTATCACAACAACTACTACAACTGCTAGTTAGAAAGGTAGTATGTACGCCTCTGTATCTTACATGAGGGTAAGTTATCTAGGGCCTTGACAAAGTTGATTACTAACTGTCTGAATTTAAAGATATTTGGCCCTTAAAGTTTAAATGCCCAATGTCAACTGTCTCAATTGTAAAAATTATTTACTTAAATTGTTTTTTGCTTGTTTCAAGCTCCCACTAAAATGATCAGCCTTTCAAAACGCAATTTTTTTTACAATATATTAGAGTACATAATATTTTTTAATGTAAATAGAAACAAATGTTTTTATTATATTCTTTAAATACGAGTGTATGTAAGTATAATTATATTAATAAACGTAATACTAAAAAAGTACTCTTTCAAACGATAATGTATTTGTTTGAAGTTGTTTTTGTTAAATAGTACCAAGTACGTCATATTTGTACTTAAATTTGTTCATAGTTAGTTATTAAAATTGGACAGTTTCATATAAAAAGATGCCCTTTAGTAACAGCCACTGAAAATCATTTATCTAAATTCGTTAATCTTATAGTTGGTTTTGAATGATAAATATTCCTTGTCTAAGCTATTACTAATTCTAACGGGTGATTCAAGTAGAGATACTTTTTTCAATAGCTTTTTTTTTTGATAGATCACGTGTGAGTCGTGTCATGCTGTCATGTTATTTTTGTTTATTATTGTTTGGAATTTCAGAATGGAAAGACCTACGCCTTTGAGACCCAGCATTCATTATTGAATAATATTCGACCGAATAGACCACATCTATTGATTCCACCACCGGTTTTTATTTACTGAACTAGTATTAGAATTAGTTATGTTACAACAATTGTGAGCTTATCTACTGATAAGTTAAATTGCCTTTAAAAAGCCCAGGACACAATTTCCAAAACATTTCTCTGAATGATTTTAGCATCTCTAAATAGATGTCATAGCAATCACCTAAGAATAGGTCAAGTCTGAACAGGTTCCACTACAATCGAGATACTCGGATCTAAATGGGAAATATGGATCAGCATATCTGACATCAACTAGAAATAAGTATAACACATTTTTTCAGCGATGCCAACTTAGCCCTTTTCGGGCTAGATTTAGCCCGATTTTAGTCACTCAAAATGCGAAAAAGCCCGAAAAAAAGAAAATTTGATGTGGCTTTATATGGATTTTTTTTCCATTTAGCCCTTTTCTCAAAAATGTTTACGCGTTTTGAGTCTCAAAAGTTGGCATCACTGCATTTTTTGGTGATTCTATCTCCCAAATAAAACTCAATTTAACTAAATGTATAGCAGCTATCTGAGAGAGAGTTGAATCATTTATAACAGTTCTCTAAAATATTCTGTTTTTGATACATTTTTATATTTCTAAACAAATTAATTCAAAATTCAATGATCAGCGTCTACTTGTTAAAATTACTCTTATTGAATTATTTTAGGATTTCTTAAAGGTTTTTATGTTAAATCTAGTTGAAAGTTAAATAAATTTATTTATTACTTGTGATACAATTATTGCATTTACTTTTATTATCCATACCTAGTAGCCAGGGTGCTACAGATTCATTATCCTTAGCCGACTTCAAAATAGTCTCAGGTAAAGGCAACGAATGTCTAACCATGGCACCATACAAGCCATACTCAGCCATAATGGTGCTGCGGCCCCAGCACTTTTCCGTTTTACGCCATTTGGCGCGGCGATTTTGAAACCAAACCTGGAAAGCGAAAACGAAACAAATTTTTATTGCATAAACAAAGAATATAAATTAAATTAATTATTTTATAATTTAATACCTAGAATTTTCTTTCTTTTTCAATTATTAGATAGTTAACTGTTGTTCAAAATTTAACTTGCTTGTTTTTGCACTGATTAACATTTAACGCTTGTCAGCATACTTTTAGGGGTTTATTTAATAATTGTGTTGTCATAGACAACTACCACCGTCATTGTTTTTTCTCACTGGCAACCAACCCTTTAATTTAAAACTATACCTTTACAATAACAATGATTTCATAAATATACAAAAAGTAAAAATATAGACGAAACTAAGTTAGCAAGTAAACATATTATGTTATTAAAATGTTGTTTTTAAACAAAATGACTTTTTAATGCATATTTTTAGACAGTTTGCTTAAACTAACATTAGTTGGCATACTTTTAGGCCAAACGTAAACCCAAAAAATAAAGTTTATTTGGTAAACAACACAAAATATAAAGCATATGACAGGTTGTTGTGATAGTTTTTTTTTTATAAATTTTATAAAATCTAAAAATGTTTAAGAGTAGAGTGAAAAACCATTTTTGTTTAAATAACTTTGCAGCTATTACATTAACTTGTTTGTTATAAAATATGTGTTGTTTTGTTCATATACATATTATTTTTTTAATACTGCATATAAGTGACCATAATTAGATTATCTTCCACTACATTTAATTCATTTCTCTTTATGAAACATTAAATAATGATCATCTCGGAATTATGATGATGGGTTAGTTGACATTACAACCAACTGTTACAAATGACAAACATTGTCATAAAATTCAATTCGTTTAGTTTTTTTTATGACAACGTCTTCTCAGTCAGACGTTCACATGTACAATATGATGAAAGGATAAATAAAATCTACCCACATTAAAAAAAGAACTTTGAAAACATTCAAATAGGTATCAGAGGTATTCGAATATCAAAAGCTCTATAATTTAATTTCTTTATTGTTCGATTACTTGGTTTTTGAAAAAACTTTTATTTTGAATTCTGATTCTCTAATCTGAAGGCGAGAGCTAATTATTAATAAATTTATGTTTTTAATATTTGAAAAGTCTCGTTCGTTATAACTAACTATAAACAGCCTAAAATACTTCTTTTGGTTTGTGAAACCTAAACTATAGAATCGGCTGACAAAGTGCTGACGCGTCACTCAGTAGTCTACTAACTCACTACAACCCAATGTTTGTTACATTACACAGTAATGCTAAGTGCCCTAAGCATTATAGGGTGTCCTTCTAAAACCACCCTTATTACACTCAAAATTGTCTAATAAAAAAATTCACAATAAAAAGTCAACATACTTTTACACCATCAAATCATTTCGTTCTGCCGTTTGCCAATAACCGGCAAAAAAGGTTACGGATTGCTTTTATGAGCAAAAAAAAAAAAAACTCAAAAACCTTAAAGACTTAATTATGTGAACAAACTTATTTATAATACTAGAAAAATTCCTTACAACTGGCCGGCAAATAATGCAAACTTTTTTTTATTACCCAACACAAAAATCTTTAGAAATCTTCTTCCAAAAAAAAAAAAGAAATCTCTTTTGCTTTATGCGGGTGTTAAGAGACAGGATTTTTTTTTATTTTATGTTTTCCAGAGTCTAGAAAATTTGCATAATTTGTTAAAGGACATTTGTCATCGTTTACTAGGATTTTTTTTCTATATTTAAATATCTATAAAGCTCTGTTGGCTTTTTTATATTCTTGATCTGGTTTGGTGCCAGTCAAAGCGTATTTGTATAAAAAGGATAATAAATTTGCATTTAACGTCAAGTGGTTGGTGCTGCGAACTAATGTTGTTCATGTGTTTAAAATACTAAAGACTTCCAAGGAATTTTTCGTTTCTTTTTCTCTTGTTTTCTTTTAACCGATTTATGAGTTTTGCTTTTAAAATGGATTTTTTTTTTTCGTTTTTGATTTTAGTTTTGGGAGATTTATGTGCTAAAAATAATGTATTTGTTATTTAATTTTAAATCCAAATGGCGATGGCAGCAGAGATTTAAAAGAAGAACTGGAAAAATGCCGATTTTATAAAAGAATTAATAATAATTTTGCTATTTTGTTATATAATTTATTCATAACTTTACTATACTACAGAAAAATTATCCACATATTTACTATACTATAGAAAAGTTTTCCTAACTTTACTATACTATGAAAAAGATATCCATAAGTTATTATACTCTAGCAAAGTTATCAATAACTTTACTATACTCTAGAAAAGTTATCCATAAGTTTACTATACTCTAGCAAAGATATCCATAACTTTACTATACTCTAGAAAAGTTATCCATAAATGTATTATACTATGGAAAAGTCATCCATAAGTTATTATACTCTAACAAAGATATCCATAACTTTATTATACTCTAGAAAAATTATCCATAAGTTTACTATACTCTAGAAAAGTTTATAGTATAGAAAAAGTTATCCATAAGTTTACTATACTATGGAAAAGTTATCCATAAGTTTACTATACTCTAAAAAAGTTATCTAAGTTACTAACTTTGCTAAGCTTTGTTTTATTTGCACTCACTTAATAAATCGTCAATAAATGATTAATTGTTACTTTTAAATGAGTATGTACTACTTAAAATGCTACCCCCATTTTACATTATACTCGTAGGTTATTTAGTTTGCACCGCCTCCAAACCTTCAACTTGAAGTGATGAAGATACACAACAAATGCCAACAAAAGTGACATTTTAAAGAAGCAGAGACAATGAACAAAATGAATAAAATAAAATTCGTGGTGTTATTTCAAACTAATGCCAGCCTAATCTGTAAAATTAATTTTCTCAAAATCTCTGACAACATAAAATTGTTTGCGTTTTTTTTTTTTATTTTATTCATTCAAGTTTGTACAATAAGCACTTTATGTTTTGAGCCACTCGGCGTTGTTGTAATACCCCAGGGAGCTTTTCGTTTAAATAATTTTTTTTCTCATCATTTTGAGTTTAGAACAAAATTACATTATTGTGAATGTTTTAAATGTTTTTGTGAGAATTGCTGATGGTGTGGGGGGGGGGGGCTGTTGAATATAAACATAGGTAGTGAATGGGTGAGAGAAAGTGCTTGTACTTAATATTTGCAATTATTTTGTTACCAAATCAAACAATTAAGTTGAGTTTTTATTTGTTGTGTGTGAGATTCAAAAAGAAAATTAACAACAGATTGCCTTAGAAGCTTAAAGCTATTGGTTTTTTTTGTGTTTCGCCTAATAAGCGAAAAATTAAAATTTTCTATAGAATTTTAAAAAATTCAAAGATATAATAAGGATTTAAATTTGTCATGTAAGGTTGAGATGAATAGTTACAAATGGCAATTGTATACATTTAGTTAGGACAATGAAAATGATTGTTAAATTTGTATATGATAACAGTCTAATCGAATAGCAAAGTTATAGATAACTTTTTTATAAAATAGCAAAGTTATGGATAACTTTTCTAAAGAATAGCAAAGGTATGGATAATTTTTTTATGAAATAGTAACGGAGGCTTTTTATGGCAAAGTTCTTGATAAAAAGCTCTCTATGAAAAATATATATTATCTATAACTTTTGTATAAAATATTCAAGTGATCGATAAGTCAATAACTTTGCTGTCAACTAGATTATTTCAACATTCTTATGATTTTGTTAATTATTTTTATAACTTAACATAATTTAATTGTTATTCAATTTAGTCTTAATGTAGGCAAACATTTTTTATCAATCTAAACTGCCTCAAAGTATGCAATTTCTTTATTATATTAATAACTTTTTTGTCATCTTCAAATTAATACCTTTTTAGTTTTGTCTTTCTTTTGCAATGTTGTGTAAAGCTTTTGTGCTTTGGCAATTTTTATATGCTGACCTCCCCTACCGTGTTGACAGTGATTGAAAAATGAAAAAACGCTGCAGTTCATGAAATAACAACTACAACAATACCTGCATTAAACACACCCACACATGCTTGCTACCAGCTTCACTTATACTATTGCTATTCTGCATACAAACCTAGTATAAATGCTGGCACAGTGTCGTACTTCGCACGAAAACGTAACACAGAGAGTTGTTGAATATAAAAGTGTTTAACAATTTTTGCCTGTTGCTGACACTTAAATTGGTTTGCGAACAATTTTGTAGCTCCCCATTATTAATAAATAAAAACAAGTAACTAACTGACTGAGTCTGTTTTATATGTGAGAGCGATGCAAAAAGTATAGAAAAAAAAATGTGTGAATTAAGCACTACCAAAATTGTTGATAAAGAAGAACTTTCCTGGCTGGCAGGCAGGCAGACCCTAATATGCCAAAACAGGCTTTTTCATATACCATTTTTTTTTTGGGTAGGAAAACGTTTTGTTCAACAATCAAGTTGACAATTGGTACACCTGCTGGGAATATAATTGAAAAATTATTGGATTCATCTGATATAAAAGACAATTTTGTGGGTTTAACTGGGTGACTGAACCAAATCAGGCTGGAGAGTACCTATGTATGTACATACAAGTAGAGAGTTCAACACCAGTGGCAGTATAGTTAATAATGAGCTTTATGCCAATCTTAATTAAAAGGCGTTAAGAAAATAAAGGTACTTTAGTTAATGTAGAACAGTATTGAGGATAAAAATAAAGTCGATATCGTTTTATTAAACGATTCACTTCTAATAAGGAAATGTTTAACTAAATAATAAATCAAAAAGTGAACTTTACTATTGTCTATGGTAAATTTATTCATAGCTTTACTAAATTATCTGAAGTAAATTTATCCATAACTGCACTATAATAAAGTTACTATCTTATCCATAACTTTATTATAGTAAAGTTACTATTTTCTATAGTAAAGTTATCCATAGCTCTGCTTTCTTCACTATTTTTAATTAAAAATAATTTTTCGTTAATTTCGTATTGCGTTATTGTTGAACAATTTTCAATTATAATAAATTCCACGTGTCGCTTTAAGCTGCTCTATTGTTCCATTTAATACTCGTAAACCAGCAAATGCGTTTTGGGTGTGTATTTATATATGTGGTCACAACCCAAATGGCATTAAAGTCACGAACTAATAATCTCATTATCATTAAAGTATTTCTGCGAACAATTGAATGTTGTGAAGAAAACAAAACCCAAGAAAAGAAGAATAGTAAACCCTAGGAATTTCTTCATCTAAGCCTTAACAACCACCACCTACCTACATACATACGTCCTACATTTTGTACTCTTCTCTTGTAAATGTTTAGCAGTAGAAAATACCAATGGCTGGAGCTAAAGGAAATGCCAAACATTTTTGCATGTTTGCGAATGGTATTTGAAAAAGTCAGTCATGTGCGTGTTTATGGTGGGTGAAGGGAGCCGGGTATTAAGGCAAATATGTGAATTAGTCAATTATAAAAGTTAAGAGAATTTATTAGTTATAAACTCCAATAGTGTAATGAAAATTTCAATGTGTGTTGATTTAAAGGTAGGGGTAGAAAACAAACACATATCACACATATTCTTAGAAGAGATTAACTGGCTGGCTTTAATAGCTTATGAGTTATTTAATGTAGTTTTATTTTATATTCAATATTTTTTAAATTATATTTTGTTTTGTTTGAAATATTTTCTGCCTTCAAGTTACAACCAATCAACCGTTTCCTTTTACATATTTAGTTCTCAACTGTAAAATGAGGTATTTTTTGGAAATCCCTAAAATATGCTTTAATTTTTGCTAAAACAATTACTCATTTGTTATTGTTTTTCCCATACTCATTAATTACCATTAAAGACTACTTTTTTAACCAGATTAATGATAAATGATTACAACTGCTGTCTGCCAGCCAAAAGCAACTGGTCAAATTAACACAACCACCCCTCTGCCAAGCAGTTTTCGTTACGATTTCACAAGATTTCCAATGGTTAAAGACAACAAATTACATTTGTAAATATTTATTTTAATATTAACCAAAGTTTCTGTTTTCAAAATAAACAATAAAATGGAAGCTGATTGTGTTAACAAGCGGCAATGCGATGATGAGTTTGGGTGCTATAAGCAAATTAATTGTTTTTGTTGTTTTGGGCACCCTACAGTTGTATGTAAATGAGTGGAGGCTGATGCTTTTTTTAATTTTTGATGAAATTGTTTGATTTCGAAATTCGTAAATATAAAATATTGCAAGAATATAAGATCGGATAGTAAAACTGTTTAAAAATTTTTAATTTTTGTTTAAATTTTCTAATTTCAAAATTAGTTCTATTAGAAAATTGTAAAAATATCAAAGAACTATTAATATATTCGAAATCTACATCAACATAACATTTTTCAAGCATAAACGTTTTTTCGAACTTAATTTCGAATTTTCGAACATAACTTCAAAAATGGGTTTTTGTAAATTATGTACATACTTATAAAATTAAATTAAACTGTCTTAACATTTTTAATTTTTGTTAACATATTCTATTTTTAAAATTCATTATACATATAAGCAAATTGTAAGAAAATCTAAGATATGTATATGTATTAATATATTCTAATCTACAGCTTCGAAATAATATTTTCAAGTTTTAAAAAAATTTCGAACTTAATTTCGTCTTTTCGAACATATATTATTATATTCTAATCTACAGCTTCTAAATAATATTTTAAAGTTTTAAAAAATTTTCGAACCTAATTTTGACTTTTCGAACATGTTCCAAAAAGACTTAAAACTTTTAATGTTTGTTTAAATTTTCTAATTTCGAATTAAGTTATATATATTCCCAACCTACAGGTTCTAAATAATGTTAATATGTTAAAAAATAATTCGAACTTAATTTTGAATTTTCGAACATGACCTTACACGTGGATTTTTGTAAATTACTTTTGAAATGCCATTTCAAAATTTTCTTGAAATTTCCTAATTTCGAAATTCATTAGAAAATTGTAGGAAAATCGAGGAACTGTTATCAGATTTGTATTCCGCAGGCTGTAAATAACATTTTCTAAGCCTTAGAATTTCTTCGAAATTAAGTTCGAATATTCGAAATTGAGCCATAAAGTGGATTTATTTCAAAAACTTCTGCAATCTAATTAAACCTATTTCAATTGCTTGTTTAGTAGCTCAAAATAATAAAATTAATTTAATTAGTATTATTTGCAAGGTGTAGGGTAAAACATGCACGATCTTGACTGCCCATACTTGTGTTTTAATTATAATTTAAATTAAACTATGGGAAAATCTAAAGCATAGTTTTAGGAGGCATTAATCAATATACAAATTAGCAGTTTATAATTACAATATTATTTATAATACTGATTATTTAATGTTCCCGACAGTACATATACAAATTTCAACTCTTTTTATTTATGGGTACATTTTACAGCACCCAAAATTCGTATTCTTCTCTTGCAACATAAAATTTTTCTTGTTTGTTGTCATTAAAGTGCTAAGTACACAATCAACTACATGAACTAAACAAATATACATACATACACACACTCCCACAGACAATTTAAATAGAAGGGTGGCGGGAATCGTCCTTTTGTATACGAAAATTGTGTACTTTATTTAAGGGCTGCTAATAAATAATAAATGTTACCAACAATAACACTTGCAATTAGAATAACAGTTTGACAAGTGCAAACTGACAAAGTAGAGAAACATTTTCAAAAAAAAAATTACTTTTTTTCTATCATAGCAAACGCGTGTCCTTAACAGGAGCTTTATTTGTTATCAGCAGGTTGTAATGAGGATTTTTCAGGGTGATTAGATGTTTCAAATTTATTTTTGCATGTAGTATACATCTATGGACAAGCAACAAGCCTGCTGATACATTTGTTGGTGGTTTCCACTGCAAAGGTCTCACTTTGTATGGGAGAGTGGAAACCACTAAGGCGCGTGTGAATCTGGATAATTTGTTGCAAATAGCGCTGTACAATAACAAACGAAAGAGTCACACAGTCAGGGTTATTTTTATGTTACCAAATTAACATAAACATGAGTATGAAAACACACAAAATCCTCTAGAGATTTCCATGGCGATGTTACTACTGTTCGCTGACAATTTGTTTTCCCCTCCCCCCCCCCCCCCAAAAAAAAATTCTCACATTTTCTAGATTTCAATTCAATGAGAGCAATGAGATTTATAGAATGTTTGTCATACATACGTTTGAAATTTATGGTCACAATTATTAAATCATTATCTATCCCAGCATCGCACTCTTTGCTCTCTTAAGGATATAAATTCATTTAGTTGAATTTCATATTGTATTCTATTGTGGTTTTTGGTAGTTTCTATTGAAAATATTGTTTGTTTTTATTATTATTGAATTTAATAACGTGTGACTTTTCGCCGTTTGAAAAGTGTGTCATCCTATATATTGGATTATGTGCAACTGTGTGTTTCACTGACGTTGGCCACTTGTTTCCCCAAAGGATTTGTGTGAAGAGAAATTAATTTTTCACATTGTCAAAATATTTGTAATTAGAGAAAACAAACATGGTTTATGTGGTCAAAAAGGACAAGACAATTTGAGCTATAAATTGCTTTGAATTTATATTTGGAAAGTGAGAGTGTAAAGAAAAAGTCTTACTTTTTTCATAGAAAAAGTCCCACTTTGAGGCTTTGGCGATTATTTAAGACGTGCACATCCTGACGTATCTGATCAAGTGAATATTGGATCAGATAAAAGGGTGTGATGGAACGATGAGGAGATGTCAGTTTTAGCATGTGCCCAGGAGTTGTACTCTAAATGAATCATGCCCTTAATGAGCGATTCGTGCACCGCACTATTGAGGAAATTAAGAAAATGCGGCAAAGGAATGAATATAAGGTTATGGTCCAGAGCTATCGTTCTCGTCTCATTGCCTCTGCCAGAGGACCAACAGTTATTTCTAGTGCTTGGGCATCAGGCCAACAAGTTAACATCCAACCATCTGAAGTCGTGACTGAGTACATTCCGGCCGTTCTGTGTTTTTTCTTAAAAAAAAAGTAGGGAACCTCGAAATGGATCACACTTTATTTGGTCAAGTGCTTCTTAATATTCATTTAATCAATCTAATCCTTTTTCAATAAGTTTCAAAAATAAAATCATTGATTTGTTAAAACTATTATAATAATCGAACATGAATTGTATTGCATGTATATATGTACATATATGTATGGCTCGTATGACAACCTTTTAATAATGTCATCTTATTTAGTTAAGTGTCTCTGAAATTCTATTCTCCCAAAGAAAATCTTATAACATTTTATTTTATTTTAAGAAAAAATTCCACATAACCTCAAATCTAAGACCATATAAATCCAGCATATTAACTTGTATGAGCATTCTTCTGTTGGCTTTTCAAACATTTAGTAACAATTTCAATAAATTTTCAATCAGTAAATTGATATTGTTCGTGATTTCTTTATTGCCATTCTAACATAAAAACATAAAATGAATTGGTTGGTCAGTTTGTCTGTCCTCATGTCTGCCCAAGAAAATGAAATATACAAGACACACCCACCTGCCCCAAAACACAGCACAAGTCCGATTAAACATCCCACACACCCACTTTTAGTTTGGTCACAGTTTAGTGATTGCATTTTAGAGCGGGTCACAAGAAAATCCATTAAATTTAATTTTAATACTGGCATTTCACGTTTGTGCAAGACAATTTAAGTAATTGAAAAATAAATCACTGGCAAACTAAATTTTCTATATAGTCTCTCTGTTTCTGTCTCTAAATGAAAATTAGATATTTTTGCAAAAATTTACGTATGGAAAAAAGCTGTATAATAAATATCAAGTATGTACTTAGTTTGGAGTAGGTAGACCTAATATGTGTAAAGTAGATTGGTTTATTTATTTTTTTTTCATTTAGCTGCGGAGAACAAGAGTACAAGTACTTATTTAAAACAAAACTAAGCTATAATTTGCTTTTCAAATGTAATTGAATATTTTCCACACGAAATTTTTAGTATATAATTGTAGATACGAGGGTGTAACTAAGAATTCAGGTAAAGTAGAAACATATTTTGAAAGTTGTAATCATTCTACTAACATAAATCTATAAGCTTAAGTCCTTCTTCTCTATTGATATACTATTCCATTCTAAAGAATACATATAAATATAGCTCTAGTAGTTTCCCTCTAAAACCTCGCTAATCCTCGTACTTACTCCATACTCAAAGCCATAATAAAATTTTGTAATTTTTCATCAATCATCAGGCTAAAATCAGTCAGTCTACTATGAATGATTGAATGTACATACATTCCCATGCATGAATAAGTATGTATAAGTGCAAATATAGGGAGATCCATTAAGAACTTTTTTCTTGTTTATTTTTAAGCTAAACAGCTTTTTTTGCATTCCCGACCTTTGTTATGGTTGGCCAGACGTATGACATTGCAGTTCTACGTTTTTCCTTTGGGGTTACAAGCATTCAAATTTGCAAGATACTGATAGCAATACAGGAATCAGGGGGGTTACTCTCTATTGCGATGCGAAAGCAAATGCGATGCGATAAGCGCACAATTTGTATGCGTACAATAGAGAGTAACCCCGCATTAATCAAAAAAAGGACACTCCAAAAGAACCACCTGCATCATATTCGCGTCCATTATTTGATTGAAATTCTTTTTGGACAATAAATAAAGATTCCGACTTTCAGTTTGATTTCAAGTGTTTCATTTAAAATTAAAAATAACTAAATTAATCACCATATAGCTAGAAAGATGAGTATGCACGTATGCATGTGTGTATGTGAGCAAATGAAAGAGGTATTTTGCCATGCATGTATACCATAATTAAAATATTGGTAACCAATCAAATATTTTCAATTATCAAACAAGGTAATGACAACAAAATCATTTTCATAATATTCTCACACACATTTTCACAACCAACCAAACATACATTTATGGAATATATTTTCACATATGCAATGTATTGACAAGTAGTAATAATCTTTATGTGAATTCAAACATATAATAACAAACACAATGGGTCGTTGAGGGGAAAATGTATGACTGCAGTAATTTCAGAAATTATGAAATATCTTATCTGATATTTCGCTTTCCCGGCGAAAGATCGCGGTAGTAATAACATCGTAGTATGAAATAATTAGGGACAAGTGGAACTAAATAAAGATCTGATCTTTCGCTTATGATGTCGAGAGGAAGTTTTGTGAAACCTTCATAGCTGCAGCTGATAGTTTTTTTTACCCGCTTATCGAGTACCCAAAGTGTGACCGATGGCGTATTCATCTTTAATTGTTCAACTTTCATTATTTTTTCCTTTTTCAACTTTCAATTTCGTTTTTCGCATATCGTTTTTCGTTTTCGCACTTCTAAGTTTGCGTATTTAACTTTTGTTTTTCTCATTACCAAATGTGAAATGAAATGTTATTTGGTAATTGGTTGGTTGGTTGTTTTACGTGGTTGCCCGCTGCGTGCAAGCATTCAAGAGAAATCAAAACCGTTTTTAAAGAGAAACACACCACTTAGTGAGATAGGTAATAAGATTAGATCATATCCAGATGCAAGTATGCAAGGACTGTTGAATGTCCAAAGTGCAAACACTTTCGTAAAAACTTGCAGAAGTTCTTGCGATCGGCCATCAAGATCGTGTGATATCACACCGTTAGACTTTTTCCTGTGAGGATATGTAAAGACTAATGTTTATGCGACAAACCGGCTTCGATTTAGGCCTTGGAGGAAAACTTCAAGCGTGTCATTCGCCAGTTACCAGTCGAAATGCTCGAACGAGTCATCGAAAATTGGACTCAACGGATAGACCATCTGTGACGTAGCAATGGCCAACATTTGATAGACATAATCTTCAAAAAATAAATGCCAAAGAATGTTCTTTCAAATGATAATAAACATTCCCCATTAAATTTGAATTTTCTGTTTTTTTTCCTTAAAAAAGTAGACAGCCTCGAAATGGATCACACTTTATTGTTAATTGTCACAGTTGCAACATTGAAGTTTCAGAACAACCACATGTGATTGCCCAAGGACAAAATCATCCACAATTACTGCTAGTCCTTTTGATACAAATTATGGAACTTACAAACTAATCAACTACTGCTGCTGCTTATTAACTTTTAAGATTTCGTAGGCCCATTGTGCCTTCTGCTAAATTGAAAATATATATTTTATACAGACTCATTCAAGCTAAAATTCAAAAGAGCTTTCAATGATAATAAACCATCATCAACAGCCATAAACATCATCATATACATAGTCATCATCACATCATCATCATTCTCATCATAGTCGTCACTTAATACATCACAACACACTCCACATCACATGTCGTATTCATGCACTCATCCTTATCCTCATCATCAACATCGTGCTCCTCAGCTTTTGGTAACAACACCATAAGCTACACTTATAAAACACAAGTGAATGAATGAATAAGTGAATGAGTGTATGAATGATTGTACTCTCTTACTTCGTAGTTGTGTAGATGTGTGTTTTAACAAATATTTGCCCACTTGTATTGGAAAATTGCATTAAATTGCAAATTTATCCACAAAATACAACAAATACTTTTATGTACACTGATGCTATACACCTGCATATCCAGTTTCTTTGCAACGTAAAATATACATACTCGTATGTTGGTTGCATTTTGCATAAAACCTGTGTACTCGTACTCTCGAAAATTTTGTTTTATATGAAAAATTATACCACAGATATGAAACCTTTAGGTAATATACTTTTTGCTAATAGCTTACTCGGTAAGCCATCATTTACAGTTGTTACCTGGTATGTATTCCCATCTATCTATCTATGTATGTATGTATATGGTATTATTGGTTTTACTTCATCATCTTTATTTCAATTTTGCCTGCTGCTGATTTCATAATAGTTTTCTTGCATTTCATACTCCTGCATCGATCAATCCAACCATCCATTTATTCAGCTTGCCTTTGTTGTGGGCACTGTTTTGGATAATGTTTTAAATTATTTGGCTTTTGTTTCAATATTTAATTAAGTTTAAATATAATTTGGTAGAATTACAAATAAAGCATTTACAAACTGCTAGTATCAGATTAGATAAGTGTTGGTTGGTTGTTTGGTTGGTTGGTTGGCTGTGTATAATTGTTTCAAGATTTAAAATTCAAAATATCAAAATGCCAGAAGTTTTATTAACAAAGTAAATTTGTAATTAATTCTTAAAGCTTTAGAATTATTGGGTTTCTTTTTGAAATAGATTTCAGTGCGGATTTTGTGGCAACGAATTACTTTAGTTCAGTTTTCTTGTTATTGATCTGCTGTCAGAATTTAGTTTAAGCCATACAATACTTTTCAGGATGTTGTAAAGGTTTTTAATTAATTTGTATTAATTCTTATTAATAACAAATTTTGTGTCTTTATTTCCGAATTGGAAATTTCAAAACTCTAAGGGTATGGTGACACAGCACAAATTTGTTTAATGTTGTTTACTCTTACAAGAGTTTTGCAGGATCAAACAGCATCAAATAAAATAAAACTAAATATTAGTTATGTCTTGTCCTAAATAAACAAAGTATTTTTTTAACAAATAAACCACGAGTTCAAAAATATTTTTAGGCAAATATTTGCCAAGTGTGACCGTATCTTAACATCCTTACACTGATCAAACATCTAAACTTTTCTATATCTTTGCAAATTACTCTTTATAATATTAACTTTGCACTTTGCACAAGAGAACGTACATAAAACATAAATTGCAAAGAGAATATAAAAAATTCAAAAACTTTGCAAATTACACTTATCAATTTTAACGTATCACTTATTAAATTTTATAGTTCTGGGGAACATATGTATAGTTCTGCAAATTGACGCAAAATTTTATAAGTGCAAAGTGAAAAGTTGAATAGGGCTCAGATTTTAGAAGATTTAGTGTTAGGACTAACAATCATATAAGCGCAAAGTAACAAGCTGAGGCAAAGTGGAAGTGTTGCATAGAGATGAGCTAGGATAAAATTCGTTTCAGTCAGTATGCAATTATTTTTATTAATTGCAGTAATATCGGATGTGGCTTGAGTTCTTAATTGAGCAACAATTATTAAATATAACTTCTAGGTCAGATTAAACCCCATCAAAAATTCGCTTTATTTATTTAGTAGGAGGACTCATTTTGTATTAACAAACATAGGTCGGGTTTTTAAGAGCCCAGTTAAATTAATTTGACTATAATATTTATTTATATGCCTTAAGCTTTGAAAAAACCCCCAGAAACATTATTTCAAAACCAAAGGGGAAAAACTGTCCTTTATGACAACATTCATTTCTTCACTTTGAACATTCACAATTTGTCTATTCAATAACTGAAAGTCAACAAAAGCCAAAAAACGAATAAAAAAGAAATAAAACTTGTTTTCATATTAATCAAAACATATTTTTCCATCATCCTGATAATACTTCAAATAAACTCCATTTCAATAACAGTTAAATTGAAATTGTTTCGTCTATTGGTTTTAACAACCTCTACCATTGACATATACAAAACATGCCAGGCATAAGTCAGAGAAAAAATAACGCAATAAATACTGTTAGTTTACACTTGTTCCACAAATACCCACCCACCTTTTACCTTCCGCATCTTGGTTTATGGAGATGAATATTTGAGCAATGAAAAGAAATAATGGTGGTTATGAGAATAGAAGAATATGCTGCTGCCGTTTGCCTGCCATTTTCCAGCATATTGAAAAATGTCAATTCAAATGCACGCTTGAATAGATGAAAGTAAGTGTTTGAAGGGGTTTTTTTTATTTTAATACCGCACAAATTCTCGCAAATATTTTATGGAAAACCTTAAATTTCTTTAATTGTGAAATTGTATAGTTATTTTCCATCATAACCAATATTGTTACGATATCTATCTATTGCGCTACTTGTTTTTTCCAGCCCCACAATTCCGAATTTCATTTCCGTTTAACATTTCCTGATTTAACAACTGTCATGAGCTTTTCCATTTACATATTTGTTCAAACCAATTGGAAATTGCTAATGTAACAGACACCTAACCGGTAAATGGTTTGTAGGTGCTCTTTTTTTTCCTTGTGACAGTCATAACGGAAATTATTAATAATTGCAATAGGGAGAGCATAGATACAGTTGTATTATATGCTGGTACAAAGGTGAGTTGTTAATCAAATATGTCTCCAAGCGTATGTTACTAATTGTGGTTTGTTTCAAATAGGAAATGTAAAATTTGTGGTAATAGAAAGCATAAGTATCACTTAGAATAGAATAGTTGTGTGGCAATATTTCAGCATTACAATGACATGTGTGAATGATGAAATTAGGATTAGAGTGATTCGTCTTCTATACAATAAACAAAAAAGTTCTGTCAGTCACCCCTTAGGATTAAAATAATGTTAAAACAATTCCAGAAATTATTTTTTTATTTTTTTTCACACTATGTCGTGTACACTAAGTCACTATTTTTAGTCCGCTCATAACATTTTGTATACCGCTGATCATGGCTCTGTAAGACCTACATTTTGTCCTTCACCATTTTGACCACGTCAAATTCTAGTATGACTTTTAAAAACTCGGTTCGTACCCACAATAAAGCTAGATTTACACGATTAAAATTTTTTTCAAAATTGCTCTTCGAAATGCTTCAAACTCGTGTAAACGGCAAAAAATCTTCAAAATTTATTTATTTAATAACTATTATTAATATTATTACACGACTTTGAAGCATTTTGAAGAGCAATTTTGAAGAAAATTTCAATCGTGTAAATCTAGCTGAATGTTAAATACTTTTGTACGAATTTTTAAAAGTCATGACTAGAATTTGACGCGGTAGTAATAAATTATTAAAGACAGAAATGTAGCCCTAATGACTGCAACCTTTGTGGAAATTTACGCCACAGGATCGGCTAATAACTATAATATAACTAGTAATAATAATTGGAGTTCAATCTAAACTCGTCTATTATTGATATCTACCTGACAGTATCTCTAACACAGATTGAATTTTGAGTTAAAATGGTTTTCTGAACATGAAGCCATCAGTTTGAATTAGAATGTGGGTAAGAGTCCCATTTATCCTTATACGAATCTGTGGAAAACAGCAATATTAAGGTAAGATCAGATGATGGCCACAATTTATTTATTTATTTTCCTTACTGACTACATATAAATGAGAAAAACATTAATATATATAAATAATTAGTTCAACAATTTAGATATAAAGTAATTTTTCTCTTCAGTACGTCATTACTCTAAGATATATCCATAAGGTGATTTATTAAAGTTAACACATGCACGACGAAAAGAATCATTATTAGCATATACAGAACGGTAGTATTTTAATGCTAAGAGTTCAAAATTGCGTGTTGGTCTAATAGGAACATTGAAGTTTAGTTGACTAAGCAGGAACTCCGAATCAACATCTCCACGAATTATGCCCAGAACAAATAAAGCGCTCAGCATCAATCGTCGACTATTTAGAGTTGGCAATTTTATCAAAGCAAGTCTACTTTGAGACGGTGGCAAGACATAAGAATTCCACCAAGACCACGGAGACAGAAATGTAAAAGTTGTTTTTGTACCGATTCAAAACTATTGATATGAATTGAATAACAAGGATCCCAAACAATTGACCCATACTCAAAAACAATAAACCAATATATATTTCTTATTAGTCCTAACCAAATACAACCGTGGTACGACAATCGTGTGGCGACTCGAAGGGCAATAATGTGTCAATAAAAATGTTGTAATTGCGCTAATATTTATGGGTTTCTTGAGCGGCACTCAAAGTGGGCCAATATAAATTTATTTAATTGTTCTTTTTTGTGAAACTGTACTCATATATCTGTAATTGGTTTTAATTGTTGTAAGCTCGATGACAGCATTGTAGTAATACTTGATCCTCTGGACATGGAATTTGTTTACTCTTCCTACCAGCAATCACAAACTCCGTTGCCCAAAAGGAAGAAAAAACCAAGTTTAGGTTCATCTTGGATCTACAGTGCAATAAATTATAAAATATTGGCTGTAGAAGAACACTCAAGTGTTTGGGATTATTTAAGACAACAGCTGTTTCGCAGTGCTGCCGTATACTGTAACAATCGTGTGACTGGTAAACAGCAATTATTGTCCCTGCACTGTTGTGCGAAGAATTTGATAGGAACAGTCATTTCATTGTCCTAGAAATTAGCACAATAAAAATCGTTGCAAATTGGTATATTCATGTGATCTTACCTTTTGATTGTATTTGATCTATGTATGAACACATGTCGGAGAGTGATGTAATGCGCTCACTGGTGATTTATAATTATCAGTTGCAGAATAACCATTTTTGAAACGAAAAGAACCAATATCCTATAAGCTATTGGCAGGGTCTCGATCTGGCTAACTGGGCACTGTGTTGGACGTTCTAACTACTGAAAAAGTAGTGAGCACAAAGTGGAGGAAGAATCAGTACAGCCTGTTCTATACTCGCTGTTCAATAACACAGACTTGAATGTCTCAGCAGACTAGAATATAAGCAACTAAAGCTGACGAAACAATATAGATTCATCAGAAGTACCAGATGGTTGAAGAGGAAGCCAAATGAATTACACACAAACATAAAGGCGTATTCGTAGCTTCTAATCATCCTCATAACCTTTCCGTATCCATATATATTTATTGATTTTAGCTATATATTATATAAATTGCTATCCAACATTTACTTAAATGCCAGCTTATTACATGTTTTAAGAAACAACAAAAAAACATTTAAGTTTCCAATTTGTCGAAAGCATTTTCTTTTAAAAATACAATAGTTTTTAGCACCCACACTTACTCTGTTTTTCTCTCATTTAGTTTTAGTTAAATTTCCAACATCAAAAACATTTGAAAAGCGAATCAGCCAGTCAGACCAATTAGTAGCATAACTTCAAAACACTTTAACCAATATTTTTTTTCAAAAAAAAAAACTAGTTTTTCCTTTTACATTTTATAAGCAAATGCCCTCAATCCCCCCATTCAAACTCATAACTAAACCAGTAGATTTTTCCAGCAGAAGAAAACCAAATTCAACAAAATAGAAATGTACAAGTCACCAGCTAGCAAGCAAGCAAACAAATACCAGCAGTAATTTACAATTTGGCATATAAATGCCAAAAAAAAAGAAGTAAATAAGGTTCCTTTTCAAAATCATACCATAGCAGACAGTTGATAGTTGCTACGTATAGTTGCTGTTGTAATTGTTGTCGTTTTTGTTACTGATGTTGTTGGTATTTATAGTATGGTAACTACTTTACTCTCGTCTATTGGATTTGATATACCAATTTGCCAATTTTCCTAACACTCAAACCCACATCATACTTTAGCATTCATACACAACAGAGCAATAACAACAAAAACTCATATTGAAGTAGTTTTTAACCAACAAGCAAAAATAAAAAAAAAATGAAAGACGAAAAACAAGTTCATTCTTATATTACCCAGAAATACACTCGAGGAAAGGAAATGGAGAAAATCTTCTCTTAAAAAAAGAAGGGCGACAAAAAAAATTCTTAAACATCGTTGAAGATTTCTTTTATACCACAAGTAAGCTGCAAAAAACCTCGTTATTTGAATGGCCAAAATAGCCTGAAGTTTTCCTACCAGCGGCTGGGAATCGACCTTAGCTACGAATACCAGCTCTGCTTAATAAGGGAAATAATAGCAAGTGCTATGATCATTATGTGTTTTTATTTTTAAGAAACTAGTTTACTAAGAATCAATTTAAAAAAAGACTCAAACTATTAGAAATTCGTGTAATGTAATACAAAATACAAGCTACACACAATTTTAGTAACGTGGCTTTGTTCCTCTTGAATTGGGACAAACCCGCCAGTCCCAAAATTCTCGAAACTCTGCAAATGCAAATATGTAATTCTCAAACATAAAAGTTCAGTTCATAAAATTATCGTCAATAAATCCTTATAATTCTCTATAAATTTTAAAAGGATAATTTTAAAGACATTTTACAAGAACGAATCTTTGATGAACAAATCTCGATCTGTATTTCTAAAGATTTGTTTTTGATATCGTTTCCAAATCTTAGATATTGAAAACAAACAAAATGCCGGCAGCAATGGTAGCATAATGTTTGACGATAATATAATTTTTAAAAGCTCTGTCCTGGTAGGAAACCTTCAGTCCGTTTTGACCATTCAAATAGCGAGTTTTTTTTGGCAGCTTGCTTGTGGTATAAAACAAATTTTTTAAATTTTTTTCAGGCAATTAATATGACTATATACATATATTAATTCTGTCTCTTTCTTTGGAATAGAGGGTGAAAGGAGAGCAAAGCTTTTCACATGACAACACTGTTATGTTTATTAGTAATACAGTATTGTAGCGCCTCTGGTGGTGAGTAGGCACATTCTTCAAAGCTTGATTTATAGCCATTACTTAACTACATATTTTACTTCGGTGACTTTTTAATGCTATACCATCGAAGGAGAGCGCTGTGATAAATATTAGTTATGATCTTACAACGTGGGAAGACAAAAATTTGAAGTTCACACTATTGTTAGACATTTTCTGAACATTTTTCGGACAACGTTGTAAGATCTGACAACCGTCTGTACAAATCTTAAATGTTTCAGTGTCTAAATGCAGACATATGTTTGTTTTTATTTGGAACGATATACGATACAAAAAAATTTAACACCCTTCTGGTCTAAATTGTCTTAAAATAACCAACATTTTTCTTCGAGTCTTATCTAATACGTTTACTTACTCGTTATAACCAGTCACACACAAGTAAAAGTTAAATACATTTGCGTTTTATATCCTATGTAAAACTAACCATATACAGGGTACTTACATATTTACAACAATATTTCTAACATCTACTTTATACAAATAAAATAGTACATTTAGAATTACCAGCAAACATTATTCGTATACCTACATATCCATCACATAATGCCAGACTGTTACAACTCAAAATTTAAAATTTTTATAAACAAGAGCCAAAAAATAAACTCCTTTCATTAATTCTTTTAAATCAATTCAATATTGCCAATATTCTGTTTAATGCTTTTCTTTTAATTGGTTTACTAAAAATCCTTTGAAAACAATTTTTATGTAATTTAAAGTTTTGTAGTTGTACCGATATTGCTTTAAATGAGCTTTATGTTTGTAATACAAGTTGTATAGTTGGCGCCATTATGTCGTTAGCAAAGCGTAAATTTTTGCATTTCATAGTACATTCTCCTCATGCTCTCTCTTTCTCTCTGTGTCTATCATTCCCTTTGAGAGGTCTCAAACTTTTAGCCATTTTTCCAATGAAGTAAATGTTTGCGGTTTAGCTTTAGCTAGTAAAATTCGGTTTAGTTTGAATTATGCAAACAGTATGAGTAGAGTAGACAATACATAGATTTTTTAGATTATAGTACATAGTATTTTGTACTATAATTTGTTGTATATTCAGGATATCATGGGAATCTAGAAGCATAATGATATTATTCCTGATAGGAAATATGCTAAAACCAAAATATTAACTTTCTTAAATGAGCTGAAATAACCAATTTCCATAAATATTGTTTTATTTTATGATTTGATGCCTTGTTAAACTAAGTCAAGTATTCTTTCATGCATGTTGATTTGCATGAAAAAGTATGAAAATTGATTTGACGAGTGTGACTGAAATGGCAACTTCAAAAGAGAATTGAACAAAAACTGGTCAGCTAAAACTGAAGTGTGTGAAACAGGATAAAGTATAATACTGTGGAACTAGCCTGCAACATTATCAACCATCGTAGTAGTATAATTTGCCATTCTCTCTAAAGAAATAATAAAATCTTTTTAAATTTAATTTAGAAATACCAAAAAATGGTATTTAGTGCAATTCACTTGTGCAAAAATACAAAGGAGTTTGCAACCCCAGCTAGTAAACCTAGGACATGGAAGACCACTTTAGCAGAAGATAGAGTTATTTGTAGAGCTAGTAAAAAAATCCATTTTTATCTTCGAGCGAAATAAATGCTGAAATTGAACAGCAAATTAGTGCAGAAATATCCACACGTACAATAAAAAGACGCTTAAATGAGTCAGGTCTTCGTGGGTGCATTGCACAAAACAACCTCATGTTTAAAAAAAAAATATGAAGTGGTTGCGGTTTGCATGATATGTGCTCAGAAAAGATTCACGTTACTGAAATAGAGTTCTCTGGAGGAAAATCGTATGTTAGACGTCTTCCAAATAAAGCCTTAGACCCCAGGTACACTGTTAAAACAGTGAAAAAATAAAAATATTTTGAAAAATGTAATGAGCCCGTTCAATACATTTTCCAGCATATTAATGACCCAAAGCACACGGTTAGTGAAGTGTTGGTTCTTGAATCAAAATATTAATGTTCTTGACTGAACTAAATTTTTAAATAAATATTGAACTAACTTTTTAAAATATGTATATGAATAATTTGTGTACCTACATATCGATGGTCTCATGTAGAAAGGCCCTAACTCGCATATTTGAAACTTTACAGGAGAAAGTAAAAACATAATAGAAAATATTCAACATGTAACTTTTTTTGTACAACTGCTTATAAAAGCGTTATTTTTTACACTATTGCAATAAATTTTTGTGAGGAGGTGTATTTGCGTTAAATGCATTGGAATAGCATAAAAAAACTAATTTCGAAAAAATAGCGAGTTAGGGCCTTTCTACATGAGACCAACGATATGTAAGTATATGTCGTTTGTAATTATAAGTCCAACACTGTCTGCAATGAGCAGAAAACCGGAAAGAACTATGAACAAGAAAAAGTTCTTATTTGCAAGGCGCAACAGAAAATTTATTTTTTACAAAATAAGCAATTCTATTTTTACCCTTTTTCATATCACACATACTTATGTAGGAGCTCTAAATTGATGTTGAAAAAATGACAACTTTTTGTGTAAATGAACTGTCGAAATATTTGTTTGTATTAAATCTTTAGCAAAAATTTACCAAAAAAATACTCGCACTATATAGCCTTATATTGGACCTGATTCAATTCTTAATATATATGTAATAGTTTTTGCTCTGAAAAATTAACTTTCAAAATAAATTATTCATAAGTCTAATATAAAATTCAAAATAAAGAACTCACCTTTTGATAACATTAGTTAGACCGAACCCGATCTGATTACCGTTTTTTTTTTGCACTATATATGATAATGGTAACTCTACTAAACTTTACCACTCAATAATTAAATACAAAAAACACTTGACGAGTTTGTTTTAGCAAACAAACGCCAAAAAAATACGCTACTTTTCTTGCTCTGCTTTTTCTATTGAGATTTTGCTCTTCTCTTCTCATACTTTTTTGATACACAAAAACTCACTACCAACAACAACAACATTGAAAAGAAAAGCAAAGTTAAACATGCTTGCACCCATACTTGTGTACAAAGGGATTTTTACTAGATAATAACAACAACTAAACACAACACCAATGGAATTACATACTTATTGCATACACACTTTGTATTATGATGCTACTTTTTTTTCACATGATTTATTTCAATAAAAACCTTATTTTAACAGAGATTATTAAAAACTTTTGATATTTTATTAATTTACATTAAGATATTTAATATTTTATGGATTTTGTTAGAATTAAAACACAATCACTATATTTAAATTGTTGTTAAAGACGGACGATAATTTAGAACGACTAATTTTAATAGTGACCGGGAGAAAACTAACATTTAATGCAAGTAGAGCTGCCAAATATTATGACATGTTAATAGTTAAAAGGATTTGGTTAATGAGGAGATTAAGTTCAATGTATTGGAGACAATATAAATTAAACTGATGAATAAGTGTTTGAGAATGCGTTGGTAATTATTGAATATATGTATGTATGTATGTATATTTTTATATTTGGATGATTGTCCTAGTAGAAATGGTAATTTATCCCTTTATTGAAACCTAAGATTAAAGTATTTTCAAATTATGAGCCCCCAAACTGTTGTGTTATCATGTTGGAAATTGTTAGTTGTATTATTAAAGACTACTGTCATATTTGTCTATAAGTTTTTAATTGAAGATCCTCACGGCAATTTCCCATTTAAATATTTATTTTATTTCTCACACAATATTGTCACAAATTTAAATCATATTTAATATTGTTATTACCAATTCTTTTGTGGGTGTTTGCAGTCTTATTTTGCTTACACTTTTCCAGCACACATATTTTGTATTTATTATGAAGGCATCAGCCATTAAAATTACTTAATTATAGAAACGCAATTGCAAGCAGAAAAAAAATTAAAAAAAGTCATATAATTTGTATGAAAATCACATAAAAAAAACTCACTTTTGCAAACAACAAGTGAAAATGATTTGAGTTTAATGCCCAATAAAGAATTATACGTAATTCATCATAAACCAAATGCAGTAGTGATGTTGTCGCAAAATATTAGGCTGGTACGAGAAGAATTTATCATGGAGTTTAAATTAAACTAGAAAAAGGTTATATGGAAGTGGTGGTTTAAGGACATACTGTGAGCGTCAAAATGAAGGCCACACCACATATTAATGAATGAAAAGCTTAATTATATTAGTATAAATATTATTATACATATTATAAATTTATTTTACTTGTTTACATATATACATATGTAAGTAATTATTTAAGTTATTGCAATTCCAGAATTCACAAAAAAAGAAAGAAACACAAACAAAAGCGTGTACAAATTGTTAAAATAAACCAATTTTCATGTAAAAAAAGAACACTGTCATTCCAAAAGTACTAACAATTCTTTTAATTTTTCATTGTTTGAAAGTATGACGATAAGTGCCGTTCAAAATAATTGCAAGTTTCATAATTTTTCATTAAAAGAGATTAAGATGTGATGTTGAGTAGTGAAAAATTTACAATGGAAAGACAAACATCAATTGAGACTCGGCTAATCAAAAATAGACTTACAAAGAAAAGGTAAACTCCTGCGTGAATTATGTAAAATCTTTGGAAGGCATTACTGTACAATAATAACAAATTATAGACAAGTATACCAAATACAATATCGTGCAAAACGACCAAACCGTCTTACAAAAACTGAAGTGGGAACAAGCATAATATAGCTTTATCTCTATGTATCACTACAAATCAAGTAGTATACAGTGAGCGTCAATATAAATTAGTAAGAGTATATAAATTAGTTAGTAAGCAAGAGAAAATGAAAATGTTACGAAAACTTTTAGCAAACCTTAAAGCGCGCGTGCGATTAGAAGTAGTGCTGGCAAAGTATTGAGTAATGGGTATTTGCCCTTTTTTTGGATACTCATACTGTTTACTCTTACAAAAGTTTTGCAAGATCAAACAGAATCAAATAAAATAAGAAAACTAAATATTTTTTATTTTATTTAGTGGTTACGTCTTTTTCGACAAATATTTGCAAATGTGTAACGTACCTTAAGGACAACTTTTTGCAATCCAAGATCCACCCTAATACTCAAATACCCTGTCTACAGTAGCCAACAACCGCAACGTCATCGTAATTAAATAATGAAGCCATTGTTTGTGGTAAATTAATGCAGTGAAAAAGTAAAGTAAATAAATGTATGTACGAGTACACACAAAATAAAGTACTTTTTTCTTTCCATGTTTTTTTGTTGCTGTTGTTTTCATTCACGTAGACAGGAATTTCCTTAATTTTTTAACAAGCAAATTATTAAATATAATAAAATATGATCATAACAATTATTGTTAATAATTTCACTTCTTCAGTGCGTTTTCACAAAACAAAAGATGACAAAATGAATGGCATTAACTTTTTCTGGATTAAGCTAAATGCGAGTAATAATTGCAAAAAAACGAGCTTTAAAAAATATTTTATAAACAAACAGTTCTAAAGAAGAAACTACTACACGCAGAGAACTTACTATAGAAGAAACTGTTATACACAAAAAACTGATATACACAAATCTTTATATAGAAAAAACTGTTATACTCAAAATTTTCTGTAGAAAAAAAAACTGTTATACATGCAGTTCTCAATAGAAACAACTGTTATATACTAATTGTTCTAAAGAAAAAACTGTTATACACATAGTTTTCTAAAAAATGTAACACAAATGTAACACATAGTTTTCTGTAGATAAAAAAAATGTTATGCACACATTTTTTATAGAAAAAAACTGTTATACACATAGTTTTCTATTAAAAAATACTGTTACACACATAGTTTTCTATAGAAAAAAGTGTTATACGCATAGTTTTCTATAAAAAAACTGTTACGCACAATTTTTTTTATAGAAAAACTTATATACACACTTTTTTCTGTAGAAAAAAACTGTTACACACAATTTGTTTAAAGAAAACTGTTATACACAATGGTTTTTTATACACAAAACCCGTATAAATTTCTCAGTGACTGTGAAGTATCTAACAAACACCTTTACTCCATTACGTAAATAAAATACTCATCTCAAATAAAAATCTAACAAATCCTTCAAATTATCATTTACATATATACTTGTTACTATATGTATTGTATTAGTCTATATTATTATATTAGTGCATACGTACATATATACATTTGTATATGTATTTTTTATATTTATTTATCTATGTATTTATGTGTTATTTAGCCAAACATGAGTAGCTTGTATGATAAACTGAAAGTATTAAGCAAATAATCCTAGAAGTATTTTTCACTAAAGACTATACCAATTTTCCTATTTGCAAAACTAATGTATGTAAATTTGCCATAAACTTTTTACCCAAAACACTCGTAAAAAAACAACAACATAATACATACATACAGAAATATTTATGTAGAAAGTTTTACATTTACAGACAGAAAGTCTTATACTCAGGCAGTGCGGCAGGGTTGGGAAATTCAGTATTTTTTTGTTTGAAAATTACATATTTTTCAGTAAGAACTATTTATTCTAAGGTAAAATAAGATGCCTAATATTTTATTAAACGGGTCAACAACTGTTTTAAAGCCTTTGTTTGAGCAGTTTCACCGACCTGTTGCAACCACAAGTCTTCCTATCCCGATTCTTCAATTTGTGGATTGCAAACTTGTTTGCTATGGTTCTAAATTGGTCACTAGCCATACAACAATGTGACGAATGGCGTCCTCGAAAAAATTAGATTCAAGAGCACCTCCAACAGAGACTGTGAGCGTATGTATTCATTCATGATATAGTGCATACATAAATTATATACATACATATATTTGCCCTTAGAAGCGCAAAATCACTTTCGCTAGATACTATCTAGGTTTGAGGTTTCGTTTAAAATTTTCCATCTCTGACTTTTGCAATTTTAGCATTTGAACTTTATGAATATTTATACTCGATGACTGGCTGCATTAAGAGTATCTATGTATTTGTGCGGCAGAGGTTCCCACAAGCATTTGATTTACGATACTCTGGAAACATTTCAAACAAAACAAGATTTAGCATGCTTCATACGGGGTAAGGAAATTTGAGGTTATTAACAAACTAACTTAAAAAAAGAATAATGAAATATGATGTCGCGCAAATGTCTACCTGTTTTCGCTAAATTTAAAAATAAATTTTTCATAATAGCGCAATTCACAATCTTGTGCAAATGGTATTGCATCATTGCATTTACGAAAAGTTTAAGCATATTTTTGCTCGTACTGTGTATTATGTTAGTGTAGAGCAAAAATATGCTAAACCTCTTTGCAAATGCAATGGTGCAATACCATTTGCACAAGATTGTGAATTGCGCTAATGTGTTCGTTTATCTCGTCAATGCACCGTCGAAAGTAGTACAACGGTGTTTAATCACTAGAACGAGTAGGCCAATTGAAGTGGCCTAATCGAGAAATTAAGCGGTCGGGAAGTGTATTTTGCAACAACTGAATTATTTTTGGGTTGGCTGTATGGTTTGTAGCGCCGAAACGAAAGTTTACTGCTATCAACAATGGACAATTTGATTTGATGATTTGTTAAAAATTTACCTAAAATTTTAAAAATGTTTATTTTAAATTTCTTTATTAAAGTTTGTTGTTACACACAGTTTGCTATTCCATATTTGAGAACCTTTGCTGTATATGATAGCATATTTTCAGGCGTTTTTATTATTTTATTTACATGCCATCATCATTGTTTTAGTAGTCATGATGCTCATCTTCATCATCATTTAACATATATACACCCTTGCATAGACAGACAGACAGACAGACATACATATTTATGTATTTACACATGCCTGCTCGTTGCCTGGAAAATTAACAATTTTTCAATTAAAATCAATATCCAACCAAGTTTTTAGGCTACAAAAAAAAAAAAAGATGGCAAAAACAAAAGTAGCAAAACACTCTAAGCAAAGCATACAAACATGCTTCATATACTCGTATATTTACATGTGCCTACATACATATACATAACATACATATGTAAGTATGTAAATATAACAAAACACTGCGAGAAAACAATTTGGCAAAGAGCACAATTTACGCCATTAAGCCACTTTTTGAACAACTTTGTTCAAGATTAACGTGAAGCACCTGCCTCTAGGGCCTAATCCAGCCAGGAGCATACAATTTGCAATTTTTCAATACATGACTGCAAGATCAATGTAAAGAGCACCTTGCTTAAGAGCTTGGGCTATCTTATCTCTGCTATCCGTAGCTTAGTCGATTAGCATGGCCCAGGACAACAGAAAACACAGCACAAACGCTGCATTGCATTGATCCTTCACTATGATCTGCGGTTGCCATAGGCCTCATCGAACCATGCCCAAATACATTTCCTGAGCACCGAGCCAAGTGTCACCACTACTTTCAATGGCTCTGTTGTTATCAGCAACAGCACCTAGGACAATTTGGTTGACCGAAATTTGCTGGCTCAAACAAACATTAAACCAACTTCCATTCTACCCGCTTTGGGTATTAACCACAGCCACTGCTTGGACACCGAAGTGACCTCAACCAATCATCAGGTAGGGGACTAGCACCCTAATAATTAAACTAGGGATAAGTCCCCGGGCAATAACTGATCCCGCAGTACTTGGTAGAGACTCTAGTCAGCTGCAAGTTTCATTTGGGTGTAAACCAAAAGAGAACCCTTGCAGGTTCATGGCACCGGTGTCCCCATCTATATGCCGGCATTGGAATGATGCCAAGGTGATGGACATAATACCAAGACTATTTTCCACCCGGGCGGATACCTTTTGAACAGTCATAAATCTATTCTGAATTAACTTGTTTTAAAGAAAAATTCTTAATTCTTTGGTTAGGGGAGAGGGGGGTACCTTTGAACACTTTTTGCTCAAACCATTGTCTATTTTAAAATACAATTTACGCTGCTTAAATCTAATAATCCTAAGGCTAGATTAGCATGCTCTTAGCGTTTATAGTGGCATTTGACCGGATATTGGTGGTTTGAAATTATTGAAGTCCAAATTTAATAATACTGTATTTTATACCATCTAACGCTTAAAGAGGCCATACTAGGTTAAATCTATTATTGTCATTACATATTTACTTTAATTAAAAATTGTAATATTAAGTACATTAAGAATTTCGGTTCAAAAGCAAAAGCTTTACAATACAATCAAAAGAATATACAAATTCGTACGATTTTATTTTCGAATCGAAATACACAAAACCCCCTGAAATACAATTAAAAACTTTAGAAATACAACTGGAAATGGTGTAGTTCTTTCTCTGCTAGGTTTTTGAATATTTAAATACTTGTCTATTGCCATCATGTACATGTGCAAAGTAAAGTTTTATATTATTCGCCTGTTTACTTATGTTGCTGGCAAAGTAGCATGCAAATATCTTAAGTGTCTTGTAAATATTCAAGCTTAACTAACACTTGCCACATATTGCAGGAGGGTTGGATGGAAATCGAACACAAAAAGAAAATATTTGAAAAAAATTAAATTTCAACAATAAGTGTATAGACATATAAATTTGTCAGTTCATTGGTAATTTGTACAATATTCATTTGCGACTGTATAAAGTATATACAGTGTATATGTATGTTTAATCTGTATCCTTATAGAAGACACATAATTTTGTCCTTGTTAGTTGAAATCAGGTTTCCAAAGTTTCCAGTTGACTTACGGACCTACAAGTTGTATAAATATAGCAGATATAGTCGTAATATCTTTTTTATTGAAAATAAGCACAATCAAACCATAAATGCCACAGTTGTTACCAAAAACCCAAGACTATTTTAATTTTTTAAACAAACAAACTTTTCAAAGCAGCTAAGTAACTCAACAACTGAGAATAATTATTATTTAATTCAAATTGTTTAAATCTGTATAATAGTCTCTACAGAATGAATGAATATTTTCCTGAATGTTTAAAATTAATTAAAAAAAAACATAATTATTTCCGTAATATTGTCTAACAACACAACCTAACTATTTACTACAAAATACAAAACCACAGAAATTAATTGGTTTCCTAAGAATTGTAAGAAATTCTTAAAAATGCCAATTCGTTGAAACTAATAATGGGGCTGCCTGCCATTTTCTGTCTTTCTATTTAAAGATTGACAAAGAACCTGTGGGAACTCAAAAGTGAGCTGCTAAATATGTTCAATATAAGGAGATGATGTTGTATATTTGCCTGGCTACCTTTTACCCTTCCTTACCCCGCTATAATAATAAAAAAAAAAGAGTTCATAACACTTGACGCTATGCTGTCTACAAATACAAAACAATCATGTTCACTCCTAAACTACATGGTTGCAATATGTCTGACAGATCTGTGCAGCAAGATCATGTTACTTTTATTTCAATATTTCAAGTTAAAGTTATTTCTAGTTTTTAGAATTCCAAAGAAACTACTCCATCTCCGTATTGAAAAGCAAATCTATACGATTTTTAATATTTTGTTGTTAAATAAAGAACACAAAATGTATAATTCTGTTTTTTTTTTGTTTGTACTTTTAAATGCTGGAGCTGTTAAATAATTATGATTTTTTTCCTTTCATATTTCAAGTACCAATTCACTTAAAATGGTATCAATTCTTAGAAAAAATATTTAAATTTTTTTTTCTCTGTTGCTTTCATAATTTTTAAAGTGCGTTAATCTGTGTGTTCCAGTTCCCTTCGCTCTCTTGTGTTTGTTGGTCGTTGCAACAAGATTTGGTTCATTTTGTAGTGATTGTGTAGTATTTTGTGTAGACTTGTTGTTGATAATGATTATGCCTCATCACCTCTTTTAAATATCATCAACAAGAGCCAACCAACCAGTAACAACAATAGCACCAACATTATCATCATTCTCATAATCGAGGAACAGTGGTTTAGACAGGATTTTGGTTAAAAAATTTTACAACTTTTTTTCATATCTTCTAAAGTATCACAAAAGCTCCGCTACTCATTTGATATTTTTAAAAATTTTCATTTTATATCGCTGCCTATAAAAAACTAGATTCAGACAAGGCGCTTTTTAAATGAGTTTCAGTTTAAAACTGTCGCATTCAGGTATCGTATTGAAATCATATTTTGTCTTCAGTCTTCCCCATCCGTAATTTTCTACCAAGCTAAATGTTTTTCTTCCAACTGTTCGACTGTGTAAACGGGGACTTACATGCTCGATAAGATATTGAAGTTTTAATAAGTAAAAAGCCGGACATTCATAGAGATGTTTGATCTTTGCGCGGTGCCGATAGTTGCTGCATTAAATGTTTGAAAGGAATTCTAAAATTGCTTGAATGTCTACCGATCAAACAATGAACCGCTAACACTAACATTAGCCTCGATATTACGAAAAGCTTCTCATTAAAGAGTATTATGGTGCATTTTAAATCATATACAGGAGGTCACAGTTTCTTGAGAACCTAGAATGTCAACATTTTGAGGCAACTATTATCAGCTGCCCGATAGACTAGGCGATAATGTGCCGGACTATCAGTCAGAGGGTTGCGGGTTCGATTCCCGCCAAAGACTCTGGGTGTTTTCTGCAGACAAGCCAAAAAAAAAAAGCTTCGCAGTTTGTGTTTGTTAATTATTAAGTTAAAAAAAAAAACTGAATTAATTAAAATTGAATTGATAATCAACTTTAAAAAAAAAATTTATTTCAAAAATATGCCGCAAGCCCATGGGGCCAAAATTAGCAGTACTACTAACAATTCAATAATATTAATACAATTAAAAAAAAAAAAAAAAAAAAAAAACTTTCTGAAGAGAGTCTCTTAGGATTACAAAGACATTCAAGGCATTGCTACAAAAACGCATCCGAGACATTTAATGCGATTTCTTTTATGGCCACAAGATCAGTTTTCGCGGTATTCGTATTAGATCGACTCTAGATGATCGAGGCATAGAGTATCAGGAATGGCAATTTCTTTGATTATTTTCTCAGTTTACCAACCACTGTGCCTTTGCTAAGTATTTGACGAACAAACACCAAAGAATCATGAAAATCAGCCAACGAAAGAGTGAAAAAAAAATAATCTGAATGAATTGCATTGTCAGTCTGAATGTCTGTCAGACAGTTTTTCATTATTATATTTTATATTTCTGTTAATTCAGTTAGTGTTGTTGTTCTGCAACACATTACACACATTGGTTGAAGTCTCCCCTTTAGTTTGTGGTGCAAATGCAACAAATGGAAACAGCATTCAAAATACGTAAATTTTTGAAGGGCTTTTTCCTGGTAACTAAATAATTAGTAGCTGTGTGTGAGGTGAGCATTTAAATACTTGTAGTTTACCAAAAAAAATATATGTTATTTTCTTCTATACATTTAAAGGAAATTCATGATTATTGTTATTATATCATAATTATAACATAATATAATATAATTTGTTTTGCGATTAGCTTAAACAAGTTAATAGTATGGAAATAGATATTTAGTTAAATAAATTATGTGGGATAATGAGTTTATATTGAATTATATTATTATTATTATTCGTTTAAAACAGTGGTGGGCATAAAGAAAACATAAAACCTCAGTCAGTTCGAACCAACTGTGTTAAAACAGTCATTTCCAGTGTGATCGACACATTACAGCCCCCATTATAAAACGATTTGGTAGCGCAGCAGTCAATATTATACTGGTAAAAATTGGAAAACTCTAAATAAACATATTTTGAATTAGAATATATGTTTAAATTTCCAATTAATCGGTTATTTTTTGAAAAGGTTTTCCGAATAATCGTATATATTTAGGTCCATAAAGCTACAATTTTATACAAGCTCATTTAATATATAAAGAATATGTAAATCTGCACAAGTTTTTCATACATATTTTAATTTTATTCGTTTAAATATTTTAATCGATTATTCGGTTTTACGATTATTCGCTAAAAATGCATAAAACATTCTATATTTAAACCCATTATCTTATGCTATTTAAGAATTTCGAACAATTTTCCGATTAATCGTATATTTTTTTAAATCCTGTAATTCCCAAAACGGTATTTAAGTATCCTTAATTTGGGAATTTTTTCGAAAAGCGTTATTTTTAAGCAAATTTAATTTAAAATATAATTTAAAGCAGTTCTAACTAATTTAAAACATTTTTTTTGGAATTTATTACAAAATCCCAGAATTCCTAAACTGGGCTTTGTAAATTCCCCTTTATGTGTATTTTTGAAAACTTTAAATTTGTGTTTAAACTTAACTTGAATCAATTCAAAAGATATTAAACACAATTTTTTAAAAATCCAGGAATACCCACACAAAATTCCACAATTCGTTAACTAAAATGTTGGCGATTGTTTTGGGACTTCTTAAAGACACTAACAGTTGTTTTTTAACTTAACTGCAATTAATTCAAAATATTTTTTTTTAATATTTTATCAAATTATTTGAAAATCGCCAATTTGGAAATTAGTTTAAATGAGTTATTTTTAAGCCAACTTTATTTAAAACTTCATTTAAAGCAGTTCTAACTAATTTTAAGGAATTTTTGGGGAATTTATTACCGAATTCCAGAAATCCCAAACTGTGATTTGGAAATTCCCCATTTTGGAAATTTTTAAAAACCCTAAAATTTGTGTTTAAACTTAATTAATAGTAAATAAATTATTTTTTTTCATTATTTTTTAAAAATCCCAGAACTTCCTAAACGGTTATTGAAAGTCCCCAAATTGGGAATTCCGGGATTGGAGTTAAATTGTTAAATTTAATTAATTTTATTCAATTTAGGTTTAAAATTAAGATTTTTAATTAATTCTGTAAATTTTCATAAAATTGAAACGAAATTAGGAATTTTAGGATTTGCTTAAAATGAGTTAAATTTGTTAAATTTATATATAAAGTAATGATTTTTACAAAATCCGCAAATTTTCATAAAATTGGGAATTTTGGAAAGAAGAATTTATAGAGAACCATAACCAGGAAACTGCAATTTTATATTTCATATTTTTTCACTGCAAAAATCAAAGCTAATCATTAACAATTTTCAGTGTTTCTTTTCTAAATTAAGCAAACACAAATAAATTTTTAGCAAATAAACAATTTTCCCAAACAAATTATTAAATAAAAAAAAAAAAAACGAAACTTTCAAATCAGGGATATTTCAACAAATATCACGTTTCTGCACAGTGGGTGGTAAAGAATATAATGTAACAAAGCTCACCTCAAAAAAAAAATATCAACAAAAGCCTAAAAACAGTAGCAAATAATTAATAACTAAACACATACACAAATAAATAAACCCACACAACCCAGCATACCATTTTAGGAGCGCTCCGAAAAAGGAGTCAGAAAAGAGTCCAACAAAAGAGCATTTTCGGAGCGCTCCGAAAAAAGGAGTCAGAAAAGAGTCCAACTAAAGAGCATTTTCGGAGCGAAAGAAAAATTTGCTTGTTACTGTCCTGAGTCTCAGTATGACTAAGAAATTCCACTTAATTATGTGTGTAGCAAAGCGTTGTTGTCTTGTTACTTGTGCTTTGAACAAAAAAAAAACATAGCTGTACCACACAAGAATGATAAAAACAAGTTTACACAGAGCCCAAGAAAAACCTCATCAAAGACTCTTTTCTGGCATTATCTAAGAGCTCTTTAAGAGCCCAAAAAAACCCTCATAAAATACTCTTTTCTGACATTATCTAAGAGCTCTTTCTGACGGACCATTTTCGAACGTAATGACGCTCTTTTCTGAAGGTTTTCGGAGCAATTATGATTGTTTTTTGGGCTCATTAAGAGCGTTAACGCTCCGAAAAAGGTGTCAGAAAAGACTCTTTTCGGACTCATATGGCTTGCTGGGAATCTCTTACAAACTTACACACTTACTCATTTACTCTTTTACATTCATAAATATTTGTTTGTGTGCTTTCCGTTTTACTATTAATATTTCTATTTATTTACTAAGTACGTAAAAAGGAGCGTCTAATTGTTCCTTTATTACACGTGTCCTTGCACAATGGGTGTTAGAAAACGTGCGCATGTTTCTTTTGTTGTTGTTGCTGTTGTCTATTAGTGCAACAATAAAGTGTTTGTGTTTGTGTTTCGTTTTTTTTTTGTTTTTTTTGTTACTTTTCAGTGTCCATCCCTTAAGCAAACGGTGTCTGTTGTTGTTGCTATTAACAATTTAGGGTGTTTGCTATTTGAATTATCCTTTGGCATCCTTTCTTGTTGTTCTATGGCTGTTAATGAGCTTGTAGTTGTTGACTTTTGCGTGCAGATTACATTTTAATGATTTTAATAGGAAGCATAATGCGATCGTGTTATTAGTTGAACTAGTTGTTTATTAAAAAAAAAGTTCTCAGCATATAAATTCTAGTCAAATATGTATTGAAAGGTAATTTGTGTTAGCAAGAAAAAATAACCTTGCTGTTTATTTAAATCTTCTTAATCGCTAAAATTAAGCAAAAAGTGAATTTAATTATAAGAGCCGAGTTTTTGTTAAAATATAAATTTTGCGAGAAAATAACTTTTTAACCAAATTAATTTTTTTCCTCCTCAAATTTGAACAAAGTTTGTGGTTTTATTAAAAAAATATATATTAAATTTTTTTATTAAATTTTCTTTTAATTAAAAGTTTATTTTGTTAGCTACTAAATAAATAAAAAATATTTCACTTTTTTTGTTAAAACATAAATTTTGTGAGAAAATTACTTTTGAAACAAAATTTATTTTTTTTTTCTGAAATTTGAACAAAGTTTGTGGTTTCATACAAAAGAATTGTATAAGGTATGTTTCAAAATTATAAGAACACTTATTTTTTTAAAATTTCTCTGCAAGTAATGAATTGATCTAAAAATGTTTATTAAGAGAAATAAATTTTTGCATTTACTCTTTATATGTATGAAAAACAAATAGTAGGACAATTTTGTTGTTTAATTTTTGGAAGTTTTCCGTTATCTGCATGTTTCTTTATTATAAAAACAAGCGAAGAAAAAATGATAATGCAATTTAGTAAAGCAATAACTTCAGTTAAAATTGGTTTTAAAATAAAGAAAAAAATTGTGCTTTTACTATGCTACGTGGATTCAGTTTATCAGAGGTAAAATTTTGGCCTTTAAAGATCAAAATTTAAAGTTTAGAGAAATTGCTCGGAAATTGGGAAGAAGTGTGACTGTGGTAAGAAATTTTTTGAGCAATCCTGAGAATTATGGACAAACAAAGAGATCCGGACGGAAAAAAATCCTTTCTCAGCGAGAAATAACCCACATTAATCGTTTAGCGAGCAATTCAACTTTGAGTCTAAAAAGTATAAAGGTCTAAACGGGTGTTTCTGTATCAAAAACAACCAAAACAACAACATATTCAAAAATGACTCAAGTACCGCGGTTACTACCCCGTCATTTGGCGGCAAGGTTACAGTTCGCCAAAGAAAATATGCAAACTAATTGGACTCAGGTATGACTTTACTCAATTTTTGTAAATGTGAAAATAACCACCAGTTTTATTTAAGGTTATATTTTCAGATGAAAAGAAATGGAATCTTGACGGTCCGGATGGAAACAGAGGCTATTGGAGAGATATTCGAAAGAAACCTCTACATTTCTCCAAGAGAAATTTTGGTGGTGGACCACTGATGGTGTGGGGAGCATTTTTCAGCAAGATAACGCTGCCATTCACAACAGCAGATTTACAAAAAACTGGTTTAGCTCCAAAAATATAACAGTTTTAGAGTGGCCAGCGTGTTCTCCAGATGTAAATCCTATGGAAAATATTTGGGGTATATGTCCAATCGAGTTTACTCGGGAAATCGCCAATATGAAAATTTAAATTTATTAAAAAACTCAATTTGTCACGAATGGTCAAATATTGACCAAAACTTAATCAATACATTAGTAGAGAGTATGACAACTAGAATATTTAATCTTATAAAAAATTAAGGTGGGCTAATTCGCAAATAATTTCCTTAAAATTGTGTTTTATTCTCAAAAATTAAAAATGTTTTTATATTTCTGAAACACCGACTTACTTGTTATTTTAAAAATATTAAAAAATACAAGAGCAACATAGAAATATACCATATCGATGAATAGTACACTCAGACATTTATATGTTCCCAACATAATGTATAAACAATATAAAGAAATTTAATGACAAATTTTACATTACAAAGTGTTCTTATAATTTTGAAACATACCTTATACAAAACTTGCTTAAAAATTGCTTTTATTTTAAAGCTTAAAGTCGACAGTAAAAAATTAGCATGATCTGTTCAAGCTTTCTTCAGTACATTAATTCAGAGCACAGTGGAGGAAAAAAGAAATCTGTAATTTCGATTTCACATGCCTAGAGAGTTTTTAACTCCGCAGAGAACGCAAGTCAAGAAAACTCATGTAAAGGAAATCTCGAAAAAAACAAGGACAACAAACATTTCTTTTCAAAGGAGTTAAAAAAGTTTTATGGCATTTCAGTGTTGGACTTATATAAGAGATAGAGTAAATTATGAATTGTTCTTAGCGTATCCGGTCCATCTAAATTTGCCCATATTTTGTGTGATTTCAAAATAAATATTTTAACCATTCAGAGATTTTCATGCTGCCAAATATATTAATTTTCTAGACCACTTGAAAATGTGTGTTATATTAAAGAAACAAACAAAAAAAAAGGTCATAATTCTTAAATTAATAATAATTCGTGAATATGAAGTTGCATGTAGCATGAAACGTAATTGGTATGACTTTAGCGTTTTGTTACCTTTATTTTCTTTATTGTTATAATTTGTGTAAGGTTGATTGTTGTAATCAACGAAACCTTTAATTTGATGATTTAGCAGAAAATTCGAAAAAAATTATAGTTGTGCTTTCATTTAAGTTCATTTTCATTTGTTGGCCATAGTAAAAGGTACTGTTACTGGAAAAAGACTCCTTAATCTTAAACATCAGCTGTGATGGAAGTTGCATGTGAACAAAAAAAAAAATCAATGTTTGGCCTGATTTTACTAAAAGAAAGAAGAATTGCAGAGAATGGCAAATAATCCATTCACTTGTTTTTTTTTTTTGTTTTGTTTGTTTGTTGGTTCAGTGTCAGTAAATTAAACTGAGGGATAGACTGAAATTTAAATGCCTGTCGCAAACTGTGTTGAAGTGTTAATCGTTAAGTAAACAACAGTTTTAATTTGTTAAAAGTTTACTCATGTCATTTAGAGAGAGTGAGAGAGCCATAGAGGTTTAAGGTTTTGATTACAAAAGATTTTCAGAACTTCGAAAAGGAATTGTAAATTAACAGGATTTTTATAAAACATGTTGTTAAACTTAAATATCAATTGTAATTTAAATTACCTTAAAAGAAGCTGGGTTTTAAACTTATTAACATTTTAAATCATTTACAAATTCATTTCTAATGTAGAAAAGTTATAATTATAGTGGTAATTTGGTATAATCACTTTGGTAAAATAACCGAACACGTGCCCCTTCCACAAAACAACTTTTCACTTTGCACGTATGCAATTTTTTGTCAATTTGCAAAACTTTATGTTCCTCAGAACTATACAATTTGATAAGTTATAAGTTGAAATCGATAAGTTTAATTTGCAAAGTTTTTGAAATTTTTTATATTCTCTTTGCAATTGCTGTTCCCAGTACGTTCTTTTGTGCATAGGGCACAGTTAATATTGAAAAAGAGTAATTTGCAAAGATTTTGCAAATAATTTCGTTCCACAAACATTTAAAATTTTATTTTTGCAAAGTAAATTTTGATAGGTTTATCAAAAACTTACAAGGTGGTCGTTTAGCATTACAAATTGATATTTTTATAATTAGCGAAGCTTTTAAAATGTTAAGACATGACGTTTTGTTCGACAATACTGAAGACGCGGTTAGAAGAAACGGTTTTACGAATAATCGCTAAAATTTAAGTTCGTAGAGCAAAAATTTCTTATAAAATCTGCAAATGTGATGATGATACTCGTATATGGGCCAGACTTAATATTTTGCAGTGTAAATACCAGTGTGTTACGGAATTCGGCTGTAAGTCAAAGACTTAACAATGGATCAAGTCCATTTCTGGATGTTATTGTTTTGGGTGATAGTGGTTAACTACTTGATACCAACATAACGCCGAAATACCGATAACCCAGCTGAAGAAGCTTTCAATTGTTACCACAAACAACACGGCGCATTATTGAAATAAGTTTTGGTCTTCTTAAAGAAAGATTTCCAAGTCTAGATTAAATGAAATGTAAACATTAATATGTTTTAAATATTTTTAATAATTTTATAAAAACACACCTACATTAATGTTTTAAAAAGTAACAAATACAATATTTTTTCTTTAATAACATGTAGCAGCGCAAGTTTTGTTTTCATTTTTATTTTGGGGCTCATTTTACCAAGTTGTATTTAGCAAAGCAAAGAGATAAGACAGAAATGCAAATATGATTAAATGCTTTGTGAAACACTTTGCACACTTTACAAAGAGAGAGTAAATATGCTGATTATAATAGTATACTTTGTACACGCAGAGAAAAAATATTGTTGTGCATGTTTACCACAACTATTTAAATATTTTTAAACAGTTTTTTAAAATATTATGGTCATGGCAATTATTTATATGATTTCTGAAACCATGATGTGGTTAAGTAACCATTCACATGATTAAATCCATCATATATATGAATATAGCAATTATGTAATGTTTATGGTGATCAGTTTTCTGATGAAAGATTATACCATATTGTGTTGTTCTCTATCATAATCAAAGAGCAACAAATTATGATAAATGAATTCATCATAAACATGATTGCAACAAATATATATATAGTTACTACAATCATATATATGATTGTGGTAATCATGAGAATCGTAACTTAACCATATTATGGTTACCGCAATCATATATATAATTATGGTGACCATAACATTGTTGGAAAACTTGTAAAAATGTTGACATTGTTGTGGTAAACATGTACAACCATATTTTTTCTCTGTGTGTATGTTGTGTTAAATTGTCATTTGTTATTGGAACAAATGTTCTAACAATTTTGTTCAAACAAGAACATAACATTGTCTATAATTGTCCACACGACACAAATTCATGTGCGGACAAGTAAATATTAGCCGAGTGCAAAATTTATTGATTTTCATTCTACCACCTTGCAACTCAATCGCTTGCAAATATCCACAAAATCTTATTTCTGTCGACTAGTGTAATTTAGCAAAGAAAAAAACTTGTACATCTCAATATTACAATTGAACCGCAGGATATTTTCATGAAGTAAAGAAACCAAATAAACAAAAACTTTACTTTCAATTTTTATACGTTGAAATTTGAAATTCTCCACCTCATTTGCAATAATATTTTTTGCATTTCACTGCATTTTTTCCAATGCTATTTATTTATGTAAAAATGGTGGTTGATTCATAAAATTTTGCAAAAAACAAAGCAGAGTAATGGAAAGAGCAGATCATGATGTGATGATGGCTGATTGAAGAGCCAGAGTAAGCTTTATAAGCCACTTGAAATAATGGCATTGTTTTGCTGTTAATGACATATAAAAATGGCAATTGGGCATGAAGGCAGCAAACAAAAAATAAATTATTAAAGGGAAGAAATATTCCTCGAATAAAATAAGCCACAATAAAACTGAATTTCATATATTGTATATTTACAAAAAAAAAATATGAAATGTTTAAATAAAATATTGTGTAATGACGTGCATCATGATACACCAAAAAACCAAAGATATTCATAAATGAAGGTGTGAAAAATCATAAAATTTATATCCAAATATTCAACAGTAAACAACTGCATTATTATCTTGCTTTCGTTGAAACTCCACAAACAGGATGTAACGAGAAGCGTGTAGAAGTATGAAAAGTGTTGAACGTCTGCAGAAATATTTTGCCAACATACAACACTTAACAATTCTTTTCGTTTTCATTTTTTTTTGTTTGTCTTTTATAAAATCCTTTTTTTTTATGAAAAAAGAGAATTCTCTTGTTTAATTATTTCTTTAGGATGCTTGAAATAATTAGTCATTATTTTATCTATACAAAAGATTTAACCAGTTTAATTTTTTCAAGTTTTTGTTTAGAAATATATTGAAAAGTATTAAGTTTCATTTAAGCTTTACTCACTTGTATACGATCCTCAGGTAGTTCTGTCTTCAATGACAACATTTCACGTGCATATACATCTGGATAGTGGGCCTCCTTAAAAGCTTCTTCCAGCTTCTCTAATTGATAGCTAGTGAATATTGTACGACTGTGTCGACGTTTCTTCTTTTTCTTTTTGTTGGCGAAGCCGTTGAGACCATCCAAGGTGAAATCTTTGCCGGCAAGAGAACCTACAACGAATTTTTATAATAAAGATAGTGAAATATAAATTGTATAAAGATAAGTTACACTCACAAAAATATTTAGAAACAAATGTTCACAGACTGGAGCAAGTTTTCATAGAAAAACGTTTCTCTAGACTAGAAAAAGTTTTTATAAAGGGTGTTCCAACTAAAACGCAATTTTTAAATTTTAAATAAAACACAGATATTTACAAAAAAAATCGTGAAACTTTATTATATCGTAAAGTAGACAGAATGAGGTTATGTATGGAACAAGATATCGTGCAGATGGCCGCCGCGGCTTTGCTGTCACACACGCGATCTTTTAATGAAATTTTCAATGACCTTTTTACATGAATGCTGCGGTATTTCATTAATTCAGCGTCCAATATCCTCTTTTAAGGCTTGAGTCGTCGTCGGCTTATTCTCGTAAACCATCGACTTCAAAAATACTCCAAAGAAAAAAATTTAAAGGTGTTAAATCGCACGATCTAGGCGGCCTATTCTGGTCTCCAAAATGCGAAATAACACGACCGGGAAATGACTGATGCATTTTCTCTGGCTGTATGACATGTGGCGCCATCTTGTTGAAATCACATGCCCTCCACATTCATTTCTTCAATTCTAGGCAAGAAAAATCATTTCACGATACCGAACACCATTGACACTATTGCGTTCTAGTTGGGTTTAGAAAAACGTTGCTCTAGACTAGAGTAAGTTTTTAAAGACAAACGTTGCTCTTCTAGAAAAAGTTTTTATAGAAAAACGTTGCTCTAGACTAGAGTAAGTTTTTTTTAGGACAGGTTGTTATTATTTCCAACCATTTCAACACACAACAGCCACTTGAACTGTTAATCTCACTTGTTAGTACTTCGAAAATTTGTTAATTTCCTGCTCAAAATTATTCCAAAAACACTATTCAAACACAAGACAAGGAAATTTAATACGCGTTTTAAGAAAATCTCTAGTAGATCTAAATAAACAAGGTTTTTTCTCTCTAATTTCTACTTAAAAATCGTGAAAATCTCAAATTTCTGCGGCATGAAAACTGTCGTCAGTTGTAACAGCAGCAACTCATCATTTCTCACCATTTAACAACTTGCAACTTGTTAAAGATAAAAAGATTTCTTTGATTATAAAAACATTTGTAGCGCCCCCCCCCCCCTCGAATTACTGTGTGTATGAAATACGTCTGTCTGCCTGTTTTCCTTTCACATGCCTTTTGAGGTCGTGCGGACGGCCATGTGTATTGGATTTGCAACAATTTCTTTTAGTAAAATACTTGACGCCTGTGGCAATGATCGTTTACATTTGTTGCCAGTTGAAGTTTCTACTGATCGTTAGGTTGAATATTAAAATTCCATTAAATAAATATGATTTTCCAGGAATATGTATTTGTTTTTTCTGTCTATTAATGATGACAGTTTATTAACTAGTTGGTACTTATTCATGTGGTGCGTTTTACTTTGAAGTGGAATTTAAACACTTTAAAGGGGTTAAGAAAATAAAGCAGAATTTAAGGAAATCTTTAAGAATATAATAAACGTTAGATTAAGTGTGAGAACATTTTAGTTCAATTTAAGAGAATGTAAAATAAACTCTTCAAGTAGACAATAATATCTCATATGTATGAATGAAAAACAGTTGATATACTCTTCCGCAAACAATTTTCTTTCTTTCTTCGAGAGAAAAGACCAAGTTGACCACACTTGTATGGAAATAATGAATGTTTTTTTGACACACTGTTGGTTACTTAAAATTGGTTTATAAAACCAAACTTCTCCAATTTCTCTTATCAGAAACCATGTCTGAGAGTTTGTTTTTCTTAAACCGAATTCCAAACATAACTCAATTGTCTAAAAATAAACCAACAAACAGAACTTTAATTTACTCATAAGTAGTAGTAATCAATCATTAATCATCAAAGATACTATATCGGCACTCTACCTTTGCTGGTTAAATCATCAATAGACAACAGACTACATATGTACTCGTAATGCCTGCAACATGAGAAAACAAAACACGTTTATTTCTAGCTTGTGGGTCAATCCTACCGATCAAGCCGCAGCAAACTAAGTATTATTGTATAATCACGATTCCTTAGTTGAATTTCTCAACACAAAGTTTAGAATTTATTTACATACGAGGTCTGATCAAAAATGACAGTCATTTTCAAATTTATATGTTGGTACACATGTCTGTTATATATGTTGGCTTGTCAGTTTGTTTTTGACAAATAAAAAGGTTAGTCGTGTTTTGTTGTGCTCTTCGATTTTTTACTATTCCAAGAAATGGTTCAAAGAAACTGTATTAAGTTTTGTGTAAAAAATTAAATGCGCAAGGACATTTGAAATATTGACGGTGGCGTTTGGCGAGTCTACTGTGAGCAGAACACAAGTTCAATTGTGGTATAACCGGTTTAAGGAAGGCCAAGAAGATCTCAATGACGATGCTCGTCCTGGTCGCACGAGCACGTCAACAACCGATGAAGACATTGAAGCAGTCAAGAAAATGATTTTGGATAATCGTCGAATCACTACCAGAGAGGTTGCTGATGATGTTGGCATATCTTTCAGCTCATGCCAAGCAATTTTTATGGATGTTTTAAGCATGAAACGTGCGACAGCGAAGATTGTTCCAAAATTGCTAAATTTTGAGCAAAAACAACGTCGCATGGACATCGCTCAGAAGCTGTTGAACATCGTCAACGACGATCCAGATTTCCTCAAAAAGGTCATAACTGGTTATGAATCATGGTTGCATGGCTATGACATTGAAACCAAAGCCCAATCATCCCAATGGAAACGTCCAGAAGAGCCAAGACCGAAAAAAGCACGTCAAGTTCGGTCAAATGTGAAGATTTTGCTCACTGTTTTCTTCGACTGCAATAGCGTGGTGCATCATGAATTCTTGCCACAAGGTCGTACGGTCAATAAGGAATACTACCTTGAAGTTATGCGCCGTTCGCGCGAAGCAATTCGTCAGAAATGCACAGAATTGTGGAAAAGCCAATCATGGATTTTGCACCATGATAACCCACCAGCTCACACATCGATGGTTGTGCGTGAGTTTTTGGCCAAAAACAAAACCGTTATCATGCCTCCACCACCGTATTCAGTGGACTTGGCCCCCGCTGACTTTTTGCTCTTCCCAAAACTGAAGACACCGATGAAAGGAAGGCTATTTGCTACGATTGAGAAGATAAAAGAAAAATCGAAACAGGAGCTGTTGGCGATACCAAAAAGCGCGTTTCAGAAGTGTTTTGAGGATTGAAAAAAACGCTCTGGCATAAGTCTATTATATCTGGGGGGGGGGGGTTACTTTGAAGAGGGACAAGATAGTTATTGATGAATAAGTAAATACTTTTTGAAAAAATTTAAAATAACGCTTATTTTTTGATCAGACCTCGTATATGAATACAGTGCTGATAATATGTCTAGCTGGGGAATTTTTTGTTTTATGCAAACGAATTTTGAATCATTAATAAAAAATAATTAATTTGTTTTTGTTAATATTTTTTGTAATTCCTATAATTTAGCAGAAATACCTGTTGAATTATTTTGAGAATGTAAATTAAAGAAAAGTAATTAATTTCAAGAGTTTTGAAGGTATGAATTGTTTTGCGAACAATGGAATGCGAACAGAGCAACCGTTTTCTAGTCTAAAGCAACGTTTTCTTTATAAAATAATAGACGCGAAGCTTTGACATACTATCTAAAAAACGAACGTATGTATGTAAGTTTTATTAGTCAATCTTCTCCTTGCAATTTTGACTTGAATCGACATTCACTTGGGTATTTTCTTGCCTTGCATTCTTTTTAGTTTCTTATCGATCCATTGAAGAGTTGCGGAGAACTCGCTAGAGATAGCCTTAATTAATTTTCTTGTTAGATTTCCCTTGACCAGTTGAATATTTCGCTGATCAAGATTTTCAACAAGTGCCGAACTCGCTTTCTTCTTGTAGAGTTGGAAAGCGATGGCCTTTACAATTGGGTTTTTTTCTTTGTATTGCCCAGTTGTCAATCTTCAGTTGCAGTCTATTTTAATTTCTAACTTTTATTTTGAGTTGACTTCGTAGCATTGGTCTAGCTTTTGATGAGCCCAAAGTATTGGATTTATAGACTGTTTGTGTGGCTAGTAATGAATTCAGCTTAGTTGGATCAGTTACCTCGTTCTATGTTCTTTTTGAAGGTTTTTCAATGAGGAAGTAAGTTGCTTATAGATCAGCCTAACTTGAAATGGGCTACGTTGCTTTTACGCTTTGTTTTTAAGCCACATTACAGTGACACTAACATACGATACAGAAGAATAGTTAAGACCTGCTGTTCTTTGAAATTATTACAGAGGAAATAAATTTGTTTAAATATTAATTTAGTTTTAATCAAAGCATGAACTTTTTTTTCGATGATGCTTCACAATTTTGTGCATAATTTTTTTTTAGTAAACCGATTTTGCTGATTTTCAATAAGGAACTTATTAGAGCAATAGTTAATACTTCAAATAATTCTTATTAATTTCGGTTTATTATTTTGAATGTGAGCATGTTTTACACAGACATACAAATGGTCATAAATAAATCGACTTGGAATTTCGGCTTATTTTGTTTTTTTTAGTTACATTTGACCTGACCGTTCTGGTGAACACATTTTGTATAAATGTTTAACTCTTAGGAATTTTAATCAAATGTGAGGATAGACAAAAGCTTGCTGAATAAAGGAACTCCAAAGAGGCCTGTCTTCAGCTTAAATATGAAATATAGCCGGAACTCTTAAGTCTGTTGTCAAGCTGTCACAAATCCTAAAAAAAGTTTTCATTCATTGAAGTTCTGTCTATCAGCAGTCTGCTGGTCATTTGAATAAAACAACAAAAATCTAACTAAAACGCAAATTAACAAAATAAATACTTCGAGACGAATGTCATACGCAAAATACACAACAAATACACACACATGCTAAGCTGGCAGAAGCTGAGAAAAGCATCACAAAGAAGATGAAATAAAAACAAAACAAAAACAGAAACAGAACATTTTAGAAGAAGCTGCTCGAGCAGACTCATTCGCTAAACAAGCGACTAAGAATTACCACTTGATTGACTTGGCGACTGCTTTAAAACTTAATACAAATGTCTAAGTTTAGTTTAAAACCGGACGCCTGCGCGTTAATATATATATTTTACGTAGAAAAACGAAATTTAATTAGAAATATTTATAAAAGAAATTGTACCTACAAAAGTTTAGAGAAATTTAAAAACCCGCTTAAAAAAAGAAACAAAGAAATGTTTTAATGTTTAACAACAGTTAAAACGGAAAGTGAAATTATAACTAAAATAATTAAAAAATAAAAAATAGAAAATAAAATGTCTACACCAGCCTCTGCTGCCTTGACCAACTCAAATAATGAGGAGGAAAAACTGAATTATTGTCAAAAAGTATGGCGTTTTCGCCGTTACTTGACCATAGAACCGTTTTTCTTTTTCTATTTGATGGCCAGTGTCTTCAATGCCATTGCCATGTTAAATTTCCCCCTGGACAAGGCCTGTCGCGTTAATCTCGGTTACAGCAAAGAGGTGTGCGCCACCACTTTAGATAAATCGCAGTATGACATCGATTGTGATGCTTTTAATTTTGAAAATACCACCGAATTTGCAGCCTCTATGCAGGAAATGTTTTTCAATGACACTACGCCGGGCTTCAATTATACGGTGTGCAAAGCAGAGGTGGGCGCCCAGAAATTGGCGGCCAATGTGTCGGGCAAAAGGGCGCCTATAGGTAAGGATTATTTGGGAATTATGCGAAAAGTTTAAAATTTTAAAGAAGGATTATAATGGCTTAAAATGATTTTGAAGGAATTTTTTTTATAAGAAAGTTTTTCAATAGCTTTAATATTCTTAAAATTTCTATAGCGACCCTCGTCATTATTACTTGTTACCCTAATAAGCTAATTGACAAACTAAACAAAAAGAAACTATATTAATAAAATTAATAATAAATACGCAAATGCCGGGCTTCGATTATACGGTGTGCAAAGCGGAGGTGGGGAAGCAAGTGAAAAGTTTTAAAGCAGAATTTTAATGGTTTAAAAATATTTTGTAGGAATTGGAATTATTTAAGCATAAAAGCGTATAAAAAAGTGGTTTTATAATGGTTAGACTAAAGAAAGTTTTCCAATAGTTTTAATTTTCTCAAAATTTCTATAGAAACCCTCGTTATTATTACTTGTTACCCTTTAAGGTAATTTACAAACTAAACAAAAAGAAACTACATTAATATAATTAAATGTTTAAAACAAATGATTTAATAATAATAAATAAGCAAACGCCGGGCTTTAATTATACGATGTGCAAAGCGGAGGTGGGCAGCCAGTGTTTCGGATAAAGGGGCGCCTATAGGTAAAGATTCTTTGGAAAGAATGTGAAATATTTTAAAGAGGGATTTTAGTGGTTTAAAAAGATTTTGTAGGAAATGATCAGACTAAAGAAAGTTTTTCAATAGTTTTAATATTTTTAAAATTTCTATAGAGACCCTCGTTATTATTACTTGTTACTTGTAATTTGCAAACTAAACAAAAAGAATTTATATTAATAATATAAAATGTTTAAATCAAACGTTTTTATTAATAATAAATACGCAAATGCCGGGCTTCGATTATACGGTGTGCAAAGCGGAGGTGGGGAAGCAAGTGAAAAATTTTAAAGCAGAATTTTAATGGTTTAAAAATATTTTGTAGGAATTGGAATTATTTAAGCATAAAAGCGTATAAAAAAGTGGTTTTATAATGGTTAGACTAAAGAAAGTTTTCCAATAGTTTTAATTTTCTCAAAATTTCTATAGAAACCCTCGTTATTATTACTTGTTACCCTTTAAGGTAATTTACAAACTAAACAAAAAGAAACTACATTAATATAATTAAATGTTTAAAACAAATGATTTAATAATAATAAATAAGCAAACGCCGGGCTTTAATTATACGATGTGCAAAGCGGAGGTGGGCAGCCAGTGTTTTGGATAAAAGGGCGCCTATAGGTAAAGATTCTTTGGAAAGAATGTGAAATATTTTAAAGCAGGCTTTTAATGGTTTAAAACGATTTTGTAGGATTGGGAATTATTTAAGTATAAAAGCGTATAAAAAGTGGTTTTATAACGATCAGACTAAAGAAAGTTTTTCAATAGCTTTAATATTCTCAAAATTTCTATAGCGACCCTCGTTATTTTTACTTGTTTCCCTTTAAGGTAATTTGCAAACTAAACAAAAAGAAACTATATTAATAAAATGTTTAAATCAAACGTTTTTATTAATAATAAATACGCAAATGCCGGGCTTCGATTATACGGTGTGCAAAGCGGAGGTGGGGAAGCAAGTGAAAAATTTTAAAGCAGAATTTTAATGGTTTAAAAATATTTTGTAGGAATTGGAATTATTTAAGCATAAAAGCGTATAAAAAGTGGTTAGACTAAAGAAAGTTTTTCAATAGTTTTAATATTCTCAAAATTTCTATAGCGATATTTGCAAACTAAACAAAAAGAAACTATATTAATAAAATGTTTAAATCAAACGTTTTTATTAATAATAAATACGCAAAACTTTAATTTCTTCCATTCAGTACAATAAAAATGTCTTTAAAATGACGTAAGATTTCTTTAACATTTTTTCTTTATTGGGTTTTTAAAGCACACCTTAATCTATTTCCTCAAAAAAAAATTTAATTTTTTTAATATCAGCAACAAAAAATTAAACTATAAAATACCACGAATAATAACAATAATAATAAAACTAACTCTAATAAAACCTGATTCTTATTTAAAAGAAACTTAACAAACATATGTACGTTTTTAATTCACCACAACTTAATGTCAGATGATTTGAAAATTAATTTGAGCAAGTTAAAAATTTACGGTTAATTGCAAATAATTTCAAAAATACCAGTTTATTTGCAAAACTGGTTAAATAATTTTAATAATATAATAAAATTAAAAATATCATTATTCAAAAAGCCAAAACTAAGTACAAATTCCGCAAATTATTCTATTTGTTTGTTTAATTAATGAAGAAATATCACGCTAAACATCAGAACAATAATATTTCATTAATTTTTTAAACAAAAGCACTAATTAATTACCTTGCTGGCCAAAATTTGTATTTAACCAAGACTGCTTTCTGCTGGTGCTGCCCGGCAGATTGAACGTCTACTACATAATAAAGACATCCAGATCCCAAGAAATGCTGTAAAAAGTATTGGTAAGGATGTCAGTTCCTAAACGGTTAGACGCCTTAATTTCTGTAAAGCCCATAAAAGTTGGACAGCAGATGACTGGAACCAGGTTATTTGGAGCGACGAAACGAAAGTCCAGTCGATACCAGTCTGATCGAAAAGAATACGTTTGGCTTAGACCGCACGAGCCCATCGAAAAGCACCATGCTTAATGCAAAACATCTTGACAGTTTTGCTTCCCACTGTATATTAAAAAAGAACTTGGCTTATTTAGGACAAGACACAACAAATATTTAGTTTTATTTTAGTTGATGCTGTTTGATCGTGCAAAACTTTTGTAAGAGTAAACAACGTCAAACAAATTTGTGCTAAAACACCGCTTTTTTGTGTAAATATTTGCCATGTCTTAAGTAAGTTACGATCAGGTCATAACATATTTCTAATCTTAAAGTAATAACAAACATTTATGTTAATTTTCTATTCCGATAGTTATAAAATCATTAATGAAATAAATTAACAAACTGGTTTTTTATACAAATTCAGCTTTTATGAAAAGATATTTGGCAAAAGTTGTTTAAAATTCATTTAGCATTTGAATATTTCACTTGTGTGGAAGTTTTGAATAATTATTTTCTTGCAGCGTGTCTTAAACACCAAAAACACAACAAGCACGTGTTGCCGCCAGACAAGAGAAAATATTTAAGACTAATAAAATTGTGTTTTATTGTATTTTTGTTAATAAATGTTTTTAAAAATAAAAATTACTTTCTAAAGACAAAAGCTAAATGTAGTTTAAGTTGTTGTTTTGGCCTCTTTCAGATTAGGCAACTTTATTTGCGCAAGTCTTGAGTTTGTGGGTGTGAGAGAAAAGGTCGGTTGGAAGGGAAAAGAATTGCCGAATTGCTGCGTACAGGCTTGTTTATACTTGGCATATCTGTAGCTGTTGTCATTCTTGTCTTGAGATATTTATTTGTTTTTGACGTTCAAAAGAAAATAAATAAAAATGAAAATTATATGCACCTGTTTACAGTGGTTTGTGTTACAAAAAAAAAACCGGTCAGTTCATTTGATGGCAATATTAAAGAGATTATTTTGTGGGAATTAATTGCATTTCATAAACAAATAAAAATGTTTAAGTTTTAAGCAAATTTGTTATTAAGCTGAAGTGTCTGTCTACAGGCATTTTTAAGCAAGAGGAGTAAAACTGTTTTGTTGGCATGTTAGTTTGTTGAGAATTTTTTTTTAAACTTTGACATTTTTTCAAATAACTGTGGCCCCTATTTTCTTTAAATTTAAATAGATTTGTTTGCAGTATGTATCAATTTTATTAATAACGAATTATAACTTCTCTTATTTATTACTTTTAACTGCACATTCGCATTTATATTTGCATATGCATTTCAGTTAAATGAAAAATTATTCAAGTTCAAGTTTACGTTTACGTTTTATAGTCAACGGATTTATTTGTTCAGTGACCTTGTCAAAATATACTTGTAATACTAGTATTTGAAACGCCTCAGTGATTAACTCAGATTTACTGTTTGTTGTCTTAAATATAAATGTTTTATTTAAAATGTTTATAAAAGCGATTACCTTCAATTGCAATTAGTAATTGAAATATTCAATTTAACATTTTAATGCAACTAATGTTCAATAACATTTTAATTGATATTTGATAGTTATTATAAATGCATCATTTAAAACTGATGACTGAAGGGAAATCACAATTTGCTGGTTGATTGATGACGAGGGTTAACTGATAAATGTAATTTATTGGCAATAGTTTATTGTTTATAATAAAAAGTTTTAAATTCTGACGTTTTTATACCCTACACCACCATATTGGGGGGTAGATTGGATTTGTGCTGATGTTTGTAATGCCCAGAAATATTGGTCCAACAACTACCTAAAAAGTATACCCATCGACTCAGAATCACTTCTTGAATCGATTTAACGGTGTCCCTCCGTCCGTCCGTCTGGCTGGCTGGCTGACTGTCCATGTAAAGCTTGTGCACAGAGTACAGGTCGCAATTTTAAAGATATTTCGATAAAATTTGGTACATGATATTTTTTCGGCCCAAGGACGGATGGGATTAATAGCCTGTTCAGCGATCTCGAACGATAACGTTCGCTTAGATAAGACTTAAGACACAAACTTTTTATCGTATCTATTTTTTACTCAATCAAGTTTGTGTCTTAAGTCTTATCTAAGCGAACGTTATCGTTCGAGATTGCTGAACAGGCTATAAAACTGGTGGAAATCGGTCCATTATTTCACCTGGCTCCCATACAAAAGTCCTCCCGAAATTGGGGTTCACCGATCATAAATGTTTGAATTATGCAAGGAACCAAACAAATTTCATTACAAATGAGTGGTAAATAAAGCCAAATCACATCTACAAATTTTGTGCATATCGGTTCATAATTAGTCGTAGATCCCATATAAGGCCCACTTCCGGAAATCACTTTAACGATCATAAATTTCTTAAGAATGTTGGTAAGCAAATAAAATTCGACACAAATAATATACATAAATGATAAAATTACATAAGGGATAAAGTTTAACATACACAATATTTCTATTCACAGAAATCATGACACTAAATTTTTGGATGATCGGTCCATAATAGGTCATATCTCCCATATAACGCCCATTTCTGAAAAACTGTTTTATACATATACATATACTGGGTGTAGGGTATTATATGGTCTGGCTTGACCGACTATACTTTCTTACTTGTTTAAATATTAAAATTTTATTGTGTATGGTATTTGTTAATTAAATTAAATATAAACCTAGTAAATTTCACTTAAAACTAGCCAAAACTTAGCCTTACCTCTCTCCTTTGAACTCCCTTAATAATAAATAATTCTGCAAATTTTATTGAAAAATTAAAAAAAATCACAAATTTGACCTTTGACCCTTGAACAAAAAGTTGTCTAAATATTATAAAAGGAAAAATTGAACTTTGACCTCTAATGTAAATATTGTCCAATTATGCCAAAATTTCCAAAATATTATTATTAAGATATGTATTAAATAGTCTATGATTTTTTTTATTAAGACAAATCAATAGAAAATGCATTTATCGAAATTGCACTTAGTACTTGACCCCTGTATTGACCCCAAATGGCTTAATGGTGTAATTAAAAATGTATTTTTATACATAATGAAATAATAAAACAGCATGCAATTTCTGCATATTTATTGAAAGTTCGAAATTATTACAAATTTGTCCTTTGACCCGAAATAAAAGTTCATACATTTCTGTTAAAATTTCAAGACAATGCGATATGATCGAAGTTGTAATATAATGCAGTTAGTTTATTTATAACAGAGCAATTTTTAAATTCTTTAAGCTCTTTGACCTTTAACCTCAAAAGTTAAACTACATACAATTTCTGTAAATTTTATTCAAAAATCTGCAATTTTAAAGATTTCAACTGTGAATCCTGAAGTTGGAATACAATGCAATTATTTTTAAATAAAATTGAGCAATATTTAATTTATTTTAGCAATTTGACCTTTGACCTTGAAAGTAGAAGTTATACGATTTGGCTAAAGCACATAATTAAGCATATTTGTTATTATATTATGCTATTGTTTTAATAAAATAAAGCAACATCAAGCAAAATTCAGCTGTAAAAATATTGTCATAAATAAAGTTTTTCTAGAAATTTATCAACTTCAAATTATAAGCCAGCCCACTGTAGTAAGGGAGTAATGTAATTATTTAAATTGTTTTTTCCCTAATAGTAATAATTAATACAATTAGAGAGTTGACTGTCAACTAGCTGAATTTATTTATTAAAACGTGCAAAAACTTGAAAGAAAAGTTTGGAAAAATTATTTAAAATTTTTGACCCTTTAATAGTTAGCCCGAATTTCCAGACTCTAGACTCATATCCATTTTCTCATATATCATTTTCTTTTCCTTTTTCAGCCGCCATTTTCCCCTTGATTGTACTGCTCTTTGCTGGTGGTTGGAGTGATCGTTACAACAAAAGAAAGGCCTGCATGATAGCTCCGCTAATCGGCGAGTCTCTATCGTTTTTGTGTAAGTGATCAATGCTCACAATATTTTTATATTAAAACGATAAACTATTTAACAAAGTTTCTCCAAAGAAGGTCTATTGGTGTCGGCTATATTTTTCGATCAAATACCCATGGAATTTGGTGCCTATGCTGAGGCCATAGTGCCAGCATTATTTGGTGGCAGTACTTTATGTTTAATGGCTATAGACAGTTATATGACAATATCCACGCCGGAAGAGGATAGAATTTTTAGGTGAGTTCTTTTGAACATATATTATTAAGAAAAAGTCTTTAGTATTCTAAATATTTTTCAGATTTGGCATTTTCGCCATGTTTAGCACGGGCATGCCTTTTATAGGTCAACCTATAAGTGGTTTATTGTTTCAATACTTGGGTTATATGAGTAAGTCCTTAATGAAGTAATACAAATAACCTCTCAAATAAAACAAAACTATTTTTATATACATACTTATTCTTTAGTGTCCTTTAGCATGGCTTTTACTTTCAACGTCATAGCCCTACTCTACGTAATTTTTGTGATCAAAGAACTTAAGCCCACCATAAAACCTGCAGACCTACCTAATGCCCCGCCACCACTACCCAGCCAGGCGCCGCCGCGCATGTTAACTCAGGGGGCTGAAAATCTAGCCTATGAGATCACTAACTTAGAAGAAATTTCTCATCCACATAAAAATGTCTCCTTTGAAATGTCTGCCAATGGCACTGATATAGTTACAGTGGCTCCCCCTCCAGTTGCACCGGAAAATAAAAACTGGTTGCTTAAGTTTTTCGATCCCACCTTGGTGGTGGATTATGTTAAGTTTCCTCTTAAAAAGCGCTCGAATCGTGGCCGAATGTTATTGGCTTTTTTAATAATGGCCTATATGTTTACCATAGGACCGGCTTTGGGTGAAAATGATTTCTGGAATCGTTTTGCTTTTAAGAAACTGAACTGGAATGGCAACGATTTTAGTATATATACAACGTTTTCTTCAGCTTTAGCTTTGGGAGGTAAGTTAATGATATTGTTCATATAGGAAATTTAAATTTTGATTGCATTTTTCGAAAACTTATAGGTACTTTTATTGGCACTGCCATTTTCAGTAAACTGTTGAAATTCTCTGATGCCATGGTGGGTTTTGTGTCGGCTTTAACTACTGCTTTATCCAGAGTGTTATTTGTAAGTATAAAATTATGTTTGTTAGTTAATTAATTGGAAACCTAGATGCCACACAACTTATCTACAGCTGGCAGCATCAATTCAATTCCTTGCCTATTTTATATCTGGTTTTCTTTATTTCTTAACCCTGTTACTATGTTCGGGTCATATTTTGACCCCACATTTTTTTATTGCGAAAATTCAAATTTGTACATTTCAAAAATATTTTTAAGGCTTGTGATCAATGCAATATATCGTCGTTAGAGTGATTGTGTGTCGGACAAACACTTTTTTTCAAGTTATGCAATGTCCAAAGACCCTAAACGTAGTAGCAGGGTTAATTAAAATACCCTTTTTGGGGACGTTAAAAATGTTATTTATATAATTCTTAAACTGTTTTAAATTGTTTGCAAGTAATTTTTTAAATTCCCAATAATTACAAACAAAATCACCTTTTGGGGATAATAAAATTTTAATGGGAATTTACGGGGAACTTTGAAAATGTTATATAATTAATGCTAACACTGTTTTAAAGTGTTTGCAAGTAATTTTTTAAATTCCCAAAAATTACAAACAAAATCTCCTCTATGGGAGTGGGCTAAATTTGTTGGTAATTTAAAAAATTCCATGTATGCAGATAGTTTGTATTTTAATTTGTTTATACAATTTTATTATTATTTTTCAATTCCCCAACTTGGGGGATTTTAATATATTAATATTTCCGGGAACTTTTTAAAATGTTATTAAATTAATTCTTACACTGTTTTAAAGATTATTTTTCAATTCCCATAAATTTTATTATAAACTCCCATTCGGGGGATTTTTAAATTTTAGTGGGAATTTCCGGGGAACTTTAAAAAAGTTATTTAATAAATTCGTACACTGTTTTAAAATGTTTACAAGTAATTTTTTAAATTCCCAAAAATTACGAACAAAATCTCTAAATTTGTTCACAATTTAAACACTTGAATGTAAATGTTTTGTACTTTTTTTGTTTATACATTTGTATTACTACATATTTTTCAATTCCCATAAATTTTATTCAAATTTTTCACTCGGGGGTTTTAAAATTTTAATGGGAATTTACGGGGAACTTTAAAAAGTTATTTAATTAATTCGTACACTGTTTTAAAATGTTGTCTCCCCCATGGGATTAATCCTAGTATATAAAATCCAAATCCCCTGTAAAAGTTTTGACTGAAACTAATAGAAATTTAAGGAAACACAAATTGATTCGTTAAAATGTTCCTAATTGAATTTCTCTGACTGATTCCCAACGCATTCTAATCAAACTAATGTTAAAAATTCTTTAAAAATATAAGTTTTTGAATAATAATAATTCTTTATTTACTAGGCCTTTTCCAAAGACACTGCCACTTTCTATGCTGGTGGTATAGCAGATATGTTTGCCACTTTGAGAGTAATTGCCATTAAGACCATTGGTTCTAGCATAGTGGATGAAGAGGAATTGAGTAGGTTTGACGTTAAAAAATCTCATTGAAAACTTGTTTATTAAAATGTTTCTTCCCAGGCAAAATGTTCTCCATCTTCAGTATCTGCCAACCTATTGCCCAATTGATCTTCACACCCATCTACAGTGACATTTATGAGAATACGGTGAATTCATTTCCTGGCGCCATTTTCTTATTCAGTGAAGTATTTGCCTTGCCAAATGTCATTGTTTTTATGTAAGTTCTTTAGAAATAACTTGAAATATTTATAAATAATTTTATTTTTTATAATTTTTTCAGCATTTGTTATGTTGTGGTGAGACGTCGCAAGACCCAAATTAAAAAACGTGAAAAAATGGACAATAGTGAAGGCAACACCATACTTAGTAATGGCGATGTGGAGATAACTAGTCTTTAGATTTTGCTGAATTTCAAAATCTAAGTTTTTGTATAAATTCTCAAATTATTTGTAAATATTCTTTAAATTTATATATACGAGTATAATATAATAAAATAATATAATGTTTTTAAATAAAATTAAAAACAATTTCTTATTATAAAAATCTTTTCTTAAAAATATTTTTAAACTTATTATTACTTTTATTTATTTAAGTACGAGTATTGATTTTCTTATTTTTCCTCTAAATTGCTTTTATTTTTCTTAAATTCACTTCTTACATTTTTCTTGTTAAGAAATGTTTATTTTAGTTTCGTTTACATTTTTCCTTAACGAATTCTGCAAATTCATCTAATTAAAATGCAAATTTTCCTATTCAATCCACTGGCATAAAATTATGCAAATGTTGAATAATTGCATTTAATATGTTCGCATCCTCTAATTAACAATTTTATTATTAAAACGAGTTAATTTTCATCAAGATTTTTTTAAACTTACCAAGTGTTGCGTACACATATACGAGTATGTGCTGTACATTTGTGTATTTTGGCAAAAAAAAAAATGATGAATTGCAGAAAAATTTAGCAAGTTTAAGCTTACAACGAACTGTGAGCACCCTAAATAAATTATATATTAAGTTTCCCTATTTTAAAGCCAACTTTACTATTCTAAAGAAAAGTTCTAGAGAACTTTATTAATCTAAAGAGAAGTTCTTCAGAATTTTACTATTCTAAAGAAAAGTTCTTAAGAACTTTATTAATCTAAAGAAAAATTCTTCAGAATTCTGTTATTCTACAGAAAAGTTATTCAGAACTTTACTATTCTAAAGAAGAGTTCTTGAAAACTTCACTATTCTAAAGAAAAGTTATTCAGAACTTTACTATTCTAGAGAAGAACTTTACTATTCTAAAGAAAAGTTCTTGAGAACTTTACTATTCTAAAGAAAAATTCCCAGAATTTTACTATTCTAAAGAAGAACTTTATTATTCTAAAGAAAAGTTCTTCAGAATTCTGCTATTCTTAAGAAAAATTCTTTAGAATTTTACTATTCTAAAGAAAAGTTCTTCAGAATTCTGTTATTCTAAAGAAAAGTTCTTCAGAACTTTATTATTCTAAAGAAGATTTCTTGAGAACTTTACTATTTTAAAAGAGAACTTTACCATTCTAAAGAAAAGTTCTTGAGAACTTTACTATTCTAAAGAAAAATTCTTCAGAATTTTACTATTCTAAAGAAAAGTCCTTCAGAATTTTACTATTCTAAAGAAAAGTTCTTGAGAACTTTACTATTCTAAAGAAAAAATCTTCAGAATTTTAGTATTCTAAAGAAAAGTTCTTGAGAATTCTGTTATTCTAAAGAAAAGTTATGCGGACCTTTACTATTCTAAAGAAGAGTTCCTTAGAATTTTACTATTATAAAGAAAAGTTTTTCAACAGTAACTGCTACTTGATTTTTCGTAGCGCCTTTATATTTTGTATACATATATACTAGCTATAACCCTCATTTGTAATTTGCCACAAATTGAAAGCGCTCTCATAAAGTTTTTGTGAAAGATTCATTTCAGCAGTTTTTTCACTCATAATGTTAGCGGCTGCTCGAATAGTGTGGCATTTGCATAATGTACTTTATGCAAACAGAACATATTAGCAATTAAAATTTTCGCAGTTAATTATGGCCGCATACATGAAGATATGGCACATGTAAACTCAAATAACCCAGCGAGAAATTTGAAAATTATTCAAAATCTTTGAATACAAAATTAATAATAACTAAGCTATTAAGATATTTAGATTTAGAAATCAAAACTTTTCTTTGTTACTTGTAAATCCGTTTAAAAATGCTGCTGGGTTACTGGCCAACTTATATACAGCTTATATGTATGTAAACTGCCGGATTTACTGAAAAAGGACTCTCCAGTAAAATGTCATTGCCTGAGTTTGGTTGCATGTGCGACATATAATGGCATCATAACATTAAAGTATGGACTGTCAAAGAGTGTAAACAGCATATACATCTCCACATATTCCTTATACCCACTTACTTCTATCCATAGTCAAATATATAGTTTTATGTTTGTAGTAAAAATATACAACAACAGCAGCAGCAAAAAAAAGGCAAGAGAACTGTAAAATAAAGTTAAAAATTGTTGATGGCTTGTTAGTTGTTTATAAAATGACTGAACGTTCGTTCAATGCTAAAAGAATTCCTTGGCCTGTAATGGCTGGTAATGCAATGCGTTGCGAAGCCATTGAGGTTGTTGCTATTGCAGCTGTTGTTGGTTGCCGTGTTAAATTAAAGGATTGCCATGGTAGGAGAAATTATGACAGGATCTAATTTGATCACTTTTAAAGATAACTTTACGTTGCTATAGAAAAGTTAAAGCTAACTTTATTTTTTTAAAGAAGAGTTAATGCTAACTTTACTTTTCTAAAGAAAATTTAACACTAACTTTAAGAAAAGTTAATGCTAACTTTACTTTTTTAGAGAAAAGTTAACGTTAACTTTACTTTTTTAAAGAAAAGTTAACCCTAACTTTACTTTTCTATAGAAAAGTTAACGCTAACATTACTTTTAGAAAGAAAAGTAAACACTAACTTTACTTTTCTAGAGAAAAGTTGACGCTAACTTAGCTTTTCTATAGAAAAGTTAACGCTAACTTAGCTTTCTTACTTTTCTGAAGAAAAGTTAACCCTAACTTTACTTTTCTAAAGAAAAGTTAACGCTAACTTTACTCTTATAAGGAAAAGTTAACGCTAACTTTACTTTCCTAAAGAAAAATTAACGCTAACTTTACTTTTCTAATGAAGAGTAACCGCTAACTTTACTTTTCTAAAGAAAAGTTAACGCTAACTTTACTCTTATAAGGAAAAGTTAACGCTAACTTTACTTTCCTAAAGAAAAATTAACGCTAACTTTACTTTCCTAAAGAAAAATTAACGCTAACTTTACTTTTTTAATGAAGAGTAACGCTAACTTTGCTCTTATAAGGAAAAGTTAACGCTAACTTTACTTTCCTAAAAAAAGTTAACGCTAACTTTATTTTTTTAAAGAAAAGTTAACGCTAAACTTTACTTTTCTAATAAGGAGTTAACGCTAACTTCATTTTTCTAACAAAAATTGAACGATTACTTTGATATCCTAAAGGAAAGTTAACGCTAACTTAGCTTTTCAAAGTTAAAAATATTGAGAATGTGCAGAGAATTTTTGGGATTTCATTTCTCCTCAGATAAACTTGTACTATAACAACGGCAACTCTAACAGAGATGGTTTGTGTTCGAATGAAGGAATGAATGAATTCATGGTTGGTTGGTTGGATAAAAGTTAACGTTGCTACTCAGCATGTTTTGAACTCACACAAACACACACATACATACATGCACTTACTCAAACTTTCACCATTACACTATGTGTGTGTGTGTGTGTGTACATACACAGTTTGTTTTTGTGTTAGTGGAAATTTAATTAGTATAAAATCTAATTTGCTCAAAAGTGCATGAAAAATGTTCATCATTTGCTTCAGTTTGTGTGAATACTTTTCAGTTGCTTTTTTGTTTGGTTTTGGTTTTTGTTTTTATTTACAATATTTTTTATAACACACTGCTGATGCCTTGAAGTAAAATGGCAAAAAAAAATCCCAACCACATTAATACGCCATGTTGTTTTATATGTTGCAACATCAACCAAACCCAATTCCACTTTCACTAACCCAGCTAAGTTGCTGCTGCTGTTCTGGCTTCTCCAAATGATGTTTCCACTGGCTGGCTGCTTAGAATGGCTTGGTGTCTTATGTATGTATGTGTGTGTGTGTTGCATACATTACGAGGCATATATCACTGACATAAAATGACTAATTCATCGTGTTGAAAATTTTGTTGCTTTTGTTGTCGCCCCTTAATTGTTTGGTTAGCTTGGTTGTTTTAGTTAGTGGATTCCCTTTCACAGATCTTCCATTGTCTGTGCTTAATTCATAATTCTGTCTACTGTTTTGTTTTTTTAGATTTTTATTTATTTTTTTTTGTGAGTTTTCTAAATAAAAAGCGAAATGGTATGCAATTTTCCTTTTGAATTTTCATAAAATACGCTAATAATGTGGTTGAGTTGGGTGGCAATAAGAAATTTATTAAGAGTTTTATTTGCTGCAGTTGTTGTTTGTGTTGTTTGGTGGACGCATTGTTTTATTGACATTAAAGTTAAAATGGAATTTTTTAATTGCTGGCATCAAAGGAGTTAGCTACGCAGAGGTTGTACAACAAATTGGCATTTTTAATTGGATGTTAAGGCAGTTAATGGCACAGGAGGGGAATGGCAAGAGATGGGGTTTAATTACGAAAGAGACCAAGTGCTTTAACTTTAGATTCTTTCTTCGGTTAGATATAAAGTATATTTTTGAAAATTCGATTTACTGGTTAGAGTGGGACTCTGCTGACGTTCTCTTTTGGTGTTCCCTCTAAATTCATCGTCTTTTGACATGATGAAACATTTGTTGCACCATTCTCGCGACATTTTGACATTAAATATATTTCTCCTATTTAGCTCATTCGCAGATGTGTTGCCATATAGGATCTAGTTACATTACAGGTACATTATACAGTAAAGGTCTGCATGACTACATTCAAAAGGCATATGAATACATTCATTTATTTTTTAAGTAGGTAAAGTAAAATACAACACACGATTTAGGTACGTAGTGCCTTACATTTTGTGTTTAAAAAACAAATGAATGAACACACAAAGCGAAAGAGAAAAAAACCAACTGTATTTGTACAGAAAAACAACAACCATATTCATATAAAACAGACATAATAAAATTTGTATAAGCTTCGAATATAATATTATTTGAATGTTTTACTCCTTACATGAATATATTATTATTATCACTAGTAATTTTTGTTATGGAAATTGTAAATATAAAACGCAAAAATGTGAAGGTCCATTTTAATATACTTTTATTCCAATTTTTATAATTTTTGTTACAAAATTCTGTTTAATAGAGATATATTTGTAATAAGAATACAAACAAGTACTAATTTTACTATGTAGTATTTCTTATACACATTCTAACTGTTACCATATACATACGAATGTTTGCATTTGCAAATTGAGTAAATAAATGTTCAAAGAAAAAGAGTAAATGCAATGTGTGCCTTCGTTATGACAAAGTAAAACACAGACTACACTCTCTTTTATATTTTAACTCTTAAACTCTGTAAACCACTCTTTAACTATTTAAATATTTGAATGAATATTGAAATGCTTGTGTGTGATAAACAAATGAATGTATTCTTGCAGCCCTTTATTATACAGATATGTATCCTTATTAAAAATTTTCTATTAAATTTTTTGACCACATAATATTTATTTACTTAAAATTAAAATTTATTCGCAGTGTTGCCAAAAATGTTCTGTCTGTTGACTGTCACATTATCAATGTTAAAAAATGTGGTTGTTGTCTGTGCTAGTAAAATTCGAATTTATCTTCATACACATCGAATATTTAAACTTTTTAGACGGTTCAAGTTTTACACAACCTCAAAAGTGGCCTAAGAAGTTTCATGGCCTGAGGACTTCATATTTGAAACAAAGTAAAGGTTAGTTGATTTATATTTTATAACGATTAATTTGGAAATGCAGGAGACAAATCAGGCAAACCATTGTAACAGCCATGAATTATTTATAAAAACTAATGACAGATGTAATTGCAACATTGTTATTAAACGCTAATTATTGTTACCGCCATAGACATTAGAAAACGAAATTATTGCATTTGTATATTATTTAACTAACATTAACTTAAAAACTATTAAATTTGCAGAACCCTAGAGCTAAACGTACCAGCAACCCCCAAAGAACGACTCTTAAACAAAAGAATTTCAAACAATTTAACGTCTCACTAATTAAATACTTAAAACTTAATGCCTTTGCAACAACAGCAACAATATTTAAATTGTAGTTTTCTGTTTCAATTAAGCCACTACTTGTGCATACAACAACTCCAACTAAAAAAAAAAAAAAAAAAAAAAACTACGAACTGAAAATCAACTGACACTATTTGTAAAGCTCCTCAACTAAGTAACCGAAGACCAAACAGTCAGCTATTATTACAGCAGCTGACATTGCTGCATATAAACCAGGTATTTTATCATGATTTCTACCTTTATCATATACTCGTACATATACATATCTATATGCGCCACCTTGTATATACTCGTATATAAAAAAGAGACGGACCTGCTAAAACTACAGACATGTATACATATTTGAAGACGGAGGTAGAGCAGGAATAGAGCAAATTCCCTAGATAAAATACGACACAAAGTCATCACACGCCAAAAGGAATCTAATTAACAATTTTCCATTGAGTGCACAAATTACTGCAATAAAGAGACTTTTGTTCACAGCAAAAAAATAATAAAAACAACAAGTAACAAACTAACTACAAAACTAGAATGCAAAAGAAATAAAGAGGAATACAATGAAAGTTTTACATACACATGTAGGTATATACTCGTGCTAATAGCTAGTAGCTACCATTTACTGTATACGAGGTCTGATCAAAAAGTAACAGTTATTTTCAAATTTATATGTTGGTACACATGTCTGTTATATATGTTGGAAATATCAGCCATTTTGGCTTGTCAGTTTGTTTTTGACAGATAAAAAGGTTAGTCGTGTTTTGTTGTGCTCTTCGATTTTTTACTATTCCAAGAAATGGTTCAAAGAAACTGTATTAAGTTTTGTGTAAAAAATGAAATTAAATGCACAAGGACATTTGAAATATTGACTGTGGCATTTGGCGAGTCTACTATGAACAGAACACAAGTTCAATTGTGGTATAACCGGTTTAAGGAAGGCCGAGAAGATGTCAATGACGGTGCTCGTCCTGGTCGCCCGAGCACGTCAACAACCGATGAAAACATTGAAGCAGTGAAGAAAATTATTTTATAAAATCGTCGAATCACTATCAGAGAGGTTGCTGATGATGTTGGCATATCGTTTGGCTTATGCCAAGAAATTTTTACGGATGTTTTAGGCATGAAACGTGCGGCAGCGAAGATTGTTCCAAAATTGCTAAATTTTGAGCAAAAACAACGTCGCATGGACATCATTCCAGAGCTGTTGAACATCGTTAACGACGATTCAGATTTTTTCAAAAAGGTCATAACTGGTGATGAATCATGGTTGTATGGCTATGACATTGAAACCAAAGCCCAATCATCCCAATGGAAACGTCCAGAAGAGCCAAGACCGAAAAAAGCACGTCAAGTTCGGTCTAATGTGAAGGTTTTGCTCACTGTTTTTTTCGACTACAATGGCGTGCTGTATCATGAATTCTTGCCACAAGGTCGTACGGTCAATAATGAGTACTACCTTGAAGGTATGCGCCGTTTGCGCGAAGCAATTCGTCAGAAATGCACAGAATTGTGGAAAAGCCAATCATGGATTTTGAACCATGATAGTGCACCAGCTCACACATCGATGCTTGTGCGTGAGTTTTTGGTCAAAAACAAAACCATTATCATGCCTCAACCGCCGTATTCAGCGGACTTGGCCTCCGCGGACTTTTTGCTCTTCCCAAAACTGAAGACACCGATGAAAGGAAGGCTATTTGCTACGATTGAGAAGATAAAAGAAAAATCGAAACAGGAGCTGTTGGCGATACCAAAAAGCGCGTTTCAGAAGTGCTTCGAGGATTGGAAAAAACGCTGGTATAAGTCTATTACATCTGGGGGGGTTACTTTGGAGGGGACAAGATAGTTATTGATGAATAAATAAATACTTTTTGAACAAATTTAAAATAACGCTTATTTTTTTATCAGACCTCGTATATACAGACCATATAGTTTATATATAAGAGTGGCAAGTGTAAGTATGTTAGCATGGAACCGAACAATGTTAGCTAGAATTTAGTACCCATAATAGCAGTAACTACACTGAGAAGTGAAGACAACATAGAATAAAAACTTTCCAACATGTTGTCTTCACCTACTCAGTTACTAAAGAGGGATCAACAATCGCATTGCAAAGCGTGATCCATTTCGAGGTTCCCTACTTTTTTAAAGAAAAAAAAAAACACAGAAAATTCAAATTTAATGGGGAATGTTTATTATTATTTGAAAGAACATTCTTTGGCATTTATTTTTTTAAGATTATGTCTATCAAATGTTGGCCGTTTCTATGTCGCAGATGGTCTATCCGTTGAGTTCAATTTTCGAAGTCTCGTTCGAGCATTTCGACTGGTAACTGGCGAATGACACGCGTGATGTTTTCCTCCAAGGCCTGAATTGAAAAAAACTTTAGACTTTACATATCCCGTCAAGCAATCTATGAATGATTTCACTGATAGTAGTATCTCAAAGTACCTAAACTCCTACCCATTATTCGATATCCTAAAGCTACTGTCTAGCTTTTACACTATCCAATTCAACAAAGATATCCTGGATCTTAAGTATCTTTAATGAATCTCTAAATGCTTCTATTTGATAACGCAGAATGCAAGCGTGATCCATTCTTAACTGTTTTACTCAGCTTTTTGAGTAAGATATCAAAGAGTCATTAAAATGTAATAATTAACAAATTACTTTCATTAAGATTCACGAAATTCTATTGTTACATATAATTAATAATTATTTTCAGTGTATTTTCAACCTGTAATGCCAAAAACATTTAGGTTCGAAGGACCTGTAAAGAGTAAAAAAAAACAAACTAAAATAAAAGGTAAAAAGTTCATGTTGACGGCAGATAGAGAGAAAAAATCAGCATGACAATGGTGTCAAAGAAAATTTTTGAAAAATTTTCTTGCATTTACAATGAAAATAGTGATGGCAATTTCAAAACTATGTAGATATTTTCGAGGTGACCATGAAAGAATTGTAGTAACTGCATTAAAAAAAAACTTAATTCAAACATAATTTCCGTTAATTCCTTGAGAAAACCCAAGTAATACTGTGTTGGTTGGGAGTGAGAAGCACCATCTGAGAACTGTTTTCTTACACAGTCACAATGTCAAATTATTTATTTAGAAATGTCATTAATCTAATGCCGGCAACTGAATTTCGGTTGTTCATTATCATTGAGAGAAAATAAGCTGCTGGCACTGTCTTCTTCCACTAAATTATGTTTTCATTATTCGAGTTTCGTTCAGAAATTTGGCCACCTTTATTGCTTTCCACTCGTATATAAAACTTTAATAAAATTTTAAAGCAATAATAAAGTAGTTTAACTAAGTTGCTATTGTTGTTGCTTTCTTTTGACACAAGTCCATTGTGTTTTAATGAAATTACTAATTTAAACGAAATTAGTTTAATTATGTTCTATACAGACTTTCTAAAGTAATTAATATATAATGAGATATGCAATTCTGGAAAATTAAAGCTTAGTACCTGTTACTGCTTTTCCATTTAGAAATATCATATTATAAATATCATTTGTTTGTGTCTTAATCGTATTTTAACTCAGCATTGCCATTTCTGTGAGAACTGTTGTGGTGGTGATAATGAATGGAAAAACACAGATATTCTCTGGGTTCCTTGAAGGTGCTGAAGCTTAATTGGTTAGCTCGTTTTATCATTAAGCATGAATTGGTATTTGTAGCCCAGGTTCGATTCCCAGCCACTGGCACTCAAACAATATCAGTTTCTGATAATTATTATTTTTCTATCTAAAATAACTAATATTTATCACAACATCCTAGTCGGTGGTATAGCTTTAAAACGCCAACGAAGTTAAATAATTAAATAAAGGATATAAATCAAGCTTTACAATAATTCACCTACTCACCACCAGAGGCGCTTCAATGTTTCACTAAAAACAAACATAACACGCAATTGTAGAGTTGTAATATAAAAGCTTTCTTCTACTTTCACCACCTTAAATTTTTCCACCTATCTGCTTTCCAAAGAAAGTAACACAACTAAATATAGGCATATAAAAAAATGTGTAGGTTAATTTAATATAAAACACACTTATTTTGAATTTATATTTAACCTACAATAGATAATTGTTTCAAAAGACTCCTAAATGTAGGCCACAAATAATGGAAGAAAAACAAAAACACCCCTAAGATAGGCAACAAATAATATAACAAGCTTAAGTTAATTTAAATAACTAAAAACTTGATTAATTTATTATCTTATCAGACATTAATATAATTAAAATATTTATATTAGCAATTTATACTCTCAATTTCATCAAACATTTTTTCAACATATTCTCAACTCTCTCTCTTTAGCTTTACGCTTCTTACCATTCCCAACTATGTATCTTTCCTATTATATATCTTAGATTTCTTTTAATAAAACGTGCTTTTATGGTCATTCAAATTGCATCTGCATGAAATGTCTTTTAAACACCCGCTGGCTTGGCCGCATGTTCACACCACATTGTAACTACAATGTTGTCGAAGTCGTTGCTGGATATAGCCAGAGTTTACCATCCTTTCAGCAACCATCCCTTGAAACAAAATTAAACTGACGCGAACAATTCACTTCAAACGTTTTATGCTGGTTTTTGTAAGGGAACTTTATATCCTTAGACGGCTTCTTTGACTTCATTTTTTTAGCAGGACGTTTATTACAAAGTTGAGGTACTCGTACCAATGCAAAAGAGTATGGGTTTTTGTAGGAAATTCTTATACAAAGTCTAAGTCAAAAAGGTTAAATGAGAGAAGTAGTGAGACTTAGATTTACACTACGACGAATTAGGCTCTTAAATGGTGAAATAAACAAATTGACTTTAAATTGAATAAAGTCATCTTTGTTTTGAGCTACAAAATCTTTTAGGGTTCCAAATTTGAAGGAGTGTGAAAAGTCAAAAATTTACACAAAAAAAAAAATAGGAGAAATGTTGTGAATAAACTTTTGAGAACTTTTTCTGTACGTACACTTTTAAATCCGAACCGAATGTAGCGCTAATTTATTTTAAAACAGACACTACATTGAAGTACAGCAGCAAAGCAGCAGGAGAGTAACAAAAACACACATCACACGAGTGTCCTACTACACAAACAGCAAAAACAAAGCGACAAGTGAGGCAATTTCTTTTGAACAACATAAAATAACAACAGCTTCCTTTTACTCATAAAAAGTTGCTTCCTTGAGCCTTCATCTTTTAGAGTATTTAACAAACAAGTTAGTTAAGATTTTAATTGGCATTTTTTCCAAAAAAAAAAATGACTTTGTTTTCCTAACATTTCCTGCTGCAGCATATCCAGCAACTCTGGCTTTTAAGTCTAGTTAAGTTCGCCAAACGATTTATGAAATTAAGCAAAAAGAAAGAAAGAAAGAGCGAGAGAGATATACTTCCATAAATACATATGTAGAGAGCCAGCAGAAAGTGTTAACAACCGTTAAAATGTAACGTAACTAAATTTTATTTGTTTTACCGTTACTAACTTGTATTACAGCTATAGAGTTGTCAATTTTAACTCTTTCTCCCAGCTTTGAGATTAATTACATTTTCTGCAAAACAAAAAAAAAACACAGATGACTGAATATGGAACACATGTTCGAAGGTGTTACGCTTATTAAGATTGAGTGACAGACACACTACATATGTATGTATGTATGTGTACAAAGTACTTTAGTTTGTTTTTTGGAGGTGTTTTAAACAAAAGGGTTGTTATAGAATTGTTTATATGAACAAAATTTAAAGAATTGATTTTTCATAAATTAGAGCGTAACGTACTCGTATAGTAATGAAATTGTAAAATAATTTATAAAACAAAGGCGCAAGTCTCTTATATTTGCAGTTAATAAACTGGTAGCTACTTGAAAGGCAATAAAATTGCTAAAAAAAAACCATATCTAGTAAATATGTAAGTTTCAACACAAATTGAGAATGATTTGAAATGCAAGCTTTTCTTAAATGTGAGTTTTTGTCAATGTTTGGTTAGTAATTAATTGTTTTTGATAAGGAGCCATCAGTTTATACAATTGGTCACTGTTGAGGGTAAAGTCACGAGAGATATCAAGACGTCGCGATGCATTTTCTTGCAGATGATGTTGATAACTTAGCATATCAAGGCTTGTGATACACTCGCAATGATTAATCATAATTAAATAAATGACAGGAAATGTTCCATCGTTATGTCTGGCGGACCACCACATTTCCTATAGCCCAATTCCTTCTAATCCCCTTCTTCTCTTCCACTACTTGTAAGTTTAACTTGGTTGGTAGCAGTGCCGAGAAACTCGGCTCAAAATCGCATTGTATGTCCCAGCAAGAACAATGTATGTATGTCTTGCAAAAAGACAAAATCTTTGGAAGCGATCAGTAAGGCGGTAGGCCGGGAAAGACTGACCAAAGAACAGACTCTCTAATAGTGAGAGAGGTCACGAAGTATCTCTTTGAATCGGCTCCGATATTAGCAAAAGAATTAAAAATTCCTGTTAGTGCTAGAACTATTTTCACACGTTTAGTCGATGCTGGTTTGTCAGCATATCGGCCAGCTAAAAAACCCTTGATATCTAAGCGTAACCAATTGAAGCGACTACAATTTGATCAAGAATATGTTTGCTGGAATGTTAATCAGTGGAAAAATATTATTTTTAGCGATGAATCTAAGTTTAATATTATCGCCAGTGATGTGATTAATCATGTCAGAAGACCAAAGGGAAAGCGAGTCCAACAAGATTATTGTTTTAAGACGGTAAAGCATGAAGGTGGCCATGTCATGGACCCCAGGCTAATGTTTGGGGCCCACTACATCGAATATGTTGCTGTCATATACCGAGTAGGAAATGCTGATACGTTGGACGTTTTAGCAAGATAATGACCCCAAGCCCACCCCAAAGGTGATGAAAGAATGGTTCCAACAAAATAATATGCAATGGCCACCTCAGTCACAGGATCTTAATCCGATTGAAACCTTTGGTCCATTGTAAAGCAAAAAAAAAAATGTAAAAAAATCGTAATAATGTGAAAAATTATGAAGAATTTTTTAAACGGATCCAAGATGTTTGGTATAGTATACCACAGGATGTGATAACCAAATTAATACAGTCCATACCACGACGATGCCAGCCTGTTGTTCAAAATATATAAGGGATTCGCGACAAAATACTAAAAGAAAAGAAAGCCAAATATCAAATTCTATTACATAGTTGCAATTGAAATATTCAGTATCTTTAATTTGTTTTATAAAAAAATATTAAATGTTAAAGAAATCAAAGAAGCGTTAACCTAATTTTGTTTATTAAATGTATTTACGAAAATAAGCAATAATAAAAAAAATAATATCACAACTAATATTTTTTGGAAAAAAATGCAGAAATTCCAGTTGCAAATGTTTTGTCTGATACTGTACGTACATATGTATGTATTTTACACATTTTTAAATTTAGTCAGTTGTTGTTGGTAATTACAATAATTTCTTTCTACCCTTTCCTACAACAAATACCTACTTTTATTAACAAATTAGTTTTAACTCTTCTTCTGGCTGTTGTGTGGGTTTAATCTATTAAAATAAATTGTATTAAAATAGTGTGAAACAATAAATCTAACGAATTGCTAATAAAATAAAACTTATTCTACACACATGAAATTCTAAATCTAAAATAAATAAATATGTATGTATGTATGTAAAACAACCTGTTTATACAGGGTATTTTAAACAACAAAAGAAAACAACATTTACACATGTATGAAAATAAAAAAAATTCACTTTCATTTTATTCTAAACAAATAGACACTCATATGTACATTTATGTACTCGTATGTATGCACATATGTATGTATGTACATATGTATGTATGTATGTTTATTTTACTGTGCAAATAATAAAATTCATTTCATTTTGTTGCATTTGTAACGGTAATAAATATTTGAAACACCCAAAATAAAAAACAGCAACAACAAAACCCTATAAAACCAAGAAACCAACAACTACACATGTGTAATAAATGTAACAAATATTACACAACGCCAACACTTTCTCTGTACTCACACTCTCCACGAACAACAGTTTACCCAGTGATTCCATTAGGATACGAAAGATACATTTTTCGATATGTATTTTGATGGCATGTATAATCCTGACATTTTTCGTATCTTTTGAATCTGGACGCAAAATGTACAAAAATAAAATACTAAACTTTCTGACAAAGGTTTTTAATATTATCGTTTTACTATTGCCAAATATTTTATATTGAAGTTTTAAAACAAATCAATTTAAAATTCGTATTTACCGATGAAATATTTAATATTATAAATATGTTTAACTAAAGGAAGCTCAATCTTTTAAAGAAACGGATTTAACTGTGGTATTAAAAAAAATGTTCGTCTTTGTTAAATTTTATCGACCAGAATGATTTGCATAATGGAATGTCGAAGAGCTTCGACATGACCGCTGATGAGTATTGGGAAAAAGAGTTTAATTTAAAAAATGTTGTTAATGAGCCAATGTTTAAAAAATTTGAAAAAAGTAGTTTGTTTATCATTTGTACTTCCATTTTCGAATGCATGTGTGGAGAGAATTTTTAGCCAACTAAAACTTATTCAGGGGTGTCATAGAAACCAATATTGTCAGAATTGGTTTTAAAACCGACAAGAAAAAATGCTTTAGTGTCATAGGGCACTGCTACACGTTCAATAAATATCAAGATATTTCTAGTATCACAATATTTATTGAACGTGTAGCAGTGCCCTATGACACCAAAGCATTTTTTCTTGTCGGTTTTAAAACCAATTCTGACAATATTGGTTTCTATGACACCCCTGATTAAAACTGATCATCGTAACCGACTCAATACTAATACAATAGCAGCTTTAATAATGATGAAAGAAAACATTAAGCATGTTTCAACATACGATCCACCTAAATCGATGATTACTAGTAGTGCGAAGTTGTTCTGAGGAAATATGAACATATTTTTCATTTTCGTGAAATTTATAAAATTTATAAACGCCTTAACTCCTATATTAATTTTTACAAAAATTAATTTGTTTTGTAACATCCAAAGATAGTTACATATAATTAATTTTATATATCGTTTTCTTTACAATATTTATTAAATATGAAATAAAAATGTTATGTTAATAAATGTTAAATGTTAAAATGGATTTTCAATTTTATTCAAAATGTATCTTTTTGGAAACTAAAATGTATCTTTCTCGAAATTGCACTGGCAACACTGGTTTACCCACTAACAGAGAGAGAAACAAAATTCGTTTAATCCTTTGATAGAAAACAACAACAAAAACACACACATAACAAGTATGACTTTTTTTGTATACGCAATTTACACGTACATTTATCAACTGTAAAATTGTTGTTGAGTAAAACATACATGCTGCTGTTGTTGTTGTAGACATGTTTTAATTTCTACAATAAGAGAGGACTACAACTAAAACAAAAACACATTTATATGTATGTTTTCATTTGTTTAGCATTGTTTGAATGTGTGTTAATATATTTGTACAAGCAATTTAATCCTTTCGTTACACATATTATCATTATTATTGTCATCATCATGTTTACAACTGATGTGTCGTCATCATCATCATCAACAAGGCAATTGCTGACTCTTTATTAGGGTGGTAAATATTTAGCACACAACCATACAATTCTTGTAAATAACGTTATTGAGATTAATTTCAACCAAAATAAGCCTCAAATACGTAGAAACCACATTGGTGGATACTGGATTTAGAAGCTATCAGTCCATAACTGCTCCACTTCTACTATGCCAGCCATAAATCTCTTGTAAATAAAAATATTAAGATCAAATTCAACCAAAAGAAGCCTCACCTTATAATCTTGCCCTTTTTTATACTCTGTTTCATAACTTGTTGTGAATGTAGAAAAATGTTCTTTCAACTTTATAAATTGTTAAATTACACTCAAGATTATTAGGAAAATCAGACAAACTCTGAAAATTACAGTAAGAATATTATGTAAATAATATTATTGAGATCAAATTCAAACACAAAAAACCTCATTTTATATCTTATCCTTTTTTATACTCTGTTTCATAACTTGTTGTGAATATAGAAAAATGTTCTTTTAATTTTAGAAATTGTTAAATTACACTCAAGATTATTATGAATATCAGGCAAACTCTAATTATGGTAAGAATTGGTAATTGCCTCAATTATAAATGGTCAAAATTAGATAAATTTTCAAAACATTTACAATAAATTATGTTGGTCGTAAAATTGTCTTTCAAACAATATATAAAATAGTAATAAAATTTGCACTAAGAATGAATAGGAAACACAAAATAAGGATATTTTAATGTCTTGAGATAATATGGGTTTCAAACAGAACTAGAACAGAATTACAATAGAACTAAAACAGTATTAAGAAATTAGAGCCACCCTAATAACATTTAATGCCCGTTCTTATACACAAACATCCTTGTCCTCATACATATGTACATATATGTGTTTTATTCGGTGTATATAGTCAGTCTCCCATGTGCGATTGTATTTTTATTTTAGATTTTTTATGTTTTGTTTCAATTTGGATGCTTTTTTGAAAAAAAAAGAAAAACGTCGTGTTAAAAACGGCAATGAATTAGAAATAACAAATGTAATTTCATTTCAAGTTTATAGCACTATTTAAATTAACTTTTGTTGGATGTTAAAGGGTTAGCAAGGGTTAGAGGAAAGAAAAGAACAAACAAAAGATTAAGTTAATACAGGGTATTTTTGGTTAAGACACAGACATTTTCAATTGCTACTTTAAAAGTGTGGTCACACATGGCAAATATTTACTCTAGAAAGCAAATTTGTTTGACGTTGTTTACTCTTACAAAAGTTTTGCAAGATCAAACAGCATCAAAATAATTAAAATTAAATATTTGTTGTGCTTTGTCCTAAATAAGAAAAGTTTTTGTTTTATAAAATAAACGTCTTTTTCGGCAAATATTTGCCAAGTGTGACCGTACTTTAAGAAGTAGAGAAATTGTATACGAGTAAGTTGCTTTATAAAGAATACGCTTGTATGATTTTTATCGGAGGAGTATGTATGTTTAAAACAACGTTTATTCGTTAAAAAAGTATTTTTAACAAATTTTATTTAAATAGTAAAATTCATTAAACTATAGAATAGACAGCTATTGGAAATCATAAAAATATTTAAAAAATTTACGGCGTAATCAACAATTTGTTAAAAATATAAAACAAAACTTTTTTGGCTTCTTCATTTCTACTTAGTAGCTTCAAATATAAAAAAAACTATTTCAACGATTTTAATTCATTGCTTACAAATAATATGTCCTTGAATTGAATAATCATTTCAAACACTTGCATTCACAGTCATACTTACATTCATTTATTTACTTTTTTTCACATTTCACATTTCATTCACTACTAAATTAAACATACAAGGACTTGCAATTTAACCCTTGTTTGTTTGATTATAAATATTAAACTTATTTTGAAAAGCAATGTGCTTTTGTTTAAATTTATCTTTACAAATATGCTTAAAATACAGAAATACTCAACACATTTATTTGCCTTAAAATAACTTTTATTCAGATTAAATTTCAGTCTTTTTTTGAGTTTCTTTTTCCTTTTATGAAAGCATGACTTTTGTGGTACTTTTTGTTTAATGAACTTGAGTTCTTTTTTTGAGAAAAGGGCAGAAATTAGGGGAAATAATGGTAAATTTTTTACCCCTTAAAAAGCAGGGATTTTTATAAAGTTTATTTTTGTTATACTTGTCGGTTGTACTTTGTTTTTGAAAGTGATTTTTTTTTGTAAATACTTTAACACTTACCTGGCAAACAACCTGCGGTAGCTTGAAAGTTTTTTAAATGCGAAAAACCTGTAAATGTTAGAAAAGTATTTGATTAGTTTAAAGGAAATTCTATAAATTTGAAATAAATTAATTTTAGTAATTCAAAAGAATATTTTCGTAATTAAGTAGAATTATAAGATTAACAACTAGCTAAACAAATAGTAACTAATTACTTAATTGTCACCAAGTAATCTATTGTCAGGCCATATAATATGACCAATGAATAAAAAGCAAATTATGTTCATGTTTTTTCTATCCCAACTAGATACAAGATTGTTTCCAATTACTCTAGTTTGGGGCCAACCCAACAGTTGATTGTCCCTCTGTAATACAAAGTTTTGTTAGATAATAATAAAGAAAATTGTCTTGATTAGTAATAACGGGTTTTCCAATAGCTACTTGACAACTCTGAATTTAAATTGTGAACGCACTATTTCACTGATCATCTAATTGTTGCTTTCTTTTTTTTCAGTAAACTTAACATTTTCGTTATGGTAAAGTACACGAAGGAACAACGTTTGGAAATTATAAAAATGTACTACCGAAATTCGGAGTCGGTGACCGCAACTTTAAGAGCGTTAACTCCAATTTTCGGTCGTAATTCTCGCCCTAGTAAAGCAATAACAAGTTTAGTGCAAAAATTTGAGTCTACATATTCATTGTGTGATGCTGTCGTGCCAGTGAGACAACGGCCTGGTCGAAGTTCCGAAAATATCGCTGCCGTTCAGGCGTCCGTAGCAAACGATTCAAATCAGTCGATTCCGCGGCGTTCTCAAGAACTGGGCATCCCCAAGACCACTTTATGGCGAATTTTGCGTAAGGATCTGGGTTTACACCCATACAAGATTAAGCTGACTCAAGAATTGAAGCCGATGGACCATTTGAGTCGACGTACGTTCTCCGATTGGGCTCTGGAGAAGATGCACCAAGATGATGAATTTCATCGCAAAATCATCTTCAGTGACGAAGCTCATTTTTGGCTCAATGGGTTCGTCAATAAGCAAAATATGCGTTATTGGTCTGCTGAAAATCCACATGTGCTTCACGAATCACCACTTCATCCACAAAAAATTACTGTTTGGTGCGCTTTGCATGCCGGCGGCGTCATTGGGCCATATTTTTTCGTCGACAATAACGATCGTCACGTTACTGTGAATGGCGATCGTTATCGCGCAATGATTAGCGATTATTTTTGGCCCGAATTGGAACACATGGACTTGGATGACATGTGGTTTCAACAAGACGGTGCCACAAGCCACACAGCACACGTTACAATCGATTTACTGAAGAGTAAGTTTGACGAGCGTGTTATCTCAAGAAATGGACCAGTCAATTGGCCGCCTCGTTCTTGCGATTTAACGCCTCTAGATTTTTTTCTTTGGGGCTACGTCAAATCATTGGTCTATGCCAACAAGCCGACAACGTTGGAAGAACTTAGAGCCAACATTGAACGCGAAATAGCGGCCGTTCCGGCCGAAATGTGTGACCGAGTCATCCAAAATTGGGTCCAACGAATCGACCACTGCCGACGTGGCCGCGGTGCCCATATGAACGAAGTCGAGTTCCATTCATAAATGTTTTGAATGTATTTCAAGTCGGTAATAAAGTTTTGGAAATATCTCAAACGGTTTGCGTTTTATTTAAAAAAAAAGTTGTCAAGTCCTTATTGGAAAACCCTGTACTTGCTATGTTAATACATGCCATTTCATCGCTTATTTATACATACCGGTTACTTGATTGACTGGCTGTATTGTGGAACTAATCAACTCTTGTTTGTAAATTCTCTGTAACGAATTTTATAAAGATCGGTCCATATTGGGTGTGTCGACTTCTTGCGCTTCGATTACCGCCAAAGATTTGTGTTTGTTAAAAAAAAAACGAAAAACAAGTAAACCCTTAAAAATATCTACCAAATATCGTTATCGAACCAACTTCTTATACCGTTCAGTAATTTTAATTCAAAATTCATACTAATATTATTATACTAATGGATTTTTTTAGCTGACAGTCCATAATTGGCAATAGCTCCCAAATAAAGTAAGTTTTCGAACATCAATATAACAACCATTAGTTACAATTAACACGAAGCAATTCTTTAAGCTAAGCTGATTACCGTTAAGACATCGGGGAGTGAGGGAAAGATGAGACGAGTACATACTTGATGGAACTAGCAATTCGTGTTACTCTCTTATTCGTATTACATATGTTAGTGTATAAAGATGTGTGTATACTCTGAAATAAAAATACGACCGATTTAAGCAATAAATTGTGCTGTGTGAACACTGAAGAAATTAAAAGGAAAAAATTGTATCAATCATTTTAATAAAAATTGCTTCCAGTGTAAATTGGGAGTTAACAACAACGTCATTGAGATGAAATGCAACCTAAATAAGCCTCAAACTATCAAACTTGTCTAGAAAATTTTATGAAAATGTAATAAAATTTGCGCTAAAACTAGATAATGTTATTGTAGTCCTAACAACAGTATAGGTTTTTGTATTTACCATTATATTTAGATGGAGGCTATTTAAGATTCGGAACAGACGAAAAAACACCAATAAACGAACAGAAAAGGCTTAAAGAATTGTTTTGTGTAAATTGGGACACAGTTTAACTTTTATATATAATTTTCAGTCTACACAACAATACTTGTGGTGTAAAACATGATTAGAGCTGGTTTTCAATTATTATAAACCAATTGTGTGGTATCTCTTTTTTATATACAATTTTTCAATTTCAAGTGTTAATATGAAATTAGCACAAAATAAGCTGTTCAACAAAAATAACTTTCTAATTATATTTAATAGGCGGCATGATTAAGCATATTTGCTATAATTTTTATAGCTTAAGTGTTAAAGCCAATTACAAATTTATTTCAACATTTATTTATTTTAAACACTGAATAAAATAATGCAGAGAAAAAAATCATACATATTAAAAAAAAAAAACATTGTACCCAAGTAAAATTTTGGAATTTCAGTCACAAATTAACCCTTCAAAAGAGTCATTTAAACCCACTGACTGAAGTTCAAAATTTAATTGACTTTTATTTATGTATGTATGTGCAGCAGCAGCAGTACAGTGTTACTTACAATTGCGGTTTAAAAACACAAAGCAAACAACAATAACAAAAACAAGCTGTTGCAAATTTTAGCACTCCAAAGATTTAGAGACGTTTTCTTTTTTTTCATCAAAAGAGTTAAAGTGTGTAAAAATAACAAAAAAAAGTTTTATTAAAAAAAACAATATTTCACACCTTAAAACAATGAAATCACAAAATAAAAAAAATAAATTGAAAATGCACTTGAAATAAGTATTTGAAGCCAGAAGTAGCATAGAAAAGCAAGCGAAAGCTAAACAACATAGCATACTTTAGGGCAGTTTTGTTAGGATAAGTATAAAGTATAAAAAAGGGTAAGTGAAAGGGTTTTTAAACACAAATTAACACTATAAAAACCATTTAAATAATTTTAATAAAACAAAAAATTTTAGTTTCTTTAAATTTTCTAAAAAAAAAATATTTTGACATTTTATTACTTTTTTCAGTTGCTTTAAATAGTTTTAATTACATATATGCCTTTTTATCTCCCCCTAAATTAGTTTAAAAACATGTTTAAAATAAATTACCATTTTTTTGGTTTCAATTTGCTGCCAAAAATCTCATCTTATTAATGATTTTTGTGACTGATTTTAAATTAACAATTTGTTTTGTCTTAAATGCCAACATTTTTGTGTGAAAGGTACTAAAATATAACACATACAAGCGCTAAATTAAAACGCTTTGATATTTGAGCCATTTTGCTAATAGCCATCGTCATGCAAAACATAAGAAAATATGGGTCATTTTTAAATGAAAAATCGAAAAAATAAAAAGAATAAAAAAAAACAGCAGAAGACGTGATAGCAACAGAAAGTTTCTATAGAAAATCTTCTGCAGTTTATTAAGGATCCCTTAACATTAAAAAACAAGTAAGAAAGTATAGTCGGTCAAGCCCGACCATATAATACCCTACACCCAGTATAGGTATAAAACTTTTTTTCAGAAATGGGCGTTAGATGGGAGATATTACCTATTATGGACCGATCATCTAAAAATTTAGTGTCATGTTATCTATGAATATAAATATTATGTATGTTGAACTTTATCTCGATATAAATACTTTTAAACGATTTATGATCGTTAAAGTGATTTTCGAAAGTGGGTCTTATATGGGAGCTACGACTAATTATCCACCGATCTGCACAAAATTTGTAGATGCGATTTGGCTTCATTTACCACCCATTTATTTTGAAATTTGTTTGTATACTTGCATAATTCAAACATTTATGATCAATAAACCCCAATTTCGGGAGGACATTTGTATGGGGGCCAGGTGAAATTGTGGACCGATTTCCACCAGTTCAATCCCATCCTTGGGCCGTGAATATATCACGTACCAAATTTTATCGAAATATCTTTAAAATTGCGGCCTGTACTCCGCGCACAAGCTTTACATGGACAGCCAGCCAGACGGACGGACGGACGGACATCGTTAAATCGACTCAGAAAATGATTCTGAGTCGATCGTTATACTTTAAGGTGGGTGTTGGACCAATATTTCTGGGCGTTACAAATATCAACACGAATCCAATATACCCTCCCCACTATGGTGGTGTAGGTTATAAATACTCACGAAAAACATAAAGAGGAGATCTTACACACAGAAAAAAAAACATAGTTGAACATGTTTACCACAAAAATTTCAAAATTTTTACAAGTTGTTTAACAATGTTATGGTCATTATAATTATTTATATGATTACTACAATCATATGTACACTTGTAGCAACTATGTCTTTATTTGGGGCAATCATGTTTATAATGAATTGTTGCTCTTTTATTATGATAGAGAACAACATAATATGGTCTAATCATTCAGCATCAAACCGATTACCACAAACATTACATAATTATAGTCATAGGAATCGTAACTTAACCATATTATTGTTGCCGAAATCATATAAATAATTACAGTGACCATAATATTTAAAAAAAAATTTTAAAATATTGATATAGTTGTGGTAAACATGCACAAGTATATTTTTTCTCTGCCTATATACCAACGTGAAATTGAGGCAGAAAAAAAGTACCAGCTTTTGCGTAGAGCATAATGTGGCGAAAGTTACCAAACATTTCACTGGGTTATAATAATCTCAAACAAATTTTACACGTTTGATGCAAAAGTTTTGTTTTTTCCTCTTGTTTCTTATGTTTATATATGTATGTCAGAATATTTGCATAAAATATTTTTTACGCTAAAAAATTAATTGAATATTTTGCCATTGAGTAAAAAAAATAGCCTAACAAAGTTGACAAAAATGTTGGCAGTCAAATTAGTTCAACAAAATCAAATGATTTTTTGACAAAAAAATGTGCTGAAATAATTTTGAGTTACGTAACTACAAGTAACTAACACATTTGAATTAAGAAAATTCAGACAATTCTTTTACAGAGATCCAATTTTAAAAACAAGAATAGTTTCGACTTTAGAACTTCAATTTCAATACAATTTTAAACAAACGTATTTCACCAAAAAACGATTATTTTGCCAAAAATAAATAATGCCAGATAAAAACTTTAGTTTACGAAAACATTAGTTTTTCATAAAAATTATTTAATATACCCTGCACACCACTACAAGTGATGAATGAGGGTGTATTACGTTTATCAATCCGTGTATAACTTTACTAATATTCATCTGAGACCCAACAAAGTATATATGTATATTCTTGATCCTTATTAAATTCTAAGTCGATTGAACTATGTCAGTCCGTGTAAAACATTCTCCAAAATAATAAAAAAAACTAAACTTCACAGAATTTCTAGAAAACTGTTTTGTATTTCTTTGATAGTTTGGTCATCGGTGTAGTAGAACCAGAGTTATGAACCAAAATATCAGACAACCTCCATACAAATTTTATATATTTTTGTAACCCATTTTTTTATTTCTATTTCTATTTTATTTTCAAATATCTTCCCGAAATATTGCTCAATAATACATAAATGCCTATAAAATTGGAATATCAATACAAAATTCGGCAAAAATAAGTTGCATGCAAAAAGAAATCGAAAAACGAAATTTTGTGTAGGACTAAATAAAAAACACTGAATTAGGATATTCTAGTTGTTGGTTTTGTCTCATTACATTTCGTTGGAGGGTATTTTAGATTCGGCAAAGCCTTTTATCACAGAAATAACTTGTGTAAAATTGCATGTCTTCATATACAATATATTTAAACAGTATAAAGCAAAAAGTTTGTTAAAAAAAATATCAATTTTTTTGGAGGTTAAATTTTTGATTCAAAACTCTGGTTCTGCTAGACCGATTTTGCTGATTTTCAATACCAAACTGCTTATGGGAATTGTGAAACATTTTTTATAAACTTTATTAATTCTGAGTGTGTATTTTGGACATAAGAGTGTTTTACACAGACAGACTTAGAATTTCAAAAGGATAAATAACATATATACATATGTATATATGTAGGTATATATTTTGTTAGGTCTGAAATGACTATTACACACGTAATGACAAACTTATATATACCCCCATAAAATAGCACAAAATTCACATAAAGTTTCGCCAATAAAAAAACCTCCAAAATTGTCAAATTGCTTTAAAAAAATTGTTAATTTTACAATAATTATAGTGTATTAGAAAAAATACACTCTAATATCGCTAATATTAAAAGAAACGCTAATTTAGCAAAAAAAATGCAAAAGTAAAAAATTTATATTTTCATAAATAGCACAAATTTAAAATAAATTTTCCAAAAAAATAAGATATATTACAATAATTTGAAAAAAATTCGCCTAATAAAAAAATCACCAAAAAAATACTGCTAAAATTTTTAAAAATTTAATTCAACAAAAAATCGCTAAAGCAGAAAATTCATTTAAAGTTTGCGCAAATATCAGAAATATTACAATAATTTGGAAAAAGTCTTAGTTTTACAGACGTTTCCTTTTTATACAGAAAAAATAAACTATAATCTTACAAAAACGCTCATTTAACAAAAAATAACCACAATAAAAAAATCACAAGTTTCAACAAATAAAACAAATTTTATATGAAGTATCAGACAATTTTACTATTTTTCTTGTAAATTTTAATATTACCAAAATTTTACAAAAAATCGCTTAATTAAAAAACGCTTATAAAAAACTGCTTAAATTGACAAATTTCGTTTACAAAATTGCTAATATTACAAAAAAGCTAATTTAACAAAAAAATCACCAAAATAAAACAATTATATTTTTTATAAAATATCAGAAATTTCACAACAAGTTTCAAAAAATATTTACTATGTATTTTAGTTTTACACTTTTGAAAAAAATTTCCATATTTCATAAAAAAATCGATAATTTCATAAAAATCGTCTTTATTGCAAAACAAAAAATCTTATATGAAATAAACCAAAAAAATCACTTAAACTTGCTAAGTTGCCCATAAAATCGCTTGTTTCAAAAAACTTTAAAATTTAAAAAAATCACCAAATTCACAAAAAGTCGTTACTAGCATATTAATTAGCAAAAAATAGCTAATTTTGGGCAAAGATATGCATTTTCACATAGAATTTGTATATTATAATGCCAACTTGCCTCTTAAAAGCCTATATGGCGATGAGGCACTACTTTGTAACTGAATTTTTTATGAATAAAATTTTTAAACAAAACAAAATTAACACAATTTGCATATATTTTACGTTATAAAAGTTATAAAAATTATGATTTAATAGAAAGGAATAGTTAACAAAATAGATTTTCAAAAAATAATATTTGTTAAAAGAATAATTTTATTCTATTTTCTTCGACCTTTTTGTTTGATTTTTTATTAAATAATTTTTAAGCTTAAGGTCATATAATATTAAATTAAATAACTACTGAAGAAGATTTCCGAAGAAAATCGAAATATCGAGTAATTTATATATATAAAATAAAAAATCTTTTATAAAAAACAAAAAGTGACCTCAAGCTTAAAAATTATTTAATAAAAAATTTGTTAAAAGAAGCAAATTTCCTTTAATTTTAATAGTTTAATATTTTGATAAGAAAAGTTACAAATTGAATTTATAACTTTTAAATTGAATTTATAACTTTATAACTTTTCTTATCAAAATATTAAACTATTAAAATTAAAGGAAATTTGCTCCTTTTAACAAAAATGATTTTTCGAAAATCTAGTTTTTTTCACTATTTCTTTTTTCTAACTGAATAAATTTATTTATTATTTGTAATTATAATAAAAACTAAACATCTTTTTTCTAGCCAGTGTAAAAATGTATTACCCAAATCTTTGAGTACTTATTAATTTATTTATTTATTGTGTTTAAGTGTTTTATGCTAATGATTTTCTTCGAAAATGTTTCTAATTTTAAAATTGTTTTTGTTAAAAGCTGAATAAGTTTTGTTTGGTTTTGCTGTGTATGTAGATTGTTTCAAGTAGCGAAAAGATATCAGATAAAAAAAGAAGCACAGCAAATGTAGCTAAAACTGTAAAAGCAATAATGACGACCACCCAATTAGATGACTTTCAAAATGTATCAGTACAAAGAGAAATTAGTGGAAGAAAACAGCAACATTTTAAATGACAGCTAATGTTTAATTTTAAATATTTGTTGAACAAAAATACTTCATAGGTATAATATTAATAAGATATGTAAATGGAATTTAAAATGAGTAATTTTTATAAAAGTAGCAGTTGTCCGAAAAATGTTGAGAAAATGTTTTGTTGACAATGACCCGATTTTCAATTTCTTATTAGATTTGGAAAAAAGAAATGATATAGGTACATATAATTTATCTAAGAAAACTTGAGAATTTTTGGTGTTATTGTCGAGCAATAACACAATTTGCTATAACACAATTTTCTCGATAGTATACCTATGTATATCATTCAAAAGATCTTAGTTTCTTCTTTCAAAATCTAATAAGAAATTGAAAATCGGGTCATTGTCAACAAAATTACAGGCTTATAAGTGGTGTCCGGCATATTTCACTATTGGAATCCTATTTTGCTCGACAAGCCCTACAAGAAAAATAATATCCGGTCCCAGGTTTTTCTATTTCCTTCAATTTTGTATTACTGTGTTATATTACATATTACTATTTTCCATAACAAGCATAGTTTTAAATTAATGTTGAAAAAATTACAGTTTTTTGTGTAAATGAACCTTCGAGATATTTGTTTGTATTAAATCCTTTACAAAATTATAGTATACTATAATAATACTCGCACTATATAGCCTTATATTGGACCTGATTTAATTCTTAATACATAATACCTATGTAGTTCTTGCTCTGAAAAATTAACTTTCAAAATAAATTATTCATAAGTCATTAATATAAAATTTAAAATAAAGAACTCACCTTTTGAAGGCACTCTAACTCTATATTTGATAACATTAGTTAGACCGAACCCGAACCGATTACCGTTTTATTTGCACTATATATGATATTGGCAACTCTACTACACTTTACCACTCAATAATTAAATACAAAAAACACTTGACGAGTTTGTTTTTGCAAACAAACGCAAAAAACACGTTACTTTTCTTACTCTGCTTTTTCTATTGAGATTTTGCTCTTCTCTTCTCATACTTTTTTGATACACAAAAACTCACTACCAACAACAACAACATTGAAAAGAAAAGCAAAGTTAAACATGCTTGCACCCATACTTGTGTACAAAGGGATTTTTACTAGATAATAACAACAACTAAACACAACACCAACGGAATTACATACTTATTGCATACACACTTTGTATTATGATGCTACTTTTTTCACATTTCAATATTTTTTTTTATATTTCAATAAAAACCTTATTTTAACAGAGATTATTAAAAACTTTTGATATTTTATTAATTTACATTAAGATAGGTTTAATATTTTATGGATTTTGTAAGAATTAAAACACAACTACTTTATTTAAATTGTTGTTAAAGACGGACGATAATTTAGAACGACTAATTTTAAGAGTGACCGGGAGAAAACTAACATTTAATGCAAGTAGAGCTGCCAAATATTATGGCATGTTAATAGTTAAACGGATTTGGTTAATGAGGAGATTATTATGCTTTTTCTATTGAGATTTTGCTCTTCTCTCCTCATACTTTTTTTGATAAACAAAAACTCACTACCAACAACAACAACATTTTAAAGAAAAGCAAAGTTAAACATGCTTGCACCCATACTTGTGTACAAAGGAATTTTTACTAGATAATAACAACAACTAAACACAACACCAATGGAATTACATACTTATTGCATACACACTTTGTATTATGATGCTACTTTTTTCACATTTCAATATTTTTTTCATATTTCAATAAAAACCTTATTTTAACAGGGATTATTAAAAACTTTTGATATTTTATTAATTTACATTAAGATAGGTTTAATATTTTATGGATTTTGTAAGAATTAAAACACAACCACTTTATTTAAATTGTTGTTAAAGACGGACGATAATTTAGAACGACTAATTTTAATAGTGACCGGGAGAAAACTAACATTTAATGCAAGTAGAGCTGCCAAATATTATGGCATGTTAATAGTTAAACGGATTTGGTTAATGAGGAGATTATGATGATTTTTCTATTGAGATTTTGCTCTTCTCTCCTCATACTTTTTTTGATTAACAAAAACTCACTACCAACAACAACAACATTTAAATGAAAACCAAAGTTAAACATGCTTGCACACATACTTGTGTACAAAGGGCTTTTTACTAGATAATAACAACAACTAAACACAACACCAATTATGTACTTATTAATGCATACACACTTTGTATTATGATTATGAAATTCGCAAATTTAATTGTTTGAATTAATTTCTTTCTTTTGAAAAAATGTAGACGAAATAAATTTAAACATTATAAAAAGTTTATTAACAATATTATGATCACGATTGTGTCAAGCATAATATGTATGTATGTTAAATTATAATTGAAATTGATTGTGCTGATTATGTTTAACTATTTTTATCTTGTATCTTATCATTATTTAAATTTTTGGAGAAGTTAAATGGATTTTTTTTACTAGCTCTACAAATAACTCTATCTTCTGCTAAAGTGGTCTTTCGTGTCCTAGGTTTAGTAGCTGGGGTTGCAAACTCCTTTGTATTTTTGCACAAGTGAATTGCACCAAATACCATTTTTTAATTTATACCATTATTAATTTACACTTATAATTTATAATTTACACTTTGCTAACGATGGCGCCAACTAAACAACTTGTATTAGGTTAGGTTAGAAGGCCGGTGTGAGGTTGTCCCCACACCATCACCCAGAGACCAATACGGTCCATTGTGAAAACAACTTGTATTACAAACATAAAGCTTATTTAAAGCAATATCGGTAGAAGTAAAAAACTTTAAATTACATAAAAATTACTTTCAAATTGTATGATCTGACAACCGTCCATACATAGCTTAAGTTTTTTTTTACAGAATCTTAGTCAAAATTTTTAATTTAAAAAATTTAATTTTTTTTTGGTTTTTTTTTATAACTTTGTGTAACTAATATCGTTATTTAGATCTAAAAATTATTTAAATATTAAACAAATTTAATTTAATTTCATGTTGTTTTCCTATAATTTGCATAATTATCCAGCATGACAAACAAATTAAGCAACAAAATGTTTAAGCTATAAAAATAATTTTTTGTCATCCAAATTTTTATATTAATTTAGCTGCGTTCACACAAGGCTTAAACAAATTAGTGACTGTAAAATAAACAAATAAATAAATTAATGAATATAAAAAAATATAATTAAAATAAACATACAAAGAAAAGCAGCAAATAAACTCATTACGTTGAGTTCAATTGAACAAATGGTTGGATGGTTGGTTGGTTAGCTGACTGGCTGTTTACTTAACTAGCTTATAATCCCCTAAGTGTTTTATTTACATGCTCAAATTAACAGTGGGACCAACTAATTTAAAAAAAGTGATGTTCAAACAAAAAATTAAATAAATTCATGAAGTCTCTCTAAAAATCTAAATTATATTGCGTTTTTAAAGTTTAAACTAATTTCATCTTAAATCGAGTCTTTTAAAATAATTCTGTTTTACTAACAAACATTTTTAACCCCATTTAAATTAGCAAATTATTGTTTTATTATAATTTAAACCAAATAAAGCGAAGATTTTCTTTTTCATTTATTTCTGCATATTTTGCTACCCACTGTAGCCCATGACTTTTGAATAAACTGCAAATTGTATCGGAAGTCAATTGTTTTCTTTACTCTTATTACTTTTATACACTAACTACCAATTCATGCCAGTTAAACAAAATTGCAACGGCAACAAAATTAACTTACGTTGCAAAAAAAAAAAAAAACAAAAACTTTTTATCAAATTCTCATTTCATAAAGGTACCTATAAAAACTTTAAACTAAAATAATGACACATCAAGTTAAGTCTGCTTAAAAATAACAAAAGGTGTTGAAGAATTTCTCTTAACAAAACAAAAAACGTATTCAAAATCAAAAAATTAAATCTATATTTCTGTAATGAAATAAATTTAATCCGTTTGTACGCTAATTACTTGCCACAACACACTTGTGTTATTTCTATCTCGTTGCTGCTAATGTGTTGAGGATGTTTGTGTTGTAATCACACATAGTCTGTTGAGTCTTTTTGTTAGTCAACAACAAATACAACAGAAAAATATGGTTAATGATGTTTTTGTTTTGTTGTCGTTATAATACAAGTTGTCATGCTCTGTAAATGACAATCATCATTTTTTCACACAAATATTTTCAGTTAAGTTTCCAGTCATGTGCAGTTCAGATACACTGGAGTTATTTTTTTTTTTTTGTTGTATTTTGATTTCTTTAAGTTTATAACAACGCATTCATGACTTTGAAAGTGCAGTAAAATATTTCAATTGAGGAATTGTAAGAAACTTTGAGGGAATGAAGTTTTTTGATTCTGCTAATATCCACTAAAATCTCTTCTCATTGTATGGACAGTCTTGAGTTTAACTTGCCTTGTTTTCCAATTTAGTCCTTGATATGCCCTCTGTTGTTAAACAAAGTTCTTGTTGATGAACCCGTTAATACTTTCTAACAATTTATTATTAGAAATCTAGCAATTTATTTATATAAATAGTGCTTACGACTAAATGATTCTAATTAATATCTGCTAATATTCACTGGGATTCAATACCAGACTTGGGAATTTTGCAACGCTGCATATTTCAGATCTAGCGAGTGATAGTATTATTGCCTAGAGACCTTATTGCGACCTATAGAATCTTTTTTGAGACTGCAACTTCATCACAATGAAGTCTGAAGACGTTTCAAGCCCATAAACATTTTTGTTTATATATTGAGCCCATTGAAGCCTTACCGAGCTACTTCGCTCTACGGGGCCTCTACATTGGAAGGTTAGAAGTCACAGGCTCAGAAGTATCATCATTCATATCGCTAAATCAGTCCTAACATTACCCAAAATAAACTCGTAGTATTGAGGACTAAAATATCTTTTTGAACGATAGTATCTTTTAAAATGTTCACCTGGACCAGTTAGCAGACCGCTTTATGGCAGAGATCTCTGCTTGATGAACATTTGTCCATTATGGCTCTCTCAACTTACAGCAAATAGTTTTTAAGTTTTAGGTATAAAATTTGAATACTTATTTTAAGGCCTATTAAGTAAAGGCAGTTTCTATAAATAAATAATAAAAAAGTTTAAAAAAAAATTATATAATTTTCTTTGTTAACAAGATAATGTGTAATTTGAGAACATGAGCTGAGATTCGACACCAAGTCTGTGGTTACACGTTGCAAGTCTTATTAATAAGATTTTTAATTTTTAGAAAATACTGTAAAGAGGAAAAGAACACTTGTGCAAGCTTTCCCAAACATAATTTATATTATAATAATCTTATCAATAAGACTAGCAACGTGTGAACGCTGACTAAACGCCGACGAAGCTTCAATGTATTGAGTAGAAGGATATTATGAACTGTATATGAAACGAACCAAAAGAACCTTCCTTGACCTCATGTTAAATAAAATAAATATGAATAATTAGTATTTTTAGTTGAACTGTTAATATTTAATTTTTGATATGTCTTTAGTTAGGCTTTGAGATCATTAAATTTAATTTTCATTAAATTATTTTTACTGAAGTAGAAATTGTTTTACAACTTGAAAAAATTTTATTTTTGATAATTTTTCTTGACTGGGATTCGAACCTGGGTTGTTGGTTGAATTTACATATGTTTCGAGAAACACCACTTGTAAAACAATTCCTACTTCAGTAAAAATAATTTAATGAAAATTAAATTTAATGATCTCAAAGCCTAACTAAAGAAATATCAAAAATTAAATATGTTCAACTTATTTTAAACTTTACTGTAAACTGTAAAGCAGACTTTGTACCCCAGTTTATAAAATGTCCCACATTTCAAATGACACACGATAATTCCTTGTCATAATTAAGCAGATAAATCGAAATGAATTTATTATGGTCTCATTCAATTTAGCTCAACACTTGTGCATTAAAAAAAAGGCAATTAATAAGTAAAAAAAAACTACAGAAAATTTACAGAAATAAAACAGAAATTACTTGTAGGTTTAAAACTTTAGTTGAATAAGAATATTTGAACCCTGTTAAATAATGAAAACTGTACATTTGATTTAAAAAAAATTGAGAACATAAATGAAATCCAGTATTAAACTCAAAACCCTCATCAACTATTGTTTAAAATTAATCAGTTTTTAATTATTTCATCACTTGCAAAAGTATCAGGTTTCAGGCAAACCATAACCATATAAAATGAAGCTACAAATACAAATTTAAAACTTATGTTAAGCTTAATATTTAAACTAAAAGTATTGCTTTGTTTTCAAAATAATAAAAAACGTATTGCAAACAAACTGAAATAATCACCCCCTCTGTTTCAAAATAAAAGATTTTTTGAAAACAAAAAGAGGCTAATAAATAAAGCCTGGATATTGGAAAGGTCAAGGCCGATCAAAAAGGTGCGCTACTGCGGATATATAATTATTCTAGTCTAACTTGTTATAGAAAGAAGATACTACTTCGAAGCTAATCAATCGATAGGGATCTTTTGCTAGCATCAGTTCTACTCTGAAACTACAAGGTGGCGCAAACGTAATCCTCCTATCAGAAAATGCTATAAATTTTGCGAGGCCCCTAATGTCAGTTATGTTTTGACATTTGTGTAGTAAACACATGCGAAATACACGTTAATAAACAATGTTACGCTACACTGCTCCTGAACGCGGAATATTGCTGACTATTTATTTGACCAATAATCGGTCGGAAGTTTACTTTTGCGCCACCTTATACATACATCTACTTCTGTTATTAAGAAAGTTCTTTAAATCTAATTAGAATGATCTGAAAGTATACCAGCTGTAGGGTAGTTAAATCAAACACACAACGATCCATTAATTGTTAACTACACTACAATTGAATAATAAGAAATTTCCTACAATAAACAACCAGTAGAGTGTTAAATACTGGTGTATGCATTAACTTTTGCAACCAACCCTTTCACCACTTCCATACAAGACTGCTAAAATGAAAAAAGAAAGAAAAGAATCTACAACAACAAAGGGCTGACACTTTGTCTGTGGACGAACATGCCAGCAAACACCGCAATATTATTAAAATTCAGTGCATTTCAGTTTGTTGTTGTAAAGTAACGGGCATGACAACGCCTTGAAAAAACAATGACAGGAACTCGAGGAAATTAGCGCGCTTGTCTGTCAAATTTAATTTTACTTTGATATGTCACTTGTAGTATGTATGTATATAGGTACTGCGTACTTAGAACTTAAACACAACAATAAAGTTTAAACTTATGATGCATTTGTATTTGTTGGTGTTGTTGCTGCAATGCAGCTTTTGCGTTGGGCATCCGAAAGTAAGAAATCGACACAACATCGAAACACACATACCAAGGGAGAGGAGAAACAGAAAAAACACATGGGACAAGGAATTTAAAGGAATGAAATCCTGAACAGAACTAGTTTGGTTTCCATGGTCAGCGATTCTTAGAACAGCTCACTTGGCTGCATTAAGTGGATGCCATTGTGTTACCCGTTTGGTAAACAACTGAACGATCATTCAACACTGCTTGTTTCCATTTCAAGCCAACCTGATTCCGTGGCAAAAGTGTAGATGTATTTTCAGTTCATCCTATAGGATAGGTAAGAGACCCCAAGTATACGCTTCCTCATTGTTGAAACTGTTGGAGTAGGTGAATTATTGTCTCTTTCTCCTCCTCCCCGTTTTGACAGCTTACTGATTACTGTAGCATCATTGTCCCATAAGCCCCTTCTCCTGATGTGTGTTTCGAAAGTACACTGCTCTGTAAATACTAAAACAACAAAAAAATCAGTGAATTCTTTTCTATTTCCGTTTTTTTTTTTTCAAATACGGCCACTTCATTCTACCACTTTGCCTGAGCAAGTCTAAGCACAGTTCTTGCTGAACATTAATTTTAAGACCTGAGACCTCCATCTGGCCAGTTTATCAGCTATACAGTTGCCCTGTATTGTACTATCACTAGGAGGGTTTTTGTTAATTTCGATTCGAAAAGAAAATCGTTCCAAAATGTATACTTTTTACATTGTATTTCGAAAGCTCTTGCTTTCGAATCGAAAAACACAATAACCCCCAGGGAGCCATATAAGCGTTATCCTAGAATGTTTCGCCATGTTGTTCAAAGCCATCCGGTATACAACTGTTATACTGTTAACGGCCATTTCGCTATCTGTAAATATACATACATCCACAGATACTCGTGATACCTTAGCCAATTTTGAGCAAGCTTTATGGCAGTGCCTTCTGCTTGAAATCTAGAAGCCTAAAATAGGATTTTATCGCAAACTCCTCAATGAAGAGTCCACCGCCAACTCTGTTTTTCCTCCTTATTACTGCCTCCGGGGGATAGAGTCCTTCTAACCATAACTTCCAATTCAAAAGACACCTGGAAAATTGCATATCGTAAAAAGGTTACGGTGTGCAGTAGTAAACATTCCTATGAAGATTTTCATAGTAGCGTAACCATATTCTTTATGATACCATGAGTACCAAGTTAGTCCATTTAGCCTCACAGCTGAGAGCCATTTAGATTGCCATCAAGTTCACCGGCAGCCAGTTTAGCATGGTAATAGCGCTTTTTATGGCATAGTTCTTACCGCATCTATTTTATTAAAGATCCAATTGATGCTATTAGAAATTATGCCTTAGTTAGTTCCAATTACCTTTTTGTATACTCCTTATTAATCCTATTCTGAATATTTAGATTCCAGGATAATTTTCTATCAAGAATAATGCCCAAATATTTAGTATAATATCATTCGATATCGGTGGAAGAGTACTAGTTCTGTTTTAAGAGGATTCACGCTCAGTCTACATGATATAATCTTAGAACAGAAGTAGAGCAGAACTGCATCGAAACTAAAACCGAACTAGAACAAAACTAGAACTGAACTAGAAAAGAACTAAAGCAAAATTGGATCGAAACTAATACCGAACTAGAAGAGAACTATGAAAGAACTAGAACAGACCTAGAACCAAACTAGAGCAGGAGCCAAATTACCGCATTCGATATCGAGTAAAATTGATCGTAATTTTCTTATTTGAGATTATGACATACGATATCGAGCAAGAAATTTAGTACATTTTATCATAATTTCGATATCGAAATCAGTTTTCGATACGATAGCTCATTCGATCACGAATGCAGTAATTTGGACTAGAACAGAATTAGAACTGAACTAGAACAAAACTAGAACAGAACTCAAAAAGAACAATAAAGGTGGATTCACCCATTCGTTCTTAACAAAAATTTTGTTCGAACAATTTTTTTTTATATGAAGTTTGACGTCTCTCTTTTTGAGAGAGAGAAAATATTTTTTCCGAACTTGAATTGGTTTAATTTTATATTTTTTCTGGACAAAAATGAATTGAGTTGCCAATAGGTTGCATTTTTTTTTTCATACAAATAACAATGCCTTATGTATATCCATGACCATCAGCAAAAGCAACTTTATTTTTTCATTCATTTTGAATTTATATCTGTGATTTTGAATACGCAATACTTTAAAATAATTTAATATTTGTATTTTAACACTTGAAACCCAAAGTAAAATAAATCAATGGCCGCACTTGTAAAACTAATAGATTTTGTTTACATATGGCAGCTTTGATATTTCAGAAAAATCGTTCGAAATGGGTGAATCGTGCTGCAAAAAACTCTCAGTAAAATAATTTTTCTCCGGAAAAAATTTTTGTTAAGAACAAATGGGTGAATCGAAACTAACTGAGCTAGAACAGAACTGAAACAAAAGTAGAACTGAACTAGAACTCAAGCAGATTTGATTAGGAACTAACTTGAACTAAACTAGAGTTAAAGTAGACATACAAGCGTATAAAACTGATTTAAAAAACAAAAACAGTGGTGGAAAATTTTAAAATAAATAATATTATACTGAAGCAATTGCATTCCTTTACAACTCTGTTATTAGCTGACATGTGTTGCTTTAGCATATTTTTTTCTGTTCTGTTTTTTATAAAAAAGAACAATGGAAATATTAAAAAAAAAAAAAAAAAGTAAATGAATAAATAAAAAATGAAGTGATGATGGTACAGCTAATAAATATTTCTGTTCTTTGTTCAAAATGCCACAAATATAATTTTTATTTTAATTTTTTGCTCTACTAGTCTACTTAATACAAGCGAGTTCACATGTACTTACCCTGGCCATGCAACATGTGATGATGGGCAGCAGCAACTTGTGATTGTGTTACTTGCAAATGTTGTTGTTGATGATGATGCTGCTGCTGTTGTTGTTGTAAATGTGTTGGTTGATAATGATGTGAATGATGGTGATGAGTTGGTGGTAGGGTATGTGCAGCCGAGTGTTGTTGCATCTGTTGGTTGTGAGGAGTGTGTGAGGTTAAATGATGTGGTAAAAATGCTGCTGCTACAGCAGCATGAGCATTAAAATAAGCCATTCTAGAGGCAGCAGCCATAGACAATTGCTGTTGTTGCTGACGTCTCTTATCGGTTTCCTCATTATAAGAAGATAAAGAGGAATTTACCGATGAAATTGAATTTGTTGAAGGTGATATTGAGTTGGGTGTTGTTACTGTATCTTGTACCGTTGTTGCAGCCAACGATGTTGCATTAGTTGCCGTTGCATTATATAAATTGGAGGAAATTTTAATTGCTGCCGTTGTTGTAGACTCACTGGTTACCTTAAGCTCTTCTACGTTGTCCCGTTGTTGTTCGCTGGATGCCACTGTTATTGGTGTGCCATTTATTTTTGCTGGACTTGGGTTGCATTTACCATTTATTGCTGCTTGGCTGTTGGGCTGCTTGCTGCAGTTTACGCTTTTATCTGCCTGCTGCTCCTTTTGTTTAGCCATTGCAACAACAGCTGCTGCTGCTGCGGCTTTTGTACTGTTCAGTCCCAAAAGTTCTTGTATGGCAAATGGTGAACGTTGCGGCATGGTTTATTTGGTTTGTATCTTTTAGTATTTTGTTTAACACATTTATAGAATTATTGTTTTCTTATTTCTTAGATTTTCTTTAAAATTTAAGGTTTTGAATAAAACTACCATTGAAAATGAAATGTTGTAGGACCAAACTTCAGCTTTAAAATTAACTGTGCACATGACTGAACTAGTATTAAATTGAAACTGACCTTGAGATGTACTAGCAGGCAACTTAAACTGGAACCGAACTAGAACTCTAAGATTATTCAAAAATATCAGTTTGTGTGTTTAACTAAAACACAATATAAGAAATTAAAAAAAAAAATCCGTCGGCAAGACGCATTTGGACTGATTAAGATTTACAAAAAATTAAAGTTGACCTCGACATGTTGTTGTTATTTTAAAGTTGCGAGTTTAAACCATTCCATATTTGTTATCAATTTTCCACAACTAAAATTCAAAATTAAAACCAGCGGACGAGTCACACTTGGCAAATATTTGTCGAAAAAGGCGTAACCACTTAATAAAAAATATTTAAACTCGTTTATTTATTAAAAAAAACTGCGTTTCTTTGGGACAAGACACAACAAATATTTAGTCTTATTTTATTTGCTGCTGTTTGATCTTGCAAAACAAATTTGTGCTAAAACAAATGGTTACGCTTTTTTTTTGAGTAAATATTTGCCATACCTTAAGCTGAATATGTTTGATTCGCAAGTCTAATGCAGAGCTCTAAAACAGAAACCTAAAACCAGTAAAGCAAGGCGCTGGCAATGTCATGGTTTAGGCTTGTATGTCATCAGATGGCGTTGAAAACTTGCAGTTTATTGAAAGCACGATGAACAAAAATATGTACCTTGGCATTTTAAAGTCCAGTTAGGTAGCGAGTTCTGTTCTAGCAGGACAACGTTCCGAAACATAAATCAAGTATTGTGCAGTCATGGCTGATTTAGAATTGTGCCTAGTTGATGCAAACGCCGGCACAGTCACCTGATTTCAATGTTATTGAGAATTTATGGGCAACTTTAGATCAAAGCGTCCGCAAGCACCAGATTTCAAACAAAAATGATTTTAAAACTGAAATGTCAAGAAGGAATGGGCAAAAGCAACTCCTCAAACTACACGAAAGTTAGTGGAATTTACTAAGCTGTGAGCCACTGTAGTTTTATAATTGTTTTATTGGATCTATGATGGTAAAAGTTTTTTGATTTTTAAAGTAAATTTGTTTAAAAATCACAAAAAATTACAAAATATTTCAAGAAACTTAAAATTTGTATTAAATTGCCAAATAATTTGCTACACATTTCAAAATCCAAGAGAAACTCTTAGTGTTGTTTATTAATTATTTGTAAAATTTACTAAATTTGATTAATTTTCCCAAAAAAAAAAATTATAAGTTTTCCTTAATTTCTCAATAAAATGTAAATAAATTTCAAAAACCAATTCATATTACGGACTTTTTGGCTTCCAAGGAATTTTAAAGTTGTTGGTTTGAAAGAAATTCAACAAATGTTTCAATGAAAAACTAAGTTACTAAAGGTTTTTTTATTTTTAAAATTGAGTTTGCTTTATGCTGGACATACAGTGCCACCTCGCTTAATGCAACTCCTCGATTATTGTAACACGTTCAATATTTGCATTGTTGATTCAGTTATCGCAACTTTTCTCTCAAAGCCATCAATATGTCTTTTTATTTACTGTATGTATTTTTTAATTGAAATTGTATTGTGATAAACTACCGTCTGACATGATTAAGAAATGCTGGAACATTCTCCTAATAACAAGTGGACTGACGAAAATCATATGCCACTGAACATAATAAGAGCTGAACTCCTTAATGAACAATTGATGTTTTCTACTGTAGCGGATTATCTTCATGAAATTACTGCAGAGATTTTAAATGAAGAAATTACGTGAAAGCGACTGTTATAATAATTCAACTGTAGAAGAAATTGCTTTTAAAGAATTTGAAAGTAAAGATGAGAGCGCAAATGTTAGCATTATTCCAGCGCTTTGCAAAATTAGATTTTAGCATGCTATTGATTGTTTTAACATTTGTCTTCAATGGGCCAAGGAAAATAGTGTAGCTCTCAAAAACATCATGTTTCTACAAAATATTCGTGAAATAACAGTTTGGAAAAATATATTCATCCGGCTCAATCCTGAATAAAAAATCCTCGGGAGTTTTTTCCCTTTTTGTTTTTTAACATTGAATTTGAAAAGGAAAAGGGAAAAAACTTCCGCGGAATTTGTATTCATAATTGGGCTGGTCATCTTATAAAACACAGTCAAAAATTTCCGACTTTTTTGATTGATTGGTTTAAGATTAAGTTTACAAAATTAAATTTGTGTAACCGATGTAAAGCATACTCGTACATTAGAATGTGTATTTTTTATTAAGGTATTATTAGTGTTTTTATGTTGTTTTCAATAAAATTAATAAAAATTAATAAAAATAATTTGTTGTTTTCTTAGTAATTAATTTTTAGAGACTACTGTTTTTCTTAATGAAAAATTGTTAAACTTTTATATTTATTATTACAGAAAATTTATTATTTCGGCCTGAGTTCATTTTAATTAATAATTCAAAGAATACCATTGTAAAGTTATATTTTTAGACCTAATTTTCACCACAAAAAAGTAAAAGCGTCCTAAAATATGTGACTCGTTTTTCGCAACAACTTTAGTTTTCACAACAGGCGAAATTTCTATTCGTTGCGTTAAGCGTAGTTGCACTGTATTTGTTGAATATTGAAATGACATTTTTTAAAAAAATCTCAAATTTTTTATTAAACTCCCAAACATTTTTGTAAACACTTTAAAGTTTTCTTTGACTGCCTTGTAAATTCTTACAAAATTACAAAATCCAATTGAAAATTAACGTCCTGTCCTGTTGCTACAAAAGTAATGAAAATCAAAGTTTCTAAAGGTTTTTATTTTTTTAAATTGGGTTTGTTATATTTTAGACATGATTGTTTAATATTGAAATAAAATTGTTTAAAAACTATAAATAAATCCAAAAAAATCAAAATTCCCTTTCTAATGTTTGCTACTTTCACGGGGCTGTCGTTATAAATCCCCCAAATTTTTACAAAAAAAAAAGCCAACATATTTTACAATTTAGTTTCAAAACAAAAACCTTAAAATAAAAACGGCTTTTGTCCAGCAGCTATATACATACATACATTTACTGCCGTATTCATAAAAAATTAAAGTAGACTTCAAATGTACTTTAAGAAAATTTTGTATGAAAATTTTCTCTAAAAGCATACTTCAAGTCTGCTTTATTTTTTATAAATACGGCAGTTAATCTTTAACTAACAACATTTCATTAAAACAATCATTTAATTTTTTTGCTTCTTTCTTTTCATTAATATTTGGTGGTTAATTCATGACAAACACTATTAATTTTCTTTATTACACCAAAAAAAAAAAAACACTCGCACTCTACACACTTTATTAACAATTTGTTGTTCCACAGCAAAAAAAAAACCAACAAAAATAAAACATAAACAACAAAACCCAACAACTACTAAGTAAGTAAACAGTAAACAACTACTACAACACTTTAACACAAGACGTACACATGTAAATGTAGTTGTTGTTTTTTTCTTTCTTCTATTCTGTTTAGTTATTGTTATTGTACGAACGAAATATTGTTTAGTGTTGTTGTTTTTCTAACTGTTATTTAATGCGTCTTTACAACGTATACAACAAATTCGCAATAATTTCCACGTTAAACTGTTGTCAAACTAAACATCAACCAACAGTTTTGAGCTCTGCAACAAAAACAAATCCAGAACAAGAAAAAAAAAACACGAACAACAAAAAAATAATGCAAAAAATAAAAGTTTACGTTGAGCAAAAAAAATAAATGAACGGAAAATGTTAAAAGCGAAAAAAACCAAGCATTACTAAGAAATCCCACCAACAACAACAACATCTACTTCTCATACAGACTAACAGAGGACTGACTGAGTAGTGATGACGATTCACTAAGCAATGATGACGTTACACCAAACAACACTCTACTAAAATCCACAGCAACAACAACAACATTTATAAAAAAGGAGTTAAAAAATATACAGGAATTGTAGCTCACTTACACAGTTACACTTAAAATCAGACATTTTTTTACTGCATATTACACAAAATTTTGGGGGAGAAATTCACATAAAAAAAGATTTGCGTAAAAATAACAGTAAAAAATATTTATAGCAACAACAACAAAACATATTCAATTGCAATATGAATCACATAAACACAACAATGAAAGTTAAAAACACACACACAAAAACAATAAATAAATGAGTGTAGTCCGACAAATTATTGCCGTTAAAAAGAGTTAAAAGGGCTTTTGCTCTTGCTCTTATTATTTGTAGTTGCTGTTATTAATGTAGTGAGTGTTCTCCTTGTAGAGAAAATCAACTGGAAGCAAATGTTTGTTGTGCTTGTTTGTTGGTTTGTTGTGTCGCAAACGTAAGCAACATTTTTTTTACGGTATTGAAAGTAGGAAATTATGAAGAACAAAGCAAAGAAATCAACATTTAAATAACGGCAAAATTACTATTTTAATGATGCCAGATGAAGTCAAATTTTGAGGTTAAATAAGGAAAAGTGGGTATTAAAGGTATTGTTTATTTTTGTTCAGCTTATTTTTTTAAGGGAATTGAGGAATACATATTAACAGAACATTATTACAATAAAATAAGATAGAATTTTAAAATTTCAGAAATTGTTCAAGCTTAAGGTTTTTTTTTTATTAAAATAAAATATTTGATTTCCAATATTTCGCTACGTCTTTGTGTAGCTTCTTCAGGAAAAAATTTTTTATATATGTATGTACATACATATTATAAATTTTAAATTACATATTTGTCTCTTTCCTATGACAAAGACGTACCGAAATAATGGAAATAAAAAAATTGTATTTTAATAAAAAAAAAAACCTTAAGCTTGATCAATTTCTGAAATTTTAAAATTCTTTCTTATTGTTTTTTCTTACTGTATATATTTTTTTGACTGAGATACAATTTGTATGTTATCAATATTAATTTTGATTTCTCATAATCAATTTGTATTTTTTCAATTATTTTATTTGGGTTTTTCTCTCAAAATATATGTATGTATGTACATGGATTTTATCAATTTCAATTTGAAATGCTGTAGTGTTAGTCCTGTTTCACACTCAGTTTTCCATTTCTTTCATACAGGTCAATTCAATTTTCGTACTTTCTAATGTAAATTGACTAGTTCCGTCAAGTTTGTTTTCCTTTTATTCTTTTTTGCCTTAACGTGTTAGAATTGAAGAGTGTGAAAGACTTAATCATATTTTTGAAAATTACTTTTCGTCATGATATCCAATTAGTATTCACCGACGGCTTAAATTAGATATTTTTAATAGGTACATTTTGTTTTGTTAAAAGATCCCTTTTTCTTATTACATATGCATTTTAAACTAAGTAATTTTGGGCATTTATTCTGTACAGTAGGGTAATTTATTGCGTAAAACTATGGCTAGTTTTTATTTTGCATAAGAGTAAAAACAACAGAGCTTTAAAAAATACTGTGCAGCAGCAAGAAAATTTTATCCTAAAATGGAAACAGGGCAGGGGCGTTAACCAAACCCAACATGTTTGTTTTGCTTTATTGAAGTAGGGTTTGTGTAATAACAAACAAAACAAAAACAATTTATTTTCTTAGTTTTTAACAACAACTGATAACAATTATATAGTTTTACTCTTCTCTTTAACATACAGCTGAGCTCTTTACTCCTTAAGTGTTCTAAGCAAAGAGAATTTCTCATTGGAATCCCCTGTTTACAACAGTGCTCAAAAAAACATGGCGCATGCTTCACAATATTTTCGTTATCAAAACATATATAGCTGTTCTCTTCTTGACAGAGTAGTCTAGCTCTTTACTCTTTTATGATGCTTATTATTGAATTCCAATTGGAATAAAATTTCTCCTGTTATCTATAAATTCCCTTGACATTAAACTTCTCCTTTGTGAGAAAATATTCCAGTAAATTTCTCCATTAGTATGTGTTTAGTTGTGTGGTTTAGTGTGCTCTTGCTTTTTCATGTTTGTAAATTACTGATGTTTGCTTTTGGTTTCTCCTGTTATTTTTCTTTTTGTTATTGTGAAATTTTTGATGGCTGCTTGCTTGGTTAGTTAGTGTAAATGTTTTGTTGTTGTTGTTGTTGGATGTGTGTAATTTGTTTTTGTATGATTGTAGTAATTTTCTTGTTCTTGTTTTTTGTAAATTATCGTCATTTCTACAATGGAGTATGCCAATTTATAAGATTTTTGTTGTTTTTGCTGCTTTTCCATTTTGTTGCTGCTGTTATTTATTGTTTTATAACGTCAGCTTGTCTACTACTTACGACGGGGTATTTCTTATAGCTGTTGTGTTTGTTTTTGGTTTTAAAAGTAGATTCTTATGAATTTGAAAATGTTTAAGTGAATTTTGTTCTTTATTTTCTTATAATTTTTTTTTTGTTATTAAAATAAAATTTTTGTAAAATTAAACTTTTGTTATGATTATAATAAACGTTTTTAGAGACAGTTATGATTATATTGATAGGCATATTACAGTTATTTGTAAGAAAATATTTAAAATATTGAACAATTCTCTAAAACAAATTACAACAGTTTAACCTAAAGACCATGTGTTAATTGTTTGGTAAGCTGTTGTATTCACAAAAAAGAATTAATCTAGATTTACATGATTGAAATTTTCTTCAAAATTGCTCTTCATAATGCTTCAAACTCGTGTAACAGCAAAATTTCTTCAAAATTTATTTATTTAATAGTCATTAATAGTTATAAAATAAATAAATTTTGAAGAAATTTTGCTGTTTACACGAGTTTGAAGCATTTTGAAGAAAATTTTAATCGTGTAAATCTAGCTTTAGTTGAAAGTTATTTTTTTTTTCAAATTAGTATCAAGGACGCTGTGAATATTTGTGTCTTAAAACAATTAATAAAAATGTGAAAATAAAATATGCAAATTACACTTCTAGGGCAATTTTCTATAAAACCAATATTAAAGACGAATGTGAGGTTTTGACACAACGCACACCAAAAAAAGTTTGAAGATGTCGAACCAGTTCGGTTACATAAAGAAAAAATAAAAATATCAAACAGAAATCAAACCAAATGGAGCGATAATTTACCAATGCTCAGATTAGATTCATAAAATTTGCTGCGCAATGTGAACTACTTTTCTTTAATTTTTTTTCTTAAATAAAGTATATTGTTTCTCGAATTCATTAAACTCGTTTCCATCAGTTTTGTATCTTTTATATTCAAAACATAGAAAACAAAAACTAAAAAATGTTTAATAAGAGTGAAAAGCGGATTTTTTTCATCATAATTTTAACTTTTATTAAATTTTTTTTTGTTGTTACGGCGTTTTGGTTTCAGAAAAAAAGATTACTAAAAAACTACTATTATTTTATAGTTTTTTTTTATTAAACCAAATCCGCAATAGGTTTTTTAAGGTTAATTCTGAACTTTGGTTAATAAGAATGAAATAGTCTTAAATTTATAAAGTTTTTTACTTCTCCTGTAAAAAAGTAAAATGTGCAGTTTAGGCCTTTTGGATTTTTGGCAACGATATGTATGTATGTATGTTTGTAGTAAAAATATCTCCTGAAATTTGAAAAAATCTTCTCAAAACTCTTTAAAAATTCCCAATTTTAGGGACAACTGGCTTAAATGCTTACTGGCATGGAAAACCTGCATGCACCTGATACCAGAAGACTTATCTTCATATAGAATAATTTGAGACTTTGGTGAAACTTTCATAGAAAAAGTTGAGTCCCTTAAGGTAGTTTTAGACGGTATGTATTTTACAGTGTGCTTGTCAAATATTCCACTGCAAAATGCATACATGTCGTGTAAAAGCAAAAAAAATGCTTCAGCAAATGTCAGCATGTTCTATTTTCATCTGACAAAGCAGCTGCAACCAGCTGTTTTGCAAGTCAATTGTTTATGGCGCCAAAAACATAGTGTTGTAATTCAACAAATTTATATTTTTAAAAAGAAAATTTATTAAACAAAACAATAACCCCCTTATTCATAAAACCTTACAACAGGTTTTTAAGGCAAATTTCCATACAAAATTTGCTTTATAAACCTCTTATAAACCTGTTGTAAGTTTTATGAATAAGGGCATAAATTTGTATTGAAAAAACGTATTTAGACATATTAATTTTTATTTAACTTAAATACAACAATTTTTGCCTCCATATGGTACATTTTCTCTCTAACTCTTGTTTAAATTTTTAATTTTTGTATTTTATAGAAGCTATTATTGCAATAATGCTGCAAGTTACAATTATTGCATTTTTTTAATCCATAAATACTCATACTAAATAACAGCTGTTGTCTTCTATTGTAGATTATGTCACATGAAACTAAAAACCGATGTGTGAAAGCAAAAATTATAAACTGCCTGTAAATTGCCAATTTTGACAGACATGCACAATTACATATCGATGGCTTAATACAAAAAAGGCCTAATTCGATTTTTTGTTACTTTTACAGACGAAGGAAAAAACTTAATAAAATCAGTAAAATTTTAGATACCTACAACAAAAATTTTAATACACCAGTAATACTGGTTAAAGGATTGATGTTTGGCTGTTGGCTAGCGGGCGCCGCAGTGGTGCAGAGGGTAAGAACGTAAAGAATTCTGATAAGAGAAAGTGGTGTTTCTCGAAACATGTGTAAATTCAACCAACAACCCAGGTTCGAATCCCAAGTCAAGAAAAATTATCAAATAAATTTTTAATAATAATTTTCATGTAACAATTCCTACCTTCAGTAAAAATAATTTAATGAAAAATTAAAATTTAATGAACTCGAGCCGAAATAAAAGTAATATATCAATGATTTAAAAGTAACAGTTCAAATAAAAATAATAATTATTCTTAACAATCTTTTTATAAAAAAAAGCAACGCATTTTAATAAGTTTTACTAAAGGCAATACTTTTTCTATGGTAAAAGTCTCACTGAAGGAGACACTTTTTCTATAAACTTATGCTTGGTTTTCACTATGTCATTTTTGTTGTCAAATTGTCCAAATTGTTGGCAATTGTATGAAAACGGGTTGTCATATGGCGTCATCTATGATCATGATCATGATTGCAAACATAGTGAAAACGCGGCCTTAAAGTATGGTCACACATGTCAAATATTTGACGAAAAATACGTGACCAATAAATAAAATGTATTTTAATTCTTGTGTTCATTTGGCAAACTTCTTTTACTAATGACAAATGAATGTTTGCTTTTACAAAACACTTGTAAGATTAAACGCCGTGTAACTAATTTGTACTTAAAAATAGTGGTTACGCTTTTTTTTTTTAATAAACATTTGGCAAGTGTGACCGTGCTCTCAGTAATTTTTGTGTGTTTGAAGACGATGAGATTTTGAAACTAATATGAGCAACGCTGTTTCCTTAGAATTATTTCCTGTATTGAATAAATACATACAAAACAAATGACCATTTTATTTAAAGAATAAAATACATTTCATTAGTTAGTAAAAAAAAACCTGCACAAAATGCTGTCAAAATATTTGCCAAACAAAGCAGACAATCCACCAAAATAAATGAGAAACAGGATAAAGTATTTTCTAAAAACGAAACTAAAGAATTTAAAAATGCACAAAATAAGTATTTCAAGGTTTTTGGTTTGTCTTCAACAAAAAGATCAGAAATTAATTCTTAATAAAATCATTTTGTAATTAATATTAATTTAACGAAATAAATCATAAAAAAAGGTGCTGTTGAAGTGTAATTGTCTTGTAACTGCTAAAAGATCAAATTACTTTATATAAAATTATTTGCCAAGATTCGGTAGAGTAATACAATATTTATTTTGACAGTTGTTTTAAGTTAAATATGTATAATAAAAATCATTTACACATAAGTATGAGAAATATTAAAACGATGTAGAGAGTATTTAGGTTAATTAACAATAAAACATAATTTACCTAGAATTTTTTAATAAATAAATAAAGAATGAATGAATGAATGATGGATGATGATTCATGTTTGAAATTATAGAAACCAAGCTTGTTTTGGTATTAAAGGAACATTTTAAGGAATTCTTTTACAAAAATCCTTTTTATTGTTTTTTGCCAACTGGAGAAAAAATATCAAATTACCTGTTTGGTATTTATGTATGTGAGTGTTGTTTTTTTAATAGCTGTTTATTAAGAGCTGGCCGAGACCTTAGTGAGAGAGTTAATCCTTTGGAGAGTAAATATGTGTGTGTTTGGTTGTTTAGTTTTTGGCAAATTACTTTGCTTTATTGTTATTTCTCCAAAAAATCATTGAGTGTAAATCCTTGTTTTGTTTAGTTTTTAAATACTTCTAATGTTGTTAGTCTTCTGCTACATACTTTAGAATAGTTGTGCTTGTTGTTTTTATTCCTTGAATGTTCGACACTCACAATAAGATTTCAAGTAAAAAGTAAATAAAACTGTCAGACAGCCTGGTGTTTTTTTTTTTTTTGGAAATTCCTAAGAGGGCAAGCTATCAAGTTTGAAAAAAAAACTTTTTTACTTTTGTCTTTCTTTGGCATTGTTTTTAGAATTTTGATCAATTGATGTTTTAATTGTTGGATTTATTTAAAGAATTTAAAGAATATAAAACGTGTAGCGTTCAATGAGTCATGATTTAAGAATGCTATTTTAACAAGCTCAAATTGCCTACAAAATATAAAAAGTCTTACTGAAGGAGACACTTTTTCTAGAAGAAAAAATCTCACTGAAGGCGACACTTTTTCTAGAAGAAAAAATCTCACTGAAGGCGACACTTTTTCTAGAAGAAAAAATCTCACTGAAGGCGACACTTTTTCTAGAAGAAAAAATCTCACTAAAGGCGACACTTTTGCTAGAAGAAAAAATCTCACTGAAGGCGACACTTTTTCTAGAAGAAAAAATCTCACTGAAGGCGACACTCTTTCTAGAAGAAAAAATCTCACTAAAGGCGACACTTTTTCTATCAGAAAAAGTCTCACTAAAGTCGACACTTTTTCTAGAAGAAAAAATCTCACTGAAGGCGACACTTTTTCGAGAAGAAAAAATCTCACTGAAGGGGACACTTTTTCTATCAGAAAAAGTCTAACTAAAGGCGACAGTTTTTCTAGAAGAAAAAATCTCACTGAAGGCGACACTTTTTCATAAGAAAAAATCTCACTGAAGGCGACACTTTTTCTAGAAGAAAAAGTCTCACTGAAGGCGACACTTTTTCTATCAGAAAAAGTCTCACTAAAGTCGACACTTTGTCTACAAGAAAAAATCTCACTGAAGGCGACACTTTTTCTAGAAGAAAAAATCTCACTGAAGGGGACACTTTTTCTATCAGAAAAAGTCTAACTAAAGGCGACACTTTTTCTAAAAAAAAAAATCTCACTGAAGGCGACACTTTTTCATAAGAAAAAATCTCACTGAAGGCGACACTTTTTCTAGAAGAAAAAGTCTCACTGAAGGCGACACTTTTTCTATCAGAAAAAGTCTCACTAAAGTCGACACTTTGTCTACAAGAAAAAATCTCACTGAAGGCGACACTTTTTCTAGAAGAAAAAATCTCACTGAAGGGGACACTTTTTCTATCAGAAAAAGTCTAACTAAAGGCGACACTTTTTCTAGAAGAAAAAGTCTCACTGAAGGAGACACTTTTTCTAGCAGAAAAAGTCTCACAGAAGGCGACAGTGTAATAATGCGCCCCATTTCGTATAAAGCGGCAAAAACTCATATGAAGAAACTTCAAATAATACAAAACAAATGCCTGAAGATAATAAATAACAAGCATTGGAGATACCCTACGCAGCTTCTTCACAGTGAAACTGGTTATGAATTAATTAATGACTTCATTAAAAGAGTTATAGATAAATATCATGAAAATATTGAAAATTTTTCTGTTGTAACTTGTGAGTGTTTCCTAAACTGTGACCAGCCTAAATGTTTTGCTGACTTATTAAAGCTTCTTTGGTAGTTTTTGAAGGTTCGTAGAAAAACAACTTCATCAAAAATACTAATAACTTTTTGAAACTAACATTTAATTATTCAAAAAAAATCTTTTCAATAATAATATCAATTGTCAAAATGTAACATTTGGAAACAATAGAAAAACATACATAAATACCGGTACAAATTAAGTTTAAACAAAAACATAATTTATAACAACTACACAACAAATAATTAAGCAATTTTAATTACACTGTCAAAAATATAATAACAATAATAATTAAAATAATAACAATAAAAATAAAACACTTAAAGCCAGTCAAAATTAATAAAAATTTCTTTAATGAAAAAAAACCTACAAAAAAGAGCATGTTTTTAATTGTTTTTTATACATTTATAAAAACTACATAAATATTTGACTAGACAATTAAATATAACTGTATAATTATATTGTTATTTTCTAATAATTATCAAAATAAACCACATTAGCCGTTATAATTGACCAGTTTTTTTTTTAATAAACAACAACGGCAAACCAATTTGTTTTTGGATTTAATTAAAATAAGTTTCAAATTTGTTTTTTTTTTCTTTTCAAAAGTAGGCGTTTTTCTCAGGTTTGTTTAGGGAAATCGTGTGTTTTTTTAAATATGTATTTTTATTTGCTTTCAATCGTTTTTAATCAAATTTTGTAATGCTTGTTATTCTGTTTAGTTTTTGTCTTTGTGTTTTGTTTTCAACCCCTGTTAATTGCCTGTTTGACAACACGAATGCTTTTTATATGCGTTTTAACTGAATACTTTAACGCAAGATGTCGCCTACATTCCCATTTTATAGCTAATTGGTGTCTTAGGTTTGGGTCTGAACTAATTTCATGACAAACTTAATAAGCCAATAATGTAAACGGGCATTTAATTAGAAGTTACAAAGGCATGACAGTTTATTTAAAAAAAAAATATGCTGAAAGACTCAACAAAGAAAAAAATTTATTCAAAAAACAAAAATTTAATACAGAAACAATTATAAATTGGAGAGACTTTTTATTCTAGAAAAAGTGTCGCTTTAATTAAGACTTTTTGTCATAGAAAAAGTGTCGCTTTCAGTGAGAGTTTTTTCTAGAAAAAGTGTCGCTTTCAGTGAGATTTTTTCTTCTAGAAAAAGTGTCGCCTTCAGTGAGATTTTTTCTTCTAGAAAAATTATCACCTTCAGTGAGATTTTTTCTTCTAGAAAAAGTGTCGCCTTCAGTGAGATTTTTTCTTCTAGAAAAAGTGTCACCTTCAGTGAGATTTTTTCTTCTAGAAAAAGTGTCGCCTTTAGTTAGACTTTTTCTGATAGAAAAAGTGTCGCCTTCAATGAGACTTTTTCTTCTGGAAAAAGTGGCGCCTTCAGTGAAACTTTTTCTTGTAGAAAGTGTCGCTTTCAGTGGGACTTCCTTCTATAAAAAGTGTCGCCTTCAGTGAGACGCCTTCAGTGAGACTTTTTGTTCCAGAGAAAGTGTCGCCTACAGTGAGATTTTTTCTTCTAGAAAAAGTCTCGCCTTCAGTGACATTTTTTCTCATAGAAAAAGTGGCGCCTTCAGTGAGACTTTTTCTCATAGAAAGTGTCGCCTTCAGTGAAACTTTTTCTTCTAGAAAAAGTGTAAGATTTTTTCTCAAACAAAAATTTGAGCCTTCAGTGAGACATTTTCCCATAGAAAATGCGTCACCTTCAATGAGTTAGAAAAAATGTCTTCATATTAGTTATAAATAAAGAAATTGTGTAAATGTGAATGATACCTTCCCTAAATTCATGATTTTGTAATAAAACTTATCAAGAAATCATCCACCATTTTTGAAAAAAAATTTTTTTTTTAAAGGTTTAAATCATCATCAAACAGCAGCAAAAATTGCACCCTTCAACTTGATAATAATCCTATTATTCACACTAATTTCATAACGAGTATTTAACAAATTGGTTTATCATCCACTTGAAATGACACTTCAAAAACACACACACATGCTTAACAATGTCAGCATAAACTACTGATTCGTTATCCAAATGATCTAAATATCGAGATACAAATGGGAATTATTAAGGGTTGGCAGTAACAGCAACACACAGCTAACACCGAACAGCTAACAAAATAAAATTTTAACAGTAGCTAACGTAATAAAGGACCTTTTTTTTCATGTTAATAATGAAAAGCATGGCGATGATGAGCTGGTGTTGCTACAAAACCAATATAATGTTTGAGCATTTCTGAAACAGTCAGTCAAAGGTATAGTAGTAGTATGTAGTACTTGAGTTTAAAAGCAAAATGCAAATACACTTCAAAACTGATTCAACCATAAATTTAGAGTATTGAAATTTTGTTTTTCCAAAAAGAAAAGAAAACTATTTACTTTTCAATTAGAATTGTGTAAGTGCAAAATTTGCCCAAATGAAAATTTCATATGCGGGTATCAAATCTAATATAGCCAGATGGTTTTTGTAGTAAAAGGAATCCCTTAAATAAATCTATTAGAAAGAGGTAAAAAATTTTAGTCAATTTTGTTAAGAATTGTGAAATGTAACACAAAACATTAGCAAACATTTTATAAATTTAAGCAATCTTGAAAAAAATTGTCTAAATACTTGTATGTATATCATGCTTTGCATGAGTTGTCTACTTTAGTAAGTTTCTAAATTGGTGTCACTTTTTCTGTAGGGCAAACTGTCTCTACGATTAATATGTTTTCCTTGGTACAAATTCTTCTATATGTAATAATGATATTAAATCTCTTCTCTCAGAGTTTTTCTCTATCACTAACATTTCAATAGATTCCTACTCTTCTAGGCATTCCAACATGACGTTAAATTCTAAAACTTTATGATGTAGTAGAACTTTCTCTGTCAATGTCAGAGACGATTGGAGCTTCACTACCACCCCACTTAATTCTGCTGCATAGATAACTATAATAGAAAGGAAATATTGATATTATTTATCAGAGATTTTCGGAAGAAGGGCTTATAGCTATGATAAATTTTGGACTGATCTTCACAAAATTTGTAAATATGATTTGGCTTCATTTATTAATAATTTGTGATGAAATTTGTTTAGATACTTAAATAATTCAAACATTTATGATCAGTAAACCCCAATATCGGGAGGACATTTGCATGGGGGCCAGGTGAAATAATGGACCGATTTCCACCAGTTTCTAGCCCATCCGTCCTGGGGCCGACAAAATATCACGTACCAAATTTTATTGAAATATCAACAAAATTGGGACCTGCACTCTGCGCACAAGCTTTACATGGACAGCCAGCCAGCCAGACGGACGGACATAGTTAAGTACTTAAGAATGGGTGTTATGGGCGTTACAAACATCAGCACTAATTCAATATACCCTCCCCAGTATGGTGGTATAGGGTATAATAACAATTATTTGTGAACCACAACAATATATTGTTACCAAAAAACACAGTGTGGTTGTCTTAAACATGTCCCATCATGTTTTTTCTTCTATGTCACAAAGGTAAATACGCTTAAAACCAAGTGAAATGTGTTTCAGGCGGCTCAAAATTTAACCAAACCCAAACAAAACAATTTTAGATTACATTAAATAGCTACCTTTCCCTGTAGACATAAAGAACTTTATTCACTGTCCTGGAGGTCGTTGGTTATATTGAGGAACAACGTCGGAAGGATATGCATTCTCACAATTTTCATGTACGTTAATTTGTAATTTCATAATGGATATTAACAATAAACTTTGCATTGGGACTGTATAAAAGAAAAAGAAATCTAAAAATTTCTTTTCTAATTTCTTTTCATTGTGTTAGGAGTTTATCATTACATAATGCTGCATCCTTAGCCGACTTTATAACAATTCCTAACTATAGTAGGCAATATATTATGGAACAAATAAGAATTTTGCTTGGAAAACTTACTAGTCCCCAATCTGGCAACATTGCTGTAAGTATTACAAAAAAAAAATAACTGTTCAAATTGCCTTTCAATTTGAACACAAAATTAGTTACAACAAACACATAACAAATGCTGAAATATGTAGAAAAAAAATGACTGCTTTTTTTTAACAATAGAAACCCTCTACTTCACATGACGTGTCTAAACTCACTGGTCATGTTTGCGAAGTGTGAAGATTACGACTCATATGAGTTAATCAAATATTGTTTAATGGTCCCTTCTGGTTGTTTTTTAATGCACCCCTGATTACTAAGGTTTCCTGGCTAAAAGAAAAAAAAATCTTAAGGGTAAGTAGCAGCAGACACCATCATCATTATCAAACACCATCATAAAAATGTATAGTACATACTTGTGATTAAATGCCTTCTTTGCTAGGCAGGGAGGGAAAGCAAGTTCAACCAATTTAGCAACCAACCAGCACAGTTGTAGCTACTCTATAAACAGCCATAATTATCCATACAGTTCAGTTCTGTTCATACATTCATTCACTCACTCACTCACTTACTCACTCCTCTTCCAATATGGTTGGCAAATTCATTGTTACAAACGTCTGCCACTCGCGACCACTTTGTTATTCAAATTTCTGAATTTAAATGAATGAACGAAAAAAACTGCAGCCGTTTCCGGTTGCCATTATTTTTTTTTTTTTTTGTTTAATTTCTACAATGTTGATTATGAAATTGTATGCCATACATTTTCATTTATTTAATTCATTCATGTTTTTATATTTATAATGGGCTGTTCCCTGTTCTGTCTCTTACGCCCTGCACGTCGGCGTTTTTAAATTCACTGCTGTTTCTGTTTCTGTTTTTCAAAATTTTTTTTTTATAATTTTCTATAGTTTTGTTTTGTTGTAAAGTGAAAATAACTGAAATTTTGATTTGATTATGACAAATGATAAATAAAGGCAGTGCAAAAAAAAGTGAACAAAAGCTTTTTAAAACAACTCATTAGTAACCTTTTTTATTCGCAACTTTTTAAAATATTTTAATTTGGCGCCATTAGTTTTCTAGCTGAACACGATTGATGTGAACAGAGTTGGCTTTTGAAGGGTGTTGATTTTGTTAAAATGCTAAGAAGTCATTGAGGGTTTGATTATTAAAGTTTAAATAAACTAATTTCAATATATTTTTTTTTAGAAAAATCTGAGTTTTGTATCAAAATCAGGTTAATGATCCTTCTGGTTTTAGGATTTTGTAAATGATATCATCTCTTTAGGGGGATAACGTTGCATATATGTATCTAGTAACAAAGTTGTGTTTAAAATTCCAACTATATTTATTAATATGGTACGCAAATGATTGTACAAAGCATGTTTAGTAAAATCTTCAAAGATCTAGGTGTAACTTAAAAAAAAAAAAACATTTTCCTTGTGCATATTAAACCCCCAAATCGACAATTTAAATTAGGATCTAAATAGCTGGGGCTCTAAGAGTGACTCTTTGCTAACACAGGGATATGACACCCTTGCTTCATACTTGTTATATAAATTATACTTATTATAACGTGTGATTCAAGTAGAGATACTTTTTTCAATAGCCTTTTTTTGAGAGATTACGTGTGAGTCGTGTTTTGCTGTCATGTTATTTTTGTTTAGTAGTGTTTGGCATTTCATAGTGGAAAGACTTACGCCTGAACAAGGTTTACAAATCGTTCAACTTTATTACGAAAATTGACGTTCTGTGTGTGAATGTGTTTCGTGTACTTCGCTCAACTTATGGTAAACATAATCGGCCTACTGAGCGTACATTTTGAGACCAGCATTCATTATTGGATAATATTCGACCGAATAGACCACGTCCAGCACGCTGTAAAGAAAATATAGCGGCCGTAACTAAAAGTGTACACGAAAACCGTGAAGAGTCGACTCGGCGCCGTTCGCAACAACTCGGACTCACATATGAGACCACTTGGCGCATTTTGAAAGCGTACAAAGTACAGCTTGTGCAGAAACTGAAGCCGCTCGACCTTCCTTCCTTCTTGAAAAGTTCCCAGAAGATCCGACGTTTTCGAGGCAAATTTTGTTCAGTGATGATGCCCATTTCTGAACTGCCAATTCATTCAGAAAAAACAACGGTTTGGTGTGGTTTGTGGGTCGGTGGAATCATCTGTCTATATTTCTTTAAAACTGATGCCGGTGCGAACGCTACCGTCAATGACGATCGTTATCGTGCCATGATAACCGACTATTTGATGCCTGAAATGGAAGCTCGTGATCTCGGCGACATTTGGTTTTAGTAAGACGGCGCCACTTTCCATTCATTGCATCTATCAATGGAATTATTGAGAGAACACTTCGGTGAGCACATAATTCCACGTTTTAGGCCGGTTGATTGGCCACCAAGATCGTGTGATATCACACCGTTAGACTTTTTCCTGTGGGGATATTTAAAGTTTATGCGAACAAACCGGCTTCGATTCAGGCCTTGGAGGAAAACTTCAAGCGTGTCATTCGCCAGTTACCAGTCGAAATGCTCGAACGAGTCATCGAAAATTGGACTCAACGGATGGACCATCTGCGACGTAGCAATGGCCAACATTTGATAGACATAATCTTCAAAAAATAAATGCCAAAGAATGTTTTTTCAAATGATAATAAACATTCCTCATTAAATTTGAATTTTCTTTGTTTGTTTCTTTAAAAAAGTAGGGAACCTCGAAATGGATCACGCTTTACTTATTATAAATTTTTCGAATCAAAAATGTTTCATTCAGTTTGGAGTTCTTTGATTTACTTTGGTGTTTAACGAAGGAGTAAAGTAATAAGTAGACTGTCAAAAGAGTAATTATATTTGACAGCTTCTCAGCAAAAACTCATTCAGTAACACATAAAATTAAGCTCAATGTAATTATGATTACAAGAACACTATTCAAGAAACTTGACTGATTTCCATCGTAAATTTGAGCTGTGCAAATTATTCTTAATTCTGCGTTGAAGCTGCATGCAACTGGAACTAGATTTTGGAACTAAACATAATCAAAACTGCTTTTATATTAAGATTCCACATAGATTCCGTATGCCACCTAGATTTTTGCCGAAGGCACTGGTTAGAGTTAGATGTGAAATTTCTTAAAATATAATTTGAGACTGTATCTATCACTTCACTCTAATTTAGGCCGAAATTATGGCTACAAAGACAGCCCTAGTATCAATGGATAACAGGCAAGCATTTCCTGTTCAACAGAAGAGTCTTCTGGAGAATTATAAATCGAATCCAAAGATGCTGTCAAAAGTATGCATCCAACCGGGACTGACCTGGACTATTTTAAACCTCAAAGATCTGGGAATCCGATGAATGTTCAATAAACTAACAGATTATTACCAACGCCAAGAACTGTCTTTCAAATTTTAATCAAGCTAGTCTAAAGATTGAAGAAAAAAAGCCATTGATTCTAAAACTGAATTGTTAAGACATATCTCAATATGATCTGGATACAACCAAGAATGATCTGGACTCTTTAAAAACGTAAAGATCTAGGAAGTCAAAAATAGTTCAACAACAGCCACTCATTCCAAGAACAGTTTCTAATCAAACTATCGTGGAGATTCAAGAACCCATTCTAAAGATTTGAAAAAAACATGCCTTAACATTAACTAAATCCAATCAAGAATGATCTAAAGACTTTGAAAACTAAACGATATGAGTACCAGGCGAATGATCAACAAACTACCAGCAGTTCTAAATCAAACTTTGTCAAATCAAACAAATTTACTTGATATTACAACAGATTTGTTTCACATGCGGGAGTATCCATCAAACTGGGAAAGGAAGGAGTGTAGATAGGATTCGCTGTTCACCAAAGGGGAAGTTCATGTTCATGGAAATGCATGACTTCAAATCTGGTACTTGTGCATGACAACTTGTAGATGACCAGAGATTTATCTGAAGCTATGGGATCAGGTAAGGGCCCGGGGACTTGTTCCTTAACTATTAGTAGGTGAGGTGCCTTCAGGGAGCACGCATTGGCTGTATTTTTTACCCAAATGTATGAAGGACGAAGATTGGTAGTTAAATGACTGATGTTTGTTTTCTAGTGACAACAGAGCTATTGCAAGTAGTGATGGCAATTGGCTTGGAGCTTAAGGTAGGTATTAAGTACTTAAGATGATGCAATAGATGAAAGGTTTAATCTTTATCGAGTTTAATGCCAATGTTTAATTTTGGATATGAGAATTATGATCTTAAAGGCATAAAACTTGGTAATTACAGGATTTTATAAAAGCTTACATATTGAGAATTTCTTTCTAAAAATTGCTTTATAAAAGTTGCCTATCTTGCGACTTTATATCTCGCCACCATAAACTTCAACTTTAGTTGTTCATAGCGAAGTAACACTGCCAAACACTGTTCAAACTTGAAGGTTATTTACATTCATATATAAGAATTTAATTCTGTCTAAAATCTGTAAATCTTTTTAGCACAATATTTAATGAAAAGTTAACTTTAATTATTTTCGAAAACATGACATTTTTATGAAATACTTTTGGCATTTCGTTTTTAATTTAACAAAATTTTCTATGTGCTAAAAATTATTCAAAGACTGGTTGATAAACTTTATAATACTGAACATACTTTTTAATTAAGTTTTAAACAAAACAGCTCTTTTATTTATTTAACTTCAAAAATGTTTTAAAATCATATTGTCAAATTGTCACTTTATAGCTTAATTGAATGTTTTCATCAGCGAAAATGTTTTATTCCTTAAAAACTCTTGCGCTTTAATGCATTGTTTGTTTTTAGCAGTATTTATTTCCTGTTGCATTTAATTTGAAATGTTGTAGGTTGTTGTTGGTTTTTTTCACTTTAAAACAAAAAAAAAAATCCTTTTGTTTTGGGCATTTTGGGCGAATTTCAGATTTTAATGTGTGTTGCTTTTTGTTTTGTTTATTTGTCAATGAGTTTTTATTTTCAAAGAAATCATAGGGAATTGTATAAAATGTCAAAATATTTATACAGCAATTGTCATCAACACTACCCTCACTTGTATTTTAGCACACAAATTATACATCATACCTGCCACAAATCGTAATGTGTTTGAAAAATCCAGACAGACATGTCGTTTCATGTATGTATATCATACAAATTATTTGCTTACTTCCTTTTCTAAGGTTTTGTCTTTGTTTGGTGTTAGTACGAGTATTTATTAAGGTTTTTGCGTAAATCCTTGTTAATCCTGTTTTAGTTTGAGTTCTTTATTTGCTTTTAATTTTTGCTCTTTTTTTGTATAGAGAATTTAGGTAAATAATTTTCTTGTTGAGGTTCTAGGGAAAATCTTGTTATACAATTAGTCAAGTGTAAGTGCGTTTCGACTGGTCATTTGTTTTTTTGTTATCACTTTACAAAAGGATTTAAGGGCTGTTGTTATTGGTTTTTCTGTGTCTTCATTTTTGGTTTTAATTGTAAGGTGTGAATTTTTCACACGTTAATTTTCAAGTAGTTTAACACATGTTTTGATTTTGGTAAATGCAACACGAATTTAAAGCCAGCTAGTTTAGGGAGTGTCTGTCAGCGACTTAAATGCAGTTACTTTGCAATAATTATTCTAAAAGAGAATTTATATAATTAAATTTCAGAGTATGTAATTGTGTTTTTTCACATTTGAGCAACAAACAACATCCTGAAAGTTAAACTGCTTTTGTAATAATACTCCTAACTTTGTTCCAATTAGATTAATCGTTTAGAAACTCTTTGTTTTTAAAATGTTACCGTCAAATTGCTTTATTGTGCATTTAGGATTAACTAGGCTAACCTTGCCTTGTCTGTTGAGTTTCCATTATGATTTTGAGTTTTAGATATGTATTTAGCACAATACTGATCCTCCTCTAAAGGAACAATTCTTAAATTATCTGTAGGAGATATTGAGTTTTATTAATTAATCACCATCGTTAGGTTTTGTTGAATGTTCATTTAAGCTTCATATCTATAAGCACATTATTGGCAGCTTTAACTTCGTCTGCATCTTGACTGGTTTAGCTAACCAACTGTTTAGAACTTTGCTCTCACCGAAGAGTAATTTAAAAACCTTCCTTTCCGATGTGCCAAGAATAAGGTAAATATTCTTAACCCATATGACAGACCATTATTCAAGTGAAATGTCCAATTGAGCTTGGTTCCGAAGAGAAGAGAATATGTCAAATGTTGGTATGAAGTTCCATAATGCGGAGGACAGATCCAAACCATTCCTCAGATTGACTAAGAAGCGAAGAGTATAAAACAACTACTGTAGTGAAATTACTTCTACATATTTCGGACATGAGACCATTTACCAACTGTTATGCAGAATTTATCCTGGTTACAAAGTGACGAAATTAAGTCAAGTACAGCTGTGAAGTTCTTTAGTTCGAAGGATAGACCATCAAATGATAGAATCATCAAATGGACTGCTAAGTGAAGATAAAAAGGTAAGTACTTTTGCAAAGTTCCTCAAACCAGACGACAGATCATTCGTCAAAAGAATCCTAAGATCCTGTAGCGTCGGACATTCCAGTATTTTAAGATATTCTTTATCATATAGGCAAGAAAATCTTGTCCACGGTCTTATGAAAATGCGAAAATGATCCTGATTCCAAAGAGGCGCTAATAAGTCAAGTACAGCTGTGAAGTTCTTTAGTTCAAAGGATAGACCATTCAACAAATGGACTACAAAGTGAAAAGAAAAGTACTTTTGCAAAGTTCCTAAATCCGGATGACAGACCATTCACTAAAAGAATCCCAAGATACTGTAGTGTCAGATATTCCAGTATTCTAATGTATTGTTTATGTCTCATGCTGTGAAGTTCCTTAGGTAGCTGACAGACCATTCATTAAATGGACTGTCTAATTGAGCTGGGTTACTTAGTTTGTAAGATAGGCCAGTTATTGCGCAATTGAGCTTGGTTTCGAAAGGACTTAGTTACTTAGTTTGTAAGATAGACCAGTTATCAAATGGAATTCTGGGATTATGAAGCATCAGACATTCCAGCATGCAATTGTTTTATTATTGCCCGTTGTTACATGAACATTTCCAACGCAAGCAATACTTGTCTTAGGGCTTCTAGGTTAGTTTAAGTAGGCAGCCAATTTTGGAATTGACACACATTAGTCTTCCATGACACCCGTTGTGATAACTGGAAACAAAAGTTGAGGTAGAAAAATAGTTACCCATAGCTGACCAGTTTTAAATGATTAGATTAATTTATTAATCTAGCCATACCATAGAACTTATGAAGCCAGTTTAGTTTTTAAACGCCAGTCTCCTAAATTAGCCTAGACTTTTAAGGCTCTGGATTGTCACGGTTAGGAAATCACAGATGACAATCATAACAGTCGTTATCGTCGCATATGTGGTTTCTAGCGACTATTTGGTTTGCGCGCCATTGCAGAGTTCATCATAGACCGAGTATTAACCGGAATTTCAACCAATTGATCAATACCGAGGAGTCCAATTTAAGATTTTAAGAGATGGCGGAATTTTAGAACCTGAGTAGAAATCGACATCGGAAGATATTTGAAGTTTAGTTGTCAGTATAACTTCGAATATCCGCACGTTGCCGTCGGAAATGTAGTCTCAGGCGATCAACTGTATTGCTTGCGTTTGTAAAGTCCATCATAGAACCAGCGTTTGCATGAAATGAGCGGAATTCCAACGAATCGATCTCTCATCTGAGAATGAGTCTTGGCCAATGAATCCGCAAAGCAAATTGTGCGGATGTTTTAGAATCCCGGTGTCTAGTAGAGTGCAACTGAATAATATTTTAGGACCAGATTAGATGTCGTGAGGAACTGGAATAAGAACCATATACTGAAGAAAAACTTAGCCAGTTAATGGCCCAACCTACGGCTAAAACCTTAAGAACACTGCACTGGTTCGTTAATCTAAGAGACATACACTGCAAAGTCTAGCGATATAAAAGCTATACCTTACTTCCGATTACGAGCCATCAGTCTTTTCATTGTGGACGATACATGAAAACCCCTATTTTAATGTTCGTGAAATAGTCAACATTGGCATACAGCTAATTATGGTTGCATGGACGAAGCTCATTTGACTCAATACGTCAATGTTATCGAGTTTAATGCCAAGAAAATATTTTACGCAATCGTGTTAGCATTCGTTTAGTTTATAGCTCCAAATTAATCCCCAAGTAGAACTATCCCTAGCAAGTAATCCATAACAAGCTCTGCGAATTTTGTTTCGGTTACATCTAATTTGCTTTCTTTTGCATG